>CM074179.1:67931805-68531805 GCA_037179385.1 Holothuria scabra
GTTGGCGGGTGAGATTGTCGGAAAAAGAGTGTAGACAGGAGCAGGCCCGTGTTATTAGCAAACCGCTCTGAGTCACTTGGGTTAGGAGAGTTCATTTTCAGCATTGGCCACGGACTAGTGACGCTGCATGTTGTTTTCTCCACCAGGGTGTTACTCATTTGCAGTTATGTGATGAGATTTAATGCTTTTAATTTTGCAGTAAGTAGCGAGATTTTGTTCCTTTGTTGTCCCTTTCTCAATGGGAGGATTTGGCTACGTACAGTGTTCCTCGGAGGTTGCTTTGTAGGCCTTTTTACCCGTAGCTCTCGAACCTTGTAAAATAATACAAGGCAATCGATAAGATTGTAGCCTTTTCGTAGGCAATGAGAGGTTGTCGGGAAAATCAAATCAATAATTGCAGAACAGTCTTGACAGCACATTAAATGCTTTGAGTATCTCAGTTAGGAGGGTTCGTTGTTTTGATAGCGCTATATTCACGCAGTTTGTGACAACGATCTTTTCCCCACATGAGTGATTGCTCATAAGCAGTCAAGTAAAACACTTGCATTACACGTTGCGTAGCGAGTTCTCACCAGTTTAACTCTTTTTGGAGAGGTGAGAGTGTCGGTACTCGAGTGTTTCTTGGAGTTGTTTTGTGTGCCATGACCCTTTACATCACACAATTATCTCATTTGATAGTCGTCTATCATAGAGATTTTAGTGTACTTTGGGGGGTCTTTCGCCGTTTAGGTTATGGGCGTTTGAAAAGACTACGTATAGTCTACTCTTTCCTTTGCGAGCTAAGAGATCTTTGCATGTTCTTAAAATGACTTTTAAAGTCGGGTTTTCGGCCATATGTAATCGTTTCGCCATCTGGCCGTGCCCGTTTTTCCGCACGTAAACGCATCTTTGTTTGATTTCACTAACAAATAAAGCGTGAGTGAACCTCAAATGCCATTGTAACGGGTCCTGCCACAGTTCAGTGTACAGTAAAATATACCGATACTTCCTGGTGTGTATCTTACAGGTACTGCTTTCCATGAGACTGGGTTATAGTATTCTTACTATAAAATTAGTATTACGGTACACTGTGTGATACTGTAAAATTTACAGTAAGCTACTCGCAGCTCATCTGCCAGAAACTTACTGTAAATTTTACAGGAATTTTTTTACAGTTAAGTATAACTTTGGAATGTATGTTACATGTCCGAGGCAACTCCTGACCTATTTCAAAGTATTAAAACTCGTAGTGGATCCTTAAAATGTAACATTAGAAAGTATGGGTGATGGTTTGTACGGGGTCCTCTCTGTGTTTCGACCTCTCTATATTCCAACTAATCTATATTCCCACCTCTCTATATTCCGACTTCTCTGTGTTCCGACTTCTCTATATTCCGACTTCTCTATGTTCCGACGTTTTGGTCGAAACAAAGAGAAGTTAAACCATAGGGGTCACATCTCTCTGTTTCGACCTCTCTATGTTCCGACACATGCAGAGTACTTTTCAAAGGCTAATTCTACGCTGAATGGTGAGCCCACAAAAGAGCCTTTCTGAAATCGGCGACCCCGAAAAACCCAGAAACCATATGTTTTCATTTGTGGTCAAAACATAGAGAAGTAGGAACATAGAAATGTGTAAAACGTCTCTATGTTTCCACTTCTCTATGTACCGAATTCTTCACGTTTGAAATTTAGGTCAGAATATGGAGTAGTCGGAACATTGAGACGTCCAAAGTTTATGAGTTTCGCCTTCTCTATGTTTCGACTTTTTCAAATTGCGGTCGGAACATAGAGAGGTCGAAACATAGAGACGTCATCACGTCGCTGTGTTCCGACCTGTCTATGTTTCGACCAAAACGTGAAAAAGTCGGGACATAGAGAGGTCGGAACATAAAGAGATAACGCTAATTCCCACCTTTAGGAAATTGTTATATCTGCTTGTACATAGGGCGAAAAAATAACAATAAGATACATAAGAAAAAGAGTTCGCCCTAACATCTAAACATATAAACAGCGTTATTTCAATGGCCAGCCATCCGTTCTTGTTAATAGCTAGGTGTCCGTAAATTTGACAACTTTGAAGTAATTGTATCTACTTTGTAAATCT
This sequence comes from Holothuria scabra, assembly GCA_037179385.1. Taxonomy (NCBI): domain Eukaryota; kingdom Metazoa; phylum Echinodermata; class Holothuroidea; order Aspidochirotida; family Holothuriidae; genus Holothuria; species Holothuria scabra. The sequence goes on from CM074179.1 coordinate 67,933,892, forward strand.
AGGAGGGCGCTTTTTTCCGTTTACGTATTCCTATAGAAAAAGTGTGTAGAAACGTTAAGGCGAATAATTTCGCCCCCAAAATTTTTTCCCCGTAAGGTCGACTTTTTAACAACAAGTTGCCGAAGTTGCCAACTAAGTGCCGAATTAGTGAAATATATATATATATATATAACGCCAAGTTCGTAGTTTTAGAATGTACAGAAGAGGCTTTAAAATAGTGTGAAGTATTGAGGAGACACGATTTCTCACCCTAATGTTCAATGTCTCCCTAATATACCGAATATAACTGCACTTTGTCTCCCTAATGCACAATTAAGTTAAATATATATATATATTTATATATATATATATACATAAGGAAAAATGGAAAACAGAGTGTGCATATAGATCCAACGAATGATTTATTGAAACAGAAATTTTCCATAACACAGTTGACAAAGCCGCCAGGAGGCGGCGAAAATTTCTGTTTCAATAAATCATTCGTTGGATCTATATGCACACCCTGTTTTCCATTTTTCCTTATTTATTACGTCCAACACACGGAATTAATTAATGCTATATATATACATATATATATACATATATGTGTATATATATATATATATATATATCTATATATATATATATATATATATATATACACACACAATATACTATAAGTGTGTTTGTATTGCTATCGGAGGATTAAGGCAAAATATCGTCTGAAAAGACGAGTGATGTTGTGAGAAAATTTATTTGATACTGACATATAGCGTTTGCCCAGTATCTAGCTTAAGCCTTTAAAAATCAATACTTGAAGCCACTGGTTCTTAAGTTTGGGAATGAAAAAGAAAAAATGGACATTTCACCCGTGTACATGTACCTATAATTGCAAAGGTAAAAGATATTATGCAATGGGTACATGGAATTACCATCAAACGACCTCGCAGTTGTTTCATTATCACAATATTTGACTGGTAAAGTCGTCCATGGAATCCATTCTCTGGATGAATTTTCTCCCTTGAGATATTTCCGTTGTGTATGTTTCAAACACTTTACACAAGAACTGTGACAAAATAACAGGTGTTCTCTATTAAATACACCTCTCTGTATTTTAGTTTAAAATGAATATCACAGGAAACAAAATTGAAAGTTCGATTCCGTAAATACACAGAGAGGTAGAATGGTTCTTTATTTAAATTTTTAGACATCGTAATATTTGCAATTGAGGCACTATGCGCCCCTTAGTGCATGACCAAGTAGTAATTCCAAAAGTTTAGGAGGATCGATAAACTTTTAGATAAACACTGCAATAAGGTGGGAGTCGTAAACCAACAAACAGTCATGTGAGATTTGCTTGATAAAAAATCCTGTAATGGTCTTGCTATACTCACTATTAATTTTCAACACGAACTCTGAAACTTTCGTCCTATTTCGAAGACATGAGTACGTTCCTTCCTGATTCAAAGTTTCTACTGACATGTATAGTGAATAATTTGCATAAACGATTGCATTTCCCTGCATTTCTTTGTTGACAATGAATGTCAAGAAATTCAATACTTCTTTATCTCGAATCCATGTGTTACCAGTTCCTGTCTTATCAATGCAAGACAGTTCCACTGAATCGTGAATATTCACCTTATAGAAGAGTCTGTACAAAACGTCTGTTTTCACTGCTGATGAGTGTTTTAGAAAATTGCCAAAAATCCCCGACAAGATAATAAAGAGAAATATCCGAAAATATTTGTAAGCATTGTTAGAGACATTCAAAAACTTAAAACGACAACATGTTGATACCTCCATATCTTCTCTTGTATGTGACTGGAGTATGAATGGATGATACAATGTTACTTTCACCTAGTGGACGAGAGAATATTGTCGTCGTTACTGTGAATAAAATTTTCTCAATAGAATTACGGAAGCCTCGAAATTCTCTTCAAGTTTCGTTGAAATTGAACATAGAGCACGTTGCATAGGGCTATAACATATTCGCTAATACGAAATACTTACTTGGTGGTTGTGTAGATCAATTCATTCGAAAGATAATTAAAACGTGAAACGCATTGTGTTGTATTGAGCAAAGTGGTTTTTTTTTTTGAAAGTGTCATTATATTAAATAAAAAAATATGTACCAACGTTTGAGTAGGAACTGCAACTGGGATGATAACTTCTATGTTTGTATTGGTTTCAGTACGCACTTCTTGGTAAGTTAGTGAATTTTGCCTTTTCATCTGTTTAAAAGTGTTTGGTTTTTGTTTTACCAATTCAGTTGTCCAAATACTGTTTAGAGATCTGGAAGCATTATATATCATTTGAGTACTATTTCTACATGAACACGTCTTTACTGAACACTTTTTTTTAAACCAAGAAACTTAAACCATACTGCTGTCCGCTATCTTTTAGTTAAGGTATTTTGCCCTCTAGAGGCAAAAGTGCAATAAACGATTGACAAATGATCGGCGCAGAGAAAGTAAAAAGTAGCCATGAATGCATCCATTTGTTGTAAAATGAAGTGAAATGTATGGAAAAAACTTAAGCTCCTGAACTTACCGTTAAGCATTTGATTCAAGTATGTCATGTTTGGAAGAAACTGATTTTTTCAATTGTCACATTATTACTGACATACTTATAACTGTATCTGTTGGAACATTACCTTGTAGTACATCATTCTGTTTTACAGCAAACCAACGTCATGTCCAGGAATCTAGCCTTCATGTCGTTCTTTTTGATAACAATTGTATTTCAAAGAGGTAAGTATGCCTAGTTTTGATAACCTCAATACCAAAACACAAAGTACCGTGCAGCAAGAACAAACAAATTTTTACTATGATAAGAAACGTGATAATTTATTTCTGGGTTCAGTAATGTCAAATATCTTATTTTCTTATTTTCAGTTCATCTTAATAATACAAACTGCGACTCACCACAGTATTTGGAATTCGGCAAGACTGGTACCATCAGTTGTTCGTTTACCAATTTTTTGGCTGTGCTGTGGTACTCTGCACCTGATTTCGAAAATGGTATCCCTACACTGCACTACGACGGTTTTAGTAAAACAGGTGCCGGGTACGATTCAGGAGAGTTTGACGTTGATGCAAACGGTTCTCTTATTATAAAGGAAATAAAAATGACACATGATAGCATATTCAAGGTAGCACACACTCTCTCAAAGGAACACTTTTATGAGCTTGACAGTATCCGCGTGATTGTAATAGGTAGGTGTACTATTTGCTGCAAGTTTTGCTCACCTTATTGTCTTGTAACAAGGTCGCACACCCTTACCTTTTTCCCTACATGTTCCTTTTCGATCAGATTAGGATCAATTATTTGACTAGATTCGGTTCATTTGAACCAAAAATGGTTCATTTGAACCGAAACTAGTAAAATATTTGAACCATTTAGGTTGAACGCCCATTCGATTCGTTTCCGGTTTAATTTAAACCGGAAGTTTTTAGAGTGCTAATGCGTATTCAATTCTGACCTTGGAAGTTAAAGAAGCATATATTCTGCAAAAAAAAAAAAAACACCTACACATTTTCATAATAGTCAACAAAAATGTCTTAAATCAAGTACTTGATGCTTTGAAATATGACAAAGTAACATAATGTTTGGAATGTGACAATATAAACGTACATAAAACAAAAAAATAAATAACAATACATATTTTTTTCATGATTTTTCCAATCAAAAGTAAAACCAGACCTGCCATTTCCAGTAATTAACCTTTGTGGCAAAGATAACAATAGATGCATCACTGAGACTGATGACAACACAATAAAGTGTTTAGTACGTGGTGTTCGACCAAGAATTTCATTGCAACTCGTAACAAGAACGGTGGAAGGAGACAAAAACATTTCAAACAACATAGACAGTGTACCGGACGGTTCAACTTTTACATGTATTGTATCCACTACTGAAATTTTCCGCTACTCGTCTCGATTAACATTCGTCGTTTGTAAAGGATCGGGACTACCATGGCTCCTCGACGAACATGAATCTAAAACTTTGATATTGAATAGTAGAGTCGATTTGAAGGAAGAGAAGTCAAACACCATTTACATTAGGAACCGTGAAAGATTGGAACTTCACTGTAGTAATTTCCAAGATGGTTTTGTTGTGTGGAAGAGGGCATCTAGTTATGATGGCACGGAACAAAACCTTTTGCTGTATTCAGTTTTTATGGGGGAAAAATATTGGGATATACTAGCAGATTATGTTCATTTAGAAAACAGTTCAACTCTTGTAATACCTTCAATTGATGTTAAACATGAAGGAGTGTACCTTTGCGTTTATGGCAATGGATTAACGGATGGAATGATAGTTTACAACCTAGCTGTAACAGGTATGTACATTAAAATTAGTAACCTTTATTGTTGTTCACATAGATCTCTCCAACAAACAATAATATTTGTTTCTATTTGAAGATATAGATAGAGGGAGCAATGTGTTTCAGAACTAACCAGCAAATTTCAATCCATTTTCATGTACTGACACTGTTTATATTGACTTGTGCACAATTACAAGGAGATTAATCTACTTCATTAGAAATATTCAGGATAAACCTTCTTTTGTCGTAGCGACGATTACAATTATCTCATGTTAATGTTTTCCAGTCCCGGCCTATCCTTTGATCGAAGGATGCAACCGACAGCAATACTGCGTCATTGAAGCTGCTCACAAAGGCAATCTGACTTGTACAGTGACGGGAATCCGTCCTCGAGTGCATCTTCTATGGAAAACGTCTTCCGGTGATACAGGCTTGGACATTTTAAAAGATGAATTGACAGTTAGGGAAAATGGGAGAACATTCGACATAACCTTGGTCTCACAATATCGTGTCAGAGATAAAACACTCGACAAACTTACTGTTGAGTGTGAGGTTTTAACCAGAGACCAAAACTTGGTTGGCCTTAATATGAAAGCTGATTTAAGTTTTGCAAAAGGTCAGTGGATATACAACAGTACCCTAACATGCATCTTTGAAAAATCGTGGCGTTGATATAGTTAAGTTTGCCGACCATCTCCACTTTCAATGGTGTCCTTGTTATAAAAGTGTTATTTGAAAGGAACTGGGTAGCGGCCATAGAAGGATAAATTTTCATGTTCATCGCTTTCGTTACATAATATCCGGTTATGCCTCTTCGTTTATCGATTCCATCCAATACCGATACTTTCCGAGGTCATTAATGCAGTGTATGTGGTATAACAGTGCACTTATTACTCTCTTTAAAAGTCTTAATATTAGTCTAACTCAGGCTAGCGTTAGGGCCTAGCCTAGGTCTACCACAAGAAACAAACTAATTAATTGAAAAAAGAAATAACATGGTATATGGTGTGTCTTGTGAGTTGTGTATAGATAAACCGGTCGAACAGTTTTAGAAATCTATTGAAATGATATATAACTATAACGTCTAATTTCGAATTCATACCAGCCTCAGAAGCAACGTTGGTTCAAAAATCAAGGGTCATTTATCCTTGTATCTGGCCAAATCACAGAGACGTCTTTCTTTGTTTTTTCCTTCAGAAAACGAACCCACCACAAATTCTGCTGCAAACTGGTCGAAGTTGGTAATTGCCGTTAGTTAACCTGTAGGCCTATGCCTAGTGCTTGTTACGTGTGGGGTAATATTCAGGAAATACACTAAAAGTTAGTAACAAATTTATATATTCCTGTGTTACTGCAACTGCACTCAGTTAATCTCAGTTAAACTTCGCAGTGGTTAATTTCGTTGCTTGAGTTAAATCGTTAAAAGGTTACATTTACCTTTATTCAACGTTGTCGGATCTTTACTTCACTTTCGTAAAAGCTGTTTATGCTTTTCTTCTGTTCCCCTATTAGAAAGAAGATTTACCAAAAAATTGGAACATGTCGAAGAGGTAAGAATTTTAGCTTACGCTGAGACTTTTTTCTCTATCTAATGCGCGGAGGACTTCATTAAGTATCGCTATTACTTTTAGTACACTTAGGAATTTGGGGAATGTTCGCAATAACCCAGTTACAACATCTCGAAAAACCCTGTCACGTTTTTCTGGCAAGCATTGCATGAAGGTATTGTTGAAAAATATTGCTGCTCGTAGATCGGGGCGAATGACGCGACCCTGACCGTATCGTCCTGCATCTTAGCTGGCTTGACCGGCGGTGCTTACCCACGTTATGAACATGACCAAAATTCGGTACGGGTAAGTCGCCTGTCTTTGCAGCAGGGGGCCTGGAGTAGACATTAGAAACCGGCAGGGGGCCTGCCTGAGAAAAGTACTAGGTTTTCTTTAAGCTGTGACATTAGGCGTGTGTTTTGCGGACAAAGAATGGTACTGGTAAAGCTAACCAGCCAGTAGCCCGTTTGAGATCCAGTCACAACTGCCTCTCTGCTGTTAATTTGAGGACGGCTGACTGCAGGCAGGTTGTTGGTGTTCTATGACTGTCTCTCAGACGAATACGTTTTCTTGCAATTTTGTACTTGACCTACCTCTCCACATGACCCGCATTTATATGTCGATTGCCGGTACGCAATCACATGTGGCCTTGGGAGCAATTCCAACACTGGTAAAGAGGATGTAACCTGCATGTAAGTGCCAACATGACTCTTGCAAAGTTCCAGGCAAACCTCACCAAAATATTGGCGTACCGGCGGACATTTTCCAGTGTGTAACAAAATATCTGCCCGCAACAAAAGCCCTCATAGCTTTCCGGCAATAAGTTGGCTGGGCAGTGAGTAACGTGTGCTTTAATTAATATTATTTGATATTTTGAGCAAGATTATTATCAGAGTTACTGAGATTACTATCATAGTCATTACAAAGTTGTTTAAATCGTTTTCATATGTTTAGGCTTTGACTAAAAACCGTTTAATCCGGTTGTGTTAAAACTGTACCTTTACCACCTTTCTCAACACTATGGCAGCACCATACCAACAATCCGTGATATTTTTCATACCATGACAGGTATTTTTCAAATCTTTATTTTATTTTTACAATTTTAGATGGCCTCGATCCTGAAAGAAAACAACCTTACAGGTGATGTATTAAGAGAATTGTAAATTTAAGAGTTTATATTTAATGCCAATTATCAATAATACGGCACAATGACAAATTCAATACTTTAAATGACCAGGTGGCTTTTCACGGCCACACTTCCAATCGAAAATGGACCATTTGACAGATTCTAATCTATTTCCCACTTTTGTTATGAACAAACATGAGATCTCTATGCAAATTTTTAAAGATGGCATACTGTCACATTTCTTTTTCGTTGTTCTTTCAACCTTTACGTCAAAGTCAGTCAACAACAACGTTTACAAAGCCTTGTAACTAGGAAGAAGTGAAAACCTTGTGTTCCGCATCTTTACGTTTGCTTAGGAAATAAGAATTTCTGGAGTGCTCAAACTTTGAAACGTTTTTCTTATGAAAAACAACAAATATTGAATTCTTCCCAACATATTCCCCCTTTTAAAGCCTTATTTTTAACATTTTCAAGCTAAATCACGTTAAAGTGTACCCCAAGTCTAGGATTTCCAAAAATAAATAATATATATATATATATATTTCTATAAATTGGGATTTAGGCGAAGTATAGTATGAAAAATCGCGACTGCTGGGAGAACTCGACCCTTGGGCGGAAAAACCGTTTCGCCTTAACGTTTCACACACTGTTTTATATGGGAATGCGAAACTCTATACGCAAGTCCGAATTACCACGTAATGACTATGCAATCACTTCGCTTTTGACCAACTTACGTAAATATATCCGTTAACACTAAGGACTTACGGGCCATTGAAATAACGTGCATGTATATCCCAGAACCAGTAGGGGAAATATAATCTTATGTGTTTTATTGTTTTTATTTTCTCCGGTTGCACTGACGGTATACAGACTTCGCCTAACAGGTCGATCCAGCGTTACCGTGTTGAAGGGTATGTAACCCGAAACGTCGTAATTTACTGTAGGAGTTGCCACTGGATCCCGTCGTGATTTAGAAACTTTTATCGACTTTGTTAATTCCTTTTGCCCCTTTTTGAAATTTACCCATTGTATCTCGGACTCATCTGTTGTATTTCTCGACCTTAAACTGTCCATCAACAACCATACAATTACCTTTAACCTACACTTTAAGCCAACCGACTCGCATAACTACCTTTTGTACCCTTCCAACCACCCCAAATCTTGCACTAAATCTATCCCTTATTCCAGCTCTTGCGAGCCAGGCGAATTTTTTCGGAGGATTCTTACTTCTCCACTGCCTCTGAAGAAATTTTGTCCTTTTTTGAAAAACGCCAGTACCCTGCCAAAATCCTCTCTAATGCCCTACGCGGAATTCAAGGAACCAGCAGAGAGAAAGCCTTGCAGAAAAAGAACAAATCTGGTACCAATCTACGTATTCCTTTGGTTATTTCATATCACCCTTCGGTCCGTCCTATTTTACGCGCTATCTACAAAAATGTAGAGTTGCTCCGACAAGACACCTCAACCCGTGATGTTTTCCCGGAACCCCCCATCACTGCTTTCAGGGTTGAAAAAATTTAGCCAACCATTTAGTTCGGGCTTCCCACCCACAAACTTCTTTCAACGACACTGCTGGTACCTTTCCATGTAACCGTCCGAGGTGTAATACATGCCCAGTTGTTGGCAAACACGACTTCGTCAACATTTCAGGCCCCAACGGCAATAGCTTCATTGTCAAACAAAGATTCTCCTGCATTTCCTCTAATGTAGTTTATATTTTAGCTTGTGGGAGATGAAACTCGTTGTATGTGGGAGCGACCAAGCGCCGCCTCGCGGATCGAGTCACCGAGCACCTTAGGTCCATCAAACAGAATCGTCATGGATACCCGGTGGCTGCACATTTTAATCCCCCTTCATCTTGTTCAATACAGCACTTAACCGTTACGGCAGCTGTAATGTGCCGAGGCTCCGATCGTGACCGCCTTAGTGCTGAAAACCGACTGATCATGAGGCTAGGTACTCTCGCTCCACACGGCCTTAACGTTAGAATTGACCTTTTGTGATATTCAGCCCTTTTTTGAGCCAGTTTTTACTCCTTTTACACTTATCCTTTCGTGCTCGTTTTTTACTGTGTAGGCCTAATTTTTTTCCGGACCTAGTTTTTGTGTACTTTTTTCCTTTTTTTCCAACCATGTTCGATTTTTACGTGCACTTTTTCATCCAGGACGCTCTTTTTCTTTTTCGATTTGTGTTTCATCCTTCGCACTCATGTTTTCTGACAGTCAATTTCGTCCGGTTCTGTTTTTACAGCGATCCCTTCGGATTTGATGTTTGTCGTGTCCAATTGTTACTGTTGGTTGTTCAGTTTGTTTTTTGCCACCTGATGAAGGGTTTACACCCGAAACGTCGTGGAGTTTTCCGCAAACTTTTAAGCACTTTTTACTACCTCTTTTCGACCTATATATATATATATATATATATATATATATATATATATATATATATATATATATATATATATATATATATATATATATATATATATATATATATGTAAATATATATATATATATATATATATATATATATATATATATATATATATATATATATATATACTGCTAAATGCGGGCTAAGGTGGACATGCTTTAAAAAAGGGTACTTTGGTGGACATATTATTATGGTACTATGGTAGATATATTATGCACCACTCAGGCATGTAAGAGTGATACTGCATGGTGTTTAGTACCACTATGGCATGTCTCCAGTACTCCAGTGAGGCTGCTTTTAAGTCCCATGTTGTATGTGAGATATAATGTTGGCTTCACATAAAATCGTGTCCACTTAAGGTGTGTCACCTTTATTTGAAGTCCACAGATTGACCCAATTTGAAACAGGCAACATATATATCATGCTGATTTCAACCACTGATGCCTACTGAGGGAGTGATTGAATCGGGTTCATTTGTTGACACAAAATAGATGGCGCTCTGTATTATCAGAAATCATGCTTTGGAGTTACTTACTCTCCAGAAAATACTCTTCCGAGAGGCCTGAACAATACGTGGACACGAAAATGTCCACTTAATGTCAAAGTCCCCGTTTTGACTCAATTTTTCATGCGCAATGTCCACGATAGCCCGCATTTAGATAAATATATAGATATATATATATATATATATTTATATAGTTATATATATATATATATATATTATTTATTCATTATATCTTATTTATTCAATTCCAATCCAACTCCCATTTTCATATCTCGTTTCATTTTTGCGATACGGAATTTTGAAATTTATCCACTAAAAGCAATATAGTCCTTGAACGCTTCTTCTTTTCTTGCATAGCATAACATTAAAGGGTAAGAGTGCTTTAACATTTAAGTACTAGGTGCAGTTACATTCAGAAAAACATGCTGTGACGTTGCTTCTTGAAAAGCAACATACTCACCCCATAGGTCAAAGGCGGTGTGGGGTTTACCTGAAACCTGAGTTTGATATGTTCTCCAAGGTTATCTATTCTTCAATTGCGTTCTTACTGATCTGTTAGTTTAACCTAAATGTTACTTAACTTTCAACTTTTTGTGTATTTTAATACATCTGTCACTGTCAATCAAGTGATCAGATGTGAAACCTAAATACATCAGGTGTACGTGCAGTCAGCTTCATTTCCTCCCTGACGCGGTAAGAGTTCATCAGACGGAGAACAAAAAGTGAGAAATAAAGTTTCATCAGGACAAAAAATATAAACACTCTTATTTGAGTACGACAATGACAACACAAGCTATTGCGCAATGTAGCATTGGAAATTGATTTAATACCATCAAAGTTTTATATCTTACTTGAGGAATGCCTTATCAAGATAGGGTTTGAACTGAATTTTGTACGCCCTTTTTTAGGGGGGGGGGGGGATTTCAGATCTGAGGTACACTCCAAGTCTTTGATTGCCAGGTAGTCAGCTCCTATCCAAAAGTACAATCGTTTTGATTTAGGTAGTCTACTGAAATTCCCACTCGGCCCAGTTCTTTAAAAGCAAATTAAAGAATGACTCATATTAAAATAAAAAAGGTTCTGTCTTGGGAATGCTTAGTTTGCACATTTGGGTCTCGCATTCTCACTGTCTAGCGAACTAAGATTGCGTTTGGATGGGCATGAATTTTAGACAGTTGTGAAAGGGACTTAAGTAAGTAGCTTAGGAGGATTGAAACTTTTTTGAGTGCGATGATTTTCCCTTTTTTTAAACTCGTAGTTATTAACCTTTCTTTTTATTTACTTTGCTAGAAGGATTATTTAAATTTGTTAATTTATTTCAGAGATATTAGGAAGTTCTACTCATAATGAAGTATGTAAATAATGTTATTCTTAAGTGTCTTACTATTCCTCTTTTAGAAATGAAACAACAATTTATCAATGAACTTCGCTGGAAATACAAAGACCTCTATGATGCAATTCAACCAATCCCGTATATTCAAGACAGACCGTATTGCGTAAACAGGGTATTCGTAGAAAGCGGCATTGCATGTCTGCATTCTCTAAGGGGAGGAACTGAGCAATGGATAAAGTTAAACACCTACCGAAATATTTTCGATCGCACGGACGTTCATTCAACAAGATACATATTAGAGGGTGAACCTGGCTACGGTAAATCTACGATTGCTCTCCAAATTGCGTATGACTGGTGTAACTCCATTGAATCTTCACCTCTTAGAGCTGTGGATATACTTATTCTTCTTCGTTTGAGACAATTAGGGGGCGTAGCATCAATTTATAGAGCAATTAAGCAGTTTATTTTACCCAAGGATTCGCAACTTTCGGAAACCGACATAGAAAATATTCTAACAAACAGTAACTCAGTTGTGATTATATTAGATGGATTTGATGAGTACCCAGATCAAGATAGCAGTACATCTGATATTAATAGTATAATAGCCAGGCAAATGTTTCAAGAATTTCAAGTCCTTGTTACCACCAGAATGTCTTCACCAAAGAGGTATCCCCCATCAACAAAAAGGTTAAAATTAACTGGTTTTGATGATGAAGCTCGTAGATATTACGTACGCAAGGCAGTAGTAGGAAACGATAACGACGAAGTCAGTGTTTACAAAATAGAATGTTGTCTTGCTCAAAACCCGATCTTGAGTGATCTCTGTCAGGTTCCACTATTTTTCGTTCTATTTGCTCATGTTACCCATGAAAGAAATGAATTTCAAGATCTAAATTCCGTGACAAGCTTTTTCCGTTATATGATTTCTTGCTTCCATAGCCATATGCGAAATAAGATGGAAGACGAAAACGTTTGTACGAACGAATTATTCGAAACTGAACATTACGATCTTGATAAGTTGTCCTTTGAAGCGTTGAATGCACACAAACAAAAATTACTGTGGGATAAAAGTGAAATTTGTCAATTATTAGGACAGGAATTTTACGAACAGTATGTGCGTATAGGTATTTTAGTTGAAGAAAAGAGTGTTTCCATCAGTGATGATCCGGGCACCCCTATTACTGAACACGTGCAACACAAGACGGAAGTTAGGTTCTATCATAAACTCTTCTGTGAATGGTATGCTGCTCATTTCCTATCTAAATACATCGAACAGTATCCTAACCTTGATCTAAATGAGTATCTGAAACATCTGCACCCTGCAGATGTTCACTACCTTTATCGATTTGCATGCGGTCTCAGTAAAGATACTTCTGAGAAGATCATATCATACTTACCTACCATTGAGGGTGGAGATAAATTTTCCCTTCTGTGTATGCTAGAGGAGACTGGCAAGTTTGATAATATTGAAAAAACACTTATTCAGTTATGTTCAGAAGGCATTGTAATTAGTGGTTATGACAACCTCCTCCTTCAGCGATCTTATGTTCAACTATTGGAAATAGCCTCAAGAAAACATGTAAGCTGGTTTCTTTCTTGTTTTATGACGTTGTATTATTTTTGCAAGCATATAGGTCATTTGTCGTCATCTCATGTTTTTCCTTATAACGAATCAAATTAGAACTCAATGAAAAGGATTGCGAACAGGAAGAAAGTAAAAAGAGCAAGTGAAGCTTTCTTTCAGAGTACCCTGGATTTTTCCAAGTAGTGAAGATATACGTCTCTTGACTCAACTGCACGAATATCAATTGTTTCCTTTTGCTACGTTTGGCAAAAACCTCAGATTTCATTTGAAAGGGTGCAACTTTAATGTGAAAGGGTTCAATCCCATGTCGCGCCGACATCTTACTACTGTTTGATAGCTGCCTATTTCGATTGTTAGGGCTGAGTGTTTGTCTTTTTGAAGTTTGCAAATATAATCAGTCTAAGTAAAACAACCTCTAAACTTAATTCTATTTATTCAAAAATTGGACGATCAAGATAATGGTGGGAGGGGGAAGTTCAAGCGAATTCCTTTCGTAATGATCCGAGTTAAATTAATCCACTTTGTACGGCTCTGAATGTGAAGTGTTTTCCTGGTCAATACTTTGTCGTACAAGTTTCGGTTATCAGGATGGAATGGTCACATCAGCCTTACCGTGGTACTAGTCTCCTTGAAAAAACTAACACCAACAGCACCACTACTATTACTGTCATCAGATGACGAAATCAAATAAACCTTTATTAGAGCATCCAACTTCCAGTCGGGAGGTTGGGAGCTCGAGTCATACCGAACACTTTAAAAACGGAACCTACTGCCATTGTGCTTGGTGCTCAGCATAAGCACTGAAGTAGAGAAAACAAGCCAGTGAGCCACAAATGGAAAAAGGGCCGTGGCCGGCTCGACTTGAATCAATCGGTTGGAAACTGGGTCGTAAAACTTTATCTAACAAACTAACTCCAAAACTTTGTGAGCACGAGTAAGCATTTGCTTCTACAAATTCCCTGTGGATTACGTGACAGCGGTACATAAGACCGCGAAAGGGGTCATGATATCGTACAGTATATTTGCAATGCTCCATCTGGCAGATATCATTGACAGATGTAATTCAACATAATGAAGATTAGCATTTTTCTATTACTGTTTTCTTCTACTAATCGCTTCCCTCACAACACCCTTCCTGCTTACAAAGTGATGTTATAGAAAGTGTTCCAATTTTACTTTACGGTGGAATCTAATTAGACTGGCTAGGTATTATCCAAAGCTGTGTTGACAGAATGCTCACACAAACCTGAGAGTTGTAATTCAAATGAAAATTCCGTGCACAAACATCATTTGTTATATATCTCTTACTCAAAACCCATTGGGTCTGAAAACAGCTGTTATTTCTAATTTAATGCTCGTCGTAATAGCTGTCGAAGTCCTTAATGTCTTTGTTGTTATACGTAAGTTAAAGCGTCTCCATCTCCATTTCCATTTTCGTTCAGTTAGCTAAACTGTATATGATGAAGTTTTGATCAAACATATACTTGCTTTCTTTCCGATTCATGAGGTACACTTCAATTTTTACAGATTCCAGTTGAATTTGTGGACATTGACTGCATGGAATCGGTAGACCCCTACACAGGAACGATTACAACCAAGTCAGGTTTGGTCATTTCCTCAAAGATTCCTTTAAAGATGTTGGTTATTTCGTTATTCGACAGACCTTTGAGGGAAACGGAAGCGATTGATATCTTGCAATTTTGTACAAAGTGTTCATCACTGCGCGTTGTGAGGTGAGTTCGTGTAGACGAGCCTTTTCTTAAAGCAATACAATGAAAGTTATTATATATATATATATATATATATATATATATATATATATATATATATATATATATATATATATATATATATATATATATATATCACAGTTTTAGGTGCATAAGAGGTACACAAGGGTGGTATATTTACAGATTGACAGGCACAGTCAGAGAAAAGAGAGTGATTCAATATTTTCATTTGAAAAAGGGCTTTTCAAGCCAGAGCGTGCAGTGTATGATAGGAAATCCGTCGCAATAACTTATCCTTTGCCTAGTACTTGCATTCGTCATAAAAAGTTATTGCACTTTTCCAAAAGCATTAAAACATCAGGCCGGAAAAAGTGTTAAACAACAGTTACAGTGGATAACATTTTAATCGTACTTGGGTTTAAAGTACTATTTAAACAATACATACAGAAATAAGAAGCTCAGGTGCCCTCGATTCATCCAATTGATTGGATGCACCTTTCGTCTCCAAGGAGGGAAACTTATGTACAATGGTTGACAAAATGCTTTCATCGTTTTTCACTGTATACCTGAACTTCGCAAGAACATATTAAATGTTGCATTTTTTCGTGCACATACGTAGTAAAAAACGTCTCTTTTGTACAGAATTGACGGCCAATACGGTTGTTAATTTAGTTGACTAGTCAGATGAGGTTTGACGGCTCAGTATCTAACCCATTGATTTGAGAAGGGCTGGCAGCATCCGTTTTTTTTTCAATTGTGGCTCACTGACTTGTTTTTCCCTACCTCATTGTCGTGGTTTTGACCCGGTCAGGAGTCGATATCCAGACCTCCAGCACTCCAGGTAGCCAATATAGATAGTAAAGACCATATACCAAGACACAACATAACCGCGAAAAGCCCTTCACTTAGCCAGAAATCAAAACTTAATTTAATTTTTGTTTTAAGTGAGATTGATGTACGTTCTATCAAGTATGAATTCCATGAAATTGCAAGAGTAACAGGGAATGGCTCTCATTGTGCATGCCTTTTGGCATTGGTCTTGAATTCCATTTCGTAAGCTTAAGTTGTACTGCAAAAGGGGGTGTTAGTCTTTTGGGCGTTAAGCTATTTTTACTGATATCATAATCTGAAACAGACTACTAAAGTATTCTTTGTTCAAAATGATATGAAAAGATAACTCAAATAAGAAAAGGAGACTGAACTAACATTAGCATACGTGAGAACACGAAGGAGAAAATATTGACATAGCGAAAAGACGTCAGCATCAGCTACCCAGTGACGGTATCCAATACATTATGGTGTATCCAATTCAAAGTTTAAATGTTTTTGGCCTCCGACGGAATCCCTGCACCTTCGTACGATTTGGAATTTTAATCTCATAAAATTGCAAATAATCCATATAACAAAAGACGTGGATCGCCCTTCAATGCATGGTAATCGGAAACTTGTAAAGAACATGGTTTTAATTACCTTTACAAATTAAGAACTAAATCCACACTCTACTTAAGTGACCACCAGCTTACACAATATTACGCACTTCAGTGCCAAGGCTTTCAACAATCACATACTCTTAAAATGAAAAAAAAAAAGAGTGAAATTGCACTCGCTAAAAGGGTGAAGGGTACAAAGTACATCTTAATAGAGCGGAAATTTTCCCCCAAAGAAGTAAAATTTACTTTGAAAGGCGAAGTGTCACTCTTAATGGAATGCACACAGAAAGGAGAGACTATAGAAAAGGGGTAATTCCTGCAGCCCTGGCTCTTGGAAAGGGGGGGGGGATGCACCCCTTTAAAGGGAGTGAATAACCACTTTTCATTCTATTGGATAGTTTCTAAGCTCACTCTTTTTGTTTAGAGGGTAGTGGAAATTATGCCGGAAAATTGCGTAAAACTAGTCAATACCGTGACATAAATGAGCCTTGAACGCTATTTAGAAATTGACCCAGAGCTTCAAGGATAATCCCACATTACGGTCATAGAGTCGGACGGATTTACTTTATTGTTTACCTATTAACGCAATGTTTTCACATAATTTATAACACACTGTGAAAACATTTCTAAGCAAGGACGGACCTAGGAGGATTTGCGTAAACATTGCAAAAAATAGGATCACACTAGCTGAAGAAGGCATGTCCATCTCTATTCATCAAAAGACTTGTTTATTAAGCTCATAAATTGTCCTGTAAAATAGTTTACTTTAAGACAAAATTTGGTGGGAATTTCAGCTGCGATTTTCAAAGTTTTCAATGCTTTCTACATCAAATATCCAACGCATTCATTTTGCACTCACACGACCTTTAACGCAGTTTGAATTTAAGATACAAATTTGTTTCGATTCGGTAAATGACTTTTGTATCGATTCCAAAAATCCTTCCTTTCAGTTGGAATGCCATTAATCCTATATCAACATTGAACAGTTACTGCGGAGACCTCTCAGTGGGTAGCATCCTCTCATTAAATGGGAAAATTAAAAGGGATCACGGATTATTCCGTCTAGCATCTTGGGGCACTTTTAAATTTATTTTCTGTCCTCAAAATGTTTTACACTGCAAGGTCTCCCAGGGGCTTACCACTACGAGCCCTAACGCATGCACGTAGATCCAACACGGTAAAACTAGTGCCAGCGCTAATGGTGCACCTTCGGTAGGCATCGATTGTCCCATATTACTACAATTCCTAGATCCTCCCTTGTTTCCTAGAGGAAATGTGAATTTTAAGGAATGTTAAAGTGCTAGCAGCACTCAGTGGCTAAATTATGCTGTTTGGATCAGTGCGCATGCGGATCAATCTTTAATCGAATCGTCTCAATATTACCCAGTTAAAACAAATATTTTCATTCAAATGCTGGGAAAAACAGTTTCTGATCATTGTTAAAAGTGTATAAATATTTTTCCATAGTAAGAGGGATCAGAGTAATGAAAGAATGCTGGGAAATCAGGCTCACCATTTAGATGTAACTTATTTGAACATATTAATGTCATAAAGGTTCTATTTTTATTCGCATAGTGGAAAACAGGAAATGGTTTTCAACATGCTACAAATTAATTTTGAACCTGAAGAATGGTAAATGGAACGTAAGTTCTTCTTAATTCTTAACATTTTTTTAATTTTTATTTTTTTTAATTTTTTTTTTAATCAGCCACCGTCTGAATAAGCTTGATAGTTCGATTAACTCTAGAACTCACTGTTCGTCATCATCTGGGACCATTTTAAATATTTGGAAAAAAAGCTGCAAATAGTTTCATTCCAAATACTTTGAAGCATGTGTAGGATGTATTTCACTTCTTTCAACACATTAGAAGAAGTGAGGATGAAAAGGTATATATATATATATATATATATATATATATATATATATATATATATATATATATATATATATATATATATATATATATATATATATATATATATATATATATATAACCAAATAACAAAAGAACACAAAAAATTTCCAACTAAATTATAATATAAATCCGTGAATACAAAATATTTCGGGCTTAAATTACACAGCCCTTCGTCAGTTGTACAAAAACACTATAGTGCAAAAAAGACTGTATACACGTACTCGTTCTGCTTCCTCGCTTAGGTATCAACTGCTTGGGTGCCCATGAACGCCAAATCCCTATTCAGACCCGATTTATGATTGTTAAGTGAGATGATGGTTTGTAACTCACGGTTGCATCTCTGCTGAGCGCTTTTAAAATTGCCGTACAACAAGGCACACTTTAAATGGGAAAGGTTATGCTGAGGGAGATTAAAGTGTTCGGCAACCGGGAATCCAGGGTTATTCTTTCTTATGCTGAGCTTGTGATTATTGAAACGAAGTCGGAATTTTGTGCTTGTTTCGCCTATGTACGTAGCTAAGGGACATTGTGTAAGGGACAAGTGTAAAAGACTGGATCTCATTCCCAGGGGTTTCTCTTTGAAAAACCCAGTTTCTGATACCACTTTCTCGGAAACGTACAAACGTCTCTCTCACAATGCCATCAACGAGACTTCAAGAAAATTAAGGGACTATTCGCTCAAGGATGCCTATGCCAAACAACGATATCTCTCCACTCGCCTCGCAGCTAATAATTGGGCTTCTTTGATCCAAGATCACTATGTGATTGAGCTTGTCAACGAACAACTGCTGAAAAGTTTTCAAATTCAACAACACAGAAGCTTTTTGCGTAAGTTCAAAAAACTAAACTCACTTATCCGGCAATCACCTTTACTGTCTAGGCTCTCTAGGCAACGGAGTACCCTAAGATATGGTACTGACCCTTTCAATCTTCATTTTGACCGCCCGCATTCAAAGGCTTCAAAAGCAGGGCGAGAACAGTTTCCCCCCCAAACGCGAGGGTTAACACAAGTGTGATTAATCTTTCAAACATCGAACTATCTGACCAAGAAATGGGTGTTTTGGAACGGGGTCTCTCATTTTGTCCCACCACCCCTATAGATCAGGTTGAGCTTTCCAATAATGTGGTTGAGTTCAACCGCAAAGTGAGGCTGAGGGAATGGGCAGCGGATAAGCCACCACAACAAGAGCGCTTTATCCCTCAACCTTTCAGAAATCTAAAAAAGAGATGGACGCCACCTCCCAAAAGGAATGCATTCATAGACGCATTCGTTTCTTCGGTAAACTCACACCTGAACTCGTTTTTAAAGTCTATAAAGCAAAAGCCCCAAGCATCAGTCAATAACTTAAGCAAGTCGGAGAGCAACGCCCTGTTCAGCCTTAAGGCCAATAACGACATTGTAATAAAACCTGCCGATAAAGGTGGTGCTGTGGTTATAATGGACAGGGCTAACTACATTTCTGAAGCTGAGAGCCAACTGTCTAACACAAAATTCTACAAACCGCTTCAGGTTGATCCAACCCTCACCTACTATAAGGAACTAATTCGTTTGGTCCAAACATTTGACAATGATATTAATGAGGAGGTTACACCCTTGATACCCACCGCGCCCAAACCAGCTATGTTCTACACCTTACCAAAGGTCCACAAATTGAAAGATATTGTTGGCCGACTCTGGGAAGAGGATGAACAACCTACAAACACAGAAGCAATTGAATTCGTTCGTTCTAACAGCATACCCGTCCCTGGCAGGCCCATTGTTTCCGGCATCGGGACTCTGACTGAATACATCTCGGCCTACGTTGACCAACACCTACAACCTCTACTTCCTACCATCCCAAGTTATATTCAAGACAGCACTCATTTTATAAATAGACTAGATGAAATTATGTCCTTGCCCAAAGATGCCATACTCGTGACGATGGACGTGACTTCGTTATATACAAATATCCCCCATGAGGAAGGTACAACGGCCTGTTTAAATTTAATGAGGAAAAATTCTGTCACTGGGTACTCTGAAGTAACGAGTTTAATTCGATTCATTTTGAGCCACAATAACTTTCAGTTTAATGACATTAATTATTTACAGGTAAATGGGACGGCTATGGGTACAAAAATGGCACCGTCATATGCCGATATATTTATGTATCATGTGGAAGAGGGAATTTTGATGCAATCTTCAAACAAACCCTTATTCTATGTACGATATATAGACGACGTTTTTATGATCTGGGACAAAGGGCTGGATAATCTAAAACAATTCTTTTATGTTGCTAACAGTTTTCATCCTTCCATCAAATTTACTTTTGATTATTCCTTTAAGACTCTGCCCTTCTTAGATGTTCTGGTAATGATTGGAGACGGTAAGATCACCACGTCCGTCTACACTAAACCTACAGACAGACATACGTATCTCCACTTCAATAGTTTCCACCCCCGTCATACCAAACACTCTATTGTGTACAGCCAGTTCCTTCGGTACCGCCGTTTATGCTCCACTAATAACATTTTTGTGGAAAGGGCCACTGAATTGGTTAACTTTTTTCTCAACAGAGGATATCCCTATAAACTCCTCAACAATTACTTTCATAAAGTTCTTGCTACACCGAGGCATAATCTCCTTCGGTATCGCACAAAATCGAACTGTGACCGCATTCCCTTAGTCATCACATACCACCCATCCAATCGCACCCTTACCCACAATATCAAGAAATCTTGGGAAATACTCAAATCTGACCCCTCGATTTCTGAAATTTTCAGGGACCTCCCGATGATTGCTTATAAACAGCCACGTAATTTTAGAGCCATGTTAGTTCGCAAAACCCTTCCCACTGTAGACAATCCCAAAACAGGCAACAGGAAGTGTAATAAACCCCGGTGCCAAGTTTGCAATCATTTAGAGCTTTCCCCCACCATTTACCACCATGCTTCAGGTATAACTCTAAAACCGGGAGACTTCGATTGTGACTCATGTAATGTAGTTTATTTACTTTTCTGCACCCAATGTCCCTTAGCTACGTACATAGGCGAAACAAGCACAAAATTCCGACTTCGTTTCAATAATCACAAGCTCAGCATAAGAAAGAATAACCCTGGATTCCCGGTTGCCGAACACTTTAATCTCCCTCAGCATAACCTTTCCCATTTAAGGTGTGCCTTGTTGTACGGCAATTTTAAAAGCGCTCAGCAGAGATGCAACCGTGAGTTACAAACCATCATCTCACTTAACAATCATAAATCGGGTCTGAATAGGGATTTGGCGTTCATGGGCACCCAAGCAGTTGATACCTAAGCGAGGAAGCAGAACGAGTACGTGTATACAGTCTTTTTTGCACTATAGTGTTTTTGTACAACTGACGAAGGGCTGTGTAATTTAAGCCCGAAATATTTTGTATTCACGGATTTATATTATAATTTAGTTGGAAATGAATGTATCCATTTTTTGTGTTCTTTTGTTATTTGGTTTCTTTACTTTCCAACACACGCCACCTATCATGTTATATATATATATATATATATATATATATATATATATATATATATATATATATATATATATATATATATATATATATATATATATATATACATATATATATATATATATGTATATATATATTTCACTAATTCCGCACTTAGGGGGAAAGTTGTTGTTGAAAAGTAGACCTTAAGGGGAAAAATTTTTGGGGGCGAAATATAAGTTTCGCCGTAACGTTTCTACACACTCTTTCTATAGGAATACGTAAACGGACAAGGGCGCCCTCCTAGATTTACAAAGTAGATGCAATTACTTCAAAGTTGTCAAATTTACGGACACCTAGCTGTTAACACGAACGGATGGCTGGCCATTGAAATAACGTTGTTTATATTTTTGGACGTTAGGGCGAACACTTTTTCTTATGTATTTTATTGTTATTTTTTCGCCCTAAGTACGCGCAGATATAACAATTTCCCCCTAAGGTGGGAATTAGCTATATATATATATGTATATATATATAAACATGACGGAGAAACTGTAAAACAACGGTGCTACAGAATTGAAAGGCTGGATCTCCAAGGAGATACAAATAGCGGAAGGCTAGAATTTAGATAAATTAAACAGCCAAATGGTTTGAAGTAGAGCTTTCGAGGAATACTACCTCTTTATCAATACTAGGTCAAAGAATGACAAGGTGTGAGAAATTTTGGAAGCTTTTAAAGGTGTAGACAATGGTCTCACCTCTATTGACCGGGAGGGTCTGATCGGATTACTCGGGTGTAACCCATCAATACTAGGAAAATCCTCTTCAAGGCAATTAGAGAAATTGTTAGACCGGAGAGGCCTAATCGGATTATTTGGGTTTGTATCATAAGCAAGCTGGTAAGTCGCTTCTGATGTTCAAGCCGAAAGGCGATGTGGTTTTGAGATTGAGTTCCCAGAAATTTTCTTTAGCTTTTCTAGCTTTGTCGGTCCATATATCGTTTTGGTCGATGGCAATGACCCGTAAATTTTTGATAGAATGATGAGGCAAATTGAAATGGTTAGCAACAGGTTGTTCAACCTTTTTGGTTTTAATTGCTGACCTGTGCTGTGTCATTCTCATTCGAAGAGTATTTTTAGATTCTCCGACATACTGCACACCACATAAATTGCAGTATATGAGATAAATGACATTTTTTGAAAGACAATTAATTTCTTGTCTAATTTGGAAGGTGCGTGCATTTTGATTGCTCTGGAAGCCTTTTGTGGAATCAACCAGGGCGCACGTCTTGCAGTTGGAGGGGCAAGGTGAACAACCACAATTTTCGTTGTTTTCCTCGACTGAGGCTTTGTCCTGGAATTTTGCCCGAACCAAAATGTCCCGTAAATTTGAGGGCCGCTTGAAGGCAACAACGGGGGGTCAGGGAAAGATAGACCTTAGGCGATCGGTACCCTGAAGTGTGGGCATATGCTTTTTGATAAATTTGGCTGGTGGTGGTAGACCGGGATGGTACTCAGTTACCAATGGCACTCTGTCGGAATTGCGCTGACGAGTTTTGTACGTCAGAGTTTGCGAGCGAGGGGTTTCTTTTGCCTTTTTGATGGCATTTTCAATTGAACCCCGAAAATACTACCGGTTACGGAGGTAACCAGATAGTTCCTTTGCCCGAGTGTCAAAATCTGTTTCAGAGGAACAGATGCGTTTTATGCGGAGTGCTTGACTGTACGGAATGTTTTTGGTGCAGTGCGGGGGATGGCAACTGCTGGGTAGAAGGTAGTTGTGCTTATCCGTTGCTTTGTTGAACAAGCCTGTTTTGAGTGAACCATTTTCTATAGTTACAGTGGTGTCCAGGAAGTGGACACTGGACCTGGAATGGTCGGCCGTAAATTTGATGGTGGGATGGAACGAATTGATGTTCTCAATAAAAATTTTTAGACCGTCTTCACCGTGGGGCCAGATCATGAAGATGTCGTCTATGAAGCGTAATCAAATTTGTGGTTTCAAATTTTGTCGAGACAGAAACTTTTGCTCGAAGTTGCCCATAAACAAGTTAGCAAATGAGGGAGCCATTTTGGTTCCCATGGCTGTACCATGAATTTGGAGGTAGTGGTCATCACCAAAGATGAGATTGTTGTTGGTCAGAATCAGATGCATGAGTTCGCCTAGGTCTTTCTTGGTGGGAGTTTTGCCCCGAATCGGATTGAAGGCGTTGGTGCAAGCGGAGATGCCTTCCTCATTTGGTATGTTTGTGTACAACGAGGACACGTCAAGAGTGGCCAGAATTGTGTCCGGCGGGAGATTTTTGATCTTCCCAATTTTGCGGATGAAGTCCGTAGTGTCCTGAACGTAGGAGGGGAGGGTTGGAACCAGGGGTTGGATAAGCAGGTCAACAAATTTTGAAATTTTTTCCGTGGCAGTCCCGTTGCCGGAA
Source organism: Holothuria scabra (assembly GCA_037179385.1). Lineage (NCBI taxonomy): Eukaryota > Metazoa > Echinodermata > Holothuroidea > Aspidochirotida > Holothuriidae > Holothuria > Holothuria scabra. Next base: position 67,957,692 of record CM074179.1, read on the forward strand.
ATAATAGGTCTGCCCGGACTACCCGTTTTGTGAATTTTGGGCAGAAAATAGAAACGGCCTGGTTTAGGATCTACCTGGAGGAGATTCGGGCCGGTTTCAGAGTCAATAGAGCCATTGCGAACCATCTTTTTGATGGCCGCCTCCACTTTTTCGCAATTTCCGAAGTGGGATCTGAGTCTAGACGTCTGTAGTGGTCGGGATTGCCAAGTAATCTGAGGGCTTCCTCCCTGTAAAATTGAGTCCCCATTGCAACAATCGCAGAGCCTTTGTCCGCCGGCTTGATAACAATATCATCACGATGCCGTAGACTTCGAAAGGCCTGACGTTCACTTTTTGTGAGATTGTCGCGGAAATCTGGGGAAGGGGTGTGGTTTTTCACATCCTCTTCAATGGCCGAAATAAATGATTCCAGTTGCGGACAACGCCCCTTTGGTGGGTTCCAGGTGCTTTTTGGTTTAAATTGATACGATATATCGTTGTCCGGTGGAGAATTTAGGCCGTCTTCGTCAGCAAAATACTCCCGAAGGCGCAAGCGTCGGAAAAACGCTTTCATGTCTAGCGATAATTTCTGTGTGTAAGTCTGCCTTGGTTTGGGGCAGATATTGAGTCCCTTCGAGAGAATTTTAGTTTCTCCTTCAGAAAGCTGACACGATATGGTTTCAACCGCGGTGGTGGCGGTGGAAGGCTCGGTAACCGGTTTACGAATAAGTCTGCGAGACCTGCTTTTCTGAAAATTTGAAATCACTTGATTTGAAGTGACAGTCACTTGGTTTGAAGTGACATGATCTCTTTGAAACTTGCGTTGTTGCCTAGAACTTAGAGTACGAGAGAGTCGGAGACAGTCCTGAGAGATAAACCGAAGCTTGTTTTGAAGCTCGGATTTGGGAAGCTCTCTTTTTAGCTTCCTGGTTTTGGAATCAATTTGGTGATTGAGTTCATTGATGGTTTTCCGACAATTTCCAATTTGTACTTCCATCAGTCTGAGAGACGTTTTTCTGAGTATACCTTTCCAGTTGGCGTAGCTTCCACTGTCGGAGAGTGGCAAGCCGGTAGGGACTTTAATTTGAAGCCCTTTCGGTACCGTATTGTTTGCTCGGTATGTTTTATAGTTGGAAAGGTGATGTCGATACCTGACACGTTTTTCGCACAGGCGTCGAAGCAATTTGAAAGTTTCCAAAGTGCACTCCATGGGTGTAGCAAGGTTGGATCAAAATTGATACAAACAGTGAAAGAAATATATGAACATGACGGAGAAACTGTAAAACAACGGTGCTACAGAATTGAAAGGATGGATCTCCGAGGAGATACAAATAGCGGAAGGCTAGAATTTAGATAAATTAAACAGCCAAATGGTTTGAATATATATATATATATTGTATATATATATATATATATATACAATACAATATATACAATACAATGGACTTCACCATGTTATATATATATATATATATATATATATATATATATATATATATATATATATATATATATATATATATATATATATATATATATATATATATATATAAATCAACGGATAAAACTATGCAACGTTTCGAACAGGTCAACTGTCCTTCGTTGAGTAAACTGAATTACCAACCCATGCAGAAATAGGTTAAAACACCGAAAACTCGTAATATTCTAAAGTGTTTAGAACTTTGTTTGGATAATAATATTTTCGAATTTAATGTTAATGTTTATATTCAGTCTCATGGTACTTCTATTGGACCAAAAATGGCCTCAAGTTACGCTTGTCTGGGAGTGGGTCTATTTGAAGAACAAATGGAGGAAAAAATTACAGAAAAACCGATTATTTGGAAAAGGTATATGATGACGTCTGGGGCCTGTGGGATAAGAGTGAACAGTCTTTTCTGCTTTTTATGGAAGAACTTAATTCAATGTATCCAAATGAATTAGTATTTACCTATGAGTTCGATTTCTCCAAAGTGGTTTACCTAGATTTAGAAATTACCCTTAACGAAGGTCGTATTAGTACTAAACTCTTTACTAAGCCATCTTGTAAGAATCCTTTATATTTGCACTATTCTTCGTTTCACAAAAAGTCGGTTAAAGACAATATCCCTTTTTGTCAAGCTCTCCGCATAAAATTTGTTTGTTCCAATGAAGATGATTGTGATAAGAATTTAAAAACTTAAGAAATAAACTTAAATAAGAGAGGTCATCCTACCGAGGTTGTCAAGGAAAAAATTAAAAAGGCTAAAGGTTTTCCTCGTAGTTCTTTACTTAGGGCCAGCAACGGTGAGAACGTTTCGACTAAAGCTCCAAAAGCCCCTTTTGTGGTTACTCGTAATCCTCGCTTACCTCCCTTACGAGAAATCATTAATAAACACTTCCATATTCTTTCTATGTCAGATAAAATGAGGGAAATTTTTGTTACACCACCAAAGGTAATTTACAGACAAGCCCCTAACTTAAGAGATTTGCTCGTAAGAGCGAGAGTGCCGAGAAACGCTCCGACAAATTTGGGTAATCACAGGTTACACGAAAAAAACTGTGTTACTTGTGAGGTCAAGTCAGTTACAGACTCCTTTAAAAGTTTTTATACGGGGAAAGTTTCCAAAATACAAGGCATGTCGATTGGGGTTATTTACCTTATTAATTGTTTTGATTGTGGGAAGCAGTATGTGGGTGAGACGGGGAGCCAGTTAAGACAGAGACACCGGGGTCACAGGCAAGAACTGAAAAAAGCTAACACTCCTCTTGGGAAACATTTTAACACGGGTTGTAAGTATTTCAATTTAATCGCCATTCAATCGGTCGAGGGACTTAACAAAACACAGAGGGAACAAAAAGAACTTTTTTTGGATACACCAACTCCACACGTGTGCACCAAAAGGGATTAACATTCGAAAAAGCCACAGTTCGTAGCCGTTTTTGTATTTTTACATGGGTTGGTAATTCAGTTTACTTGACGAAGGACAGTTGACCTGTTTGAAACGTTGCATAGTTTTCTCCGTTGATTTACGTTTTCTGTTGGAAGTATTTAGTAAGTGTTTTCGATTTTTTTCACTGTGTGTCCTTCGGAAAACACAAAGAAAGCTTTTGAGTTGGAATTTATTTGTTATTTATATATATATATATATATATATATATATATATATATATATATATATATATATATATATATATATATATATATATATATATATATATATATATATATATATATATATATATATATATCAATACATACATATATATATATATATATACATACATACATACATAAAGATGAATCTTACTATTTATTTAAGCATGAAAGCAACGGTTCGGAATTTACGAGAGAAGACCTAGCTGAAACGGTGAGTCAAAACGGTGAAAGGTTTTCATGACCAAAAATTTACGTTTTCGTTCAACCACGCCATCCGTACACTGAGGGTTTTTCAAGATGCCCATCGAATCTGTTCATAAGTTCAACATATTTATCTTAACCCGTTTTCCTCTCATACTAATGACAAACGGTTATACCTAGACACCTCCATGATCTTACATTCAAAGAACTGTTTTATGAGGGAGTACTTTAAAGTTATTTTGGTTTTCGAAAATTCGTCACGAGGCATTTTCAAAGATTATGAACAAAACAGTTATAAATGAAGCACCACAAAATTCATAATTTTGATTTTTACTTAGCTATTCGATTTGAAACTTGGATTTTCATGATAAATATAAGCATAGCCATGTGGTACTGACCCTTTGACTCTCTTAGTAAGTTATCAATGTCAACTCAATAAGGCCCATTAAGAATATCGCATGGTTCCCGTTTCGACATAAAAAAAAAAAAAAAAAAAACAATGCCCAAAAGTATGAAAATCAAGTTGGTCACACGACTATTTTTACTCACGTTAACTAGTTTTTTTAGATGAACAAGCCAATAGAAGGATACATGTAATTAATTTCCATTGCATAAGAACACAGCGTGCGAATAGGTACACAGAACCATGTGCCGATTGCTATACAAACGTTACATTACAGCTAGACAAGTAAGCTTGTGTCATCACGCGTAAAGGGTGTTCGTTTTGCAATGTACATGGGAGCAAATCACTGTACAATGAAATGCAAGACAACGTCAACAGCAGACTAAGTACGGAAATTGCTGATAATCGACAAACAGCACAAGAGATGGCACAGTGTCCGTGACCGGTTTGGTGTTCCTGAAAATAGAATGACTAAACCAATGCGTAATAAGTGAGTTTTCCTCCCTTGATTTCGTACGAAATTAAGACTTGCGGATTAGCTTATACCCAGCTTCAACTGATTGCACATGACTAGGACATAAAGGTCTAACGTTAAGACATAACTAATTCATGTTATGCATCAAGCTTACAACAGTATTCCAGCGAACAACTGCTTGAAGTATGTGGTGAATATTAAAGATCACTCTTTGAGATAAGCATGGCCTATTTGCGAAAATTAGGACCGTTGTTTTGAAAATACCTTCACGGATTCTGTTGAAATTTGCTGCTTTTACTTAGTTGCAAAATAAATGAAACATAGAGGTGTCCATTATATTAATGTATTTCATTGTACCGACACACAAGGTCACTTAAATTCTTGGTATTGGAAATACAAATTGTTGCTCAGTTACAAACTGTGCTGTAACCAGGGAGTTGTTAGCAACTCCCTGCTGTAACTAAGCACACGAATCGATGTGGTGTCACTTTGTTTTGGCTACTTGAATGGGCAGAGTATACACAAATCACCAAACTTAAACGCAGGGTTTAAGTAAACTACACTGGTCTCGCAAAATTTATGAGTTTGTTTAACTGGTACGATACACGAAATGTTTTGAAATATAAAATCTGTTCTAAGCTTGTTATAACTTAAAAGTTGCCATGCATTGATTTTTTTCTTTTACTAGGTTAACACTATTTAGAGAAAATCAAATAAAACTGATTACACCAAATTCGAGTTGAAACAGTTGTGTATCACTGCAAAAAGCAGCATTCATGTCAAGATGTTATACCAAATATCACCTACCTCTTCCGATCCCGTTCGAGGGACAGTTCGGCCTCATGTCGGGATCTTATATACACATATTCTTTAAACACCAGAATATTTCGCAAAAAATGAAAGAAATTATTGATAAGAAAGATTACGTTTCAAATGCTCTCACTATTGTTCCAGGTAATCTAAGAGCAATAAAATAACCAGCTTACAACCATAGAGCAGGATAATAGGAACTAGAGTGCGGACTCCCAATGGCGCGTACGTAAATCGTCTGTGATTGCATGGAGACACGGCACCCATTTGCAACCTGGGCATGGCGTGGGCGATAGTCACGCGGAGAGCGAAAATTTGTGAACAAACTGTAAGGCAGAAATCGATTCGGCCAATTCCTGCGACTGATTTGTCCTTTGAAATGTGTATTGACTCCTGAAAAGAGGCTTACCCTGTTCACTATGACGAGTACATATATTTTCTAACTTTTCATGTCAACAGAAATGGTCGACAAAGAGTAAAATTTGCTTTTCAATGGTAAAATGGGTAACGTTCAAGGAACGCACCCACCGACAAGGACAACTCGCTCATGTAAGACAAAACGGCCTCACTTGTCAGGGTGTCTTTGCAAAGTCGGACAACTCGGCATATACTAAAGGCATATAGGCTACGCCTAGGCCTACATATACATCAGACAACTCGGCGTCTTATACGAAGCTGGCCACTCAGACAGCTCTGCACCTAATTCTTTCTCTGATAAAAGTAGATGATTTTAGAAATCAAATTTTGAACGTTCATTTGCGTGTTATTTTGTGTGAATCCCTATGTAAGCGATCGGTCTGTTGCCCAGAAACAAAATGGATACAGAGTGCCCATACGATCAAAGCTGTTTTGGGGAGTCCGACCTCTAGTTCCTATTATTCTGCTCTATGCTTACAACCTACCATTTGTTATCACAAATTTGCTTAAATCAAGAAAAAGCAAGACGTATTAAACATAACCGGTTATACGGGTGATTACTAGGCCCACCTGTTTGCTAACTACACAGTTTCGTTTCAAAGCATTAAAATATTTCCCACCTATGTTTAGCAGAAGTCTAGCTGTTATACAATAACAATTAAAAAATATTAAAATAATGGTAAATTGTCTATTTTGACGTTCACATAAAAAACAGAACATGCAATATCTTTCATGTTGTTCTGTATATATATATATATATATATATATATATATATATATATATATATATATATATATATATATATATATATGTATAGCTAAATGCGGGCTATCGTGGACATTGCGCATGTAAAATTGAGTCAAATCGTGGACTTTGACATTAAGTGGACATTTTCGTGTCCACGTATTGTTCACGCCTCTTGGAAGAGTATTTTCTGGAGAGTGAGTGACTCCAAAGCATAACTTCTAATAATATAGAGCGCCATCTATTTTGTGTCAACAAATGAACCCGATTCAATCACTCCCTAAGTAGGCATCAGCGGTTGAAATCAGCATGATATATATGTTGCCTTTTTCAAATTGGGTCATTTTGTGGACTTCAAATAAAGGTGACACACCTTAAGTGGACACGATTTTATATGAAGCCAACATTATATCTCAAATACAACATGGGACTTAAAAGCAGCCTCACTGGAGTACTGGAGACATGCCATAGTGGTACTAAACACCATGCAGTATCACTCTTACATGCCTGAATGGTGCATAATACATCTACCATAATACCATAATAATATGTCCACCAATGTACCCTTTTTAAAGCATGCCCGCATTAAGCAATATATATATATATATATATATATATATATATATATATATATATATATAATAAGGTCGAAATGCTGCGGAGCACTGTTGAAATGTGTAGGTCGAAAAGAGGTAGTAAAAAGTGCTTAAAAGTTTGCGGAAAACTCCACGACGTTTCGGGTATAAACCCTTCATCAGGTGGCAAAAACCAAACTGAACAACCAACAGTAACAATTGGACACGACAAACATCAAATCCGAAGCGATCGCTGTAAAAACAGAACCGGACGAAAGTGACTGTCAGAAAACATGAGTGCGAAGGATGAAACACAAATCAAAAAAGAAAAAGAGCGTCCTGGATGAAAAAATGCACGTAAAAATCGAACATGTTCTTAAAAAAGGGGAAAACAGGAGACAAAAACTAGCTCCGGAAAAAAAAAAAAAAAAAAATTGTAAATAAGGCCTACACAGAAAAAAACGGGCACGAACGGGTAAGTGTAAAAGGAGTAAAAACTGGTACAAAAAGGGGGTGAATATTACAAAAGGTCAATTCTAACGTTAAGCCCGTGTGGAGCGAGAGTACCTAGCCTCATGATCAGTCGGTTTTCAGCACTAAGGCGGTCACGATCGGAGCCTCGGCACATTACAGCTGCCGTAACGGTTAAATGCTGTATTGAACAAGGTGAAGGGGGGTTGAAATGTGCAGCCACCGGGTATCCATGGAGATTCTGTTTGATGGACCTAAGGTGCTCGGTGACTCGATCCGCGAGGCGGCGCTTGGTCTCTCCCACATACAACGAGTTACATCTCCCACAAGCTAAAATATACACTACATTTGAGGAAATGCAGGAGAATCTTTGTTTGACAATAAAGCTATTGCCGTTGGGGCCAGAAATGTTGACGAGGTCGTGTTTGCCGACAACTGGACATGTATTACACCTCGGACGGTTACATGGAAAGGTACCAGCCGTGTCGTCGAAAGAAGTTTGTGGGTGGGAAGCCCGAACTAAATGGTTGGCTAAATTTTTCTCAACTCTAAAGGCAGTGATGGGGGGTTCCGGGAAAACATCACGGGTTGAGGGGTCTTGTCGGAGCAACTTTACATTTTTGTGGATAGCGTGTAAAATAGGACGGATCGAAGGGTGATAAGAAATAACTAAAGGAATACGTAGATTGGTACCAGATTTGCTCTTTTTCTCCAAGGCTTCCTTTCTGCTGGTTCCTTGAATTCTGCGTAGGGCATTAGAGAGGATTTTGGCAGGGTACTGGCGTTTTTCAAAAAAGGACAAAATTTCTTCAGAGGCAGTAGAGAAGTCGGAATCCTCCGAACAAATTCTTCTGGCTCGCAAGAGCTGGGAATAAGGGATAGATTTAGTGCAAGATTTGGGGTGATTGGAAGGGTACAAAAGGTAGTTATGCGAGTCGGTTGGCTTAAAGTGTAGGTTAGAGGTAATTGTACGGTTGTTGATGGACAGTTGGCTGCACATTTCAATCCCCCTTCACCTTTTTCAATACAGCATTTAACCGTTACGGCAGCTGTAATGTGCCGAGGCTCCGATCGTGACCGCCTTAGTGCTGAAAACCGACTGATCATGAGGCTAGGTACTCTCGCTCCACACGGGCTTCACGTTAGAATTGACCTTTTGTAATATTCACCCCCTTTTTGTACCAGTTTTTACTCCTTTTACACTTACCCGTTCGTGCTCGTTTTTTTCTGTGTAGGCCTCATTTACAATTTTTTTCCGGAGCTAGTTTTTGTCTCTTGTTTTCCCTTTTTTAAGAACATGTTCGATTTTTACGTGCATTTTTTCATCCAGGACGCTCTTTTTCTTTTTTTGATTTGTGTTTCATCCGTCGCACTCATGTTTTCTGACAGTCACTTTCGTCCGGTTCTGTTTTTACAGCGATCGCTTCGGATTTGATGTTTGTCGTGTCCAATTGTCACTGTTGGTTGTTCAGTTTGGTTTTTGCCACCTGATGAAGGGTTTATACCCGAAACGTCGTGGAGTTTTCCGCAAACTTTTAAGCACTTTTTACTACCCCTTTTCGACCTATATATATATATATATATATATACATATATATATATATATATATATATATCATTACCAATTTTTCGACCTACATTTACAGTCGATCTTACCACGTTCGACCTAATTAATTACCCCGTTTCGTGATTTGTGGTAACAAAGAGGGGAAATTGAGAGCGCGGTATTTGTAATTTTGGTCGAGCCGGAAATCACGTAAGTCACGTTTAGTGCAGTGGTAAGGCACTCGACCGGAAAGCGAGCCGTCCCGGGTTCAAATTCCCGCTTTGCTGAATTTTCCTTCTGGTCTTTTTCTACATTTGTTCCCTTGTTCAAAAGGCAATGCCAGTACTTGGGTTGAATTAAAATTCATGATCGAATCATTACCAATTTTTCGACCTGTACATATATATATATATATATATATATATTTATAAATATATATATATATATATATATATATATATATATATATATATATTTATATATATATATATATATATATATTATAAGGTCGAAAAGGACGAAAGTGACTGTCAGAAAACATGAGTGCGGAGGATGAAACACAAATCAAAAAAAGAAAAAGAGCGTCCTGGATGAAAAAGTGCACGTAAAAATCGAACATGGTCGGGAAAAAAAAGGAAAAAAGTAGACAAAAACTAGGTCTGGAAAAAAATTAGGCCTACACAGGAAAAAACGAGCACGAACGGGTAAGTGTAAAAGGAGTAAAAACTGGCTCAAAAAAGGGGTGAATATTACAAAAGGTCAATTCTAACGTTAATAAATGCAGTATCACTCTTACATGCATGAATGGTGCATAATACATCTACCATAGTACCATAATAATATGTCCACCAAAGTACCCTTTTTAAAGCATGTCCAAGTTAGCCCGCATGTAGCAGAATATATATATATATATATATACATAACCACTTAATCATACCTTAGGCTAACATTCGTTCAAATGAGACCTTAGAAGGACACATATTAAAATCACATATTTGCATACATTTGCATATACGAGTCATTGAAATTTATAATTAAAATACCATAAGAGTCTTGCATAACGGTCATAACCTGTAGTAATTGTCTTATAAGTAAATTGCCTATGTAGAACATTAAATGAAATAAACAAAATATTACATGTTATATGTACTTGAATATTTAATACGTGCGTGTCCCTTAGAGGACATTTTTAACAATATGACTAATATTCCAGTGGTGTACTATATGCAGTGCGTTTTTTGTACGGTTTTCACACGGTAACCCAATGCTATATATATATATATATATATATATATATATATATATATATATATATATATATATATATATATATATATATATATATATATATATATATATATATATATATATATATATACTAAATCTGCAGACACTACTGTTTCGACCTTGTTAGGTCTCCTCAGTGCAGCTCAGAGTAGATTTCAAGACGGAATGACGAGACTGACACAAGCATAACTTGCGTCAGTCCAGCCATTCACGGTACATTGCTTGCGAATACCAAAGTGCACAAGCTCAAAGAGCGTGCTAAGCATAAAGCAAAAAGTATTACGCCCTGGCTAAACTCCCAAGACTACACAAGCAATATACCATCTCGAAATTTAAAAGTGCTCAACAAAACACGATCTTACCGAAGCACTACCGTGTAATGGGGCAAAAATACTCAATCTACAGACAGTACTGGTTCGACCTTGTTATATATATATATATATATATATATATATATATATATATATATATATATATATATATATATATATATATATATATATATATATATATATATATATATATATACATATATATATTGGGCCCGCGTAGTGAGGCCATGCAACTTCGTCACCGCGTTGCGTGTCTTGCTAAGTCGCCATCCACGCTTTTTAACAATCGTTTTTAAGTTACTGTAGTGCGGACGTATTTGCAACACTCGCACTGCTCAAGACTACATCCACCCAGCTGGTCAAACCGAAAAGCGCCGACGTCACGGCTCTTCTGCTCTTCTCAACAGGATCGCTTATGAAACGTCTGTCTACTTCACGACTCTAATTTAAACACTGTGTAACGACGCAACTGTGAAAAATAAGTTAAAAGTGATAACGCGATAAAAAAGGAATAATAATTACACGCTAGGGGAGTATGATATCATTACGAACGGACTTTGCAAGGAAAATTGTACATGATCAATTAAAGATCAAGACTGGCGTGCAGTCCGTTTTGTAAACTGAACACGATCTATAACAGTTAGAGTTTGACGTTCAGCCCGTCGGGAACGAGAGTTCCTAGCCTTTTTATCAGTCGATGTTCTACAACAAGACGATAACGGCCGGAACCTTAGGTCATAGATTAACGCACAAGACTTTTCTTGAAAAGAATTTTTTTATTTATTGTGGGGAAAGCGGAGAACAGCAAGCAGAGTAACGAATACATTGCAGGGTTGACTAACGTTAATAATACGCCGCTTATATCTGAACCATTACACAGGAGCCGCAATCACTAGAGTAGTAAATAAATGACTACTAAATTGGCGTTTAATGCGAACAAACTGGTTCTTTTTTAAGTATTCAATGTTTCAGTTGCGCTTTATTTAATGTAGTGAAAATTCCAGTACACTAGTAAAAATATCACACATTTATAATACGTCCTTCTTACAGACTAGAGCGTGGAAAGAAAAGTTTCAACAAACGGATATAAAGATGAGGAAACATAAGGTGAGTACAGTAATCCATACTCTCGTGGTTTGGACGAAAGAGAAACAAAATTTTTTTTCTTCTTCTTAAATAAATGATTACTCTTCGCAAATACTTCTTTAAAAGTAAACGTAAGCTTTTTATCTTTTTCCTCTGTCGTTCAATAACCCTAATGAGCATGCAAATTTGTGGCGATATGTTTGTCTGCTTAGACTTTTCGGGAGTGACGCTTTTCACTGTAGTCAGATATTTGCCTTGGGGTTTCTCACACATTCAACAAATGAACAAATAGGGGAAGTTAATGAAAAGTCTATGTATTGTGCTCACAAATGGCACAACTGCCTAGTGTAATTAAAAATATGCAGCTAAATGAAGATAAAATGGATTTAAATACACAAGACATAACATCTTCCACTGGTAAAGCTGTAAATACCAGGCGAGATACTACATCTTACTTAAGAGTCAGTTAAACAAAATTTATCTATACATCGGGTAAATGTTCCATTTTAAATGCATTTCATTTTATTGTACCCTCTTCAAAGCTAAACGTCTACAGAGACGGGTTGAGGTAAGTTTTTAAAATAGCTTTACACAGTTTGAACAGGATCTCATTCTCTTTTTCTTCTTTCCTTCATTAGTGAATTAATAAATTAATTCATTAATTCATTCATATATTCATTTATTTATTTAATTAATTAATTCATTCATTCATTCATTCAATCATTCATTCATTCATTCTTTCATTCATTCATTCATTCATTCTTTCATTCATTCATACATTCATTCGTTCATTAGGTTTATCAAAACACAGACATTTACAAGTAACATTAGCAGAAAAATATCAAATGGTGTATAACACCTTGCCTTGACGAACCCCGTCTCGGAACAACGCCACCTTGCCACTTCAATGTTAGGTTCTCTTAAAACTTACCAGATGCCGGTGACCCATCCCTGGAATCTAAAAGAAACTCGGACATACGGTAATGGTATTAAGAAATCATGGGAATTACAAATTTACGGAGCACCATTGAAATCAATGTTTAACTAAAGCTTGTTTGTAGCAAACCAATCTGTAAAAGCATTACAGTTAGTTGTGGCGGTTTATTAAATACGTGCATAATCTCTTTCAGAAAAGAAAACCACTCCAAGACCAAATGGTATAGGTTGAGTTGCGAATGAAAGCTATTTTTAAATCCCATGTTTGGTCAAGAGAACATTTAGTAAATGAATTAGGCAATAGCTTTGTCATTCCTTACCGATTATTCTCAAAGCTACACAAACTGTGGTCGTCTCAATAGGTTAGTGGGATGGGCAGAAAAAATGCCCAAATTCCCATTTTAAGGCGAACGAAACTTTTAAAAATTCATATGGCTTAAACAAAAAAAAAAATGCAAACAAACAAACAAAAAACAAAAAACAAAAAAAAAGAAATGGAGGGAAAGGGCAATTTAGTATACGTTTTCACATCCCTTATTTTATATAGGAATAAGTAAACGCGTAGTAACGTTATTCTTACCTACAACGTAAATGACATTAAAGGCAACAATGGCATGCTGTTGGAATTACGTTGTTTATTTATATTTTGCAAACATAACATATAATATATGCCCTTTTATTTTATTATCATCTACATGTTTTACTCGAAAAGAATTTAATGTGTTGCAAACTGTTAATAGTCAGAAGCAGCAGGTTTAAAGCAAGTCATGACATATATTTTATTTACACAGAAAGAATACCATATCCAGGTAAAGGTTGAATCGAGTTGAAACATCGTTACCGACATTTCTACTTCTACAAAGATAATCTCGAGGAGATGGAAGTGGCAGTGCATCAAGAATTGCTTTTCACACAACTTAAATTATCCGCAGTCTTGTCTCTATTTTGGTTGTATTGCATGCACACATTGAATAACGTGCAATTTAAAACCATGGAAATGCCAATTGAAAAAAATAATGACGCATCAACACGAAATTTCTCTTGAAACCGACATGTACATGCCCTTAAAACTAGAACCAAGTATCTTATTTCCCTCAAAATATTCTGAGGTCCATGTTCGCAGTGTTACATTAAATTTCTCCAATCTCATATTAGCTGGGACTTTTATGAAGTGAGAAGACCAAACCCGAAAAAGATGTTTTCTGAAAAAAAATGTCCGAGAAGCAGAATGTCTATCAAAAGATGTTTTTTAATGAGTTAGATACCTTAATGTGGTTTATGCCACTGTGTTTGCACTCCAGGGAGGGATGCCATAAAAACACTACAATTTGACCGTAGTTGTGATTGTTCCCATTAATGTTGCGCGCCACACTCTAAAGAGGAGTGTGAGAGATGTAATAGGGTCAACACCATTGGTGGTCAAAGTGGTTTTTGTCCGGAGAAGGTTATTTATTCGTAATTGCAAAGTAGATAGAAGACATGGAGCAGTGAAGCACCCATATATCTAGAGTTTCCCCGCGCATGACTGTTTTGGAGGCAAGTGTCGAATAGTACAGCTAGTTACCATTTTTCAGCTTGTGTTTTGTGTGTCACTGCCCCTCTATTATCAACATATATCGTTCTTCCTAAAAGTTACCCTACTTCTCCAGATAGACATTGGTGCTGAAAATTTACATAAATCTGAATTCTCAAAGAAGTTATTCGTTATTAACTTTCAGATACTGTATTGACACATTCTATGACATAAGATTTTTACCTTAACCAATCTCTCCAAAAGTGTCTGAAAGCGATGGCCTGTTTCGACGAATCCTTGTTTTTAATGTGAGCCTTTAATTGGCCGAAACATGAATTGCTGTTTTACGACAAAGTAATTAGTCTTCAAACAATGCACAAATCGACAGTGGCTTAAAAGTAAAAAGTTTGTATTCTACTCTGCGCAGTATATGTAGTCGACTCCAGATGCTCTCTACGTTCGGTACGGTAACACTTTATAGTAAAATCCACATATTTGTAGATTTTTTTTAACATCATAACAGTACATGTGACACCGCTTTTTTCCCCTGTCATTTCTTAATAAGGGTCACATAAAAGTTTTAGTTTATAATCCCAACATTTTATTGCAATTCTCCAAAAATAATTGTTACTTTTTATTTTCTCGACTTTTAGACTTAATGACCTTAAAAGACCTTAAAGACATAATAGAGAGATATGACTGATTTTTTTTTTAGGTAAAGGTGACTCTGGTTACTACTTGCAAATCAAACGTTTTGTTATCAAATTTATTTCTTTATTCAAGAATAAATAGTTTGAATACATTGCAAATAAATTGAAGGTGAAAAAGTTATCAAACTTGAGTTAATGTTATGCATTTTTTACATGAAACTGGATTGTAACTGTTTAAAGAATCACCGTGCAATCATTACTAAAATATGTGGAGTGGTAATTTCTTTGCCTACATATCTCTTGGTGAGGGCAGTTTCTACTTCCATCTAGAGGTAACCAAACAGTTGTCAACTGTAACAACCAGTCCTTTCCATCCTCACAGAAGTGCACTAAATCTTGGCATATTTTATCAAAGGGTATGGACAGGTTTGGATTAACTGGCATCTGCTGTTTTAATGAGTCTCAAGAGATATGATACAATTGCCTGGTTTTACATAATGAAAGAATGAAGTTTACTAACTTTCTTTTAAAAGATACGGTAAAGGCTCTCTTTTTTATTATGCTGTCAAACCAACTGATATGTAGAAGGAAGTATTGTAAAATTTGTGTGCATCTTTGAAGTTACCAGTTAATGCATGTGGTTGCGTGAATGCCAAATTGCAGATGTATTTTGGAAAATAATAAAAACTAACTTGAAATTCTGCCTATCAGGATTTCAAGACCAGATTCATTGTAACCGAAGCCACACGCACACATACATTGCATTCATGTCTTGAAGCATGTAATGGTCAATAGATCAATTGGTTCATTTTATACTTAAACATTTAACATTAGAAAAAAAAAAAGAAACCTAAATGGCAATAAAAAAGGCAATCGATAAACGAAAAGACCGAATACAAGAAGAAGGATGATCCAAACAGGTTTCAAAGATATTGTTTTCTTTTTGGTCCCTTTACAGAGGATGGAAAAACTGCACAAGAAAACATACTAAACTGCTAAAGCAAATTAAGATGAGAGATCAGGGCTAGTAATGGCTAAAATATAAAATATTTATTGGTCTAAGATGCAAGCCTTGTTTGTTAGATCTTTTTTGTTTTAAATTTACATGGAATTTGAAATTGGAGGTTCTCTTTGTTTGATGTAATTTGTAAGAACATTTAAGTGTTTCATGGATATGTAAATAAAAGTACGCTAAGGAATAGGGTGAAGATATGTTTCACTTCAAAAACAAAAATAAGGCCCAATTCCAACTGAAATTGGCCTTTGTGATGTGTCATATTTGCTTTAAAATGACACCCCTCTCGGTATATCCTTCGACTTTTTCCCTCCCTCAAATCAAATAACCTCTGTACTTTTTAGGCAAATTCATGATCACTATGCACTTTTTCCTTCTGCAAAAAGAAAGCTTAAAATGTCGAATGCCTAAAATTTGTTTACAAGTCCTGCGGAATGCCAGGTCCTGCTGTCTGAGGGGTTGTGATTTCCAAATTTTTTTAAACGTTCCACCTTTCAGGCATAGGCATACTAGGCGGAGAGACAGGGGGCCGACTTACTACCAAATATCCGCAAAATCTAAATTTCGGGCAGAAGTTTGGACAAAATTCTGACAGTCACTTAATTTTCAAAGAATGGTTTTGCAGAAAATTCCTAAGTTTCTTAGATTTGCCCCCCAAAAAGGAAAGAAATATCATGATAGTGGTAAAAGGTTCGTGGGAAATCAACAAAATCCCCCAAAATAGCTACACTTTCGGGCAGCGCAAAAGCTCTTATTCGCCACTTTTTCTTCAAAGTCTTTCAAAACACAATGTCCGAGGTGTTCGAACTCGAATATTAATTCTTTCAAGCACTTGCCCGAGAAATAGAAAAGTATCATAGCAAGGTTTACGAAATTTAGAGAAACCAAAGAGATTAAATAGTCGCGACACATTTGGGAATCCTGTCGCTTATAAAAAACAGTTATTTTTCAGCCTTGTTTTTAAATCTTGTGCAACATAATGCGCAACGATTGTTTAAATACTTTCAAACCTTTGCGCGAAAAACAGAAAGCGCTATGTTCAAATTAAAAAAAAATTAAAATTAAAACGATAATAAATATTCTAGTAGCACCACTTAAAACTGTGGTCTTGCAAAATATTTGGCCGAAATGGTGAAATACTCGGGAGAAGGTTGAGACAAGTTCTTGGATGTTTTCAGTTGCCAAATTAATTATACTGACAAACAGAACTTGAAGGGCGTTCAGTTGCAGTGTCAACTAGTTTGCCACAGGGCCGGATTTGCTTTGTGTGTGGCCCCGGCACTTTCTATAGCGGGGCCCTTTTAACAAGTTTAACCTCCTTTCCCCTCGCCCACCCGCTTACACAAATTTAGTAACACTCAACAGATATATTTTAGCTTTTAACCACTATATTAATAACTAATAGTTGCTTTTACACAACAGTGATACATGGTAGTTATTATACATTTTCCGCACTAGGTCATGTTCAACGCAGAGCAGGGTAAGCTGTTCATTGTCTTCTCCTTAATGTAGGATCGAACTCCGCTTTTTTAGTACTTAAAACTTATTTTACGTCTCCTTGACTACTTAACAATCAGAAAGAGCGGGGTGGGGCCCCAAAGCGCGGGGCCCCGGCATATGCTGACTCTGCCATGGGGTTAGGTAGGCACTAACTTACCATTTATTTTAACTGTATAGCCGAAACTCTTGCAATGGTTATGAAAATAGGATCTACAGGTGGTTTTCAGTTACACAATGAAACAGTGAAAAAATGTCATTCAGTAATGTCGAAGCGACGACCTGTGGAAGTTTTGATCCGATTGGAAATTTGGATGGTACATTGCATTAAATCCACCAAAGGGAGCAATTTTTTTTTCTAATTTCCGTGACATTAGATGGCCCAGGGTCTTACGGCAAAATCATTGGCCCTGTTGAGAGAGAAACTTAGTCCAAGAACCGGAAGTACGGAATCATCATTGAGTCTATTGGCGACGGGTAGGTCTGGAAATTCACTTGACATGACAAGTAAAAGTATTAAGGGTCAAAATGCGGTTACCGGACACATACCCCCCGGACCAATACCCACTGGACAATCACCCCCCGGACAGTTACCACCCGGACAGTTACCGCCCGGACAAACACCCCCGTGGACAACTACCCCCCAGGACAACCACCAACCGGACAAATACCCCCCAGACAAATACCCCCAAGGACAAATACCCCTAGGATAAGTACCCCCCGGACATTTACCCCCGGAAAAGTACCATCTGGACAATTACCCCCACCAACTGTCTTCATGCAATGTAGTGGCCATACCTAGGAAAAAATTCTACGCTCCGCCGGAACCAATTGCCGCGCTCCGCTCATTCTGAACAGAATTGACTTGCCTTAGACATTCTCTTAAAGGTGAAAGCTTAAGATCATATGTTTTTTTTTTTTCAATACGAGAATTACCCAAAAACGTTAAACCAGCCGGCAATTCCTTGTTGTGTCCACAATCAAAGATACAATATTTTGCACGCAGTAACTCTCAGTGCATGCTGTGTAAAATGAGTTACTTTGAATTTTGGAATTCGGATGTCAATCATATAGGCTAGTTGTACCTATTGAGACTTTTGATAAAAATAAGGTGAAACTGTAGTTTGAGATGACGAGTGACCAGTGGCGTAGCTACGGGGCGGGGCTTTGGGGCTGGAGCCCCCCCCACCACTGATTCGCCCACCTCCCCCCCCCCAGCAGCCCCCACTGGCGACCTGGGCCAAAAAATTATATTCATGCTGGCCGATGATAATAATCAATCCGGGCTACCCTGCTATTATGACATAGATACACTGTCGATAGATCTAAGCAGTTGTAGGGTATTCTGCAATTGTGGCCCACTCTGAATTTCGGAATAAATTCAGGTAGACTGTGACAAGCTTCATTTCTTCGGAATCTCTTGACTTTTTACTCGTCGGGTTTCTGGATGGATAATTTTCTAGCAGATTTGGAGTGGCTGAAATTGGTTACCTTGATGTGGATTAAAGTGTGCTCCTAGCATTTGGCCTGTTTCTATCTCCTGTAGGGTTTTTTTTTTCAATTCCTGTGGATGCACAAATTTGTTCCAAAATCATACTTGGTGTGGTGGGTGGAATATTTGAGTCAAATATGGTTGGAAGAATTTTCACTTTGCACGGCTATTGCTGCCAGTCATTGGTCAGTGCAACAACCAAACCCATGTTGGGCCAATGCAGTCTCAAGGGTCGCACCCTTACCACTATTTCCTCACAGTACCTCACTTATAGCTCTTGGGTGGAGTGGACATACCCAGTGTCGTACGATTTCCGCAAAATCTAAAATCGGGCAGGAATTTGGAAAAAAATTCGGACAGGCCTTAAAGTTTGAAAAAAAAATGAGATGGTTTTTCAGAAAATTTCCTAAATGTTGCTGAAATCTTAAAAAAGATATGCCCGGAAAAATGGAAGAAACGTCATAAAGTCGCAATAAAATTTTCATGAAAAACCAAGTCAAGATTCAAAAAATCGCTACATCTTCGGGCAGCGCAAAAAGCTTTATTCGTGACTTTTACTTCACAGATAATCACAACTTAATGCCCAAAATTTTTGAATTTCCAAATTCTTTCAAGCATTTGCCAGAAAATGGAAAAAGTATCATAGTAAGGCAAAGTTACGAAAAATCAAACAGATACAATCGCGACACATTTGGGAAGCCTTTGGCTTAAAAAATCATTCTTAAGCCTGTTTTTTTAAATCTTGTGTAACACAATACCCGAAATGGCCGATTATTTTAAAAACTTCAAATCTTTCCCCCAAAACAGAAAACGCTTTATTTAAAGTAAAATTTTCATGGAAAATAACAAAGATCTGCGACACATTTGGGTAGATTGTAAAAAAAAAAAGATTTTCATCGTCCCAACTTCATACTGTAGTCTTGCAAAAATTGCCCGAAATGGTCAAATATTCGGGCAAAGGTTAAAACTATGCTGGGACGTTTTCAATTGCCAAATTAATTCAACGGACAGTCAGGAGGGTGTTCAGGTGCCCAAAGTTTGCTTTCTATCCTGCTCTAGAGCCAAATACGAGCAACGATTATGAAAATCGGGTTATTTGTTTTTCGATACTTTAATGATGCAATGTAAGAATGTCTCCCCATAATTCTGGTTGAAAATTCTTTTCAACATACCTTGTTATGTTACATTTTTCAAAAGTAAAATCATAGGCGGAAGTTCGGGCAGTCACACAATTTTTAACACATGTTGAATTTAGCCAAGGGTCGCAATAGAGTGAGATTAATTAGCATGTTTTCAATTCCGTTTTGTAGTTTTCCCCCGAAAAAATGCGGGACCATTTCATCGATCGGTAGCAATACATTTTATCTGGTAATTTTCTAATCAAATAGCTACTGCTTAGATCCCCCTATAAGCCTGGGTAATGTCATTTTCGACTGTCTCAAGGGTCCGATTTTTCAAAATTTTCTGTTCGCTCCGCGCCAACCAGTGGTGGCACTCCGCGTAGATAGTCTTCCTAGCAGAATTTTAGTTTTAAGTGAAAATTTTTTGCAAATGTAACCTCGAAATAGAGCCTACTTAGACCCCTTTAAGCATAGGAAATGACATTTTTGACTGTCTGAAGGGTCAGAGTTTTCAAACTTTCCTGTACGTTTCGTACCAACTTATTGTGGTGCTCCACTTAGACCGCTTAATAGCAGAATGTAAGTTTGAAGTGAGCATTTTTTGCAAAAGGAATCTCAAAACAGCGACTGCTTACATCCCCCTAAAAGCCCGGGAAATGCCATTTTCAACTGTCTGAGGGTTCGGTTCGGATATTTCAAAATTTTCTGTACGCTTCGCGCAAACCCAAGTTGGCGCTCCGCTTAGTCTCTCTGGCTGAATTTTAGTTTGGAGTGAACGTTTATCTGCAATTAAAACTTAAAATAGGAACTGCTCGGATCCCCTTCATAAGCCTGGGAAATGCCATTTTCGACTGTCTGAGAGGTACGAATTTTCAAATTTTCTGGACGCTCTGCGCCAAACAGTGGTGGCGCTCCGCTTTGGCTCTTAGGAGCAGAATTACATTTTTCGGGCAAAAATCTCCTGCCCCAAAACTGAAATACTCCCCTACGCCTATGGGAGTACCTTACTCAGGCGTGCACTGGAACAGCTGCGTGCAACATTCAGCAGGATTCCGGATTTACAGTCCTAGGATACATAGTCCAGTAGAGTAATGAACTGAGCTTATCAGTATCTCAAAAGTGTTTTTGAATCTGTGAAAAATTATAAATTTTTCTCACCAGAACTAAAGACAATTAAACCTGGCAAATGTCATTTCCACCCTCCTGGAGGTGTGAAAATCCAAAATTTTCTTTGTACACTCCGCCCCATTCGATTGTGGCGCTACGCTTAGATAGTAAACTTCATCCCCCCACAAAAGTATCCAGCTCCTCCATAGCCCCCTCCCCCCCCCCCAGCAAAAATTCCTAGCTACGCCAGTGCGAATGACTGCCTTTACATGGAAATAAAGATTTATAATGTAACATGTCCTCGCCCCTGTCACGATTTGCATGCACGATATACCTTAGGGCCATTACATACTTCAAGAGGTATTAAAATTGCACAGATGTTTTCTGGCCCAGAATATCACTTATCCGAAAATAAGAGGTACATCTGCATTCTCTGTCAGCAGAGGGTACAGTGATGTATCGTTGAAAGGAATAATGAATGTAGTTTAATTGTTTTCTACCAAAAATCCCAAATTACCACCATTTTCGTGCGCTTCGAGCACTGTAATTTTCGCTCCTATTGTTACTGTGACATTCTTCAAAACCGCTTTCAGATTGTTGAATCACTTTCAGATTGTTCCACGGTAATTGGTTGTAACCAGTGTTGTAATGTTACTCGAGCCACTGACTCGGACTCGAGTCGACTAGACTCGCATTTTGGGATGACTTGACTCGAGTTGGTAGTCCAAAATGACTTCACTTGACTCAAGTCACTTCACAAAAATGACTTGACTTGACTCCAGTCAATACCAAAATGACTTGACTTCACTCTGACTCGAGCCTATAATGACTCGAGTCTGAGCATCCGAACAGAGACTCGAGTCACAGAAACAGACTCGAGTCGAACCAGCAGACTCGAGTCGTCTCGAAAGACTCGCTAGCGCGGCGCAAGCAGGCAAGACTTATCAATTGCAATTTACAATTTACGTATATAAGTGACGCGCGTCTGTACCGTTAATCCTTGACTAATATACTATAACGAATCCTTGACTAATGTACTATAACGTACATTCAAATGATTACACTGCTAAGAACAATTTTAAAACAAATGTAGCGGAGTGGTCGGTGCGTACATAAGAAGACACAATGTTGAATACAATACAAGATAAATGTAGACTTTTCTTTCCATTTAAGAGACCGTGGATCCCTTCTAATACTACTATGGATTATGGAGTTTTATTTGAGACTGTTTGTTTACATACACTGAAATGTCTATCCTTAGACCAACCATTCAAGAAATATGCAGGGACACAGGACCGTGCCCTCCCCCCCCCCTCCCGTGTGCAACAATGTGACCCTCATAGGGAAAATCAATAGGAAACAAAATTTTACTTCCTGTAAACGGTGGCCCGGTATGTCTCCTGGCGATTTCTTGACAACAAATAATCTCAAAATGCCTTTAATAATTAACGTATCGGGTATCTTGTTTTCTGTAACATTTGTTTTTAAAATAACAAATATTTCACCGCCCCGTGCGCTCTTTGTTCTTCAGTTACTGTTTGGTAAACTGGTTAAAATATGCTTGTTATAAAAAGGTAAAAGGTTTCTCAATTATGCTATTGTTATCCCGTGTGTGTGTGTGGGGGGGGGGGGGGTTCTACGAATTAAATCGATAAGAAGTTCTGTTCTCTTTTTGCTACTGTTGAAAGATTCTTCATTCATACGCAACATCATATTTTGTAAGGAACGTAAGTGTCTCAATGTCGAGTCCAGGGTAATGGAAAGAGTTAACCCCCTGCGACCAATTGCCCTGGGTCTTGGTCTTAGCCTTAAAGACAGACATTCATCACCCGAGATGAATTGTTACACTATGGAACAGTGGCATAATATAACTGCGAGAGGGAAGCGGGAGGTCACCCCACCGCCATCACTTGTCCTCCTGGAATGGTCCGTCGTTACATTTGCTGATCTTGTCGGTGCATTCTCCCAGTGTAGAAAGGGGTGGCGCCAGGTGGGGGCTAGGGAGCCGTCTGGAAGGGCTGGCATCCCCGTCATGGAATGATTACATTTTCGCCGGGGAGTCTGTAGTCGAAAGTATGCAGTCCCGGAAGACGTTTAGTCGCGTCGACGATTTATCTATTTTTGCTCTCAAAAGGACATCTTTTTCAAACAAGAACCAAAATTTTCGGCGCGCTTCGCGCGCCATAGAGCCACACCAGTTTATTCCATAGTTCCATATCCCACGTAGGTAGATAGCACAACCTAAGTTATGCCAGGTAGAACCAAACTGTCGGGAAAATTGGCCTATATAAGCTTTCAAAAAGTACATATTCTTACAAATGTGGGTTACAAAAAAATTTGCAATTGTGACGTTTTGATTCCGGGAAAATAATGAAAACAGCGCGAAACTATGTTTCTCTCTTTATATGCAAGTTATTTAGTCAAAAGATGCCCACCAATGGCATGGTATAGTAATGCCCCCCCCCCCCCACCAATCCTTTGACGGTATCGGGTCGCTACCTCCCGGCGCCACCCCTTGGATGGACAGTGGAAGATACTCAATAGGCATATCGCAGGAAACGGTTTCATTATTAGCCCCGTTACGCTTCTGTTAAGGACTTGACTCGAGTTGACTCGAGCAACGTTTTGAATAATTCCTGTAAGGGAGAAACATCATGATTTTAAGCTTTCACATTTAAAAGGTGGTTGAGGCAGGAAGCAAATCGAGTTTTCAAAAGTGGGGTAAGAGAGCACACTACTTGTTTATTCATTTGTGCATCGCTGTGAGGGCGTTAAGTGATCTTAAAAGTAAAGATGTTTGGCCAGAAAACACAGGCGTACGAGGCTGGGTAGTCCGGGGCGGCAGCCCCTAGAGAGAAAAGAAAATCGATTTCAGCCTGCTGGCACCATTTCATTTTCATTGCATATTTATGAGCACCATATTCAAACAGTTACCTGATGGCGGATTTTATTTCGAACAGCCTTTAGCTCCCTCAATCTGTAAAGTATTTCAAAACTTTAAAATACTGCCCTTACATCCTTGTTCTGATATTGCACCACATTGCAAATAAGGCCCTTAAATATTCCACAATTTTTCAAAAAGGGTTTCCTTTTCCCTCAATTTGAAAAATGTCAAGACTTTTCAATATTTACATTAATATTTTCTCACATATTGCATCAGAATGCGCCTAAGGTCCCTCAAAAATTTAAAAGATTTCCAGGGAGGGGGACATTTCTTTTATGTTTTATGATAACAACGTGTTCTTTAAAGACATTAACTACAACATGTTTGATTTAACTCTCTAACATGCTTGCATTTTATTCCTTTAAAATGATGCCATGGTTGTGTGGCAATCAGAAAAAATTCAGGGCAAAGTGTCTACCCTCCCTTACCCTGTGAAATAATATCCCGTACGCCTATGACTGAAAATAAGGGTAAATGTTGCCACAAAACAATATGCCCGATCTGGAGATTACTTTAATGTTGACGAATACGAACGTTGCTAATCGATTCACATTCAGAACAATGCTGTGGAATTTAAGGAATGCTCGATCATGAGAGCTGTTTATTACACTTTATCTTTTTAGTGTATGTAATAAATTATAAATTCTGTGACGGTGTTCGTTATGACTTGAAGGGGCACATTGAGTCGATATCGATAACTTAATGAAATTTTAAAGGGTACTACCACATGACAATGCTTATAATTAGCAAAATTAGTCAAGTTTCATATTTAGTTACGTAAAAAGTTAAAATGTTGAATTTTGTGCTGTTCGGACTTGTAACGGCTTTGTGCAAAACTTGAAAAAGTGTCTGGTCACGAATGTTTGAAAATCGAATTGAGCCATCTTACTCACTCATAAAACAGTTATTTGTATGTAGGATATGGGGATTGTTTAAGTTTGGCCATTTGTCATTGGTATGTGAAGAAAAGTTAGCAGAAAAAAATTCTTTTTAATTTCATGAACCAACTCAATGAGCCGCTTTAAGAAAAGTAAAAGCATGGCAGAGAAAAGTGGGGCGGATGCATATTGTATTATGTCCCTGGACCAAAAAGTGGACGGGACACGTTCCCCTTGTCACCCCCCCCCCCCAGTACAGACGCCAATGATTTGAGGGGGAAAGTCAATTCTGTTCAGAATTAGCACGCGACTATTGGTTCAGGCGGAGCGTTGAAATTTTCCCTGGAAATGGCCGCTACATTGCAGGATGTGGCACTAGTTTTCCCAGGCCTCCTGGGCGATGATGTTGGATTCCCCAGCTAAAAAATTCGTCCGAGCCACTGAGTTTGCCGAGTTCACGGACTCGGATGAAGGTATTCTGGCACAGTTCGGGTATTAACCGGGTGAGGTATCTGCACAGGCTGCATTTGTACGGCGGGAGAGTTTTCCTTTCCGGAAGTAATTGCCAGTGAAGGAAAACTCTCCCGCCGTACAAATGCAGCCTGCGCAGATACCTCACCCGGTTAATACCCGAACTGTGCCAGAATACCTTCATCCGAGTCTGTGAACTCGGAGAACTCAGTGGCTACGGCGGGAGAGTTTTCCTTTCCGGTAGTAATTGCCGGTGAAGGGGTAGGGGGTATGTCATTGTACTCGGAGGTAATTGTCCAGAGTGTACTTGTCCTGGCCGAGGTAATTGTCCATCTGGTACCCATCGAAGGAAGTATTTGTCCTTGGGGTGTATGTCCTGGGTAGTTATCTGGGTGACCGGGTGATATAGGACCGGAGCGGATGTCCGCGGTATATTTGTCACAGTGCATGGTATATGTCCGGTTGGTAATTTGTCCGATAATCCCTCATGAAAAAATCCCGGGTAAAGATTGACGTTACCTACCTTTGTAAAAAAAATATTACAAGAATATTTTACTCTACATGGCGGGCAATTATGGGGCAACAAAGTAAGCTAAAATCACTGTATAGTCGGCATGCATAGTTAGTTATTATAGCTAGGAAAAATTACATTTCTTATATAATCATTATTTCTATTGCAAATAGAATGGCTAGAAAAGGAGAATGTTTTCTTTCAAATTGTAGTGACATCGAGATGTCTACCTTATTTCCTTTTGTACATTTTATACGATCGTGCAAATTATTTCGAAATCTTATATGCAATTATGCTGGCATAACACTGGTTACACAGCAGCCGGCCTTGACTGATAGCTCAACGGTCCATGAGACAATGGAACCCGGAAATGATTGTCGACTGAAATTTTGACTGGGGAGGGTATAGATTGTGATGACTCACCAAACGAGAAAGGGTTGACGCGGTTGTGCCTGTCCCCTCCCCCTGCTCATCCCGTATTGAAATGGCTTAAATAGCCCAGAATATCAAATTAAATCAAATAAAATTACTCAAAACGTGATTGCAAGAGCTTTCAATTTATTACATTTAGGTACTTTAAGGTATTTCTTCTGAAAAACAGTCAAATGTGCACTTCGCCAAAGAGAGGAATTTGAGGTATTTTTCAGTTGATTCTCATTTTTGGAAGACTGCAACAAAAGTGTGCGCAAGGGGCGTTTTCACTAGAACTATGAATGCTTTAACAGCTCTGTCTTACAAAATACACATCTACACAATAAAAATGTAAAAAAGACAAGGCAAGAAAACACAACTTATAAGTTTTTTGTTAGTCTTCGGTTTTTATTAACCTTAGTTCTGTAGTTGCAAAACTTCATACATTGGCACAGTTCTTTTCCCACTTTAAAAACACCGTCATAACAAATACTCGAAATATGCAAGCAATTGGCGGAAAGTTGCCCTACACCTCTAAATGTAGATATTATTTAAGGAAATCTCTGCTTTTACTTTTGATATGTAGTAATATAAAATTTTGTTCGTTCAGCCGTGTTGTTTATTGTAGGCATGCATACGTAACGTAACGATGGTATGCACAGGCGACAGCATGCGACTAGCGTTGCTATGGGTTGCTATACCGAATGACCTTTGACCCGGGAGGCCGATTTGTAATCATGAAAGGGCTTATTACAATCTTAATTTAAAAATGATTTTAATCAATGTGATTTAAATCATACAACCCACTGTAAATCAAGTGATAATCGCTGAATCACTCCTTGACCAGGAATAGTGATGTTTTTTTGGTTTTGGAAAAATATTTCACCATTTTTTCCTTACCTGTAAAAGTGAAAATGTTCATAGGGACTCTGTACCTTCATTGTGTTTTAGAAATTAAATCAGTCAGGGCTTTTATTAATTTTTTTTTCACCAAAGAGCATTGACTGCCAGTCATACAGTAATTGCAATTGGTATTTGACTGCTTACAATTATTTCCAAAGTATACAAATCCATTACAACTCAGGACACCACATAATTCAAAATTTTAACTTTTCCTGTAACTATTGGATATTAAACTTGACTAATTATGCCAACTATTAGCATTGTCACGTGTAAGTGACCCTTCAACACTCTCATTAGGTTATTGATATGAACTCAATGAGCCCCTTTAAGACACAAATTTTGAAATCTTACCTCCTCAAAAATATCTTTTTCCACAAGAAGGGCAGCATAAGACAAAACAAATTTGTTTTTATTCTCTCTGTAGCAATTATCCATTTGAAGAAACAGAACTTTGCCCAAGTATCCACCCGCTGATATCAAAGCTTCAGTTAAACAATGGATCGTTAAATTGCCATCATGAGGAATGTGTTTTATATCATGAAAGACAAACGGCAGTTTTCCCTCAGAGGTGCCTGTGTGCACTAACACACCTGTGGAAATAGAATTGGCAAGATGTACTTTAAATGTCAAACAAGAACAGCAATGCTCCTTCAAAGGCTATTTGCTAAATAGAACAAGGTTGGTTGAAACAGAGTGATGGGATGGCAAAACATTTGTGATTGGATAAAGCACATTATTATTATTTTTGCAAAATCTGTACAGCATAAAATGAAATAAATAATGTATGCATGGTCACTATGGAATACCAATAAACTGTTCAGTTATAGCAAAGTGTAGGCTACACTTAGTTACACCTATAAATCCACATGTACTATAAACACCACATGGCTTTATACTGATCACACATGTACTATTAACATGTGTGTACTACAAATTCCCTTCCCCCCACCCAACTGAATCTTGCAGTTCACCACTTCTATTTTTATGGAAAGGAAAGGGGAAATTTTACCATCCGCCTTCTGGAAAGGGGGCAGGACAACCCCTCACCTATTTGATGGAAACACCATATTTTTTAACATTTTGACTATAAAACCACTTCCTCAATTAAATTGACCTAAAAAGAACTTCATCATTTGAGTTTTATTTTTCCAATGAAAATGGAAATTGATAAATTTTGCATCAAATTAAAACCAAAAGTATTTGTGGCGCTATGAGTGAGTATGTTAATTACTATACCTGTTAAATGAACCTGAAGTTTAGCCTGACTTGAACAGTCTTTGTCTTTCACAATCAGATGCGGAATATCGGTCTTGGACTGATCCATTCCATCTATTATCACGCATGTAATTTCACCAGGATCCCTTCTGGCCTTGTCACGGGCATTATGGTAAGCTCTCCTCTCAGTCCTGTGTGAAGCATTAAAGAAGAAGACTGTTACTTAAGAGCAGTAATTGGTGATTTCAACTGAGGTCTGTATTGTCTGATTCAGGTCTTGTCTAATTGAAGATGCACAGAACAGCTTGGGCTGGGGAAGTCTCTTTGACTCTTTACCTTTGGTAAAGAGTCATTGATGAGCATTAATTTGCCAGAGACAAAATCCATTGACCTCAAAATATGAAGAAAAAGTTTCTCGTTCAAGGAGGTGAAAACTGCATCTTAATGACATGTTATGCTCCGAAGATACTTATCTTGAAGTAACTATAAAATACCACACCATGACCAGAAACCCTTGTTTCAAAACAATACTCCGACAAATGCAGACTCAACAGAACATTGTAGGACATGGTGTTGAATACTAACAAGCTCATACAAGATTCTTGTGAATAACTAGAACTGTATGCCTGAAAGTGGTGGTTTCTTTCCCCAAGTCTAACACTTGAACAGCAAGGCCGTTGCGAAGCTATCTGTTACACAGAGAAACTCGAAGAACCACATTTTATCTTTTATCTGTCTGTTCTAACTCCCCAACTAAATTAAGTGTAAGGAACTAAAGGAGATTGGTGGCAATGCACTTGTAATTTGATAAGTAGCATTACTATTTTTGTATATGTAAATCAGTAAGCATAAGGTAAAATTAATGATGTATATATGTATGGTTACTATGGTATACCAACAAACTATTCAAGACTTCAAGTAGGCTAAGCAAAGTATACTTGAACCCGAGAAAATAATTCATTATAAAGACCACCTAAACAAAGACATACAGTAAGTGTGTGTAGATGCTATTCAGAAAACAAGGAAAACTGGTCTGTGTGCCCAACTGTATCATCAAGGACAAGCTTAAACAGCCTGCATATAACTATGTGGAAGAAAAGAATTGAACACACCTGCACAGCCAAACACAATGCTTTTAGTGCAATGAATAACCAGCTTAATGCTCAGCAGGCACAGTGAACTCAGCCCCTCAAAAACAGCTTTAAAAACACAAATGAAGAGAAAACAACTTCTGTTAAAAAGTTGATGCCATCTGCCCCATTTGATAACCTTCACACATGTACTGTGTACACATGTGGGCTAAAAATAAAGGTGAAGTGCTGTAGGCTAAACCTAGAAAAATCACAAACAGGTAAATTCAAGCAAAACAGTGAACATTACATACTCTACTAATCTGTCATGACGTGCTTTCAAATCTGCAATCTGCTTTCTCTGAGCTTGTGTTGGTGCTTTCTCATATGCTTCTTGAAGTTGAGTACAAGTGGTACACTTTGAAAAATCTGTTGACTGATGAAAAAGAAAGTTGACTATTAGCTTCATAAAATATGAAGTATACACTATACTAGAGCTGAGTTACAGTAAGCCCTGCAAGTCCAATCCTGTTCACTACATACTTGTATATATGTAGTGAGTACTGGTTGGATCAAAGTTCGATTTTCAAACAGGTTCTAGTACTGTAAATTTGGACACCTCATTAAAATGCACATTTAATAACTTGATCAGAGCAAAATAATTGCCAATTTGACCATGAATCCACAATTATTTCTTAATGGTATTTTACTGATTAAGAAAGTAATATGACTAGTCATGATTATGTGGGGTTTTTTCTTAACATTACACTGTGGTGAAGTAACTGTAACTAACAAATGTTGGTAGAAAATGTGTATGCTGTAAAGTTACAAGTTCAAATTCTCCCAACCTACTTATTTCTAGCTCCTACCACAACCGACACATCTAAAATTCATACCAATCCTGACAAAATCACTCTTCAATGATTCAGAGCATTCCTGGGTGAACATATTGTACACAAGTTTGGCCCTGATGTGAAATCAGTACACTCAGTAAATTTTTTATTTGATGTCAATCACAGTGCTGTGCCAACTGGGAATTTCTGTAGACTACAGTATTTTAAAAGTTAATTAAAATTGTAACAAAAGGGTGGTGAAATTCATTGCTCGCTTTAGAATCATTCATGAAGTCACCATTGACATGGATCACAGGCCTGGAGATTCATCTCAAAAAGGGCAATGCTATTTGTACATTTTACCAAGGAAATATTTGTATGTATGACACATATACTACCATTGCACCTACCGAGGCTACCGTATATTCCTTAATAAACGCTACCCCTCTTATAAATGCCCCCTCAAAATTTTTAACAACTGTGCAGGCCGAGGCCTCCTTGCACTATAGGCCCAAACCACAGATTAAGCCAAACAGTAACGTTACAACAGTTGCCTAACGTCAAAACCAGTTAACCTTTTAACCTGTAGATCCACACACGACACGTTGCAGTTTCAGAAACGCAAAACTAACAATGAAGAAACTCATAGACCACTAAAGACACTAAAGTGTACATTGTAGCAGTAAGTTTATTTTTTAGATACTCTCAAATAAACGCCCCCTTTTCAAAAATTTCTAATGCCCCCAGGGGCATTTATTAGGGAATATACGGTACACTAAAAACTAGCCTCGATTTGCTTTTAAAATCTTTAGAAGGGCATAATACTTACTTTGGGTATAATAAACTCAGGCAATTCTTTTGCCCATAGGCGAATAAAATGTTCATATGAAATTGATCCCTCAGGAGAGTAGTGGCTCTGCTTCAATTCCAGAATCATTCTTTCAAAAATGGCTTTTTTCGTCCATGTATGGGGAAGATGAATTTTTGGCTTATGAGGCATGTAATCACCCTGTCTCTTAAAGAGGTTGGTCATCCAGGCCAATGCGATTGCTGCTTTCCTGGTCTTCCTTCTTCTTCCTGTGTTTTTATGCATCACTGTGACCTTTCCAGCTTTAAACAGTTTAAGACATTCTTTAAACCTCCAGTCACTGACAAAATGGGCAATACACCAGGCCTTGGCACAAACAAACTTGCCACTAATCACAAATCTGTGCTTAACAACTGGATTGCATTTGGAGCCCTCCATGTTGGTGTGTTTACTTATTTCTGACAAAATGTACTGCTTTTGTGCTGGTTCATTTCTGCTACACATTTGTTCATAGCACTTTGCAAAATCCATTTCAGATAAGAAACTCACACAGTTTTCACCACAACATTTTTCCTGAACCATAGTTTCATGACATAAAGCAAAAGCATGCTCTGTCTTCAGAGCATTACTTTGCTTAGGCCTAGACGGCATTTTTCTCGAACAAGGCCTAGGGGTGTGATTCCTTTTGCATACTTTTGTGGGCCTATATGGTTCCAATTCCGAATCTGATGAATCTGAAGCTGAAAAATATAAGCACAAACTAATTTCACTAGCACAGTTAGACTCCGGATCACTCTCTCCATCAAAAATTGTGCTCTTGCTAGAATTAAGATCATCTGTTGACTCCTTAGTCATTGTTGGAAATTGTTTCTTGGCTGAGAAACCATCTGGATGTGGCTGGGAAAAAGATTGGCTGTTTCTTAAAGCAGGGATCTCATTATCACTAGTGTCATTTTTACAATCTCCAAGTTGTATGCTCTCTTCAGAACCAGAAAAATGGAGATGTAAGCTGTTACTAGTGTTACTCTCTAGATCACTGTCCCCATCAAATATTGTGCTCTTGGTGGAGTTAAGATTCTCAGTCTCAGTGGATTCCTTACTTGCTATAACTTGGGCTGGAGATTGTACGGCTGTGAAAAGAAATGACACGGGCAGGGAACAAGACTGACTGTTTCTGGATAAAGCTTTCTCATTATCTTGTTCACTCTTTTTCATACTCACTTCCAAACATCGTTCCAACATTGAACCATCGCTAGGCCTGGGCCCATAGTGCTCATCAGTGACACTACCACTGCTGCCATCATTTTTGTAATTGTACTCAACTTGAATACTCTCAGTGTCACTGTCATCAAGCCAAATTGCCTCCTGGTCTTATAATTCTCCATCAATAATAGTAGATAACGTTCGGTTCAAAGACTCTTTGAAAGAGTTATCCATCACTTAATGTGTCAGTGAAATTCGATCATTCTCAGCCAGAATTGCCCTGTACTGTAGTGTAGCTGTAAAGTGTAGGCCCTTGACTGATTTGCTTTAACCTGGCTAGGAGAGACTAACTTACAGTAGGCTAGGCTTACTATTATGTACACAATACACGAGTGACCAGATTTGCGTCCGGTCCATCGATGGATGAATCACCTCGCACCTTACCGTGGCCATGGTTCAACCCTATTGTTCAAGGGCATGCAGTGCCAGTCAAGCGTGACCGCATACTAGTTACTACACCCTGTATATACCATGCCAGTTACCACTATCTACCGTACCGTACTGCTACGCCACGGACTTCCTATACATGGACAGAGCATGCTCAACTGTACATTGTTGCTACTGTTCGTGTGAGAAAAAGCGCACAAAAATGGCCGTCTGATATGGCGTTGTGTAAAAGCTTGGACTTGCTCAAGTATATCACCACATTTTGCAAGAAAGGTGAAATATTTTTTCGAGAAACAGTTCTTTCGTTCAATGTTTCTTGATTCTCACTGAAAACTTTGCTCTAAAATGGAGCTCATTATGTAGAGCTAATCATGTAGACTGGAACGAGATTGGTTACTTTTGGTTGGAATATGGCTGAGCATGATTGGTTTTTATTTTGGCAGTTTATAGACACTTACAGACGAATCCGATTAGCGCTTGTTTTTAGTGAATGTAGGCCGCCATTAGCGGGGTCCATCAGCCTAAAACCGTCTTTATTTATTGTTTACATGAATTTCAAACCCTCATATTTAGTGAACTTGAATAATCAAAGATACAAATTAGTGTACAACCATCCATGATAGAGGTAAGCCAGTGGCGTAGCCACTTGGGGGGGGGGGGAGGGGGGGCGGTTGGGCGCGGGGCTGGAGGGCCTAGACCCCCTCCCCCAGATTTTCTTCAGGCCCCCCAGATTTTTTGCGTCCTGATAAAGTAATTGAAGAAATTAGAACGTTTGAACGGTAATAAACTTTGAAGTATTTCCTTCAAAACAGTAAATTAATACAATGTGTACAAATTAAAAAAAAAAACATGGATGAATGTGTGTACAACACATTTTTTGTGCCCACGTATGAAATCAAGTAGTAACTTCAAAATGCCTACTTTCACTAAATTAGATACCGTTTGTGATCTGCACTGCACAAATATTTCCGCATTCGCGATCTACTTCCTTCTGAAGTTTACAATTTTTCCAAGGGAAAAGGGAGATACCGGTCCCCTTTAGTCTCATCCCCCTGGGGTACAGATCAGAAGTGCCCAGTTTTGAGGTCCCTAAAAAGTGTATGTATTACCATTTTTCATAGATTGATTTTTATTCCATACTTGCCAGCATTTGAAAGTGGAAAATTGGTAGATCTTGCGAGGGAGCGAAGCGACCGAGCCCGAGTGCGCTTGTGCGCGAGGGGGGGGGGGGGGTGTGGGGGGAGGGTGTGGGAGCCTACAATTTGTCCTAGATATTTTGCAAACAAACTTGCACAACTATTTTGTTGTTGTTACTGAATTCAGTTGAACCATCAAAAAGAACATACATATACAGAAAACAAAAATCTCATATTGAGTTTGTGTTATAGTTGTAAGGCCGCGAGCCCCGCATGCACGCTCTGATCGCAAAAGATGTAAACAGTCGAGTACAGTACAGCTGGACAATACTCCATAACACAGTACACGTATACATACGTACGTACGTACGTACGCGGCGCGCGGGTTTCGATCGATCCATATCTCTCAGCTCAAGCTCGATCGATGGATCGTATTTTTATCAACATTTTCTGACCTGTTTTATGGTGAATTACACACAACACGCACGCTTAAACAGCAAAGTGTAACTTAAATCATACTTTCAATAAATATTATGGCAGGTTTGCCAAAAATCGGTAGATTAGAGTAAAAAATCGGTAGCCAGTTCAAATCTCTAAAAAGCGCTATTCTACTAGTACCGCCCAAATCGGTAGAGTTGGCAAGTATGTTATTCTCATTACTTGAGAAGTCGCAGACATGAGATTCGTATTTCAAGGCTGGGTACATCCAGCTTAAAATACATGGGAAGTGCCGTTTCCGGCCATCTGGAGGGGTTTGAAAGCCCGAAATTTTCTTGTACGCTTCGTGCCAACTGATGGTGGCGCTCCGATTAGATAGTCTTGCCGTGACTGACCCTCGGAGGTACCAGGCCCCCCCCACTTGTTACATAGGCCCCCCCCCCCAATTCCCATCCTGGCCACGCCACTGAGGTAAGCAAGGAAAGGCCCCCCAGATTTTCTTAAGCCCCCTCCCCCCAGATTTTTTGCGTCCTGATAAAGTAGTTGAAAAAAATAAAATGTTTGAACGGAAATAAACTTTGAAGTATTTCCTTCAAAACAGTAAATAAATAAAATGTGTAAAATTAAAAAAAAAAAACTTGGATTGAATGATTTTGTGTAAAACACATTTTGTGCTCACGTATGGAATCAAGTAATAACTTCAAAATGCCTACTTTCACTAAATTAGATTCCGTTTGTGATCCGCACTGTCGTTTATTGCATTTCACTTCGAAGATGAAACGAAAGTATCGACGACGAACTTTAATGTGACTTTGTTAGGTTAAGACCCCTTTCTGCCTTTCGGATGGCTGATTGATTTACTGAAAATAAGGCAATCGTACACTGGAGACCACTCTTGCACGACCATTTCTATACTTTATACAAAATATGCCGTAAGCTGCCAGGTAAGGGTAAGGTACTGCCTTCGGATAATTCTTCCCTTCCATCCGTAACAGGTAGGCATATGTCGTGCCTCACTTCTGCTCATGACAAGTGCCGCTGGCTTGTTTTCCATACCAGTGGCAGATCCAGGAATTTGCAGTGGGGGAGGGGGTATACATGTGGACGGGCGGTGAAATGTACACTGAGCGAAGCGCTACCACTTGTATGGCAAACTTGGGTTCAATAAATCTAAATGTTTCACAATGAGTGTCGCCGGGCCATAGGGTCAAAACCGCACTCCTATGTGATAGGGAACCACATCTTGGAACAAGTAAAACACCTTACTTAGGTGTAGAACTCTTCTCAAATATGAGCTGGAAACTTAGGCCACATAAATAAAATAGCAGCTAAAGCAAACCTGACTTTGGGCCTGTTGAGAAGAAACCTTGCTCATTGCGTTGATAAACCAAGTTGAACCCAACAAATCTCCTACTTTGCCCTTGCCGGCCCTCTCCGGACTATTATAGCATTCAGTTTATTTATAATCTTGATGCCACTGCAGGAAATATTAATTAAGCAACGTTGTTTTCTGTAGCCCACATATGATGTAGGGTTACGGCTAGATCTACAGGAAAATGTATTCAAACATTCCAACAGTATTCAAGAAAAAAAAAAAAACATTCTAACTATAAAAAAAGACAAAGGAAATCTGACACAATGAGCCCACGTTACATAAATAATCAGTGGCTTTGTTGAAAAGTGGAGCTTATTTTTTTATTATTTATTTATTTTATTTTTTTATTTATTTATTTATTTTTTTTTTCGTTTTTATTTTTTGGAGAAAATGGACTGGGATAGATTATCTTTCTTCAAGACCCTAATGAAAAGCCACCAAAATTGAAAAAGGAACCTGTCAGTAAATATTGCTTACTTCAATACCATTTCACGGGAACTCATTTTTTCCAGTCAAGTTACGAAGTAATGATCAGGGGAGGGGGTTGCACCAGAATCTTCCGCCACTCCGCCAGCTCCTTGACGAGGTCACCCCAATATCCTATTTCAAACTATTTCGCCGTGCTCAGCTTCTCGGTTTCTCCCTTTCATTCCTTCTTTTGCTTTTGTTTTGAAAAAGCCTAAAATTAATCGACTTCGGATACTAGACCTCCTCAGATTTTGATATGTCCGACACTTTACAATTTGTAAGGTATTGGGGCTCATGCCGGGGTGTACACTGCGAAACCGAGCACGCGAAACGTTTTTCTCTCCTGAGAGTATATTGAAAGCCACGAAGAATTTTGCAATTTCAAACTAAAAACATTGCCCACGCGACTTCGACTGAAAGAGAAGAATTTGTGATTCCCTTTAAATTGGTGAAATTAGTTATGAATTAGTACACAAGTCTAACAGTATGGCTCAATTATGGACGGTAAAAGTATCCGTAGAAAATATTTTTTACATTTTTCCTCCATTTTGACTCCAAGCCAAGTCATAACAAAGACTTGACACTTCTTTGATGTATTCTAGACCATTTTACTCCCTGGGCAAGAAGTGTGAGGAATATATCACTGAACATTCTGGGAAGCTGCGCGTGTAAAGCAGGTACGTTGAGCTAGCGGCTGTCATCTTAAAAGTCTACGGTGGCCTAATATCGCCATAAGGAATGTCACGAGCAAACTGTAAACCTTTTGGAGTGGTCGAGGATTCATGATCAAAATCATCGCAAAATAAAAGACCATGTTATACGTCTTATGCTCGCATACAGAAGGTATGAGGGGAACCGTATACCTAGTACTGTGTCAAGCTGGAAGGGTCGGTTATTCCCTTTCTTTGCATTCTACACCCCTTAACAAAAATCTTTCCACAGGTGCCTACAGCTCAGCTTTCTAAAGCCCAATCATGATGCAAGGAAGGTCTTTTGTTTGTTCAGTTTTTCTTTTCTTTTTTACATTGAAGGTATGGAAATAAGTACCCCTCTACAAGTAAACCCATCATACGCCAATTCTCAAAGGATGTTTTTTCAGTTTTGTTTTGTAAAACTTGAATTAACATGTCTGATTGTTCTCTAGTAAAATGGATTATAA
This sequence comes from Holothuria scabra, assembly GCA_037179385.1. Classification (NCBI taxonomy): domain Eukaryota; kingdom Metazoa; phylum Echinodermata; class Holothuroidea; order Aspidochirotida; family Holothuriidae; genus Holothuria; species Holothuria scabra. The sequence continues at coordinate 67,994,756 of CM074179.1, forward strand.
TTTTTGGAGGGGGGATTTCTCCACCACTAACTGGAATCTTCCAACAGGCCTACACCATGCTTCAGATTCAGACACCTTGTGCGAGATGCAAGTTTTTATTAGCCATCATTCTCTGAGGAATATGACGAGCCTCAATCTTCAAACGAGAAGGGGCTTTTCACCAGGAAAATATGTTCTCCCTTCCCCTACAAAAGAACCCATCACACGCCCTTCCCAAATGATATATAACACTTGAGTTCTTTCTATAGCATTTGAAATTGATAGGTGGTATTGTTTGTCAGTTTGTGAGCCAAAACAGGAACTAATGCAGCTACTGGCTGAATAGAAAGCTACTTGGGCCCAATTGATTACCATTTTACTAATCATATGACCCTTTTTGTAATTTTAGTTTATTATTCTTCTTTATATATAAATATAAATATAAATAAATAAATAAATATATATATATATATATGTATATATATATATATATATATATATATATATATATATATATATATATATATATATATATATATATATATATATATATATAGATATATATATAGATATTTATAGATATTTTGTCGCAAACCCAAATTCCTTCAAAAAAATCAGTTAAAAGGTAGTAATAGGAAATGTGGGAATGAGGCAGTATTTCGGAGGGTTTTATTTTGAGGGCAAGCAACATAGTTAAACTCATCAGGTGCGGTTTACTGGAGGTGGGGGGGGGGGGGAACTCAAGTCCCCCTACCCACATGTGTTCACCTTCCCCATCTCTGAGATTGTGTGTACCTTAAAGTTCTATTTGCGTAATGTTGAAAAGGCAGATATTGTCAGACAGGGTAATTTTAAGGGGATCCTTTACGGTCCCGTGGCTTAATTTCTTCCCACAGGCCTACGCCAATACAATAGGTACTTACACAACTCCTTGATTAACGGCACGGTCGTTCTCTGAATAATATGGATTATGATTATCATTGTTTTGAGGAAGGGGGTAAGTTCCTGAAACCTTGAGTCACACTCGGATTGCGCCAATGGCTTTCAATACGGTAGCTCACGGAAGAAGGTTTGTGCGTTTCAAGTATAATATTCTAAACTGTGTTCTTTGTTTTTTCAGTTTCGGTTTGTAAAACCTGGATAAATATGATTGTTCTCTAATAAAATGGATCATAACTGTTGGAGGGGGATTCACCGCCCCCAAATTGAAACTGATATCAAGTTCCCACCGGCCTATACACCGTGCACGGTTTAGTTTCAAACACCTCAAGTTATGCAAGATGCAAGTGTTTATAACCTTGAATCCCCACCCAGTCCCTGACCAATATGGCGAGCCTCTGCAAACGGGGAGGGTCATTTCCCCAGAAAAATATGTCCTCCCCTTCCCCTACAAGTGAACCCATCATACGCCGCGCCACTTCCCAACCGACATTTAGCACCAAACTCTCTGTAGCATTTGGAATTGAAAGATGGTTATATTCTTTTTGTGATTTGCGGTTCTTTTTCTTCAGGTTCCTTTTATAATTTAAAGGAATACCGTATTTTGTTGCAAACCCAGATTCCTCTAAAATAAGGCACTAATTAATTCTGTTAAAAGGCAGTAAGAGGAAATGCCAGTATAATTGGGGCTGTCTATTGAACATGGTTTGAGGGGTCCCTAAGCCAAGACTTAAATCTTCCCACAAGCCTATGGTTATACTAGGGCGCGTTTTTTTTTTTTTTTTTTTTTTTTTTTTTTTTTTCGGGAGGGGCCTCATACAAGTTTCAACACTGAGCAAACCATGCACGCGTACCTCTCATCGGACCAGTCCCAGATGTGCCACCCGAGCTCAAGGGCGAAAAAATTGAAATTTACTTAGGCCTAGTATTGTTTGTGAGCTATCTGAAATCAGGAGTTATTATCATAGATCCAGCAACTACCTACTGAAATGCTTCTTTAGGTCCGAGTGATACCAACCTCTTTACATAAAAGAGGCCGGTGCGTAAGGCCGTAAGCTACTTTCAAGACTTGTATCGTTTTGATCAACATCAGTAGATGCCGAACTTTAGATTCAAATCTTATCTCCCACCAATTTTCGTCTTTACGGCTTTAGAGCGGGGAGCTTCCTCCTTGCTTTCTGTTTAAAGAGTCGTATTGTTATCGCTATCTGCACTGATGAATCCTAGCTAAGAAGTCCTTTGTGAATATACACTGGTACACGCAAACACATAACAATGGCAGAATGGAATCAAGAGTAATAGCCTACCAGCTATGGCATACTACCAAGAAATGTCACTCAATAACATTTAAAACCAGACTACACTACTGGTTTCATGTTTTTCTACCATTTACACCTAAAACATCGTAATCTGACAGTGCCATACGATACACTATATTCTGGCATATCATAACTTCAGTCACGTCACTTGCTAAATTTGTTTCAATTTCAATTTGTATATTAGAATTCAGGAACTTGATGACACTTCCAAGACCTTCCAAGAGCCGGCGTATCTAGACATTTTCCGGGGTGGGCAGACACCCAATTTTACGGGTGTTTTTTTTTTTTTTTTAAGTGTGAACATCGTTCGTCTGGGAAAGTAATCTGCCTCGAGCGAAGCGCGCCGAAATTTTTGCCCCTTTTAAGCAAATTTTTGAAATATGGAGCTTGTATTGGAGAAAATTTTGCATTCTGGGTTTTTGTAATCAGATAATGTAATAACTATCACTGTATTTTAGCTTCGTTATCTATACAACTTTTATCATCCCACAGTGACGGATCCAGAGGGGCTGCATACCACATCTCCCCCTTCTGGATCCGCTACTCTTCCCTACTCCATTGCTTATGCGAAGCATCACGCACACTCAGCGGCAGTAGGTTCCCAAAATTTATTGCCTTTAAAATATGTAGAAAAATGTTCTCTTTCAGAAGGTGAAAAATCTTTCCACAGGTCTAAACTCTGTGGCCTAGATGGAAACGTCCATGCGAGTTTCACCAGGAAAGTATGCTCTTCCCCTCTCCCTGACAAGTGAACCCATGTGCTGCCATTGCTTAAAGCGGCTCATTGAGTTAGTTCATGAAATTCCACAAATTTTTCCAAACTTGTTAAGTTTTATTCACGTACCAATTACAAATGGTCTATCTTAGACAATCCCTATATCCTATACACAAATAACTGTTTATGTGTGAGTACGTAACGGTTCAATTAGGTTTTCATAAATTCGTGACCAGGCACTTTTTCAAATTGTGCACAAAACAGTTACAAGTCAAGACATCACAAAATTCAAAATTTTCAAAGTTATAGATATCAACTCAATGAGCCTCTGTAAATTTACCACCCGTGCTCAAGGGCGAGATATTGAAAGTTACTTGTCTGTGAGCTCTATTGTGAAAGCAGGAAGTTAGTATCGATCTTGCTGAAGTGCTAAGCTCTTTTGGGTCCGAGCGATACCGTCCTCCTGACAAAGCCGCGGTACCTAAGCTACTTTCAATAGAGTGTAGCCTTTTGGTTGAAAACAGTCCTTTGGATGCCGCCTTCAAGTTGGGAATTAAATCTTATTTTCCAACTATTTTAGTCAGATACAAGGTGAAGACCAGTCTTTTCATCTGTACAAATGGCAGCTAATTTACTCCTTTGTGAATATTGTACGCTCGTACATGTAAACACGTAAAAATGGCTTTAAGAAGGAGTGAATTGACTTTAGGATGTTTGCGTTAATCTTTTTAAAAATCTCACAGAGACCGTTTAGAGTGAAAGAAGAACATACTGGATTTATGTTGCATCAATAAGAAAATGGTGAGACAACATAATTTAACAATACGAACCAATTAATTCTAACCAACTGACATTCGCTCATACTTATGCCGCTCTCTGCAATACCAGACCCGTTCCCCCCTAAAAGAAATTCGGAAGGTTAAAGAAAGTGGCAAACTTTGGAATGTATGAGAGCAAATTCCAGAAACACCCATTAACTGTACAAATTTTTACTATTTGTTCAGGTTAGAAAATTCAATTAGGAATTCCCGTGTCAAGTGAAGGACGTGAACGTAGCTTTTCAGTTCTAAAATGCATCTGTGCAAAACTATGTCAGAAAGCCGTTTCGGTGATCTTGAAGTAGTACTTCACATGGAGAGAGACTTATCTGAGAACATTGAGTTGGAAGAATTTATTGAACTGTTCATTTCCAAACTAACACAAGAACATGAGAATTAACCTGTCACGGTGTTAGACAAAGTACCGTAGCTTACACACGGACATCTAATATGTATGTGGGTTGGGTGGGGTAGGATGGCCCTTGACGTTTTATGACTGAATGAAGACAAAAATTTGAAGTAACTGAAATTGCCTTTGTTCTGTTATGCACTATAGGCTACATTTTACCTAAAAGTGAAACAGACTTTTAAGTAGGCCTAGTTTAATTATTTTTTTACAAATTACTAAAGAAACTCGGGCCAACATGAGATTGCTAACCACACAGTTGATGTGGAAACCAAGCTAAATTTTCAGGGTCCCCTTGCTATAAAATTTTTGATGGCAAGAATGACAAATTTTAATTCTGATTTGACAAGCCCAACATTTATATAACCATTAAAAACATTATATTGAAAATGTGAACAATAAATTAAATACAGTAGATCATGCGAAGGTTTCAGGTTAACAGTTTAAAGGTGAAATAGGAGCATATACTGACGAATTTGATGTACAGGTACAAAAAGCACCGAAACCGTTAAATAAATTTGGGAAAAGTTGGGACACGTGATATAGGGACGTAACAGCTGAACCTTAGTTACAAACCTCTTCTGCATGTAATAAACATTCTATATAGTGGATTATTGTAAATTCTTAAACCCGTTTCTCAAAAAATGAAGGAAAATTGTAAAAGTTTGGTACTCGAGGACCAGAAACCTCTGAAGTGAAACCATTTGTTTAAATTATTGCTGGCCTTATTTCAATGTGGGAGTATGAGGACATACGGTGGCCACTCCAGTCGCCGTCCCATATCTTAGCAATAATACTTATTTATAATATTCACAATATTCCATATTCAATGAGGTGAACCAAGCAGCTCAGCCTACTGCTGGTAAACTTCACATTGCCAATTAAGGGGTGGGGGCTAAATAAAGGGATGTCCATTCTGGAAGGGTGATGGTAATTGAAAGGTAATTGATTTAAAGTGCAAGAAGAGTCGCCGAAACTGTATAGTCAAACTGGTCAAACGACTTCCGTCTCAAGATATCCGCCGGCCGCCTCGTGGATCATGGCCCTCGTCTCACCCCGCCAGACTGTCCCAAAACTTACTTGAGCTCCCTTGTACAGATGCAAACACTCCTAGGGCCTACATTAGCCACAAAATTATCACGAAAGGCAGGGAGGTCCATAATATGTATGTTAAAAAATGTGCATGCTAAAAATTATTATTATTTTTATTCATTAATCTACTCATTATAACGATAAAATAATTCTTCTACACAATTTTTTCCTTCATGCCTCAAATATTGGGGGCTTTTGATATGATGTCACCCTCAAAAAGTATTGGGAGAGACATGTCGTTCCCCTGACCCCATCATCGCCGCCCGTTCAAGGAGTAGGGTAGGCTATCCAAGTTGCATATCCATACGTATTATAATAATAGTTTAACAGGACAAGAGGTTGTCTACGCACGACAGAGCTCATTGGACCGTGGAATATCAGCGTGCTGCTTTTGTGAGCCAATGAGATTCAGCCGACGGAAACAGGCTCAAGTTATAGGTCACTGTAACGTTGAATGTCACGAAAATGTTAATTATATAAATGTAACCCCGAGTCAATCAGGTTCAGTACGTGTTGGTGACTCGTGATAAAGACAATCAACGTTCAGTGAGACTCCAAGTGTACGTCTTGCACTAGCAGCTCTAGAAGACTGAAGTTTGAGGCTACCGATTACCGTAAGGACTGAATATGACTAATACTAGGAAATGGTGGTTTGAAAAAGATGGAGCCGAAATCTTTATTCGCGTGGAAGGAAAAGACGGCCGACCCGAATCACTGAAGCACCGTCAGGCCCCTCACAGAGTATACAGTGCTGTTGCAAGATCTCAACCCTACGAAGGTGACAACAAATATCTAAAGGTAAGTTTGGCCTGGTAGCTAGCCTACGTCAGATTCACACTGAAACTGGGATCTGCTGTGACTTTGGGGCAAAACCGTCTTTAAGTTTTCGACAGTAAATATCACCAAATTTCCACATAGGTACTGATATAAGAAACTGAATTTTGAGTCCTGTCCGCAACGCGCAGCATATTTAGGCGTTGGTGTGAACGCGACAATTAGGCCGAAAAGTTGGAATTGTAACTTCACATAAGGGACGCAAATCGTCCCCATTAATTATGCGCACTGAAGAATCGCAAATTGGCATCATATTCCAAGCAATTTGCGGCATGCAATTTATGCAGAGTGACGACATGCAGTTTTGGATTAAGTTGTCCCATGTCTAGATTTTGTCATTTTGATATATTTCCTGCAATTTCAAAGTTATATGAAAGCGATTGATAGGCTAAGGCAGAAATCCTTTGGCAACTGAAATACATTTGTCCCTGTATAATGCGAAATCTAATTACTGGCAGAAATCTATAGGCCTAACCCCAAGCGCGTGCGCAGATCACTCCGGAGGGCTAACTAGCTACATTGTACATGCAGTCACAGTAGCTCATGTACAGTCCCAGTAGCAATCTATAGCGCTAGCTAGCGCCGCACCAGTGCGTACGTACGTGTACGTGTCTGTAGATCTGCCCACAGTACTGTGGGTATTTGGGTTCAACGAACCGCGCGGCCGCCCGGATGAGACTGAAAAATGAAGTTTGACCAGCCAATCTGTTGTGTTACTGTGTAATTAAGATATAGTTAAGTTGAAAATCCGTAAACTAATTGATGATACTTTTGTAGCCTAAATTGAAAATATTGATCTCGGTTGGTATAATGTTATTAACGAAAGACAGGTTCCGATACTTCTTCAGAATCATAGCCTAGCCTAGCGCTAATTTAGGCATAGCCCTAACGTTACCGGCTAACTTAAAGGATAGGCCTAGGCTAGCTTGGAATTTAGGCTAGGCAGGGGACGGCTTGGGTTTTGCATAGGCTTAGTCTGAGTTCGAGTCACCGGCATTTAGGCCTAATCCTCGACTACCAGTGACAGTATTCAACTCCCTTTGGTATAATTTCAGGTTTGCAGTTAATTTATGCGCCACCCCACATGAAATTGCACCAAAGACTCAGGCTGGTGATAGCATGCCATTACTCATTAGGCTATAGGCTAGCCTACAAATAGCCTAGCCCGAACGCCTAAGCCTTCTCTGCAAATTGTAAATACCATGAAGAAACAACAATTCTGAAGACTCTATCAACAAGTGGCATAATTGGCACAATTTGAACTAATGTCAGTTAAAAATCACCCGCCTTTTGACCTGAACTAATCATTTAAAACAAAAAATCTGAACTCAAAAGCCAAATGCAGCTGAACTTTGTTAAGAATCATGTTTTCTTATAATGGTCTGTAAGCTGCACTTTGCTTATTTCCACATATCTTTATGCCCACAAATTTTATTATTAAGTGGTCAGACTTGATAAACTAGATAAAAATAAGTTGGAGGGATGTTTTCACACACAGAACTTGCCCTTAAATCGTCTGTGCTTTCATTTAGTGGGGAGGTTGAAAACCACCCAACATTTTTCAATGTCTAAGGCAATTTTCGACCACCTAGTTTGAAACCTTCATAAAATCATTGGAATTACAGAAATTTGATCAATTTTTATTTTAAGAGGCATAATTTGTGGTCATTTACCAGATGTAAAAGAGTTAGCTTCATTGGTAATTTTTATCACAACGTTTGGATGATCCTTTTTATGGCCCTCATAAAGTTAATTTTACCATAAATTTGCATGGTTTTCAATAGGGAGGTTGAAAATGGCCAATTTTCGACCTCTTTTGTTAACATTTCATAACCCAATAGGAGGAAACTAATAATTTAATAAATTAAATAAATTAATTTGTTGTAGCATATCAGGAAGATTGGTTTGCAGGTCAAAGGAGAGGACTTCAGTAACGTCCACAGAAGACCCCCCTGATTTATTCAAAAAGAAAAAGGAGGTTGAAATGGCTCTTGATCTCAAAATCATGGAGGAAGTGAAAAAAGCCTACCTTGGTTAGTTGTCATTTCTAGGTTTTTTCAGTGGACTCTATATTAGCAAAACTAAATTCATGTGAGCATCTCTTTATGTTTTAATTACCTACTGTGCATAAATGGGAAAGTTAACATTGATTTTTTTGTTTGTAAATAATATTCATAGGCTCTATAGGGATTTAATATTTTTCCAGCCCTGGTTAAGCTATGGTCCTAATTATGTTGGTGTGGCCATATTATATTGTCTGTATTGTCTGTTCCTTTCACTATATCAAATAGAGGCATGCTATTCAGGACCAGACATCTCATTAAATACTGTCAGATAACAGGTGGGGATCCAAAAGTAAGCATGAAAAATAAAGTTCCATGTCATAATTCAAACTAAGTGCAATGCTTTGTGTCTTTCTTTGTAGGATCTGCAAGGATTCCAACTGCCCATTTGAAATTGGGTGTTCAGTTGAGGCAGTTACGGGAGCCATTTGTCGTTGAACTAATGGCAAAATTGAAGGAGTTTCCTGGGCATTTTTACCAGCCTTTATGCGTCATCATTGACTCACTGGATGACATTTCACAGTTCAAGGAGACAAATGTAAGATAATTTGTTGGACTCCTTGCAAAAGGTAGAAGAATGATGTGAAAATATTGTGATATTGATAGGTACTCTTCTATTTGGCTATAAATATTGCAACAATGTGGATTTAGCCAGGCTCTCATTATGTGCAATACCACAGGAGAAAAAAATATTGAAAGGAATTGGTAAATCAAGTTCAACATTTTCAACTGAAATTTCTTTGGTTAGGTTTAGTTAGTTAGATGGAATTTTACGATACATCAACACCAATGTGTTATATAGTGTCAACTAGATGAGAATAAGGTACAAGAGGTAGAAAAAATCATGTAGATATTAAAAATCTAGATGGAAAAATGTAAGAAGGAGAAGCAGGTCAATATCAAGTAGAACGTTTTGCAAATGTGGGAGTCATATTTAAAATTTCTATAGAGTTTACTTTCCTTGAGAAAGGCTGGAATAAGGGAAGGATCTGTCTGTTCAAACAAATTTTTAAGGTCAGGAATGGTGTTGTATTTCTAGTGAATATGTGAGTATGAAAAACCTTGGTAACACAACATCTCAAGATAAGAAACTTTGATGAATTTCATGTTTGGCATCTCAATATATTATAGTGAGAGGATGGTGCCTATCTTCTTTGGTAGAGGTCAAATGTCATCTGGGTTCACCAGGGGTCAAAGTCATATTGGAGTATGTGGATATGTTACAGTGCCGCCATGGTACCTTTGTTGGTGGAGGTCAAAGGTCATCGAGGGTAACAAAATGTTTTTCCGTAATGTTAGATTAATACTTGACTGGAGATACGATGCATCATCATGGCATTACATGGAAAACTGTAGATCACATATTGATCATCAAAACCTCAATGCAATTTTGCATTCTGGTTTTACATTTGTTAATGATACTTCAACATAAGCAATAACAATACCAAAGTAGGCATAATAACATTACAGGCATTTTATTTGTATCTTCCACAGGCTAGTGGCTACCATTACAAAGTTATTGGTGGATGTCATAATTTTTCAGCAGCTAAAAGACTTGGTCAGATGTATCCAGGGCAAGATATATTTAAGAGCAGGTTATGCTCCATTTACAGCAGTACCTTGAGTGCAGAAGCAGTCCTATGGTTGGCAAACAGACACAACAAAGTGGGGGAGTTTAGACATCACATGTCATTGAAAGAAAAGGTAGGTTGAATAACATGACTTACAACCCTCAAATAAGATATTGGCTATGACAAAAGAAGTGCTAAAGTTAAAGAGGAATGCCAAGATTTCAATAGAGGTGGAAATTGTATCAGGAAGATTTTTTCACCTGTCACTGCTTGATGCTAGAGATGTAGTTTACAAGTTTTGTAACTGGTAATATAAGTCTTGTATGCGTGTCATTCAATCTATCACCTCAGCAGAAGTTCAAGATCATTCAGGGTTACCATCTGTCAAATTCTAAAATTCTTGTTTACACTTTATCTGATGATGGGAACCTTGGATAGATTTCATACATGATTTGACTGCATTAATTAAGATAGGTGGAAGCGCCGTATCATTTTTGGACTCTATACCATGTTTACACATTTTATCATGGTTGGAGTCTTGAAAACTGGAATCTACTCCCCCCAGAAAATAACAGATTTTGAGGACCCCAAGCATTTAAAAATGACAGACTTGAGGATCCTCAGACGGGAAGACTAATTGCATGCACACACTCAAACCTGCACGTTTAACTCCACCAGGAGTGTTGAGCTGTATTCGTTCAGATCCAGATACTGTGGATTCACTTATATTTTCTGGATGCAATATAGTGAGCAGAACCCTAGTTTTTGGTAGTCAAAGCCTTTTGGTTTTCTGTTTATAATGTAATGTCTTCTTTTGCTTTAATATTTTGCAGATCCAACTGTGCAGGAACATCTTCCAGACATCTGGCATGGACTTGGGGAGCAAGACCTGGCAGAATACAATTGCTGCAATTCTTAGTCCAGTAAGTCCAACAGAATTTCATTTGTTTATGTTTGAACCGGTCAGGAGTGTAAAAAAGAAGTAAATGGGAAATATTTGCATACAGTATAGTGAGACCTGATTAAAAACAATTTCCTTCAACTTAAGTTTCCACCTGGTTGGTAAAAACGTTTTTTTTTTTTTGCAAAAAAACATTGAAACAAAAAATAACAATTTCATCGTAATGAGGTCTGAACATTAAGGAAATATTCATTTTATCCGTTAGAAAAGTTAGATCCCAATTAAAGTTGACGGTGAACTAGTCAACCGCCAATTAAAGCTCAATGTCAAATGTGCAATTTTTACCAGTCACAGATGCTCATGCTCATACCTTTTACAACAATGCTTGAGCATTTATGATGTATGCTTTTTCTTTAGAACTCGGTTCTAAGCATGAAAATATGATCTCAGTAGTAGTGATTAATGGCATATATGTGATATCAGTATGTAAGGTTACTTTGAAGTATTGAAGTATGTTGACACAGATGTACTTGAAAAATTCGTCCTGTTTTTATTTGCGTGGTTTTTCCCTTTTCCCATACCCGGTTTCGAGATAACAAAATCAAGGGGGTTGTCGAGAAAGGGAGATAGTGAGTTAGTTGAACTATTCAATTTGATGTACAGGCGTTTTGGAATCGAAAAACAACTATGAACTGGCCAAACCTACGTACTTCACAAAGCAGAAAGTTCAGGACAAGTTGTGCAAACTTCATGATGGTCGTTTCTACTTTGGATCAAACACAAATTTGGTTCTGTACTTAATGATGTTTTCATACTTTGTTTATATTGCAGGAAGAAACAAAAGGTGTGATTAAGTTATTAATCAAGTTAGCAAGTCTAGAAGATGATACCTACAAGCTCCTCCAAGAAGTACTGTCCTGTCACTCCAATGGCCAGTTGAAAGGACAGAAGCTGAGTTCCCAAGACATTATTAATGGTCCTGACTTGAAACCATATGTTTTAAGGTCACTGCCAGGACTGCCACAGAGTGCTGCTCAACGTGTATTGTCAGAGGTCAAGGAGGGCAACATGGCAATGTCAGAATTTCAACGTGAGAGCAAGCTTCTTCTGAAACTCAGGACCATTCAGAAAATGTTTTTGGACTTGATGGGTTTGAAGAGCTGGGAGGATGCAGTTAGAAGATATCTTATGGCAGCAATGAGAGAAGTCCTGGAGCATTTTTGCCAGTTCAACTTGAGGACCACTCCTTCTGAATTGAAGACTTTCTGCCATCAACTCAAGATGCAAGACACTGCCAGTTCGACAGAAGCCTTCAGAGGTGATAGAGGGGCTTTGGGCTATCCAGTGGAATGTGACGTGTTGGAGTTTGATTGGAAGACACTGCACGAGGCAGTTCCAGCCTTCAGTGGCACACCTTTGGTCATCCTTGACAAGCCTCAGGTAACTGTCATGCCAGCCCAAGTTTCATTAAGTTCTTCTTATTTACCCCGTACATGTTACATGTTGAAACCTAGAGACTAGTGTTTAGTACCTGGCCATCTGGTGATTTATGATATATCTGTGAGCTTCAACATTAGACTGACCTTGCAGTTCCCGGTATGGTATGACTGTAAACGGGCTAGCTTGGTAATAGATTTGGAGCTGGGTGTTATGATGATGGGTGGGTATACGGGTAACCCAAAAGAGCACCCTTGACAACCACACATCCAATATCAGTGTATACTTGTGACTATAACATATTAAAATTTGATTCACCATATAGAACCCTCTTGAATATCCATAAAAATCTGGTAATTTTGAAGGATTCCTAAGGCAAGTTTTTGGTTTAGTTTGCCAAGTGTTATTGATTTCATAATTTTCAGTAATTGATTATGTTCTTTTTTTCACCAGGAGTGGACATGGATGGAAGTGAAAACATTTGCAAATAATGTAACTTCAGTAAACATCCACCATCAAGTAGACAGCAGCGTTCTCTCAGCAGCGTTAGGGAGATGGCATCCGTGGAAAAAGCCATCAAGGACTGCAGGCATTTTAATGAACCTTTGGCGGGATATTACATGATTCCAGATGGAGTAAAAAGTGAGTGCAAGCCTTTACAGTGTACCTCAAGTCTAAAGTTTCTAAATTATCCTCCTACTCTTATGCAAACAACATGTTGCCCCCACAATATGTTTTTTTCAAATTAGAAGTTAATTTGAGTTATAGAAAATGGATTCAAAAAGCCCAACTCCCATCTTCATAGGACATTCCCGAGATATAAAATGGTACATTGCGTAAGCATTCAAGGTCACAAAAATATAATTTCAAAGGTAAACAGAGCTGTACTACAAGAGAGTCACAAAGTAATGCACAATGGAATTAGATCTACAACAATGGGAGTTGAATAGATGAGATTCATTTATCTCTTAAGAAAACTCATTTAAAGGGGCTTGTCCTCTCACCTCAAACTGCAATTCTTACAGAAATAATCTATTGGCACACTTGTTTGATTGACAAGTAGTTCAAACAATGCAGAGTACCAAAACTTAATAATACACATCTTGAAGTAGACGAAGACTGATGTGATAATACATATTGGCCTGAAGCAATAAACTACGATTGTGTCTGGATGAGGAAGACAGTTATGGAAAGGGCTAAATGGGGTGAGAGGATCATGCCCTTAAAGGCTTATATTTCATCATGTGGGGATTGTGCTTTTAAAGTCTAATATTTCATCATGTGATGGCTCTAACAAAATATGTACTGTAGTTGAGAACTTTAATAACCCTTTCAATTTTAAATTAAAGCCATTTTATATTAAGATAAGTGTGATTTAACTATGTTTTGCAGCTGACAAACAAAAATTGATGGATTGCGTTGGGGGAATGACCATCGCAAGGAGAGGCTGCCCAATGCAAATAAGATGGAGGGAAGGTCACAGCCGCAATTACATTGAAGTAGGGAGTATCGACTTCTTTCTCCACGATGGATGTGCTGTTGATGACTATCAGAAGCCCATTGCACTGTATAGGGAACTGCTAGTTTCTTTGAGCAACCCTAAAGATTGGATAATAGATGCTTGCAGTGGCACAGGTATGTTAAGACACACATTCATAGTATGACATGAATTGTCCAGTCCTGAATTTGTGTTTGTAATGTTACAAGCTAATTTAGATGCCTTGATCATGGACAGCCCCCTTACATACAACAACAACTTTGATCAAAGAATTACCTAAACGATGACAAATAATCTTTGGTTGAAATATATCGAACTGTCTTTTCTCTTGGCTGCCAGTGTGCTAGGTTGTCAGTAATTAGTTGAGAGTACCTTGTACTGTATGTATGCTTGCATGGTTCCACGGAATACCAGGATGATTCACGATTTTACTTCAATAACTCTCAATGTTTGTTTCAAATTTGCCTTTTTTCCTGGGAAATGTAAAAAAATGACAAATGCTATAATCTGAAAGCTATTGCAATCACGTTTTTATAATTTTGAGCTACTAATTTAACAACTCGTGTTTTTCCAAGAGCTCATTGCAATTGTTAGCCCAGGGAGGCGTTTATAGCATACATCGTCCGCAGTTTGTCAAAGAGACAGTGTAAAAATTGAATTGTTGGCGAAGAATTAATTTTGAATGTATTTGCCTATCTACGCGTATACGCACCGTCATGTGCCGTAATCTTAGATACATGAACTCATATGGATGTCCTGCGTGATGACTTTAATGAGAGCAGTAGCGTATCTATCGGGGGGGGGGTGCCCCCCCCCCCCACTGGCTCGACTGGGCAAATCAGCTCAATCCACCTGCTTGAAAAAGGGGGAAAAGGAAAGAAGAAAAGGAGAAACGAAGGGAAAGGGAGAAGAAAAAGAATGGAAGGAAAGGGGATTATTTAGTTTCAGACCCGAATTCAGAAATTGTTTTTTTCGTTACTTGCCCATCGGGCTAGCTGTCTTTTAAGTTTCCTTGCACATCTATTGGTCCACTTTTAATATGCAAATATGGAAACTTTTCTAGAATCCTTGTCGGGTGGGCTATACCTCTATATGGCATTTAGCAGTGTATTTTGCCACAAATAACATCTTACATGTCACAAACTGTGCGGCGTGAGCTTTGTCGAAGCCTCTAAGAGAGAACTGAAAAGTTCTTACCCTTTTCTTTTAAACCGGTGGAAGTTTCAATTGAAATTCCGCATGGCGGAAAACAAGTTCCGGAAAGATTTCCGTCAGATAAGCAGAGAACAGTTCTTGAAGATTAATTTTTATCAATTCCTATTGTTTTTGTCTGACTTTATAGCATACCGATATACGGATGTACAGTACTGATGTCGTACCTCAGAGAATTAGTATTTATAGCCGCCAACTTTTTCAAAACGAAAGGTTCTAAGCTGATTTCCGCAGGACTTGAATTTCCGGCAAGGGCCTGGAAAAAATCGGGCTGCCATTTTTAAGTCTTTAAAATCTGCCATGGTTTAAAAAGTAGTGTGACATGAAAATGACAAAATCTGGGATTGGATGTAAATAGCATAAAAAAACGAAGACAAAGGGGCATTAAAAACCAAGAAAATAGCCGTTGTTTCATCAAAATCCGTCTAAAATTTGCCTTTTTTAAAAAGGCACTTTCTGCTTTGCACTTAATCATCAATAAATGCCAGCTCAATAAGCAAATTTAGTGATGTCATGACAGGGACATGCCATATATGGCTAATCAGTTGAGTTTGGGTTTCGACAACATTAATTTGAGTCATTCTCTGGATTTACATGTAACACTGTTCAGAAAATAATACAACGAATCAAAACTAAAGAGAGACTCAGGAGGAAAACTCAGAAAAGCTCCATAGAGCTTGTAAAAGAGCCCTACGTTAAAATAATACATACAATGACAAAGTTTACAAATTTAAAGGAAAGAGATTACGGAAAAACAACAACAGGAAAAATCGGAGAAAGGAAACTGGGAAGAAGGGAATTAAACTGGGAAGCGTCAGCTAAGTTTACTCATCAGAAAATTTTTAGGAATTTCTTAAATAGGTGTAAAGAGTGACACCGTTACAAAATTCTTTTTTCCATTCTTAAATACTGGAATAACACGGGAAATTTTGAGAGCTTTGGGAACAACACCCTGCTGAAGCGATAGATTAAAGACGTGTAAAAAAAGGATCACTTATCAGAGGAGCAACAGCTTTTACCACTTTTGGAGGTATTTCATGAGGACCTGCAGCCGAGTTTTTAAGACTTAAGATAATCCGGAGAACTTCGTCATGGTTGGTTGTTAGAAAGTACATAGAGTACCTTGTAATGTAATTCTATGTTTTTACAATCTTCATTTCAAGGGCAGTTGTACCAGGGTTTTATTTTAAAAGATTAAATCGTGTCCTTGAAAGTCATTAGTATCAATAACCAAATCATAAACTGTCCGATGAATTATAGAGAGGTAATTAACATAGGGTTAAAAAACTTACTTTCAGCCCTGTGCAACACTCCTTATCCTTATTTTTTCATAAGCAACAAATTCAATACAAGATATATAGTTATATTTTGAGAACCGTAAAAGATATTGAAATAAAATCTAACAGATTTTCTTAAGGAAAGTTCCCTCTTTAATTGCCAAGCTAAGTCATGTCATTTCGCATGACATCACACTACCTTTGATGAAAATGGAAATCCCTATAAGTGCGCAAATCCTTTCAAAATCTCGTCTGAACAAAACAACGTGTTATAGTCACACTAATATTGTCACGCCAACTCAATACGGTTCCAAAAATCGCCGCGACGCATCTTATTATAAAAAGTGTTCTGAGATGATTTCAATTACCAGATTACATGGTGGGGGGATTATACGGTGGTGGAATGGTGGGAAGACGGGAGTGTGCATTTGTATACATGTACTATAAATTTTGGACCTAAAAAGGGTAGTGGTACATTTTATGTCTGTGGTAATTTTCTGATCATTTTGAAGGCTATTTTGCTCATTTTTATTGAAGTGGGCATCCTGTTGCAAAAGAAAACTCAAAGCAACGACTGAGTAGATTGTATTCGCAAGATTGAGAATTTCATTTTCGGTCATCTGAGGGGTGACAAATTTTCAAAATGTTCTGTACGTACCAGGCCAACTGATGGTGGCGGTCCGCTTGATAGTCTTTCGGACAGAATTATATATTTCGGGCACAAAAATCTCCTACCCCCAAACTGAAATGCTCTTATACGCATATATGGCCTGGCTTCACGTGGGTTTCCAAAAAAAAAAAAAATCCGGATTACAGATTGAGATAGGTGGTAGGCTAATTACAGCTCTGTAAACTTTAGAACGCCTACAATAACAAGTTTAGCCAACTGAAAAAGCCACGGATTATAGTGCATAACGCGCTCCGTCATGGTGTCTGGTGTAAAACTGCGTCACTGAGTCCTGCCAATATTGTGGCCGAACTAATGTTGTAACCTACATACTTCAGAAAATTTGAACGTAGGCTCGTGACAAACATTAACGCAGTACTGCTTATAGTAGGCATACAAGCAAACACCGTCAAGACCCAGTGGTGCAAGTGAAGGGCGACCTTTGTTAAATTTTTATGATAATCCTTTTGCTCATATTCAGGAAATAATTGAAACAGACACTTAATGTGTTCTTCAGGTGGCTTTTGCTAACACTGTAATGTGGAAATCCCCGTTCTTTCGCAACTGAATTTTTCATGCAGACAAACCAGATGCGCTCACACACAGCCAGGAAGCGTTTACACACAGCCAGAAAGTGAAATTGTACATAAGAATTTTCACTCTACACGATGTATTTTCCTAGAATTTTTTTTAAAGATCGTGAGAATATCAGAAGGTGACAAGGTGTGGGGTATTTTACATTTAAATTAGTAACATAAAAGATGAATCTAAATTTTCGAAATGACACTGATCACAAAAACTGGTTCTTAAATTCAAGTGAACTGTAGAAGTTTATTTGTGGAAGGACCAATGTTAATGAGCCATACATCCTTAGGCCGCCAGGGCTAATGTATTACGATAGGAAGCTTACATTTGCTGTACCCTGGGGCTGCTCATATGATTTGAGATGGAGAAGGTATGTATATGTTTTATTTTTTCAATTGTACCTTTTTTTTCTTTGCAACTAATTGTAATTCAAATAGATTTAGTTTTAATTTTACTTAGTATACTAATATTAGGGAAATATGTAACACGTTGGCAAGTTATTTCCTTCTGAAAAAAATGTACATAGGGGTAGGCCTACGTAATCTGCAAGCTAAAGGAATGTCCCGTTCATCCTTGGCATACGTAAATAAAGAATCTACGTTCCGTACCTTGTTTATCTTTAGGTGCTATGCATTACTCTGCTTATAAAATGTGTAGGTGTACCTCTTTTTTGTATAAACAAGAAGTTTTCATTTTTGTTTGTCTGTAGGCTACTGTAGCATTAATGAACTCACGCATTACGTCCTACGGTTATTTTTAATTAAACGTAGTGTTCGGTGACTATATATGAATACCAAGCCGGGGATGGGTGGTTTGGAAGATAAAGATTAAAATACCCGAAACGGTTTTTGGTAACATAACCTTCATTTTATCCACATGCATTGTTACATTTCCATTGCTCTTATAATCTTGTTTAAAATTTCTAATCTTGCATCGCCAGTTTATGGGCATTTACTAAAGTGTGGATTTTTTGAACCAAATTCTTATTGAGGAAGTTCACGTACTTAAATTCCTCTACAGAGAAATGACTAGTATACTACAGGTTGTAAATTTAAGCCCTCAGTATGGTTCTTATAATGGGCTCATATCACACGAGAAACAGCAGAAAGTTCCAAAAGTACGATATGCCCCCAAAGTTGAAAAACTCCAGAAGAATGTTAACATCAGTTAATGAAATAGTCTTGAACTATTGAATGAGTTATATAAGCATATCTTTTTGCTGTCCAATTGGTTTAAATATGATCATTTTTAGGTAAAAAAGGGTGACCAAGATGATTCCACAGAACTGACGGTCGTTAGAGTTGGCAATGATTTGGGAAAGAATCTGGAAAGTTGTCCTTCACTGCCAATTCATTTTATGGACATCTCATGGTTGCATGTATTGGGTTTATTGTGAAACAGTATTTTCTTCAAAACAATACATTTAGCATTTAGCAAATGTACACCTCTCTTGATATAAATTTTGTCAAATTCAAGTTTACTGAACATTTTAAATGGATGAGGAAGATTAGTCAAAAGATGACAATCGCTGTTCACCTGTGTGAATTAGATTTATGACTATATGTTTAGACAGTTCGACTGTGTTTTCTACGGGATCAGCCTCTCATGTACGGTATATATTATAAATATATATCATAAAACCCTTCATGTCAATATTTCCCAGGATCAATGTTTTTGGAGAGTGAGCCATCCCCCCCCCCCCTTTCAATTGGTGATTAACGTTATCACCCTTACTAAAAATTTATATCTGGCTTATATCTGGAAATATCTGGCTGTTATATAGTTTCATGTGGCCATGATTCCAGATGTAAAACCCTATATTGATTCTATTGATACATTATGTCAAGTTTTATGGCCATATCAAGTCAGGTATAACTTGATAAAATGCCTTTCCAGATTCGGAAATGAAGTTTTATATTTAGCCATATCAAGCCAGATTTAACTTGGTGAAATGCCAGTCCTGATTTGTAAATCAAGTTTTATACGGCCATATCAAGACGGATTTAAATTGATGAATTGTCTGTCTGGAGCAAGCAAAGTTTCATTTGGCCATATCGAGCTACTAGAGATATAATTAATCAAAACGCCATGCCAGATATATGTATATATATAAACTTTTATTTGGCCATATTAATTCATTATAACTTTATCAAACGAATACAAATACACAATTGAATTTTTTTCAGACCAAATAAAAAATGGTTTTATTTGCCCGTACCTTCCCCACACAAACTAAGAAAGGCCTTCCCTGGAGGTTGAATAAGTACCAGCAAACCAAAATCATAACATTCAAACCGTTTTTCTGTTATTCATCCACATTATATCAATACATTCAAATGACTTTCCAATGTCAGCGTGGTCAGTAATGTGGGGCCATGATTTTCTTGTCTGATTTTCTTGTTTTATTAGGTAACGAAGTAAAATGTGAAAAATCATAAAACCTTCAACAATATTGATGTTGGATTATTGTCCCATACGGTAATTTAAACCATAAACGCGATGTTAGCATTTAAAAGAAGGAATTTCAAAGCAGTTTTGCTGGTAATTAATTTAACAACTTCAAATACTTGGAGGGCCCAATTCTCTGACCCCAAACAGGACCAATTCTCCTATCCTTCTTATTTAAGCTCCTCCCACAATTGCATAAAATTCACCCGCATACATTCACAATATCAGGTCATTGCTTCAGGCTGAGTAGAGTAATATATATAATATAACACCATGAGCATTAGACTTTGTTATAAATGTTCAGATAGTCTTTACATCATACTGGCTAAGCAAGGCTCCGGAAATGCTTTACACAAAGGTAGTGCACTCATTAATTTTGGCGCAGATATACATGGTCAAGATATGGCCTGGATATAAATCCCTATATGGTTCATATGGATTTGCCAAATACGCACCATATCTGTCCCGTATAAAATTTGAGCCATAACAAATTTTATATGGGCCATATACTCCTTTATGTTATATCAATTTATATCTGCCTAAGTTTTGTGAAAGCCAGATAAAAATTCCACATGTGGACCAGTTATTGACCAGATATAAATTTACAGATATGGCCGATATATGGGTTTGACATATATGCACCATATCTGTCCCATATAAAATTTGAGCCATAACAATTTTTAAAATAGGTCATATATTTCTTTATGTTATCTCATGTTATATCTGCCCAACTTTTGTTAAAGCCAGATATAAATTTGCATGTATGGTTCATATATGGATTTTAAGAAAGGACATGATTCCTGGTAAAAAAAAAATAAGTAGCCGCGCACTGTTTAACAAGGTGTTTTGAATCTTAAATAACGATTCTTTGTTAGGGCTAGGGATTACGTTAGTGATTAAATCTATACCATTAGCCAGTTTAGAAAATTCTTGTTTAACAATATGGCAATCAATTTTTTGGCACCGGAATTAAAAAAAAAAGCAGTGTTATGAAGTTGATTCATCAGATGGCATGTTTGAATATCATATTGCGATTTCCTGCCTTTTTGTTTTCTATTACCTACCGTCAGAGGCACGAGTGTAGAAATGAACAACCATGTATGCACTTGAAAAAAAAGAAAGAAGCAGTGGCGGGCCAGAATGTCACTTTATTTGGGGAGGTGGGGCAACTAAGGAAGATGGACAGAAGTGAGGGAGTATAATTTTCGGGCGCAGTGCGAAACCGAGCCCAAACACACGTTCCTGGGAGTGGGGAGGGGGGTTCTTACATGCTCCGAGGTTTTAGCAAATCAGAGGATTAAAAAATAAAGACTCGGGAGGGGTATATTATTTATTTTTTCGGTTAACCCAACTCCTGACTGACCTAAATGAGGGAGGGAAAATTGGGAGGGTTGGGTGGGTAAGAACAAAATCTGGGGGAGGGGATTCTCCAAAAGGCCGCCGCCTTTCAAAAGTGATGAAATCTGAAACGTAAAAGGTAAGTAAATGTAGGCGGTACACTATCTGACGTTACCCTTAGTCGGTGAACCTTTTAATTTTTTAGGAAAGGCACGAGATCATCATTTGTTATCTCATGCGAAAGATCTTTATTGACTTTAAATTTTATGCCGTGCGTGAATTTTATGAAGTTGGTTCTTATGACCAAGCTAGACCGGTTTCTGCTGTTTTGCTCATTCGCTATGAATGCCCAGCTTCATCAGTAGCAAGCCTGTCATTCACTGCTTGGATTGAAATATTCGTGATCGTTTCTAAAAGAGTATCAAGGAAAATATCATCCAAATTTGTTTCTTTGTTCTCCCTAGAACCTTTAAACCTTGATTTAACAAGGAAATCTTTGAGATATTTTGACCTGTTGTAGGTTATGATTGGTTGTTTGGGGAAGAGTTATGACGGGTTTTGAGCAATAAGGAGCCAGTGGTAAGTTAAGGCGCGTTTCAAATGCATTGTTTTGATGTGCGGGGTGTAAACAAATTTAAAAACCAATGGTGGTTCTTCTGCTTTGGATTTTCTCAATTAGGAGGTTTTCTCTGTCAGCGTGGCTCACCCTAAAGGTGACGCTGTTGATTTTATCTAGTGAGTAATTTCTCATAAGCAGATTATTTGTAAAGGAATTTCTTTTCTCTCGAAATTCACTTTCGGTATTGCACAGGAGCTTATCTGAGTACCTCGGATTTAATAAAACCTTTAAAAGTGGCTAGAGGGTGTGCTTAGTTTCGATCTATAAAGTATCTGTAGGTTTCCGCGGGCTTAGTGTAGTCTTTGGTGTCGGGGCGAGGAGGCCACTTGAACGGGAACGTTCACCTTTGAAGATTTCCAGATGGAGAAACGTAACTTTCGTGTTAGTGCTTCAATTGTGAACTTATAATTTTCATTTGCTTCATTCGAGGAGGTCACAAAGTTTTCGAGTTTCTCGTGTGCGCCATTGCACATTGCCATTTAATTATATATTAAAAACTTTAGGTAGAATGCGATTTTTTAGTTGATGCATGGCAATATCGCAGATTTTAGGGGAGGCTTGACTTCCCATTGCGCATTCAATTTTTTGTAGGAAAAGCTGGCCATCAAATTCAAAACAATTCTTTGTGAAAAAATAGTTTGACCAGTTTGCGCATGGAAGAGGGTGATATTTTTTAATATCGTAGTGGCTTTGCTGAGTTTCCGAATACGCCATTTGTACGACACCCATGACTTCCTTTTGTGGAGTCTTCGTGTACGTAGACACTACATCATGAGTAGCGAGTAAGACATTTTCTGGTACGGGGTAGTTTCCAAGATTTGCAAAATGTTATTAGTGTCTTTCACATATGTGGTTTGTGTTACGACAATCGGAAGCAAGAAATAATCCACAAATTCGGATATTTTTTTTTGTAGGGGATACGTTGCCGCTTATTATTGGGCGGCGGGCACATTTGGTGTCAGGGGTGGTTCTTTATGTACTTTGGGAAGTACATATATGACCGGGGTTCGGATCTTGTGGTTATTTGGGTTCATGTAAGTAAAAGTCTCCTCGTCAATCTTCTTGTTGGAGAACATAACTCGAAGGGCAGAAAAAACTAAGACTTTAGTTTCGGGGGTTATGTCGCCCTCCAGTTTGATAGTGATGAATTTTTAATTGCCTTTCGAGTTCGGCCTTCTAATTGGAACGGTTGAGAACTGTAACACCCTTGCCTTTATCAAACGGCTTCAGAGCGATCGTTTGGTCTTTGGCTAATTCCCCAATAGCGATATGTTCTGCCTTTGATATGTTATTCTTGGCATGCTGAATAGGTATAGCAGCTAGTTCTACTTTAGTAGTTTCGAGGTGTTTCGCCAAGTCTCGGCTGTATGTGACTCGTGGTGACCAGGTCGAGGGTAGGCGGAACTTACTGAGAGAGAGCTGCATTTAATCTTGCATTATGTATCGATTTCTCATTTCTCGTGTTAATACATTAACCGATTTGAGAATATCGAGTCGATTTGGTTTATCGGGGGTTGTTACGAGCTCAATGCATGAAGCACAGCTAAGGATATAGGCAAGTTGACATGTTTATGTGTAACAACTCCTACCAGAAGTAGGCCTAAAACTTCTCTTTTATTAAATATCTTCTAAAGTGGGTAGTTTGATAGATTTCCTAAGAACAGAAACATCTACTTTGTACAAAAAAATTCACCAGCGGTCTACTATTGGTCCGCTGGCGGTTTTCCCCCAAGATACAACTGTACAAAAGCGTCCGTCGGTGCGCTGGCTGGCTGTCAGCGTTTTTCCGCCATATACCGCCAGCGGACCGCTAGCATTATGCGTCCTGGGTTA
Organism: Holothuria scabra; assembly: GCA_037179385.1. Classification (NCBI taxonomy): domain Eukaryota; kingdom Metazoa; phylum Echinodermata; class Holothuroidea; order Aspidochirotida; family Holothuriidae; genus Holothuria; species Holothuria scabra. The sequence goes on from CM074179.1 coordinate 68,018,307, forward strand.
GTATTGAAAGAGGCCTATTACCATTCGATACTGGCTGTCAGCGTTTTTCCGCCATATACCGCCAGCGGACCGCTAGCATTATGCGTCCTGGGTTAGTATTGAAAGAGGCCTATTACCATTCGATACATTTAGTACATGATCGTATGAATTCAGTACATGTACGTATGAAATCAGTACATGTACGTAAGCAAACAGTACATGAACGTATGTAATCAGTACATGATCGTATGCAATCTTTGTACATCATCGTAAGAGTTAGTACATGAACGTGTATTTTTACTACATCGCATGAGATTAGATGATCATCGTATGTCAATGAGCCTTTTGGCGGACTTCTGGTACGCCGAAAGGCTCACTCAGTATGGCATGCGGAAGAGACAATAGTAACATGATGATCTTAAGTTTTTTACATGTACAACATGTGTTTTTAGATGTACAACGTGTGATTTTACATGTACATCGTAACATTTAACATGATGAACTTTTAGGTTGGTTTTAGTACAAGATGGTGTAAATTTACATCATGATCGTATGAAGTTAGTACATCGTCGTATATTTTTGGTACATGAACGTGTTATTTTAGTACATGAAGGTGTATTTTTAGAACATCATCATATTTGGTGAGCCTTTTGGCGTACCATACTGTTTGCCACCTAGCCACCTTCGAGTCCCTTTTCTAGCATTCTAAAGCTTATAAAGCCGTTCCGATATTCAGATGTGAGTAATCACTAAAAGAGGTAACCATAATTAAGGGGGACTTGAGTGTTCGTGTCATTACGTTATTTTATTTGAAAAGAAAATGAAGTAAATCTAACCAATTTATTTCACAAAACAAACATTTTGGCGGAAAATATAACGCCATTTTCTACGTAGGTGATTTTTTCCAAACTTGGGGAAGAGAGACACACTGCGCTTAGAGGGTGGTGATTCGTCAAATGCGAAACTCCCACTTTTGGAGAAGGGATTCATTCCCTTCAAGTTAATGATCGCTCAAATTATCGAACAGGCGTGTCCAATCTTGCTGAGTGCTCAAAGCAGAATTCACAATTCCTTCACAATGTGTAAATTATTAAGATCCATCTTAGGCTTTTGTTGGCAATATAACGGCTACACTCTGAAAAAAGGGTGTTTAGAAATTAAACACTTTTAGCAACACTTTTTTCCCCACTTTTTAAACATGTGTAGATGCTTAACACACCTGTCCTATCTTAAAAATTTCGTTTGAAAACACGTTTAATTGCTTAAAACTAAGTGTTCAAATGCCATACATAATTAGAAGTAATATTGATGAAGGTGATTGACATAGTCAATTGCCTGATTCTGGCCAGCCTCTTAATCGATAACTTTGATGCATTCATAGTGATCACTTCCAACGCCTTAGAGGAGTTACTTTGGGAAAAAAAGCTTTCCGAACCCAAACCGGGTTCCTCTTCACCTGTAAGACTCCCTTCCTGTCTCCTCTGGAAATACAGACAGCAGTAGTGCTGTGCTAATGAGAGCACACACTTACCTATACACAGTAGTGCTGTGCTATTGAGGGTACACACTCACACAAACACACTTTTGTGTATGTGTGAGTGTGTGCTCTCAATAGCCCAGCTTTACTGTTGCCAACAAAGTTATGTTAAGAAGTTATAGTGTTTTTGTTTCTAAACACATTTTTCAGAGTGTAAAATAGCCAAAACGTGGTAGCTTTATTTGCTATTTACCTGTCAATAAATTATCTGTATAATACCATGGCAGGAAGGCATGTGACAGGTTTCGTTGTAATGTCTTTTATTTGCTTAAAAAGTATGCTTTGATCTCATTTCATATCTTGATTGAAATATATATTTTTGATGGTATTTTGTTTTTTGTTTTTTTGTTGTGAATTGACGTAACTATCGCTCTGTTCGCACGAGCAATCCAAAAAAGTTACGAAAATATAATTTCAATTTCTTTGTCGAAAAATATGACCAGATTTAAAACGGCAGCTGTGTTTAAATTGTTTCTAGTGATTACTTTTCATATTATTTTCTATAAGTTATGATTGATATTTTGGCGTCCATTTTGTAATTTCCTCCATGTTAGTTACGTTAATGTCCTGCAAAAAATATCACTAATGCTAAAAAATACGCTATAATCCCATACCAAGATAATCTGTATTTCTTACTGAAATATATTTTTCCTGAATATTTTTTGAAATCCTTTTAACTTTTTTCTCAGTTTTCTCACTTTTTGACCGTTGACCGTTTACCACGGTTTGTCACAGAAGTAAAAGTGTAGAAAATAATTGCATATTAGGGTTTTTAATATGCGGAGAATATAACAACACTTTCCATTTGGTAACAAATGTTTTGGAAAAATCCACGGCAGGAATGCCTGTATCCAAACAGGTGTGCCACATTTTGGGCAAATGTTACTGCCCAAACGTATATTGAACTCAGTTGGCAAAAAAAAAAAAAAAGTACACAAATAGTCCTTAACATATCCCTAAAAATTTCAAACTGCAATATATTTAGCACACACGTACTAGAAATACACCTATGTTATACAGAGTGATGACAGCACTAGCACCTGAACTTTACACCGACTGTTTGACAATACAGCACACACAAGTAACTTCACTGTAGTTTTTTTATGAGGGATTTCAGAGACTTTTCTATTTACGTGCTCTATTGGCATTACTCAGGTAACTGTTATCTTTGTCATGCTTTGGAAACATATTTACTTAGCCCAGGAAGTGGAAAAGTGTCACAAACTGGTGGAAAATACCCCATGTCAGGCATTGAGCAGCTGTTCTTACAGATGGAGACAATTACTTATTCTGTCTGGCAATGCGTTCTTGAAAATAATGAAATCCTCTTAAAGTGACAGGATTTGATTGGCATGTCACTTTGTTCTCATCGATTGACTTTTGTGGACTCTTTTTTTAATGATGATGTCTTTCCCCAAATCCAGAAAATCAATGTCAAGATACTGATTTGATCTTTATGCGCACTCTGGAAATATAACTGATGAAATGTTCCTCAGATTCCGCCACCTACACAATCCTGTTAATTTCACCAGGAATTCGACATTAAATCAATGGAGAAACAATTAAAAAGTAATCACAACTTAAGGTAATCATGAAATATATCAATTCATTGACTAATGTGATCATGATATCCTGGTGAAATAAATAACCAGCTTTGTGAATATGGTATATTCACACCAATTCAAAAAATATAAGAGGGCGTCTTTAGAGCCTGCTTATCCGATAGATGTAGAACGTTTTCACCATTTTGATCAAAAGGACAGTTCAGTAATTTTTAAATTGCATATTTCTATCATCCTTGTATACTTTCAGAAAAAGTTGTACCTGTTTGAACAGAAACGGTTGTGTAAATATTGATGGTGATATTGATTCCGGCTTGTTCTCGGAGAGTTTTTAGGTGAAAATAGCATTTGTTCTAAAAAATAATAAAGAGATACGCTTTAACCTATTTTTTAAATGTTACACCTGGTGGCACTGTTTTGAAATAAATTTTGTTCTTTTTGGAGACTGGTTATGCGACTATTAATTTCCTCAGATGTTGCAAACAACGGGCTAAGCAATTGTCTTCAATGACTCATATGTATTAGTGCAGGGGAATTTCAGCACGGAGAAGGGAACTTAAGTGCCGGCTATGCATCTGTTGTATGGGAGGAGGAGAGTGTAACTTATTTCTCAATCTGTTGCAGCTCCTTGCTCAGATCAAGTCAAAATGCCTTCTCTAAATCCATCCCAAAATGTACTTATTGAATCTAGGTAATTGCTTTGCTTTGGTTTATATAATTTCTGACTAATGCAAACTAATTTATGCATTTTAATTTGATAGGTAAACATGGAACATTCGAGAGCTAGTAAAACGCCGAGGCTTACAGATGCTGACAGAGCAAAAAGAGGTAAGTTTTTCTCAGACTACTCATATCCGAGTTTGTGTAGATAATGACTTTGACATGAGTGCTACCTTTTAAGATTAACTACCCGATATCGGTTTTACATCAGTGAATCAAGGTTAGATTTTGTTTCCTGTTTCCATTTAAATGTATAAGGAAGAAAACAAGGACGAAGCATAAAGGTGAATATTTGTCATGTATGGGAGAGTGATCTTTTGTGAGGTGGAGATACTAAGTCCATTCAGAGGTTAAATGCACAGGGCGTTCCTTTATGCGGGCATTCATGTGTTAAAACAAATCTGTGGGATTTACAAAGAATGACGATATTTTACTAGTCGCTTATATTTTTTAACTCCCATTTTCGATCCCTTTTTTTAATGATCAAAGGGGAACGTTCATGATATTATCCTTGAAAAAGATACTTTTATGGAATTCTTATTTACAGTGTTGCTGTTATATTGATTTAAAGTAAAGAAAATGAACAGTTTCATGTCTGTGTACTAAAGGGGCAGAAGTATTTAAAATCGATGATAATGGGAAAATGAAAAACTCTGTGCCTTATTTTGCGAGTAAAGTTTTAGTTTGTATAAATATTATTTCCCAGCTTTTGGTAAGTTTCTTTTTGACGTGGCATCACTTCTGACGATTGCTTCTGTGAAGAAATTGGGGATGGTGATGAACTATTCTCCAGCCGAACTTGATGAGGTAGAGAGGGATTCTTATCCTGGTTATGTTTTCGTAAAGTCTCTTCGACAAAAAGGCATCATCAATCCAACCGATATATCAACACTTCTTGAAACTCTAGAAGCCGTAGGTCTCAAAGGTTTTGCCAATGAAGTTTCAGACTCGTTCAAAAGAAACATATCTGAAGTTTGTTTACAATCTGATACCGGTGGGCCATTCAGACTTCAAGGTATGTTAGAAACCATTCTTTATATATCGCATGAAAGAGATTCCTTTAGATCATTTTTCTTGAAAATGGTTTTGCATAGTATTTAAGAAAACTGGAATAGCTTAAGACCGGTGCGCTGCATCACAAAAATTAAATGCATAAAAAGCTTGTCTAGGGTGCAGTTGCAATCTATAGATCTAGTTTTTTTTTTCGGGAAGGGGAAGGGGGGTGCCAAATGACCAGCATGTGTGTGGAGAATAATTGTCCAGGGATTAAGAGGAGTTCGACCATTGAGTTGCTATAGAAGAAGAAGCAACGTTCTTTAGTCTCTTTAACATTTCCTGTTTTCATTTCGTTGCCACCCGCCACACAAAATTGTAAAATTACATCATACAGCGCTATGCGAAACACAAAGTATCGTTTAATTTGAAAAAAAAAAAAAACAACAACAACAACATCTTCAAAAATAACTTAAAAAAATGTTGTTTCTTATTGATGAAAAAACTTTTAAACCTGAGGTAAATATAAAGACTTCAACAATACTTCATTCCAATGGTGAACGGGGTGCAATTGAAACATGTAGTTTAAACTTTTGTTTTTAATTGTTCTATTGACATTCTTATTATTATCTTCGCCATTGGGGGAAACATACTCCAACTCAAAGGATATACAGACAACGCCCTTGTTTTAAAGATTACGTGGAAAAGAATGAAAGAAATTTTTATTAAAGGGACTTAATACGTTTCAAGTTAACACTTTCTGAAATAATGTTTGTTGGGTCTCCTTATCTAGCAAATCCCTGGTCCGACTAAGGTTGGATCCACCCATAAGCTCTTGTACAGTTTGAAAAAGTAACTGCACTTTTTTTGCCGGGTCCCGTTTAATCTGTCGGTTCTTTAGTGCTCACGTGACAAACGTAGTCTAAGGGGCGTAAGGCAGGAGGGCTCCATGTAGTGTACTATTACAGTGTAAGCCGTGTTAAGAAAGCAAATCTAAAATGATTTTCAATGCAGGCTAAGAACCACCCCCGGGTCTTTTTCTATATTACAAAACAAACATATTTTTGAAAAGAAAATCTGTACTTCTGAGTTACGATACATTCACTCCAGGCAGCATCGAATCACTTGCTTCATACGTTAAGGGGTGCCTATTATAGTCCGCTACCCATGTTGAAAATGATCAATCTTTTAACGCTGACACTACACTGGATTGAGGGGTAGTAGCAGAGATGTTTTCAAGGAATTACGTAGTCAAAATAGTTATACACAATGTTACCGAATTGTATTGATGAAGTTGTTTAGATTACACAAACATTGCATTAAAAACGGGGAAAAACAGCAGGTTAACATTGTGTCTAAATATTTTCACTACGTAATTCCTTGAAATCATCTTTGCTACCCTAAATAAAAAGACATGTAAAATCATTCATCTTGAATCTTGATTGGAGGAACTATATCCTCACCAGGTGTGATAATTCAGAAAAAAAGTTATTGAACATGTATTGCAAAAGGTATGGCGTATGAGGTTTGAACTCCATCTACAGGCATTAAATAGATAACACAATTAAACTTAAAAACTGAATGACACAAAGCTGAACATCAAAGTTGGACGTGGTGATATTAATCGGTCATAAATAGTTGACTCAAAACATTGAAATCGTAAATCACGACTTTTTTTGGTAATTTTACCTCACACAAAGTAAATTAACTACTTCAGATAAACATATCCTCAAATCAATGAATCCCCTGCATTTACTAAGGACAGCGACATACCAAAATGACGCAAATTTAGGTCAATGTGTAGTTCTGTAGCTCTGTTGTCGCATGTATTCTTTTATCCTTTTATTTTTTCGCTGTGGTCAAGGGCACTTTGTGTAAAGGACTCTGGGAAAATCACTAATACTAGTGCTCAATGACACAGTTTTGCAGTCATCCAACTTGGGTAATAAGCCAAATGCTGTAGATGTCAGTACGGGAACGCAGCGTGCGTTATCGCTCCTGCCCGTTGCTGTACGTCCTGAATCGAAAGGTCGCAACTATAAAAAGGTTAGGTTTAGGCAATTACTAGCATATTTTAAAACGGAAATTGTAGTGGCGTAGCTAGACTCTTTTCCGGGGAAGGGGTGGGTGGGACAGGACCCACATTTTCCGATTTTTTGTGTGAACACCACTGTAATAGGGACGTAATTTTTGCCCAAAACTTCCGCCCTTTTTAAAATTACTATTTGAAAATATTGAGCATGTATTGCAGAAAGTTTGGGATTGTGAGTTTTCTGTAAGGAAATTCGAAAATTTTGGTGATTACAGAAGATTTTGCACTTAATAATTGGCAAACCTGAGATTGCCCGGCGACTAAAGTTCGTTGTTGCGACTTGTTGTTTTCTTTAAGACTTACGAATTGAGGCTCCCTAAACACATGTTTAAAGTTTGCGAAACTTGTCATTTTTAGACAATGTCTCAAACTCATAACTCATATCACCAAACTGAGTTATGAGTGATACTACTGCAGTACAGTGGCGTAGCTAAGGGTGGGTGGAATTTGCCCCGGGTACAACCTTAGGTGCTACGGTTGCGCTGAATCGAGATCCCTGTACGACAAAATAAGAAAACTCAACCAAATTCAGCTTTGATTTTGCCGATATGAACTTAAGATTGATCCTCAATAAAAACTTCAATTTTTCAATTCTACAGCCACCAAAAAAAAAAAATCAAACTTTCTGCCATGAAATTCCTTCAGTATACGGGTTCCCGTTTTTCAAAATACAGTGTTTTAAAAGAAAACCAATTTTTCGTGGAATTTCCCAGTATCGCCCGAGGACTTTAATCTGAATGATGATATTCAGAAATCACCTAACAGACAAGTTTTATTTGAATTGAGTTTCCCCAAATTGTGCAGAATCTTTCTTTTTTCCAATATGAAAATTAAATTTTTGCTTGATTATCCCTTCCTACTACTTTCACCCTTTGGGCTTGCTACTGAAAGCAAAATTCGAACGAAACAAGATTGATACTGAATGGCCAAACGTTCTGACTAGAGGAAGAAGAAGAAGAAGGTTGCATGTGGGACTTAGTGGGACATGTCCGCAGTACGTATGTTAAAAAAGACCCTGAAACAAATGACTCCTACAATTTTTTTATAGAAAGAGATATTAAACGTTGATTTTGGCTTATACTAGATGTAACATGTTCTGTAATATGTACTGAGAGAAAATTACACACTAGCTTTCAAAATATTCGTTTTTTTTTTCTTTTCTTGTCAGAAAAATTTACGAATTTCATCAAAGAACTCAAAGCCACCTACTATTACATGTACAACAGAATTCAGCCTAATCCGTACCTACGAAATCAACTGCAGTGCGTGAATAATGTATTCATAGACAGTGGTATCGAATACTTAAAAAATGAAGGAGGCAGAAGTGTTGGCAGTAGGTCTACTTGGGAAAAGCTGGAATCGTATCTGTCTCTCTTTAAAGATACTTGTCCTCAAAATGCGAAAATGTTTCTTTTATATGGTGAGCCAGGGTACGGGTACTGGTTCAATCCTTGTCGCGATTCGCCACTTAAGGACATACTCATGTTAGTTTACTTTCCACTGAGACTTGTGCAGGGTTTTGCTTCAATTTGTAAGGCTATTAAGCAAATTCTTTTACCCAATAATTTTCCTCTAACTGAGCAAGACATTTTTGATTTCATTGGTAGCTGCACGTCTGTGCTATTCATTTTGGATGGATTCGACGAATACTCGTATACTGATGATGAAGAAAAGGATGACGTGTCAGCAATCGTGTCAAGAAAAATGTTCCGAACCAAGCACGTGCTTGTAACTACAAGGCCCCCTTTTGACCACAAACATCTCCCACACGACACAAAAGCTTTCAGACTTACTGGTTTTGACAACAAATCAAGAAGGGACTACATTCTCAAAGCTGTGGTGAATGGATGCACTACATCTGCAGACAAAATTTTACATTCACTTCACGACAACCCTGTTCTTGCTGATATTTGTCAGGTCCCGTTATTATTTGTAATGTTTGTTCATATGACACACATGAAAGAAATAACAAAAGAGTTTAACTCGGTCACAAGATATGTTCGTTATATCGTTTCTTGCTTTTACGAACACGCAAAAATCAGAAAGGGTTCCGAAAACATTATTCAAAAAGATCAACGCGAACTCCATCGAATCGCATTCGAAAGCCTTATACGTAAAAAGCAAACGTTAGCTTGGGAGCAAAAGAAAGTTGTTGAACTCATCGGTACAAACTTGTACAATGAACTGGTTGAGATTGGTATCTTAGTTGAAGAGAACACCGTGAGAATTGCCGATGCCCCAGGGTCATACCGAAGACTTTAAAAACGGAAACGGCTGTCATTGTGCCTGGTGATCAGCATAAGCAATTGAGTAGGGAAACAAGCAAGTATGCCGTAACTGTGCCACAACCGTGGTTAGCACAACTTGAAACAATTGATTGGAAACTGGGCCGTAATACTCCATCTAACATGTCCTATATTCGGGGGTATGGGATTTGTTTCTGGATTCAACAACAATTGGGAAAATATAATATGATATAACTTGATATGGTCTACATAAATTTATAAATGGTTCATAATGTGATATAAGTTCCATATCTGGAACATTTTTTCTTCTCCATACATGGATCTAATTTGCCTAATCCATTTCTGTACCAAAATTAATTAGTGCACTACCTTTGCGTCGGCAAATGCGGCAATGCGGGACTATGCTATTATGGAATGCTATAGTCCGAATTGAAAAAAGAAATCTGCATATGCCAATAGGCCTATTATCTTATCATGATGTCAATTTAAATGGTCCATATCAAGTTTAATTGCTTAATCTCGATTGGAATTGCTATATGCCCAGGGTAAAATTCGAAATAAACTGGTATACCTCGAACTAAATTGGTTTATGCTGGTTTCCAGAGACAAGGTAAGGGTTGTTCAACATAGGTCCTATGCCATAAACAGTGAATAAATGTCAAATTCCTTTTTGATTGCAGAAGGCAAGCGATGAATCTTCGTAATGGATGTCGTGTGTGTGTGTGGGTATGTGTGTGAGAGTGTGTGTGCACCGACCAACACTATCTTAGCAGAGCACTGGCGCCAACGAGCGCTCAAGCCTGGCACGTAATTACTACCGACCTCCTCAACGAGGCTTTAGACTTTGCATCAAACTACACAGACATACCAGCATTCGAAAGGCATATTATCTTCCACACAAGAAAACTATTCTGTTCAACGTTGAAAGACCATGGTGCAAGCGTACCGAATCTTTATTTAATGTCACCATGGGTAGTTTCGACGGTGCTGAAACTTGTGAACTAATAGGATTGTACCTCCTATCACAACTTCAGCACATTAACATGAATGTCGGCCTATACAGAGACGACGGTTTGGCTGTTTGCAAAGCAACACCAAGGCAAACAGAAAAAAAAAAGAAAGAAATATGCAAGATATTCTCAAATAACAATCTTAAAATAGAAATTGAAGCAAACAAAAAAATAGTGAACTTCTTAGACCTTACCCTTGATCTTAGCACAAGCACATACAAGCCATACATGAAACCAAACAACACTCCTATGTGCACAAACAGAGCAACCACCCCCACTTATCATAAAGAACATCCCAGAAAGCATCAACAGGAGACTATCCAACATTTCTGCCGACGAAAACACATTCAACACATCATCGCCCGTATACCAAGAAGCATTTCAAAGAAGTGGCTATGGGTACAACCTAAAGTACGAGACCCAACCCCCTAGCACCAGTCATTCCAAGGGAGCCCTGAAACGAAGACGAAAAAGGAACATAACCTGGTTCAACCCCCCGTTTAGTGACAGTGTCAAAACCAACATTGGCAAGAAATTCTTTAACCTCTTGGACAGCTGCTTCCCACCTGGGCACAAACTACATACTTTACTCAACAGAAACACGGTGAAACTGAGTTACAGCTGCATGGCAAACATAGACCAAATCATATCAGCGCATAACAAATACATACTGGCGAAACAGGAAGTACAACCAGCAACGCGAAGCAACTGCAATTGCAGAAAGCAAAGTGAGTGCCCATTGGACGGCAAATGCCTCACGAACAACATTGTGTACCAAGCAACTGTAACACGCCACGACAACCACAACGAACACAACATACATTGGTCTAACAGAGAGCACATTCAAAACAAGATACACCGCCCACAAAGACAAAAGAAACGCAACTGCACTCAGTGAATACATCTGGAAACTAAAGTGTAATTATTCTAATAGGTAATGTATCTTGGCTCGCTGTACACCGTTCGTGCCTGTTCACAACGAACACGGAACGAACACGTGCTTAAAAACGGACACGTTCAAAAGCAGCAAACACATACGTATTTAACGTTATTGACATTATTCTACTTCAGGCTTCTGAGGAGTGAGGACCTACATTATATTGGCCCTTACGAAACAGTTCTGTAAAGCTATGTTGTAAGAACTTATTGCAACCTTTTCAATACTACTTTAGCTCCCTTCACAGGGTTGAGCACTTTACCATTGCCTGGTTGACAATATTAATTAATTTTTACTATTACGGTTATATATATAAATATATATTGATATATATATATATATGTATATATATAATTCCGTGTGTTGGACGTAATAAATAAGGAAAAATGGAAAACAGAGTGTGCATATAGATCCAACGAATGATTTATTGAAACAGAAATTTTCGCCGCCTCCTGGCGGCTTTGTCAACTGTGTTATGGAAATCAACCGTTACATACAAACAAGATAGAGTTGAATGCGTACAGTACCGCGTGATATTAAAATAAGTTTGAAAAGTTGTAAAGTGACGTCATAATGATGATGATCGAAAAGTACGTAGTTACAAAGAACGAACGTTCTCACATAGTAATTAATACAAAGCGCGAACATCATAACCATGGCAAGCTTGATTAGCCAAAATAATGTAAAGTGACGAGACAATCTAAAATTGTAATGTGCGTACCTCATTTCGTTGTTTGAATGGAAGCGTATGTACATATTCAAATCTCCATGGTAACTAAACAGTTTATCAAAGCGACAAGATGCGAGTGCGTGAGATATTTTCAAATAACAAAACTGTCTTACTGACAAATAAAAACTGTTCATATCTACTTAAAAAATAAAGTAATATTAAATAACAAAGCATCCGAGTTTAAAAAAAAAAAAAAAAAATTGGCGTAACTTTACAGAATGTGAGATGCTATATTAAATAGTAAAAAATTGAAGAAGCGGGAGTAAATGACAAGGTAGCACAGTTGTACAAAAAGGAAACAGAATTACTGAATTATTTGAAGAAACTGTATCCTGATAAATAAGAAAAATCTCTATTAAGACCTTGCCTGTGGCTATTAAGACGTAAAATTAGTTTGAGTTCGTGGCGCTTACGGTCTTCACTGCATCGGAACCTACCGAGGGCAATGGTAAACCTCAAGTCGTCACCTGTGTGCCCGCTACTCTGGAAATGTTCCGCAACTGGGAATCCGTTGGGATTCGCGTTACGAATGCTTTGTTTATGATTATTGAATCTCAATCTAAATTTCGTACTGGTTTCTCCAACGTAGCACACAGTCGGGCATTTGCTGCATGAGATAATATACACTACGTTAGAGGAATCGCAATTGTAAGGACCAGGGTGGACAGTTATACCATTAAAAGTAAGGGAGGCACCGGTCAACATGTGTTGACAAACCTGACAACGCGGCTTCTTACATAGAGTATTACCCTGTTGGGTATTAGTAGATCTTAATCTAGAACGTACAAGTAACGATCTGAGGTTGGGGGGTTGTTTGGTAGCAATAATAGGGGGTTGTAAGAAGCCGCGTTGTCAGGTTCTGTTTCCTTCTTTTGTACAACTGTGCTACCTTGTCATTTACTCCCGCTTCTTCAATTTTTTACTATTTAATATAGCATCTCACATTCTGTAAAGTTACGCCAATTTTTTTTTTTTTTTTTTTTTTTTAAACTCGGATGCTTTGTTATTTAATATTACTTTATTTTTTAAGTAGATATGAACAGTTTTTACTTGTCAGTAAGACAGTTTTGTTATTTGAAAATATCTCACGCACTCGCATCTTGTCGCTTTGATAAACTGTTTAGTTACCATGGAGTTTTGAATATGTACATACGCTTCCATTCAAACAACGAAATGAGGTACGCACACTACAATTTTAGATTGTCTCGTCACTTTACATTATTTTGGCTAATCAAGCTTGCCATGGTTATGATGTTCGCGCTTTGTATTAATTACTATGTGAGAACGTGCGTTCTTTGTAACTACGTACTTTTCGATCATCATCATTATGACGTCACTTTACAACTTTTCAAACTTATTTTAATATTACGCGGTACTGTACGCATTCAACTCTATCTTGTTTGTATGTAACGGTTGATTTCCATAACACAGTTGACAAAGCCGCCAGGAGGCGGCGAAAATTTCTGTTTCAATAAATCATTCGTTGGATCTATATGCACACTCTGTTTTCCATTTTCCCTTGTATATATATATATATATATGTGTGTGTGTGTGTGTGTGTGTGTGTGTATAACTGTAATGGTAAAAAGTGTTAAAAGTAAATAATGTCAACCAGGAAATGGTAAAGTGCTCAACCCTGTATAAGGGAGCTAAAATAGTATTGAAAAGGTTGCAATGGGCTTTTACAACATAGCTTTATAGAAGTGTTTCTTAAAGACACAGTATCGTGGCGCGAACCGGGGGCCGCATTTGTACAGCTCTCAAAAAAATTGTTATCCCACCCAAAAACCCGGATGTAGCCCATAGACATCGTATGATAACAGTACATACGATTGCGTGGGATACTGTACTACTACATACGCTTGGTTGTGTGAGCGTTAACAGGTAGTATTTGTGTTAATTTGTACTGTATGTAGCAGGGAGTTGTTTTCCTGATACAAGTGAGTACCTTGCTCAGTGACAACAGAGAGACCCTTGGGAATTATCCCAATATCTTGGGAATTTCGAAACGGCTTAGTCATTCCTTTCCTTCCCACTTTGAAAGAAAAAAGAAATATTGTGTGATTGTTTCTATTTTTTACTTTTTAATTGACTTATCAATTAGTTATGAAATATGTGAATAATTCCTAATAAGATTGCCAAGGTGGTTTGTATTAAATTTCCGGCTTAACTGTTTTTGTGTTGTAATGAATTAATCATCAGTTTGACTTCGATGCTCTTATAGGCTATTATTACTGTAGTTCAACGTTGAGGGGCTGTACGTTGTTATTCGGGACATGATCTTGGGAATTTCTATAAAGACGAACTGGCCTAGGAATCCTGCATTGAACTTGCGATATTGGTCAAAACGAAGGGGCTAGTCTTAGTCTTACGACAGCAAAATATCTTCCTGTTCAGAAAAAAAAAAAGAAATTCGAAGGACATCGTTTGCACCAGGCTATGCAATTGCGCGGGAGGACCATTAAATGTTGTCACGAGAAGGAGAAATCAAACGAGAAAAGTACAGTAGGAAACCGATGTCGGAGTTCCCTTTCCCATTCTCACGCGGAATAGGCCCTACACTTAGACGCCGGAAAGTTGGTTCATTGATTGGGAATGGCAAGTCTCCTGTTTATAACGGCGATTTTGCGGAGATCTGCTCACAGATCATGCCCAAAGGTAAGTGAGATGTGTTTGTTCAGTTACTGATGGTAAAGAGTAGACAGGATTGCGATCTCGTTAGTGATCCACATACCCCACATGCGTGTTTAGCATATGTACATGCATAGGCCTAACGTTTGGACTCAATTATATTAGTAGCTCTATGCCTAGTAAAACATATGACGAGCCAGCACAGGTTTCAGCAGAAGTGATCAGCAGTAAATTTACCAATTCATCAAAATCGTAACCTCAGAATAAGCCGCACTACTATGCCCCTGGTTTGTTCATATACATGCCCCATCTTAGTTTACACTTATGATCTCTCACTCAGAAGGCCTGGCACTGAGTTTGCACTTTCCCCAATATTGTCTACACAAAACTATATCAATCATACCTAGGCCTACAATATGCTATCACTTAGATGATCCTAGCTGTTTCATTAGCCTACAGTCCACTTGACAATGAGTAAGTGCTCAGCTTTGCTGGATCAGTTATTTGCCAAAGAGACTTGATGAGAACAAGTCTGTAAGCCTGAGCATGTCGGATTTGTAGTATAAATGAAGATTACCTGGTGCAACCATGTGGGCAGGATCAAGGCGCCATTATCTAGTAATTGATTTCTGTAACTTTGCTTATGCTTGAGTGATCTCCAGCTGCATTTATAGTAATTGATACTAGTTATATGCTTTGCAAAAAAAGGAAATGAAGGCTTTGATAAGCATTCATATATCTGAAGACTTAACCAAATATTCACAGTCATGTGTGAATGCATTCCAAAACATTAAAAAACTAATGAATGCATTCAAACAGTAAATGAAGGCTTGGTAGGCTTCATAGGAAATTATGAAGGCTTATTCATAATGCAAGGAAGACTTCATTTGAGGAAGAAATTAAGCATTCAACTCACTGACAGGCCTTCGAATGCTAAAAGATGCATTCAGAAGGCATAATGAATGCTTATTGAATGCTATAAAAGCATTCATTCATCAGGGTAAGGGTCCCATCCAAGTGCCAGTGGTTTGCCAGGTATGTGGTTAAAAGAGTTGTAAGGCAACTGCCTTCCTATTGTAAGGTAAGGCCCCGTATATAGGCCTAGGTTTTCAAGTACGTACATCGCCCATATATGGAAAATCACATGCATGTTCAACGTGCACTGCAGCAGATAATTTTATAAAGAGACTACAGTATAGTTGTAGGAATTTTGAACCATCTTCACAAAGAGTGTTTACAAGGGGGTATTTAGCAAAATGGGCGCACGAGGCAGCCCCACCCCCATCCGACCGATAAAACGCCCCTTCCTTTCAGATTTTTGATTGGAAACTGCAATGAAAGTAATAATTTGATATCAAAATCCCATTTCCACATATATTGGAAGGGAAAAATACAATAATAATAATAATAATAATAATAATGATGATGATGATGATGATGATGATGATGACGGTGACGGTGACGGTGACGGTGACGGTGACGGTGACGGTGACGGTGACGGTGACGGTGACGGTGACGGTGACGGTGACGGTGACGGTGACGGTGACGGTGACGGTGACGGTGACGGTGACGGTGACGGTGACGGTGACGGTGACGGTGACGGTGACGGTGACGATGACGATGACGATGAGAATAAGAATAATATTCCGCGTTTTCCACGTTTTCGAATTAGCTATAGGTCCAGTTCGAAAACGCAAACTATAGCAAAGTGGGCGCCCCCTGTGTGCCCCCTCCCCCATCCGATCGGTTAAACCCCCCTTCCATTTGGATTTTTACTTTGCAATTGCAGTGAAAGTATAATGATTTGTTACAAAACCCCACTTTTTCACACATTGGAAGGGAAACCGCGGAACTTTTTTTTGACGGTAATTGGTATTTGAACATTTCCGCGGTTCCCATGTTGTCGACCTGGCCATATATTTCCCCCCATGTGTGGAACAATGCTATAGTATAGACTATAGAAAGTTAGCTAGGCCAGCCTACATCAGTTACCTAAGAAGGCCTGGATCTGCAGACTTTGGGCTCAGTCCCAGATCCAGGATTTTGAGAAAGAGGGGATTAACGTCAATTAACAAACCAAGCATACAACAGGGCATTGGGGGTCACCGGGCCTCCAATAAAATCTGAATTCTGCTTATATACTCATATACAATTTGCCACCAACTAAGAGGCATATTTTCTGCATATTTTCCTTGGTTAAAAGAATAGTTTGTCATTGAAAAACTTAGGGGAACCCTGAGCACCGCCAATGCCCCCTCCTGGGTCAGGGCTTATTGTCAAGATATTCAAGTCTAAGCTTGCTCTCGCATGTGCACACTGTTTAATCCTGCACAGTACAGATAATATATACCCTTCAAGCCAAATTAGTTTTAAAATACTCAGTTAATGACATTTGAAATGTTACATCCAATTCACCCTCATACTTTGTAAAAATTATTTAGGGATAATTACCAACATATTCAACAATTGGTTGTACCTGTATGCAATGAAAACTTATGCTGATCTCCTTCCCCTCAATCACCACCACCACCCCACAACCCCCTCCCTACAATTAAGGTAAATAAGAATTCTGCATTCTAAATTCAGTTCATACCAAAGTACTGTTGGCCTACTACCAGTAACCAGTTGGGCTAGAGGAATCAATTTTCATGGTTGTCGGAATCTTGGACAACAAAAAGTTCCATACGGACTACCAATAAATTAAAGGTTGGTTGTCCCATGGACAACCATTTTCCTCTCGCACTGAAAAAGTATACTGCTGATTGATAAACTTTTTCAACTTTTTCCATAATAGTGTCATAACCACTGATATTTCAGACTGGAGTGTTGACTTTCTGTCTCTCAAACATCACATCTTTTTATTCTTCAAGACCAATAATACATGAACATAATTAGCCTTCTGTTTTAAAATTGTGTGAAAAATATTTTGGGCAACCAAATTTCTTTCTGGAGTGGGGACAACTAAAATGAATGAAATGGTTGCCCCAAGACAACACTGAATTTTTGAAAAATTGAGGCCTGGGCTATGAAGGGTACTGTTGGGTACAGTATGCTAAGCATAGTATAGCTGTACCCCATGTATACTGTACGTGTAAATGTTTACCCCAAGATCTAGGCAGGAATGACATATAAATGCTTTTACTGGGTTAGGTTTTCCTATGTTAGATGTGCTGTAGTTTTACGGCCCAGTTTCCAAGCAAGTAGTTCAAGTCAAACTAGTCTTGACCTTTTTTCCTGTTTTGGCTCACAGGCTTGTTTTCCCTATTCCATTGCTTTTGCTGAGCATCAAGCACAATGGCAGTAGGTTCCATTTTTAAAGTCTTCAGTGAGATGGCCGAGAATGTGTATGTTGAGTGTACATGAATTGCTGAATGCAATAAAAATTAGTGCCTAAGCAAAATGTATGTCCTCAGTTATTGACAATGGCATTACCAGACTTTTTCATTGGGAGAGGGAAAGTTCTGAAGTGGTCAGTGGGCAAACGAAAATGCTCCTACTGTATATCGAGTGCCACTATTGACCAGCACATAGCGAACGTACAGAGAACACTTTGCCTGAAATGTGTTTCAGATTGCATAAAATGGATAAAATGGCACTTCCCAGCTGGTACGTGTTTTTACTACTAAAAAGTGTTGCTTTCAAGAGGTGTTTGTGAAGTTAACTTCTTACACATTTTGCTCAATGTACTTTTTACATGGGGGGGGGGGGGGGTATACAAAGGCCACTGCTGATGCCACTGGTAATTGGCAGGTGGATTTAAAATTCCCTTTAGATAGAATAGATTGCACTCCCCCCCCCCCCCTTGTCCCTTTCTGTTTTAATGGGGCCTATGTTTTCACATCATCATCAATCATCATGATTATGACTCTTATAACAACCAATTTTGACACCACCCCTTAATTATTGAGGGGCTTGTGATTTGAAATCATGGAAGTCTGATACACTTGCACACTCTTCCCTAAAATTAAATACTGTTTCATTGCAAATAGTCTTGGTTTACCTTTCAGGTGTTCTTCAAAGTACTGTACATGCAGTGGGCCACACAGACAGAGCCAATTAGTGAATGACCAACCTCACGTACAGTTGCTAGCTCTTACACCCATAGGTGAGTGAAAATAACTGCAGGGTGTATCAAAAAAAAAAGTCTTTCAATCTCCAAAAGCATGTTTTCCCAGCTAACTTCCAGGTAGTACTTCCATGGTTTCACAACACTATAGCACAGAACAGATCTACCTCGTGCTGTTCAGAATTGCACGTAATATTTTAGCGGCTTTAATTAGTGCCATACCGTGAGTGGTGGCTCTATGTTGGGGCAAGAGGGGGCATATGCCCTCCCTAAATTTTGTCCTTGGTTTGCCTGAATATCCAATATTATGGAATGAGAAGAAAATTGTGAGATACCTCCTTAAAAACAAACCTTGCCCTATTATCATGTTTACAGTAATTAGAAGTGTGGTATATACTGTAATAATTGAACATATCATCCACACAGTTCATCCTGTGCTGCAAACTTGCATCACCAGCTGTAAAAATGATATTCCATTGAATTGCAGCATTGAAATCTACTCCTGTCAAGGACCACTGTGACAGTATTTTAGAGCCAGTTTGTCCCTCAACAGCAACTACAGTTAATTATGGAAGCCAAACACAGGGAGGATTGCAAATGGCTGTTCAACCAATTCAAACCAATAGTTATTGCCCAAGACTATAGCTGCACTTTCATTGAGTTCAGACAAACATCATACATGTTCTATACATGCACGATTCCCTTATACAACATGTATTACACAGACGGTGTGTTTGGTTTAACGATAGAGCATCCACCTCTTACACGGAAGTCCCGGGTTCACTTCTCAGGTCGAGTCATACCAAAGACTCTTAAAAAGGAACCTACTGCCATTTTGCGTGATCGATGCTCCGTGTAAGCAGTGGGGTAGGTAAAACAAGCCAGTGAGCCACAACTGGAAAAAAGGCCGTGGCCGGTTCGACTTGAACCAATAGGTTGGAAACTGGGCCGTAAAACTCCATCTAACTAACTACAACATGTATTACAGCCAGGGCTGGGAAAAAGGTTTATTTCCCAGGAAGGGAGTTGCATTATTTCCCAGGAAGAGAGTAAAATTTCCCACAATTCTCCCTGCATTTCATGAACAGAAAAGGGAAATTTTCTTCCAGATGTCCAAATTTCCTGGGAAGGGGCTTCTCAGCTTCACAACTCTTTTCACCCATGATTATAGCATTGTAGTACGTGCTGTATATTAGAAGTCACAACATCTGGCTGGCATGGTACCATGCAGTCTCTTTCCAAGGGAATGATGAAATCCTTCATAAGAGGCACAGGCAGCCCAAATCTATGGCCAAACCTAGAGATTTGTCTGGGAATTATTTTGAATAAAATGTTATGAAAGAAAAATTGAATATTTGGAATTTAAATTCAATGTTGATTTGGATTTCAAAATTAAATTTCAAGTTTTGTGGGTTTTATTAAAGGACAATTG
This sequence comes from Holothuria scabra, assembly GCA_037179385.1. Lineage (NCBI taxonomy): Eukaryota > Metazoa > Echinodermata > Holothuroidea > Aspidochirotida > Holothuriidae > Holothuria > Holothuria scabra. The sequence goes on from CM074179.1 coordinate 68,038,242, forward strand.
CATTTCCTTCAAGAATTAGAATGAAGTACACCATTGGAATAACTTGCCACTTTCTGGACAATAAATAACATACCCATCTATGCTCCCTTGTAAAGAATGGAAAATGTTACCTATATACAGTGGGGACCATCCATTATAACCTTCAGATGCATCCCCTGTCCCACCTCGCTCCCCTTAGCTCCTCTCTGGCACTCCTGGTTTTACTGAACACTTATGGCAAAATAAATTGCCAAGACACAAGGGTCATTCAAGATTTTAGCTGAATTTTTTTGCCCTCTACCTAAACAAAAAGGGATGGGGGTATTGGATGCCATGTAGTCTTTCCTTGTCTTTCTGCAGTGGAAGTGTGATGTCTTTGTCACAGTGTGAGAAGAGGGTGCTATACTTACTGTAATTGTTCAAAAAGTTGGAAGGGTTTGACTTTTTCATGACAGTAAGCATTTCTTCTGAAGTACAGTACCATACTGTAGCTTAACTGTCAGATACATGCATCTCTCTTCTACTCACATTAGTTATATTTCTTTTTATTTTGTAACCTAGCTGGGCTACTCTAATCATTTCAAAATGGATTTATTAGGTCCTATGTTTTTGTATTATTACTTATTTTATTTATTATTCCAACAAGATACTACCCAATCTGTTTCTTTGGGTGTTAACTCTGAAAATGCAAGTTTTTTTCTAGTGAAAACTGATTGACCATTTTCAAATGCAGTCACATGCTTGCAAAACATATAGGTGTTTTCCAACATGCTTTCGAAATGTTGGATTTTAGCATCAAAAAGCTGACCAGGATAGAAAAAAATACTTTGTTAAACAGAATTTGTTTTGTAATTTTTTAATATGGTGTATAGGCTCTTCCCATTTTAACCGTACTACTCCAATGTACGACTGCTGTTGTCAGTTTTCCACATTGAAAGGCAAGAACAGTCATCCCAAACTTACTGTATTTTGAAGCAAAGGCTAAAGCTCACAATTTTCTTTTCACTTCTCTTAATTTCTTAAAAGTATTTTTAATAATTTTTTAGGACTATACCTATTATAGGAAAACCAAGCAGTGACTCCCCCAAAAATGGCACATGACCGTTAAGAGCCAATCATGAAACAGCCAGAGGGATGGTGTACTACACTACTTCAAGTTGGGGAGACTGCACTTGCCCTTTAAGCTTTTCATTGATCATGCTTTGATATCAAAGGGCAGAAAAGAGGATCTGAGATTTCTCTAGATTGAAACAGTATCATGAAACTGCATGGTAGGAACATTCACCATTTGCATTTGGCATAAACACATCCATGGATAAAAAATACCTTTACACAAGTTGCAAATTTTTTTGCCATTTGTCAGTTTGTTTCTTCATTCATCTTCAAAATATGATATAAAGGATAAAATGTAGTTTCCGAACTTTGCATTATTGTTGCCAGCTTGGACAAGAGGTGACATGAAGTACAGGTCTAAGTGCATTACAATCTATTTTGTCAACAGTTCAGTTGAAGATTTCCTGAATTGCCAAAATGAAAATGAAACTATTGAGGCAGAGGCAGACAATATCATGTGGGAGGAAGCATTCAAGTCTAAACATAAAAGTAGACTATCTAGGTAAATTCACTATGCATTGAATTCAGTTTCTTTGAAAAGAGAAACCTTGCACCTGATGGAAAAATATCAAGTTTTTGTTACATCTTTTGAATTTCCATTTTGATCTGGATTCTGCTCAAAAAATTTCCAGAATGGTAGTATGCCTATCCCCAGTTCCAAGACCTACTGACAGTAATACCAACCTCACCTCTGAAGCTCTGGCCTTGTCCAGTTAAGCAAGTTTTGGCACCACAAGTTTGAAAGAAATCTTTTATGAGTAGCTCTCTCTTCAAGAAAGTAAGAAATATGAGAACAATTTCATCTTTTTTGGAATTTGTGACAAGGAGAATAAAGAAAAAAAATTATAAGTGTTTTTCATACATTTCCAGTTCCAGTTGAGCCTGCTTATTACATTTAATTTGGAGAAGTACCAATGCAGATTATTAAGCAATCCAGAAAATTTTCAAGTAAGCAAGGGAACAAAACAAAACAGAGCAAAAATATTTCTGTGGGCATTTCATAAATTATTATTTTTTTTTTTTAGCACAGGAGGACCAGCCCAAGGATCCACCCAAAGTTGTCAAGTTCACCTTTGCATATGCTAGTCATTTACAGTGTCACGGTCAACTGGACTGAAGATTCAAAATCTTAGCTACAATTGGGGTGTAAAAGGCACCTGGTTGATGCTTCCCAAGCAGGATGGAGTTATGCATGATTCTGAGTATCCTGGCAGAACCCAGAAAACCACATCAATACTGGAAAGATTGGTTGCCATTTTTATGGTTTACATCACAAAAGCAATTTTTCTTGGCCAAATGTATTTGGGGAATGAAGTTTTGTGAATAGGAAGATGGTGTGATACTGGAACAGTATTGCCAACAAGCTTGTAACTGTATTGAAGCCTTTCATTTATATGTTATAACATCAGCTATGCCTGAAACTTTAGGTCTGAATTTTATTCCAGTTACTAAACAGCATGAAACAACTGGGACTATCATATCATGCATAATAAAGACAACAAGAATTTAGGAACAATTTTGGGTGCACTCAGTGGAGCGCGTGTCTTTCAAATGAATCGTAAGTTGAAGCAGGTTTTCCACATTTCTGGAAAATAAATTTTCACTTTTCCAGGACCAAATATTAAAAGAACTTGCACGACTTTTTTTTTTGGGGGGGGGGGGGCTGTTACACATCAAGTAATGAAAATTTGTGAAAATTTCCATGAATTTCTTATGACTTAGTTAACACAATTTTTTGAATTGGAAAACTTTACCAGGCCCTTGTAAATATTTTTCTCAAATTTCATGACTTTTCAGGTTTTCAATGATGGCAGAAACCCTTCTAAAGGTGTTTAAGTCATTTGTTTAATAGAGACGTTGGTATGCCAAAGGAAGTGGGAGTTTGAAACTGCATGTTCAGGATACTCAGATTGATAATTATAGTTTATTTATTTGTAGTAGCTGTACTGTGTAAGAAATACTCATGCATCATCCTGATCTGTGTTATCAAATTCAAGAATGCAGAGTGGCTCATATCCCGACAGAGAGTGCAGTCTGATTCAACAGGGTTTTGTATGCTCACTATGATGATATACCCTTCAAACAGTAGACCAGGATTGTGTCTGCACAATGAAAAGTTTTAAACAGCTGTGGGTAGCTAGAATTAACCAAGTTGGGAGAATGTACGAAGTAGTGAGAGGACTTGGCCTAGCTTGAATAATCTACCTCCAGAAGTAGACCCTAATTCTCATTTAAAAGATATCCTGTAAAAGAATGTTTCAAATAAATTTATGTTTAATACGGTGAAGTAGAATGTTGCGCTAAAAATTCTGAAGTCAATTCTTGGGCTGCTCAAAATATATGCAAGTTAAATTATCAGATTTTTAATTCAATTTTTGTGAACTTGGAGCAAGCTTGTGTTTCATATCCTACACTTGCACTGATCAAATGTGTTTTCTAAAACTTTTTTTTACAAATGATCAAAATATTTCTTTTCTTAGATTTGAATATGCCATGAGCAAGGGTGGAAAAACCAGCAAAATGGGACGTTCCTTGCCAAGAATTGTTGAAAATTTGGAAGAATTTTTTTTTTTATAGACAAACATTTAATTTCCAATGTAAATTTTATTTGTGCTGAAAATACACATTTCCTACCTATCGTCATGTTTGGAGCCCTCGCCATGATTAGTGGGACACAGAAATTTTTCAATCTTGACATTTTCTATTAATGAGTTAAAACCAAATCCCTTTGTTTCATTTTGAATAAGAGCAATTGTAAAATCAGGACTTGCTACTGTAAGCATTGCTCATCATTGACATCACTCCTTGATCAGTACTTCCTTCAGGTTCAGTCATGACATACTTTGGGTTTGTGTTGCCCATGTTTTCATGTACGTTATGCCAACATCCCAAGGACCAAATATGACTTGAATAAAAATTTTGATTACATTTAATTCTAGTATTGAGCATTCCATGAGAACTCTTTTATCAGCTCTCTTCCACTAATTTGGTTTAATCCTACACCAAACACAAGCTTGTTTATTTATGATATTGTGCAGTACTTTATGTGTCCACACCTGAGTGCCATTTAACCAGCCTTTTAAAGGTGCATGCTGGTGCATGGTGCCTCTTTAATTGGAGACTGTGGTACTGCTTCGATGGGTCTCATATATGTCCTAGTATCCACCATTGTTTGCTGTTAGTTACTGTATGGAGGGACTTGTACATTTAGACATAGAATGATTTTGCTATGATGCAGAATTAAGTTGTTGCTATAAGAAGGAGAAAATTTATTTGTGCAAATTGCATGCATACAGTACATGCCCTTGCTTACAAACAGCACCACTATACTTGAAGGGAATGTAGCATATCCACAAAGATAGTTAGGAATATATAGCACTTTATACATGAAGATCAGTACCAATTGGTTAAATTTGGATATGAATTGAAACAATAACTCCACTCTTATTGATAAATGTTTTTTGGGTACGGTACTGGTAATTGTGTACTCAATCAATGGCATAACAAGAGGCCTTCTAGATGCATGGGGAAGCTAAACTGCAAAGGGGTGCCCAAATTCATTTTTCTAAAAGCCTTTAGCTCCAATATTCATGGGTGGGGGGTGGGAGTATGGGATAGGAATGAAACCTTGCACACACAAGCTCTGAGGTGTTTGAATTCTCCATGGACCCCTGTGCATTGTCCACCCAGGTCCACCCTACTGCTACCCAGAAGTCCCCACTAAGAACGAAGTTGTATGTAATTGTAGACTTTTGAAACTCAATGCAGCTTTGCTGAAGTTCAACTGCAGAGGTAAACTAGGCTGGTGTTCTTGTTTAAATTGGAGAAGGTACTAGAGTGTGTAGAACTTAGCTTTTAAAATAGGGCTTCATTGTGATCCTTATTGAAGTCTGAAAACTATGTAAAACCTTGCTGCCCTTCGGAAAAAAGCAGAATGTGATCTACTGAAAGTTGGGCAATACATTTTCTAGGGATGTTGGATAAGTAGGAGTTCTTGTCAGCCTTTCAACCTGCAAGACAGCTGTGTGTATGGTAAGTATCACCCCCTCCTTTCTCCCCCTCCCCCCTCATTTTGGTCCAGAATGCTAATAAAATATGCTAGGTGCATGCTTGATTCTATATGAGAATGAACTGCTCATTAATTGCAAACTCAAAATTATCAAAACTGCCATTGTCATTAACAGACATTATTCTCATTCAAAAGATATGGTAGGTAGGCTATACATCTGTGCTGCTGGTCCTTGCTCCAGTGAATGCAATTAATAACACTACCATAACTGCTGTAAACCACTGTAAATAGATTCTTCTACATCCTGTAAATACCCCATCATTTTTCTGATCTACCTCTGTAAGTGAATAGACTGAACCAACTAGTCTTCAAGGCATACGTAAAGGTATTGGAAATATGTAATTCACTCATACCTCATAGTAATATTAAATGATTTTTGACAAAATTATAATAATTACTGGAATTCCTAAAAAGTCAATTGACAGAAATATTACATAGAAGAAAAGATGAAAATCAGGTAGAGTACCATATTCTTACTATACCAGCTGGTTCACTTTATTGTTTTACACTTAAAATTTCCCATCAACATGCCATTCTACATTTCTTGATCAACAAGCAGGACAGTGGAAAGCTCTTACTTTTTTTATAATAATAGACACTATGATTAATTCCCAAACAAAACATAACTCTTCTATTTTGCATGCAGTTATGAATTCACTTCAAAAATGGTACAAGAACTTATGGTGTTTTTCCAAAAAAGAAGTTAGATTTCAAGTGATATGAAAACTGCTACCACCTTTGGAAATGAAGTTTTTAAAATGTAGGAATTTGAGGCTTACATGCAACTTTCATGATATATCTTGCAGGATAGTTTGGGTCTACAAGTACATTTTTTGTTACTAATATCATGATATGCAATTCCCATTTCAATGAACTTCTGGTTTTTCCACCCCTATACTTGCACTCCTGTCACTGTATCCTAACATGATGACACCGGTTGCCTCTCCAGTCTCGGAATATTGCATTAAGTAAGTACGCATACGAAGCAAGTTTCAATAGTTGAATTCTCTTGGCAATCAGCGTGCAGTGGAGATGTAGTTCTCAAAGCCACCATACAGACCCGGCCTGCACTTTCTTCTTTAAAGAGAAGACATTTTCCTTCCAGCCTAACAACAAGATAATGGTAGGTTCCCATGCATGAGTTCTGCCATATAGTAGTTATTGTAGTTGATTCTTTCTCCAGAAAAGTTGATGCAGTTCCTGTAGTGCTAGTATCTTCAAGGAAACAAAGAAGAGCACAATATAAATAAGTTATGTCACATGTAGTAACAACTTTTTAGTTTCAGGAGACTGTTTTAGAAAAATGTTGTAGACATGAAGGTTAGCTTACTCTGATATATGATATTTTAATTAACTTCATGCTCTGTACATATAGCCATGTTGAAGATTCTTGTGACAGGTAGAGGCTACTGAGCTGTTACATGAATGACACATAGGCCTCGATTCATATGATGTTAAGTTCATATGATGTTAATTAATATGCAAAATATCATATGAAACATGAGAGATGTACCCTAGCTTGTGACGGGAATCAGTTTCAATAAATATGGACACTCATCACCAGGTCGATTAGTTATGAGAGAGTAACCTTTGCAATAAGTGAATGCTCTTCCATTGACAAATTCAGAAGATGCAGTAGGCAGAAAATGCTTTCATTACAACATGCACTTGAATGCACTGCAATTGTTCTGACTTATTAAACATGACAGCTACTTGACAGGGTAAGTCTCTTAGCAACAAAAGTTTGTCTGCTTTTTGATGAGCTAAAGGTCTTAGCTATCTTAGCTTAATTTAAGAAGTCTAGCAGTGACAAACATAGCTTGACAAAGGGTAGCTAGAACCTTTTTTCCTAATTGGGAGGGTAAGGGGGGGGGGGGGCTTCAAATGATTGATAGACTTATATTCAGTTACACTTCGGGTATCAGTGGAGCAAAGTTCTTACGCCCCCCCCCCCTCTTCGTCCTCCAGTCCTTATCCCAACTCTGAAGCCAATGCAATTACCTAGCTAACAGGGCTGCATGTGTATTCGTTTACATGCACAGCATTTCTTTAGGTCATTTAATAGAAGACATAGCCCTGTTTGAGGGCTAGTTATTACCCTGATATTTTAAAATGAGGTTAGGTAATGGATTATGGCAAGCACCCTGAAAAGTCTTTGGTCTAGTTAACTAAGTTCTCCTGGGGTCTGGTGTGTAAGCATTGTTTCAGACAACCATCCTGGCCAGGCTATCCCTAGATGCAATTTGCCATTTCATGTCAATTAATTAAGTATTCAGTGGAAATTGTTGGCATTATTACAACAGTACTGTGCTGGTTGGATAGCTTTCTTATCCTTTGAACATGGTCAGTCCAATTTATTTCTAATCATACTGTATAATATGCTTTCATCTAGCAAACCCTTCCTAAACTTTTGTGCATCACACAACTATTCTTTTTTTGATTTTGTGCTAATTTAGGGGGTGAAAAGCCAACTGTTGAGCTAGGTAGGTCATCATATTTGATCAGAGTGTAGTCTGAAATCTGTCAACGCACATAACTCTTTCTAATTGTTGGATATATTTTACTACAACATTATGTAACTCAATTGTAGGCCAAAGAGGTGTGCTTGAAGTAATTTCATACTGGCAATGACTAACATTTTGTCCCTTTTCACAGCTGTATAAGATATATCAGCCTTAATTTGAAGGTGTATCCTGGTAGAAACTACTGTAGCATTAATTATACACTCAACAAAATAACAAGGATCCACATGCAACGTGATGGCAGTTGAATTTGTTTGTTGCTGTATTGTATCGGACCTTGGGAATTTGTCCCCATAATCTTGGGAAAATTGCTCCCTTGTTCAATTTTATATGGCATATACACGTACGTAATACTACACATCTCCAAACAAAGTATTTTTCGCAGAATTACTGCCAATTTCTACTAATTGCCATCGTATTTGTTCTTATCTATATTCCTCACCTTCTCGCAGCTTTAACCATCACAAGTTACTCCTTATTAAACGTTGATAAAGCGTTGCATGGAAGCCGGGCCGTCAATGTCTTGCTAATTTTGGGAAAAGTTGTCCTCGCCGACTTTTCTTGTTATTGCCGACGATTGTTCGTTTTATGTGGTATTTGCAAATGTCTCGCAGAAATCTACGTCAGCACGAATGGATACCATCTAGTACTTCCATGCTTCATCTTCCCTCGATTGTACGAACATTTTTCACGGCCAAGGAGGGTGATGGCGCTGTAACAGTTTTTGATGCGCGAAGGAGAAAAGAACAATTTTAAAAACATGGTGCCGCCCCGTTTCGCGCCACGATACAGTGTCTTTAAGGGTCAATAATGTTGGTTTTCACTCCTCAGGAGCCTGAAATAGAATGATTTTAGTAACCTTGAATGCGTATGTGTTCGCTGCTTTTGGTCGTGTCCGTTTTAAAGCACTTTTCGCGCGGTGTTCGTTTTGAACAGGCACGAACGGTGTACAACTATCCAAGATACATTTCCTTTTAGAATAATTACACAGTAGATGTTTGTTTCTGTGTCTACAAGAGCTTATGAGTTCGTTTCTTTTATTTAGAGTGGCTAAGGAAGGTTTGAGAATGATGAAGAACTTTTCTTCTAGACAGAGGTTACAAGTTTTGGATGATGTGGAGTATGCGCGAGCTTTGTTCATGAGTTTCCATTTTACGGAGTGTTCTGCATATGAATCCTTTTGTTTCCAGATTTAGCCTATTCACTGAGTGCAGTTGCGTTTCTCTTGTCTTTGTGTTTGAAGCTAGACTTGTGGGCGGTGTATCTGGTGTCTGGACTGACACTTTTCGTATTTGGTAAATATAGTTTTAAGTTGGGGTCGAAGGTCATTTTAAGACATTAGAGGTTAAGCTGCAAAAATGTGTTACTGGTTTCAATTTTCAATTTTTTCGCCCTTCTGAGAGTTTTAATTTGTTATTCACAATTTTGCTCATTTTGCCGCTTCAAAAGACTTTCCCCTCTTCCTGCCCTCCTGCTCACTCTGCCTCCAAAAAAAGTTCACTTCCCAGTACCTTGCCTGGCTAAAGGTCTGAATGATATAGTTTACACAATATATCAAGATAACAATGGTGGATTCTTTCCATATTTGGTTTGTAGATTTGCAATGTTGACAGGAAGAAACCTATTGCTTTGATGAAGGTTAGTTGTGGTCACAGGAGCTGACTGTGCCAAAAAAACTCGTAAATGGGTTGTACACACAATACTCCAGAAAGGATTTAATTGATGGACAATTTTGTTATGTAGTTTGCAGATTTTTCATGTTGAGAGAAATAAGCCTTTTGTTCGTTGGTGGAAGTCAAAGGTTATTTGATATCACCAGAAGTAAAACGGTAAAAACGAAAAAAAAAAAAAAAAAAAGAAAAATAAAAGAAAAATAAACGTGTTTAACCCAATCAGGATAAAACTTTGTTATTGGTGGAGAACATCCGTGTCACCAGAGGTCACTTGTCCCTTCAATGTCATTCCAGATGGGCCAGGGTAAAATCTTTGTTAACAAGATACCTTCAAGTTGTAAAGATGGAAGAATTCCATATTTGGTATGAGGATTCATAATGGTTACAAGATAACCAAAAGTGTTTTTTTAAGCGACGGGGGGGGGGGGGGGAGTCGTCATCTGGGGTCACTGGCCACCGAAAGGTAGAACTTTTAAGAATTTCCAAGGTTATCTTCTGAGGTCACTAGACAAGAAAAAATCCAAATTTTCCCTTCAGCAAGTAATACTTACCCCGAATTATGACTTTCTAATTAATTTTTTAGGTGTCTTAGTGAGAAAAGCACTAATTTCATTTGAATCATGAAAAATTTTCTTTCGTGATTAACTTTTTTTTTAATTTCTCGAAAAATGTTATAGTGAGACAGAGAGAAAGAGAGAAATCCGCCATCTTTTAGAGACACTATGTTATCCGTTGAAGATAATTTTTTCTGGCATGTGTCATTTCTTGTAATGCTTCGGCAGGAATTTTAAGTTTATGGCTATGGTTCACTACACTACAGATTTAGCTCCCTTGAAACCTGGACAAACTTATCGTGTCCTTGAAATCCTTGCTTGTTGAAAAACTGAAAAAAAAGCCACATTGGTAAAAGGTGCACGGTCCAGTGATCACCTACTGTTGTTTGAGGGTTTTTATTGTTCAAAAATCGGCCAAGTGATGACATCGGCCAAGTCATGAAGTTCACTTTGCAAGGGACACAATTCTCTAATGCATTAGTTAATTAAAGGTTTAAACAAATGACAAAATTGTCTTGCATATTTACCGATGATTATTTGATCCTTCTCAGATTCCTATTGCATGCGTGTGTTTTCACAACTGCCTTCAATCAGTCGACCTGTCTAACGCGACTATTAAAACGACTTCAGGACTGGTGTTTAGTTCAGAGATCCCAGTCAAAAAGCTAGTAATCTGTCATTATAAGAGAAAGACAACCGAAGATGAATACTACAAAGTTTTAATATTTTCTTTGCAACTGTCTTCATTACGATATCTTTGGTAAGTATGTCATGTTCAAATCTCATATTTTTATATGAAAAGTACTTTATTTTACTAGCTTTGCGCATTTGGAATTAAGAAACAATGTTTAAAACAATAGCTAAAATTATGCAATAGATTAAAAGAATGATAAAAAACGTTTTAATGTTACCTCTTGAACAACAGAATGAAATACTTCCAAGTCTTTTTACTCTTTCCTGACGTTTGTATGCTACAGATGAGTTCATACAGCTCTGTCTTAATAAAGGTGGGCAAATGTATGATTTTGAACAGAAAGTTAAAAGAGAATAATGTTTGTAACTAACTGTTATTGTTTATAACTGCGATCTTATTTCCGCTTTTTTTACTCAAAGTACTCCACTATTGTCATTTTCACTCCTCCTTTTTATAAATATTTATTTATTTTTATACAAAAACTATTTTATGAATATATTTGAATGCATACATCATGACGTATTTATATCTTGACTCTGTTATCACCTGACGCCAAATTTAAGGTGGTACCAATTGCATGCTATCAGTGTGCAGTGGTAAAAGGAAGACAATAATGTGCTTGAGCTAAATTAACCAGCTTACAAACTAAGCTATTTCAAATCAAATTTTCTTTCAATTCGTAAATGTTTTGGCTGGTTATTGTACACCTTACTAGTGGTGACCCGTAATCAGCATTCAAGCAAGCACGCTCCCTCGTATGCTTTCAAAGGAGTGAAATCACAGAATCGTTCGGCGGTCTTTCAAAAAGCCAAAGCTTAGGTTCTCCGAAGCAAAACCTTTCCTTGTTTTTAATGTTTTCCATTAGTTTTTGGTTAAAATTATTTTCACGCTCAAAGATGATAATCAATATAGATAAAACAAGTAATGCAATGTAATGGCTTCCTTTGCAACAAATTCGATATTTCAGAGCTTAAGTTTATTTATGTATTGCTTGACGGTAACTTATTGACTGCATATTTATCAGATAAAAATATGACATTTGTTTTGTTTCTAGTCTTGAAGACACGCACACAGTCAAAAGAAAAATAATCGGCTCTACTTTACTCTCAAGTCTAAAAAGCTTAATAAGGGGTCATTAGGCTGTTCCATTTAAACTTGGGTTTGGGTTTGAAATTGAGAATGCGTTTTCGATATCTACTATTAATAATGTTGTAAAATATCACATTGTTTTAATTTCTTTTAATAAATATTTTCTTGTACGCTGAGTTGTTATGCTCATGATTCAATTCATAAACATATTCAATCAGTACATTAGATTTGTGTTAAGAGTTTAAGACCACATATTTCGTTAACGTATTTGAGGTTGATCTATGTACACGCAACGCCTGTCCAGCACAGAAATATTGTGCTAAGGTTAGATGGTTAACACTTATATTCCAGCTTCTAATGGGGAAGAGTATTCTTGAAAAAAAAAAAAAAAAAATCAGGCCATGTAGTAGAAGGAAATTATTCTATATAGATATGTATGTCATGATAACTCTCAGGGGCTGAGACATAGTAAAACACAAACATCTTCGTCGAATCTGTCATTAATCTCTTCGAGTTATCCTTAACTTACAAAGGTGAGTTTTTTCACTTTCCTGGAATAAATGTTTATAAACAATGGGTCTTGCTGCTGTATGAGAAAAGAGGATTATATGGCTATGGTTCTTCATTGGCACAGAGAGATTTTGAAAGTTAAAAAGTGGATGTTCGCCCTTTATAATAACGATTTATCACAGTTAGATACATGATATTTTACCAATGCAACTTGATAATATAAACGGGGGTTTCGCTGCAATAAGTAATAATTCAGTCTACTCATTATTCCTTCATGTGTGCCGATTGATGGTAAACAAAGATGTGAAATATATGAAAAGTAGGTCAAAAGGGAGATTTAAAGATAACAGAGGGTCTAATAGTATGCCATAACCAAACGAAAACAATTTCAAGCAGGGACATGTGTAAGAAATTACCCTCTGCTAATTACCGTGGTAGCTACAATGAATACAAACAACAGTGACGTTCCTGGTTTGCATGGGTTTTGTCACCAGAGTATATCATTTATTAGACTTGGCCAAGTCTCTCGTAAGTGTTCTCAGGAGAGCTGACAATCACTCCGTCTACAAAATCCAGTACTTCAGCCTGTCAGCACAGTACAGCATACGGTATTTGCCTTTTTTCTAATACGCCCTCTATCGGTCTACTAATTGTATCGCTTCTTGTTGAGAAGCGATACAGAGAATAGACCGACAGAGGGCGTATTACACAAAAGGAAAATACCATATGTTGTACTATGCTGAAGGAGGGGATTTTGTAGAGAAAGTTGTCAGCGCCGCAGATCACACACACCAGAGTCTTGGCCAAGTCTAATCATTTATATGAATTGTTTCATTTTTAAAGGTTTGACGGAAGTGCTCCTCCTCATGAGGTTCCTTTTTGGGCAGTTCTATCTTTTCTTCGAGCCCAAAATGTTACCGGTAAGTATAATGTCCTTGCTTTGTTTAAATTTAGTTCCTGCAATTCATGCATCAGTCGCTCAATCCAAATGACTCCACGAGCTTTTCAAATATTCCTTTGGCAGCAATGAACAGAATTTGGTCTTAGTTGACTTAAATGGATTTTGCACTGTATAAAAATTATGGTAAATTTGCAGAACCCACCTTAATTAATAAAATAAGGAAATAAATCAGATTTCAGAAAAGTAACTTATTTCCATAACTTTTCAATATAATATCTCTTTAGTTTTGTTCTGTAAACTTACATTGAATGTGTGCCATTTTTACACGGTATTAAGCCGTTGAAATTTGCTGCATTGATGCCCATTGTTCCATACGAAATTTAAATGGCTTTCATTATTTTTCCTTGTACTTATTTATAACTTTCTAAAAGTACATTGCAGAACTGGATGATTCGTTCAACCAACCGTCTATCCGGTCTGGTCATACATCTTCTGTAAATATACAGTGTGTGGGAATTTGACCTTCACAAGCCTTATGTTTTGTGGGAATTGTGTCTTCCAATAAGAACAAATTAAGCGGGAATAAAGCGTGACTTCCATTTACGAATAAACAGTAGCCTATCAAATTGATCAAGCTTTCAGCAGCAAATGAACATGAAACGCAACGGTAACGTCCCTTATTTTTCGTCTGCAGTGAAGTATCTCGGGATATTCCAAACATCACCCAAATACGTGCTTAACCTTGAGACAGGTCGATGGAAAGTAAGTAAATGCTCTTTTTACCTTATGTTATGTTTCGTAAAGAGGATCAGTAGTTTTATCTCATATTAACTATTTTAAAAGGTATGCGCAAACAAAAACACCCCCCCCCCCCAAAAATGCGAACGACACATGGTGAAAGAGTGAAAGATTGATAAAAACATTTGAAACGGAACAAAAGTTCTGAAAGATGGCTTCTGCTCATCACATACTTATAGCATTTTGTGTTAAAGCTCCTTGGGATAGGTATAGTTGACATACGGGAGTAAGTTAAATGGAGAATCATAATTGACATTTTGAAATTTATTCACTTAAAACAAATTAGTCCATTGAGCAATAATTTTTCACTTAATTGTTGTACAACTCACATTACCTGCTTTGTTTCCATTCAAAATTAAAAATGATTTTATGACATTGAACACTTCCTGTTTGCTTGCAAAGAATATTGCACAGAGAGGTCTTAATTATTTACATCACCTCTTAAGATTAAGAGAGCTATCACACCTTGATACAAGGTGCTGAAACTTTCAGAAAAACAAAGAAATACAAAGATTGTAATTTGAGTAGTACAACAACGAAAGTACAAATTATTGCGCAATGTACCATGTTAATTTGGGTGAGTAAACTTCAGCATTTTATATCTCGGCTCAAGAATGCCCTATGAAGATACATGGTCAAGTGATTAGGGCATCAGACTTACAGTCGGGAGGTCGGGAGTTCGAGTCCTGGTCGGGTCATACCGAAGACTTGCAAAACGCAACCTACTGTCGTTGTGCTTGGTGCTCAGGATAAGCAATGGAGTAAAGAAAACAAGCCAGTTAGCCACAACCCCAGTTACCAAATATTTGGAAACTGGGCGGTAAAACTCCATCTAACCTAACCTATGAATATGGGGGTCAGACTGTTAGAATTCATTTTATGCTGTTATGTTTTTTGCTCGAGGTACACGTTAATGCACACGACAACGAAGGAAATGTTAAAGCTTGAAAGTTTCCTTTTGATGTCCACAAAAATTTACAGAATGAATTTGCTTGACTTAATTTTTGCAATAAATTTAATTTTGACAATCGACCCTTAGATAAATCGACACGTTCGAAGATGATTTGACATTGTCGTTCACTTATTTCAACATTTTCGTAGATATTTTACATTAAGGTCGATATTTTACAAGACATATTAAAGAACAAAGGAAGATAGTTGTCACCAAGACCAGGATTTCACTTGATATATTAAGCCCCAAGATGATCGAGGGATATTGCTGAATGAGTGAAGTATGGTAAGGACTAAATATAAATTCAGCAGCAACATCATAGTGTCTAATAAAATGTTTGTATTACAAAGCATTCCTATTGCTATGAAAGAAGTAATGTAATGTACATTTTCACAGTGGAAAATATTCGAATAAACGTCCTTAAATTAATGTTTTGATGGAAGCTATTACATGCACGATGATTTCTTTCTAATCAATTTTAAAATCTAAATTGCGAAGCTAAAGTCTGACCTTTTAGAACAATCACTCAACACTCCCGCTCGGTAGTCATGCTGACATGGTTCAGGAAATTCCTTTTAAATAGTAGCTTTTGTGGTTTTTCTTTCACGTAACTTCATTACCGATTGGTTTAAAATCTTTGATCTTTATCAAACCAATACAGAACTTATTTTATATTATAGACTCTGATATATACTTGCGTTTCTTTAACCACATAGATTTGTTTAAGTAATGTAGTTTCTACTTTTACGGAAGAAATTTATAGGGTGGAGGTAGAATGGTCGTCTTAAAAATGGAATTACGTCCAATTGGCGTGAGGAGTCATACAATAGATAAACTTAGGTAATTTCACACAATAGGTGAACTGTTGATTTGAATTTGGGCAAGCTGTTCAGATGAAATATATTAATTGATTCCAATTTGAAACCAGGAATTAACCGATCCCTGAAATCAAAGAGAGCTTGTCCACTCGACGGATGTGTAATAATCTCTTTCACATTTTTCTAAAGTCCTTCCGACCCTCTGGCAAATGGTCCTTTGGCGAAACCAAACTTTAACTGATTCCCGAAGAAGCTATAACGTCCACTGTAGGACAATACGCGACCAACCTCACGGCCCTCAGACCATTTACATTATTGGTCTGTCATGTATGGCTCCATTCTAGACTCTCTCACATTTAATGGCTGCACTCGTCGTAATACGTATATGCGATGCCTTGTCAAATGAATACTTTTATAGGCAATGTCATAAAATTCGGAATGGTGCAAAGGACACAGAAATGTGTAATTCGCTAAGAAACTGTACCAAGTGCTCAGATTTGTGCAATTAATGAACAACTAGGTGAAAAGCTTAAAAATATACAAAGCATTAGCCTGAACGATTTGGATCCTTTTACTTATTGCTGTAATCGCTTTTTCAAAGAAACTTATCGTCGAGTTAAATTTTTCATCACCCATTCGATAATGTTCACCGTTTGAGATCACTTCAAGTCTAAATATGTCACCTGATATGCATTTCGAGACGTGAACATTTCACGGATCCTTCATTTAGTATGTTTATGGTGCGCATTGATTTCGAGAGCTGGAGTTATTTTGATGAAGGGAAACTTCATTGAAAAGCCTTAGGTTTTATCGATATATTCATTTTTTATGTGCGGTGTTTAAATGTCCATTTTATGATATAGTTATCTTTTGATGAATAACAATAAAATTCACCTATCTCACCTTACAGTACAGGTAGTTATAATTTCTTCTTTGAGCTGGTGAGTGAGATTTTTCCCTAGTCAGTAAGAATAATGTAACACAAAGCATCACACAGATTAGTTTCCTCTGTATAATCAGAACTGACAGTCCGGTACAGTACCGCACTGCATAGTGTGTTCACTGTGTTTATCTGTGTGTTGAAATTCTCTTCTCAGTTTTTATTCGGTGCTATCCATTTCTAGCTATTCCGGATTTTACTTTATCCCAGACACTAATAACCCTTAATTACATTAACTATTTTAAAAATAATATGAACTAATATACCAATTCCCTATAGCGCTGGATGATTCCAGTTTATGGAGAAGGGCCACGCTAGCAAAAAAAAAAAAAAAATATGTTTAAAGGAAATATTGCGCTTTAAATGTTCCAAGGTAGCGCATAAAAAAGAGCTCTAGTCATCATCAAACCATTCAGTCTTATCAATAAACCCCAGCAATATCTTCATCTCCTGAACATATTATGTATAAAGAGAGTCATGGGGGTTGCATCATCGGAAACGATAAAAGTTTGTGTAAACAAACTATTCTTGAACTGTACAAAGGTATGGAAATTTTATTTTTAGAATGGAACGTTGTTACACTGCATTGTTTAGAATAATTTGCCACTCTGTGTCAATAAATATTAGTTATAAAATGATAGTTTTGTATATTGAACAAACACAATCTTTCCACTTAACTGGCTTTTGAAAAAAGAAAACATTGTACGAAATGTTAGGCAAAGGTTGGTAAAGTCAGGACAAAAAGTGATCAGAAATTTAGACAGTTTATTTTCTTATGCAACATGTACATGTGGTCTTCTTTTCGGTCTCGGGTCTTGTCACTCTTGGTCTCAACGTTTTGCTCCTGGTCCCGGTCTAGACACCTTCTGGTCACGGTCTCGAATTTGCTCGCCTAGATTGCAACAAAATGTTCCCTATAATTGCCCTTGTGTGCTTTATATGCACCTGTCACGTGTGCCTTTACGTAAAACCAACTTTAACAAGTAGCATACCTAGCTCAAAAAAGGATAAATATTTTGAAGAATAAATTCACGTCTCTTGTTAGTTGTATATGATAATTATTTCCTTTTTTCCGTACCAGAGGGAAGATAATGGCTCAGAATGCACGAAAACGGGATTCGATAAAATGGTAAGGCAGAGCTATGAATTACAATTACTAAACATCAACCAAATTTAGTCGCTGTGTGTGCCCTTTTGTGGCACTGGCTTTTTAATAGCAGTTTTTCTTTTAACTATGATTACTCTTAAGGAGTTTACATTACTTTCTTACTTTATGCTAGCACAGAGAGCGCAAAATGGTTTCTAGTTTTCGTTTTCATACTTAGTGAGAACTTGTTTTACTCAAATATTGAAGAGTGAGTCTTCCAGGAGAATTTGAACAAGGTTAATACTTATAACGTCACGATTGTAGATAATTCTTAGGACACATGAGGAGTACTAGAAATAATAACAGCCGAAAAGGTATGCTTCGTTAATTTAGGGAAAAAACAAAACTTTTCACTGTAGAGTGGAAAAGTATATTTTTCAGAAACTAATATTTTTGAAAAGGTTTAACTTTAATGAGTCAATAAAGTTGTCCCTTCTATGAAGAAGAAAAAAATAATAAATGAGTTTAAAGATGTATTGGGTGAATTTCTCTCTCTTTTTGCTATTCTATTGATATACTTCATTGCTTCTTATTGGAATGAATTAACAATATTCTACTGTTTATTGTCAGTTGTCATTGAGTTTAGTAATGAATGTATGTGACCAGATCTTTTGTCAAGGAATGCATTATGCAATTATAGGGAAGATATATTGATTGATCAAGTTATGTACAGTACATAAGATGGATAAACTGATTTCAAAACAAACACGATCAAGAGTGGAGGATCAAGACAGATCAAAAGAAGTTCAGAACACAATTTATGTTTCATATTTTAAAGCGGAGTTAACATATTCTAAGCATTTTGAAGACATTTCCTCTGTTCGGTCCTCCGGAAGTTCGTATCTCGGGATGCTTTTCATTGTTTTTTTAACACATGGTTCTAACCTTTGGTCCATTGAGATGCTATCCTCTTCTGAGGCACATAATGGTTCAGCGTTCCATTGTTAAGGAAACTCCCATTGTTTCTATATTTCAGAGGTTAGTTGGATAAATTTGGTAGTATACATGAAAGAAATACTTCAAAATTATTGAGCGAATTTTTCAAGGAGAAAAATGGCCATTTTTTATGGAGACCATGACCTACGTTGGTCACTTTGTGTCCGCCGCTGCATTAAAAGCGTAAATTAAAAGTATGGGTTTGCTTTTAAAGAAAGGAAAAGATTGTAGAAAACTCTTTACAAGGGCATCTGAACGCCTACTATAGAACAAAATAAACACGAACGGTTTTATCTTATCATGTTCTAATGCGTAACTAAAAGATATAGTCTGGTGTGGGTGGATTCGTTCAGGGGCGTCGATTTGATTTTCGAAGTTGGGGGGGGGGGGGCATCTGGCCAGTAATTTTTCTCTCCTTTCCTGGTAAAGTGTTTACAGTGGCTTAGCTAGACATTTTGACGGGAAGGGGGTGGGCATGCATCCAAATTTTACAATTTTTTTTAAGTGTGAACACCACTGCACTAGGGAGTCAGCGTAATTTGCGGCGCTCTAAGAGCGCCGATATTTTTGTTTTTTTTTTCAAATATTTGAAAATATGGAGCTTGTGTTGCAGAAAATTTTGGCTGGGTTCCCTGTAAGGATGTTCGAAACGTTGGGCGACTACTAAAGAACTTGCATTTCCTATTGTCAAATCTGAGATTTAGAGGCGACCAAAGATCGTTTGTTACAAAATGTTATCCAACGCCTACATAATGAGGCTCTTCGACGAAATTTTTTGAGTTAAGAGCTTATATTGGAGGAAATTTGAAATTTTATGAAAGAAAATTTATGAATTACTGTAGTTACTGTAGTTACCCGTGTCACTTGATGACCTGGTGTCACATATAGCAAATTTCTGATTTTGTCACTTCCAGAGCTTGGAAAAATTTACCACACTGAAGGTATGAGCGAGCACTTCTGGTTAGGAATTGCAAATTGCGGCGCGCGAATTGCGAGGAGTACTTCGCTTTTTGAAACAAACAATGACGAATATGGAGCTTTTATTTTGGGGATTTGAAAAGTAAACAAAGCTTCAAGTTGGAAGTCTAGTCTAAAGAAAAGTCAGAAACGAAATAGTAAACGGAGCCATGAGCAGTAGAGCTTAACTGGAGGCAGTGACACTTGAAAGCCTCAGCCTATTAAGAGGCAGATGTCCAAAATTCACAATGATTTAAGTTGTTGCTTCAACGTGCGTTGCGCTCCAAGACTACTTCTTATTGCTGTAGGCAGCTTGATTAAGAACAATCACGGATGCAACCTCTGAGCCTGTTAGTTAGCTGTCGTTTTGTATTTTCTGTCGTTTAAGCTGTAATTTCCAAACAAGAAAGAATCAATTAACATGACGTTGTACCTATATACATTTGTCAATCATTAACATGGTTCAATTGTCTGCATTTACTTCCTAAATAAAAAAAAATCTTTCACCTGAAAACACTTCAGAAGGTCTACATTCTTTACTTCTTTGGGTGCTGTTTTCACTAGCATAACCCCATCTATATATTTGATATTCTTTCACTTTGTCAATGTGTCTCTCTTAATCGTAATCTATCAAGGGGTGGGGGTGTGATATAAATATACCCATTGTTCCAATATCGGCTTAACCGAAAATCGTCTATACGACTAAACTATACGTCTAAACAAAGGAGGTTTAGGTTTACCACTTTCCAGCTTTGCCTACCTATATGTCCACCTGGAAATTGGTTTATTCGAAAATATAAAGTTAAATACATACTTTTGTTTTCTCGTAACAGCACAACGACTGGCGTAAAATGAGACGGTATTCTGAGATACATTACAGACTTGCTGTAAGTAACGTACACCTGCAAGATGCAGAAAAACGTAGAATCATGCCATACATTTTACACCAACATCTGTTTTTACATAAGATAGTACCAATTCATGTCATGATCAAATTTGGTCCTTTTTGAAAGTTCAGTTCAGTTGAGAAAACTGTAAATTGATTTTCGATGGAGACAACTTATGTGACCTGGCTTCAGGCGTCAGCGCCTTCTTGTTGTCTGCCAAAGTAACAACTTAAAATAAATACAGTGGTTGATAAACGATTCAGAAAATACAAAAGTTGTTACACAAGATCCATTCAGACCTTTATATGAATTTTTTGTCCCACTACACTCTAAAAAGGGACGGTTCATATATGAATCGAAACTGTTCACATTTGATCCGGAAATATGATCATTGAACTGATTCGGTCCAAACTGAGCCGGATTTCCGGTTCAAATAAATGAAACCTGTACAAATGAAATGAGCCAAATTCTGTTTAAAAAGGTTTTCTAACAACAGGTTGCCAACAAAATGAACCTATCATCTGTTCGCTAAAAAGAATCAGATTTTTCTTAAGGTGTGCATTCCAATCATTACCAAAACTATTTAAAAAATTGCATCGGAAGAGAAAATAAACATATCATCAAGCTATTTTATCATGTATCTGAGATGTCTTCAAATGTGACAAAAACCTTTTAATTGGGCTTTTGGAATGCACTTGGTAGAATGAAATATAGTAACTGTAAATTAAAATATCACTATGTAATTACTAGACGACGTAAGGCAAATAGCACTTAAATCAACTTTTGATGGTAGACAGGTAGAGATGAAATATTAATTTTCCCATTCTGAGAAGGATTTGGATTTAAATTCGATATACAGTTCGCGATATATCAGCGAATGAAGTCGTCAATTTTCCATTACAAAGTAAACTTCCCTTATCGTGACATGACGGTATGAGCCGCAAGACAATTTACAAATTTGAATTTCCTGTTGGAAACTCATATTCATATGAGTTCAAAGGTCGAAACAACATTTTGAAAACATTTAGAAAGAAAAAAAAACTACCTATAAATGTAAAGCGATTACGTAACCCTTCCTTGCTTCAATCGTGCAAGTTAGGCAGGAAAAGTAAGTACTTAATTTCCTAATATCTCGAGAACTACAGAAGTACAGGACTGCTAAGCGAATTAAGCAGAAAACGAAAAATAATTTTATCTATCAAATATAAATATTATAAAATATCATATTAATATATAATACATTTTATAATATTATATTATAAATATTGTTATATTATATTATTTTATATTATATAATATAATAATAGTGTTCTTACACCGGACCTTTTAAAAAGTGTCTAGACCTTGTGAATAAATCGAAAATTTGAAAGAGAAGTCGCAGCAAACGTTAAGTTGTCATGAGTAAATCAGAAGCCAAGTTAAACAGCGCTGGTTAAAGTTCCTTTTCGTTCCGTGTGAATCCCACAGTATTTGCAGATGAGGCTATTACATTACATTATTAAGCTTTCAGCAATTTTTAACGAAATTTTCTTTGCCAATATTTGTAAGGGCAATTTAGTACCTTCACCATTCGCATATTATGAATTCACTTTTAACTATTCCACATATACCACAGAAACATTTTATTTACCTTCCCATTGAACTAAAAGCTCCTTATATTACTATGCTTTCCGATAAATTGCCGTGATTTTGAGCAAAGAGTCCGGTCACTTCACAAAAATCACAAACAACAGGGACCAACAGTCTGGGGTCTTGTCCAATCTGTTGGGAGGAATAATATTTTGACAAATGATAACAATTTCATCTATTTGAAAAAGAACATTTTACATTTACCAGTGATCTTTGAAACAAAACACTCAGGTAGGAAAATATTTACATTTTTAAGGATATGAATATAAAACAACAAAATATGACATATGGAAGTGTCTTCAGATATATTTTTTGCACAAACAACCTTTAGAGAATAACTTGCCATCTTGTGGTAAGTCTGTTGTGTTGTTGAAAATTCAAATAGCTTGGAACTGCTCTGCAAACCTTAGTTTATCTTTATGGACATGGTCAACATGGCAGATAATTTATTTTTCAGGCCGAAGTGATCATTTTAAGCTTTAAAATTATGTAAAGCATGAACATCCTTATTTTCTCATCGCCATTTAAACTAGAAAAATCTGGCTTACAAAGAATCAAGCACTGATGCTTGTCAGTGTTAAGGGGATCTCATATGACGGACGTCTTTGTACTTTTTGTAATAATGAATAAATAATGTCCCCTATCCCACCTCTTTGGTATAGTGTAATAAGAAATATTTGCAAATGAATATAAATATACAATTGGCAGCTATGAGCTGAATGCGATTTTTTTTTAACAAAAAAAAAAAAAAAAATACCAAGACAGGGTACGGGTCCACCTCTTTTTTTTTTTTTTTTTTGAAGTTTTCAAGTACAGGTATACATTGAAAACAAGACCTGTAAGCTTCTGGAACACATCATTCAATCATATGTGTCCAGAATATTTAAGTGCAAGAAAATGGGTATTCATGAATATATTGGCTTCTGACAAAAGTGGATACCAGAATTTTCCTGTACTTCCGTGTCCAACACCAATTGTACATTCATAATATCTTAAGCTCTCTCTTTTATTGGACTACGTCAAACAACACACAACATGTTTGGAGCAACACAATTCTTCAACGCCTCTAATTCTAGTGTCCTCACAATTCAGGCGAGACTGTGTCGGTTTCTTGGTGATCTTTGGTTTTTGTATAAAGGCGTGTATCAGGGTTATGTTTCTTGTTGAATTCTTGCATACTTCTAGTATGCGTTGCGATAAAAGTAAAATCCAGTACAAATGCTAAAAATGCTAAATATCTTTCTGTTTGTTTTTTCAGGTACCTTTCATTCGGGAATTCTTGAGGTATTCTTTTAAACTTTTACTGCCTTCTTGCAATTCTGTAGCTGTCAAAATTTAGAAACACTGTTCAATGTTGCTTTTGTTACATGCCAAATATGCCTTACTATGTAGACACTTTGACTGAGTGTGTATATTTTTATATTTTACTTAGCTAGAAACAAACAAGATTGCAAGTCATTATTTGTAAGTCCTGTTCATTTGAACCAATTGGTTCCGTCACAAAGGGAGTCGTTTCAGCCCTCATTCCAGGTCAGGTCAATTCACAACATTGTTTTGAAAGTCAAGTTACAAGTTATTTGGACAAGGTCAAACGGAAGTTGTGAAACCAGGGTGCTAATGGGATCGTGTTATAAATTAAGCTTGTATCTAATTGGCGTTATTAAATTTAGGAAGAAGTGAAGAAATATACCGTACTTTACATCTATATAAACGTTTGTGTTCCCTCCGTTACCACCCCTTACAGTAGATATGTAGTAGAATGTTCGGGGCGATTCGCATTGTTTAACAAGAAATTCCCTCACTGGCCAACGATAACCTAATCCCTAACCCGAATAAAGAATACAGTTGATACAGTACAATTATGGCAACAGCGAACAAAGAAACACCTTGTTAAACAGTGCGCATCTACCCGAATTTTCGAACAGCATATAGACCTTTACTAATATGGTCATGTAGATCGTTTACTTATATGATAACGATATTTATAGGTTATGGGATCCACGAAACTATCACAGCGTGTTTAGTTGCAATGTTAACGTATATCCGTAGTACCACAAACACGGTCTATTCTTCAATTTGATGTTTTTGCCAAAAAGTAATGTAATCAAATATGATTTTTCCAACTGTAGGCAACAAAAACTAGAATTTTCCTACTATCTCAAACCAAAATGGAATTGAGATTGTCAAAAAGACCTTCAAAAATATCGCCCAAGAAGTCTGCAACGGTGATCCAGATACAACTGCGTGATCATGCTACAAATTTACATGAAGGCTTTACACACACCACACTACACTATAGACATTGGCCCAAATAACTGACAAGAACCGTGCACTTGTGTTCCATCTTGATTTACCTGAACGGATCTGGGACCTGGGTCTCAAAGCTGTAAGCGTACAAGGTGGGGCAGGAGGGTGGCAGAATGCCTATAAATTTCCGCAAGATATAAAATTCGTGCAGGATTTTGGAAAAAAAAAACTTCGGACAGGAATCCGAAAGAAGTTAGGCAGCCACGAGAAATTAAAAAGAATGGCACTGATTTTCAGAAAACTCGTAACCGTGCCGTAATTTTGTAAATTATATATGAAGAATAAACAAGATTATAAAAATTCGCTACAGGCTCTGACACCTCAAAAAGCTATTATTAGGAAGTGCACAATCCCATCGTGCACTTTCACTACATTCGACTCCTTTTGTAAGAAATTCGCCCACTTTTTAATTTTTGAGCTCATCACTTTGGTCATGCCCATGGACCACTTTTGAAATTAAAAAAAATCTTGAATACTTTTGTAATCGCCTGTTAACCACTTTTGTAAATTCAGCCTACAGCAGATGAGGGGACTTTTTTGGAGAATTTTGGTGTTCATGCCACACGTTTGGCATTTGTCACACCATTAAAATATGGCCTAAGGGGAAACATTAAGGTTTTGAGTAGTTCGCAGATTTGTCCAGTGAAAGTACTGGCAGACATTAAAAGGGCCGCCGCACCCTTCTACTGCCCCCGTATAACAGTTTTTTTTTTCTGTATTAAACTGTTGTGTTAGCTAGTAGTCTTACACTGGTTCTATGACATGTTAAAAGGGGCAAGTCTCTAAATTCAAAATGGAAGAATTACGGCGTTCTAAAGTTGCCACTTTGCTAAATTCCAATCTAAAATACCGATAGAAAAACACGAAAGATTAAAATGATTGAAGTTTTGAACTAGTGTAGAGCGTGACCAGGCTTTTCGAATGACGTAAAGATGTACGAAGTCGTAGGTCAAGGTAAAGATATAATTTAGGTCAAATTATTTAATAAATAAAAAAACCACGAAATTTTACGACGTGGAGCTTCCAGACAGGGGCAATGACCTCCGTAAATTTCACTTCCGTATCATTCCGAAATTCAACGTCATATGGCCCCAGCCTGGTTAGCCCTAGAGGAACTTTTAATCCATTATAACTTGGCCGTTTTAACTTCGATCAATACCATGTTTATGAATTGACCTGCATACTTGAATGTAAGGCGTGCACGTGACTGCCAATTCACCAATTGAAGCAACCGGAAGTGCTGCGGTGGCCATTTTGCTGGTATCAAAAACATTCAGCCGATGCACAAACTTCACTGATTCTTACAGCCTAATAGGTACTCAGTAACAACTGACAAACTTTAACCTAGTCAAATTTCTTTATTTTCTGACCGAAACGTACACATTGTATGCAACCTAAATTGAAGACAACAGAAATGCCGAGATCATGTGCTGCTTTTAGTTTCAATTATGCACCAACAGATTGCAGACATATGAAGCTAGAAACATTGACGCCTGTGCTGGTTTTACGTTAGGCCCATATATGGGAGTACTTCAAGTTCATGCTTTTACAAGGCACCCTAGCAAAGTGTCCCCCCTAAAAGGCTCCCCCACAAAGGCTCCCCCACAAAGTCTCCCTAGTGACATATTAAGACACCCCTGAGTTACAAAGTCACCACTGACAAACTCCATCTCCTAAGTTAATCTGACCGTGTAAAAAAGGTCGCCTGCCGGACAAGTCAGGTTTCCCCTCACGAAACACATCGGCAGGTTTAGCTGCTCTATGCCCATAAGGACTCAATCCTACCAAAAAGCCAATTTTCAGGTAACATTCCCATAAGGAATTCTTCCGGGACTCACTTTAAGAGTATGTGGGAGAATATGGGTCAACGTCAACCTCAAAATATCTCTCGTGCATGTGGGCTACCCATATGGGCCCATTATCAATCTCGGTAAATATGGGCTTACATATGTGGGGCTCATAAATGTTTTGTACTTGGGTTTGGGCTTTGATAGCACGTTTTGTAATATCGTATCCAATAGGTTTCACATTTTTTTTTTTGCAAATTGCACATTACCGCATGGTACGTATTGCCTTTTCATTACAGCATTTCCGTATAAGTTGTCCATTTTTTTTTTATTTTTCATAAAAAATAGTTATGTAACTTTTGAATATTTCGAAGGCGTCTTTGTGGAACTCATGAGGGTGACTTTGTCAGGGCGACTTAATATTTGAGGGACCGGCGACTTTGTTAGGATGCGATTTTGTTAGGGGCGACTTTCTTCAGGGTTGAATTTGTAGGTGGCGACTTGGGTGACTGGCCTCCACTGTGACGTATACGGTTTATTGATCACAGTTATATAAAGCATCGGCATTCGGCATGTACTATTAAATACTTGCAGGCCTTACTCTTCACTTGAACAGTAAAATATTCAACATTTTTTTTTTGTATCAGTAAATTACATCACGTGGTGTATTTGCTATATATTTCAACGCCTCATTACAGTTCAGTAAAGCTTCATTCACTTTTCATTCTTAAAAAGGAATATTTGAAGTTACGATTAAGCGTTTCGAATTATCATTTCGAATTAGGGCCGATGCGACTTTGTCGACTGAAGGGTGAAGTTGTCAGGGCGACTTTATTAGAGACGACTTTGTTAGATCGATTTTAAGGTCTGACACTCGACATTACCCTCTTTCATTGAACTTGAACTTAGTTTTCACTGGAAAAGAGGACTGACTGAGACGTCGCACTAGCCACTCGGTCAAGTTGAACGTCAATCCACCACTGCACCTAGCGAAAGCTTTGGGTTAGATGTAACGTGACTTTTTTTCAGTTTTCAAAGTAATTGACATTTTCTGTTTAAAATGGGCACACACCACAACATATTTGGTCTTATTTCAAGCCATAACATCAAATTACCAAATCATCATCTCAAACTGCCTATCCAACTGTGTGGAGAGAGTCGCTATTATACGACTATTTTGCCACACACAATATGGAGGCCTTGATGCTTCAATTTTTGGGCACCACCTAACATCCAGATATGAAGATCACTGAGTTTATTTCATAGATGTGCGCTGTCGTGACCGTTCCACAGGTATAGAGATTATGCACCGACGCCATTGCTTTGGGCGTGCCTCTGTTTTGTCGTCCAGGGGTCCATTGTGCAACAGCTATTACTAAGGTGCTGTCGAGCTCATGATTCAGTACCATCCAGCAGGCCAAGCTGAAACGCGCTGACGTCACGTGTATAACCTCTATAGACAAAATTTTTCAGATTCGTCACTTTCGAGTATAAGGGCCACATAAACTGTTTCCACCATCATAAAGGCTCATATGATCTTCCAAATAGATTACCACATTTAACTGATCCAATTGCACATGTATATCCTGATTTTGCCGCCATCTTGTCTCTACATTCCAACTGCGAAAACTAGAAGTGCAAAGTGTCAAAATTTAAAACTAAATGTAACCCGCCAACAAAGTTGTAATCTGCTCAAATGTTTTATCGATCATAATTTAAAAATGTAACAACATCAAGACACTACATCAGTTCAAGACTATAGCTTGCTCCGAAACAAACAAACCAACAAAAAAGGGGCAAAATTCAGTTTTCATTAAATTGACAAAAATTTCAAAAAAGATAAAAAAATCGTAAAAGTGTCGGATGATCTTAAAAAAAAAGTGTCGGATGATCTTAAAAAAAAAACCATCAGCAGTGTCGTAAAAAGTTCAACTTAAACATATCAATTTCATGTAATTGTTGAAGTGAGGATGAAATTTGACCCGGAAAACAACACCCCACTTCCAGTGTAAAATTTTCAACTACCCATGATGTCTGTAAACATATCTTATTACATAGCACTGGCCATGGAAATCTCGATAGTGCTACTTTTGAAACTATATTTTGTTTACGGTTTGAGATACGAGCAAAATACCGTTGAAGAAGGATTTTTTCTGTAATCGGTTCACTTTAAACTTAAAGAATCTTTAACTCTCATACCTTGATTTTTTCCGATTTAGACTAAGCCTATTATTTACCACTAGAATCAAACCACCTTATGTAATTACTCTAGGCTTCTGGGGCCCGTTACGTCCTAACCCTAATACACTATAGGTCACTGTTACGAAAACCCTAGGTCCAGGCGGCTATTTTCTGTGTTCCATACTTTAAACGTTCTTATCATCACTTTCGCTTTCAGTAGACCCGTTTAACCTGGTTCGGTTGCAAAGATGATATGAAATTGTCTTGCTTAAAATGAAAATTAAAAGGCCATAGCTATTTTTAACAATGAGAATGAAATTTTGAATCGTGTTTTACTTTTTTTTTATTCAAAAATCGTTACTAAATCGGTCCCTGTGAAATAACCACTCAGACATAGGGTCCGAAAGTTCCACTAGTAATAAGACATTTTGATATCCGTCGCAATTAATAATCTTAACAAAATAACCACCTCTCAAAGTTACAAAAACGCAATTGCCAGTAACAGTTACTATATAGGTATATTGGGGAAACTCCGAAATGTCGACCTTACAAAATACATACCCTCGTGTAGATAAATTTTTGCATCACTTTACTAAAATAAGCATCGTTTGTAGAAGTTGCGGTGTTTTAAACAGACAGATATTTAGTCACATCTACAAACGTTGTTCAAATGATGTTAAAATTTCAAATAACATTGATCTTGAATGCGACTTTTAATGTCATTAAATCTGACCATGCGCACATCCCCCAAGAAAAAGCGCTCTCCCAAAGAGCTGTCTAACTCTTAATACTTAAGTTTTGAACGCAAGTAAAATATTTTTCGATACCCAAAAGAAAATGGTATCACCTTCAAATTTACAGTAGTAACGGGCACTGCCCCTCCCGTAAACAACTGTGAGCATATTAGCATCCAAGATCGTCCAGGGTACACAAGCGTCATTCAAAATAAAAGACCCGATATCCCCGAGAACGAACAGGTTACAGATTTTGGTTACGTGCTCCTTCTTTACATCTATTTTAGAATATCGGCTTGTCCTCACAAAATGGTCTGGAGAGTCGCGACAGCCCCTTTTCATTCATTTTATGACCTTTCAAAGAAGTTTAACTTTTCAAATTTTAACAAATTTTAACCCAAATTTTGATATACTGTAGCGAGAAAAGTCGCCGTCACACAACAGGTAAAATACTTCAGGGAATATTTCCCAAGGTCCCTTCAGTCCAAATCAGAAACAATTTGTACCTCAGACCCACGAGCTTTTAGTCCAAAGATATGAAGACAAGTTGAAAAGTGCCGTATTGTAGGCACATTTTCGTTTGCACAATACGCTTTTGGTCTCCCAGACGTGTCAAAACCTTCAGGATTTTTTTTTTTTCAAAAGTTCATGCGATGAAGAATGAAGGGTAAGAGGTCAAATGCTTGGGACACGGCCCCCTTCCCGTAATCGGGTAGCCCTGAAGTGGATACGGTTTCTTTTGTAAACATTAAGAATGTCTAGGCCGCCGAATGACGTCGAATGTCACTGTCAGAAAACAATAAAAACAGAAACGTGTCCAAGGTCACATTCGGCCCTTCTCTCTTTATTTAAATACAGCGCTCTCACCCATGAGACCTCTTCCCTGGAGACGCAGATGAATATAAAACAAAATGGATATTCGGCTACAGCTTATTTGCACATGACCTTGCAGAGGGCGCATTCTACTCCTACAGAAAAAAGTCATATGTCAAAAACAGTCAACAAATTTGGTTTGCAAATGGCTATTTTTTGAATTCGATGTGCCTGAAAACCATTTGCACAATGTTTATTACCCCGCCCGTTCCCAGGGCCCCGTGAGATTACATTAATCATACCAGACTTTAACATTCCGTGCCACACGACACGATTTCCGTGGTGAACGCACACAACGAATATAAACGGCACCTCTGTCTTCGTCAGACACTTGGTGTTTTATATTCAGGAGATGGGGTTCGTGCGGGTATCACTTGAAGTACACACATTTTATCAACATGAGATGCTCATGTTTGAAACCAGCGTGCGAAACCCCTTTCCCCTGTCCCTATAGATTGAATGACCCTTTCATTTCATTAAAAAATATGGCCTTTCTTTAAAACATTAGGCATCACTTTTTCAACATGAGTCATAAACATGCTTCAAGTATGAGACGTACAAGTTACCCTTCTTGCTGTATCGTGTAAACAAGGTTTTCGGGCTTTTACCCTTGGTGAGCCCATGTGATCTTTGAGCTCCACCAAGTACTTAATATGGGCTACCCACATGCCAAGTATAAGGAAATACCAAGCTATTCTTTTCAAAATATCGTGTAAACAAGGATTCAAGGCTTTGACCACTGCTGACCTCACTTGACCTTTGTCCTCCAACAAAATTAGGTTTCTTGTTTCCCTATATGGCATGCACACACCAAGTGTGAAATCTATCCAGTTTCTTAACTTTAAACATTGTGTAACAAAAGTTTCAAACATACACTGGTGACCGCATAAGACCTTTGACCGCCACCAAATACAATAAGGGTCATCTACTCCATATGGGTCATCTAAAACTTAAGTATTAGGACCCTTAAATTACTGCTCTTGAGATATTGTGTAAACAAGCAACGAACACCCCTCTCTTTTCCACACACACACGAGACATCACATATATTGAATTTCCCACCTGCTTTCGGTAAAGAATCAATAACCTTAGCCTGCTAAGGCGATAACAAAAGTGGTTAACTGACAGCTACAAAAGTGGTTACAAGAAGTTTCTATTACAAAATTGGTCAATGAGCATTACAAAAGTAGTGGGTTTAAAGATGACAAAGCTAGTGATTTTCTTACATATATTTGTTATTTTATTAGTGTAGACCTATTAAAAAGTGGTTGTTAAAGTTTCCAATGAGTAACAAAAATTATTATTTCTCATTTCTTTTTTTTTTAATTATATAGTCAACCGAAAACATATTACACAATTTTCATCAAATGGCAGCAAAGCATTTTATCTAGTAATTTTGTAATCACTGAACCAGTGCGGATTTTTTCTACACTGTTAAAAAATTTCTCTGTAAATTTACATAATTTTTATGGCAAATTTTTTTCATACCAAATAATGTTTTTTTTACAGCCAGACTGTAATCATGAAAAAACATTAAGGGTTTGTTTTTTCTTTACAGTTTTTGCTTGTAAATTAGTTTAAAAAAGTCTACTGTAAAATCGAATTACAGAATTTTTCTGTTTTGTTTACCTTAATTTTATATGAATTTACAGCCTACCGTTTTCATTCCCGACGTTTTAATATTTATTATTAATATCGCTTTCTAACCTTTCATATGTTATTACGTAACATACACTTCATCATTACGTAGATCAGGTATTTGCTTATCAACGTAATGTGTCGTTACGAAGTTGTTTTCAATCAAAACACATTGAGGATGCTTTGTTGTCATATTGTTGTCAAATAGACTGCTATCTCAAGGAACTTTGTAATTGGAAAGTCACATTTTTTGTACAATATAATAATTGTTTTTAAAATAAATACGACAAAGAATGCAAATACATTGGTTGCAACATTTCCAGACAAGGTAAACAATACGTTTATCACTTCCTGATTAAAAAACGCCAAAGAAGATATTTTTCAAAGCAACAGCAATCCTTTTGTTAGGAAAATGCCTACAAAATAAGCTCCACCCATTTATGCAAAATGAGATTTACGTCATAAAGTGGTAAATTTACAGACTCTTTCAAGTAAATTTGTGAAACGTTTTTAATTCGATCAAGTGCATGAGCGCCTGTGGCGATGAGTTGACATCAGTATACCAATTATCAGTGCTCTGAAATTAGGGCCTTACAATTTCTTTTTACTTAAAAATGTGTGACAAAACACCAGTTGTATAATGATATTTATAACTAAGAACGTAATAACTTAGTATGCTTTTATAATAAATGTAAGTTAATTTTCAACAAAGGCCATAAATTTACCAAAAATTTTTTTCTTTAACTGAAACTTCTCAGAACGATGCATGTTATATATTGAAAATTTTCTGGCTATTTCTTATTTGTTTGTTTGGGCTTATTTTTGTTTCTTTTTCAGCTTAAAAACAAAATGATGTTTGTTAAATGACAGTATTTTTATGTGAAATCAGAAAAATACAAAATACTGTTAAAATTTCTGTAAATTTACAGAAAAAGTTTTACAAAGCAGTAAAATTTGGTTAAAAAAGCAGACAAAAATGGTTTTTCAAATAAACAGAAAATACATGTTGAACAACCTTTTTTTATCGTAGCAATACAAATTGTCTGTAAAGATACAGAAAATCTCTATTAAAAGTAAAATAAAAAAAGTTTAAGTTAAAAAAAGTCTGTAAATTTACAGAAATTTTTAACAGTGTATTATTGCAAACGAAAGCTCAAAGGCTGGCCCGCCTGGTAAATGCCTTTACTGGCCATCTGAGGAGTTGCGATCGTTCAAAGTTTCTTTGTTGACATAGCATTCCGGGCAGGATCCCATTTTTTGGGCTCATTTTCGTGGCAACGTAAATTTAAATAACATCCTTGTTGCTGTGCAGTTTTCTAATTTACTGTTGATGTTGACGTTCTCCAGCAAATGAAAACTCAAATGAGCGAATGCCTAGATTCTATTAAAAGACTGTGAATTGACATTTTCTGTCCTCTGAGGGGTCCGAATTTTTAAAACTTCCTGACTGTTCTGTGCCAAAGAAATGGTGCCACTACGAGGCGCGGTTGTAGGGACATTATTATTATTTTTTTTGTTGGGGGGGGGGGGGGGCTAATTGACGTTTAAACATCTAGGTGAAGCGCCACCATCAGTTGGCGCTAAGGGTACAAAGAAAATTTTTGCCAAAGAAAAAAGCCTCCCAAATTGCACGAAATGGCACTTGTCAGGCCTTGCTTTACGCATACAGACATTTTTTATTTTGAGATCTCGTGTTAAAAAAACTGACTCTTCCGAAAATAAAGATGAATGAGAAAATTTATCTGAGTTTTTAAACTGTTGCAGGCCGTGAAAATTGGGACTCAATTCGTGCACGTTACGGCTAGAAACGTTAGGAGGGTGTATACGTTATACATACGCGTAAGGTACTTAATCAACACATGTTTCAAAGGTTAACAACTTAACATATTGCTATAGTAGCCTACACACAAATCTTTTTGATTTTCACCCTTTGGTTTCGGTCGAGAGGATTTTTAAAATAAAACATCCACACAAACACATTGCCAGCGTTGGCCAAATCCATAGATAAACGTTAGGAGGGTGTTAACGTTATACATACGCGTAAGGTACTTAATCAACACATGTTTCAAAGGTTAACAACTTAACATATTGCTATAGTAGCCTACACACAAATCTTTTTGGTTTTCACCCTTTGGTTTCGGTCGAGAGGATTTTTAAAATAAAACATCCACACAAACACATTGCCAGCGTTGGCCAAATCCATAGATAAACGTTAGGAGGGTGTAAACGTTATACATACGCGTAAGGTACTTAATCAACACATGTTTCAAAGGTTAACAACTTAACATATTGCTATAGTAGCCTACACACAAATCTTTTTGGTTTTCACCCTTTGGTTTCGGTCGAGAGGATTTTTAAAATAAAACATCCACACAAACACATTGCCAGCGTTGGCCAAATCCATAGATAATAATATCTTGCAACTCAAGAAAACTTGTGTGCACGGTTGAGTAAGCCTATAAGCATGTGTCCTTCCCGTGTGTTAATACAATTTGCAGTTAGCAGTTACCAGTGCAAAGAGCGCACTTCTGTTTTGCGTTGTTGTTACGTTGATTGATTGCATGTGTGTTCGATGTCACATCAGACCAACTTGAGACATCGAGTGTTAAATTAACTCCGGTAACTGGGCAACATGCCTATGGAGGAATATAATATATTTTGCAATACCATGAAACAAACTGTTCGAGTCCATGTAGTACCATTAATAGTATTTTGAAAGCTCATCTTTGGCTTTGTTACTGATAGTTCACTTTTCATTTGCCCTTTTTTTTTTCTTTTTTTTTGGGGGGGGGGGGGTAGCAATTTTTAACCCCCCCCCCCCCGTAGAACCGCCCCTGGCCACTAAGACAAGATAGCCTTTCGGGTAGAAATTTATTTTTCCGGCAAACGATTTTCTGCAGTTCCAAACTGAAATGCTCCGGTAAGCAAATGTTCAAAGCTTGGGGAGGGGGGGGGGGCGACATGAAAACTTTGTTAACGTCAAACATTGTCACGGGAATGTGTAAGAAAGTTAAAAAGATAATTTCTTTAATACCATATTATCGCGTTGCAAGCTGTACATAATGTCTTACCGTATTTCCCGGTTGTGTTTTGATTAGCCCTTTCCAGTTAACTTTAATTGTAGAAATATTGAGGTGTTGACGCAATGCCTTGGTAGAATTATAAGACTGTTGAATTTCTTTTGTGATAGTCGCATGGCAGTTCTAAACTATTTAAAAGAGTATTTACAACTTCAACCACTTGGCGAAAAAAAGTTGCTCTTGTCTAAAGTTTACGTCATGCGTCTATTATTTCGCTATTTGGAACTCACCGTAACATGCTACATAACTATGATGCTCTAACAAACATTTGTGTCTGAGCCGTTTCGAATGCAACACGAAATAACGCTACTCCAAGTTGTGATTTGCCAGATGCAACGCAGGAGGTGAGTGATGTCATTAGGTCGTAGCAGACGTCCGCGTTGTAAAATCTACAGCTCACTTTTTGCGACACCAACTGCCGGAGAAATATTGTGACTCGCATTACTGTACAATTTGCGGGTTTGTTGTCTATATATCTGCCTTAGTGACTGCTATTCAATACTTTTGTTTTTGTGTTTTTAACTATAAAATGGACCAATGGTAGTATCCAGTAATCATTTTTTTTTAATTTTAAACTGTCATTTACCGACTTTTCTGTCCCGTAGTGTAATTTTTATACGAAATGAGAGAAACCGTCTTCAATTTAATCTTAAAAAATACGATGTAAGGGAAATTTATCAGTAAAATGCAAAATAACAAAAAAATATTTTTCTTTCCACACAGGCGGAGAGCGGTAGACGAGCAAAAGGAAGAGGAAGAAGAAATTGCACTTAGACTTGATGATGGCAGTGTCATAGAGTAACAACGACGTTGAAAACTAGGTCTAAGATAAAATATCATTTCAATAACTTCACTTCTTATCTACCGGCGTGGGCGCCACTCCATTCGTGGGAGCTGTATATAACCTCATCTTCTAGTTGCATAAATTATGCACTTGACTTCTTTGGATTTAAATCTAGAACCGTCTCTTCTATAAATTGACTACTTAGGATGTAAGAAAAGTACCGAAGACTAATAGCAAAACCAAAGTCCAGTTAAATAGTTAAAAGACGATGATTTACCTTTAAGAAACCATTTCATTAAAAAAATGATTGTTATGACACAATGCTAGAAACTGCTGAATCAGCTACACAGAAATTATGCCCGTTTATGGTTTCTGGACTGGGGGGATTAAGATGAGGTAAATTAAGTTACGGGTTATCCAGTGAGCGTTAAGCCTTTGCCATTTCTCTTAAACACGTCTTCACCAGACAGACAGCGGCAGGCTAAGTACTAATATGGAGTACGAACTAACCGTTAGTAAAAGTTAGAAGAAGACCTGCTGCCTGCGAATTATGGAAGTTAGCCCTGCATAACAAAAGCATTAAAAAAGGCAAAGGAATACTGCTCTCACTATCAAACTTCAATAGGTTTCTAGAAAAAGGGGTTCTGTTTAGCAGGAAACTTAGTAAATAAAAAATATTTTTTAGGTCTTTTCATAATGCAATTAAGAACTTAAAAATCAAAGTCTAAGGAAGTAAGGTTAAATGAAGTTTCGATATGTCTGATCTTTTGAAAAGGCAAAGGTGTCACACTGTCAACAAAACGTGACCTCTAAGCAAGTACACATGACATCATAACATAATGACCAATCTTATGTTTTTCTTTAAAATTTGCAACCAGGTTTGTTCTCTACAATCTCATGCTGTCATGATAGCCTTCCATAAGTAGCATAAGGGTTTTGCAAACTTTATATTTCTTACAGAAGGAGACTTTCCCTATTAACTTCACCTTTTAACTTGAAGGTCAGCACAACAGTCTGGAAAACTAATGGAAACAAATCATGCCTTTTCAATGAGAGGAAGTAATAGAATTTCTGCTGCCCTCGAGCTCAAACATTAGAACATTAAATTGTAGAAAGTTCAATTGCGGATATCTCGGAGAGTTAAATTTTAAAAGGAAGTTTGATGATCAAACTTGTGGCTTTAGTTCCCCTTTCCGATATTCACTGAAAGTTCGAGACTCACAAAACGTGGACTGGTCACATTCATGTTGCAATTTAGTGCACCTATAATATTTGTTTGAAATTAAAATATCTTCATAAACTTTTATCAAAGGTGCAAGTACGATGCTTGTGTAACATGGACCCTTGCAGAAGTATGTAAAATATCCAAGCAAAGCGCCACAGTCATACAGCGCATATAGTTCACACGGAGAACGCTTTTGCCAAAACAACGCATCCTCGCCCATTAAGAAATTATCCCCATGGTTTGTAATATACGTAAAGAATAAGGTTTACCTTGTGAAGGAGGTTGAGTACTTTAATCTTTCTTACAGGTGACAGGATATTTTACTGAGCTGTCTGGAAGCTGCAGTTTTCCAGTCTTTGTGTTTTTGCACGGGAGGTTTCCGCCTTCAGTCTAAAAAAGGGAACTCCCTCTTCTGAAAGGGCTTGATTGACAAATATACTAAATATTTTACCCCGAACGTAGAGAAGGTTTTAATGGTTGATATTGTGATAACGGCGGTGCATGCTCCAAATGATAGAAGCTACACTAAACCTGGCATCTCTTGCCAAAAGATATTGCTGTAGCCGCCCTCAACTTCCCAACTGCCGTTGGGGGGGGGGGGGGGGCGAGAGAAGAAAGTTTTCGTCCGATAAACCAGAGTGCTTCTCATATCATACCATTTCGACGATGCAAAAATGGCACAAAACTTCTCAGTTAAAAAATTGCACTTATGCCGACTTTTTTTTTAGAGTGCGCCATTTCTGAAGGCAGGCAAGGAATCTATGCGGTGGTGATGTCGTGTGTATGGGTGTGCATGTGGGTTTACTTCACTCTGAAACTGTGGACCTTAACAATGTAGAACAAAAGAAAAAACAATGAAGTCCTCACA
The DNA here is from genome assembly GCA_037179385.1 of Holothuria scabra. Classification (NCBI taxonomy): domain Eukaryota; kingdom Metazoa; phylum Echinodermata; class Holothuroidea; order Aspidochirotida; family Holothuriidae; genus Holothuria; species Holothuria scabra. The sequence goes on from CM074179.1 coordinate 68,075,887, forward strand.
GTGTGTAAGAAAAAAACCTGTACGTTTGTATGTGTGTGTTGTAAAAACAGTATCTCAAGCACGGTACATGTGACTATGCTCACATTTGGATGCGTGGGGAAGTCGTATTAAGAAGATGATCCCTATCGATTTTATTGAGGTCAAAGGTCATTGGGGTCATCGGAGGTCAAATGCTATATTCCTTAGAAATTACTTGTAAACACGGTATCTCAAGAAGGGTAAGAAGGACTTATCTCAAATTTGGTGCGTGGGATGGCAATATTGATTAGATGATTGCTTTTGTTCTTGGTGGAGGTCCAAAATTATTTGGGATCAAAAGGTCAAAACCTTGTGAACACGATGTCCCAAGAACGGTCCGTGCAAATAAACCCTTATTTGGTGTGTATGGGTTGGTCGAATTCAGTAAATGACCCATATTGTTTTTAATGGAGGTAAAGGTCATTTTGCGGTCACCAGATCCCAAAAGGTCAAAACCTTGTTAAATGATATCTCAAAAATGGTGAATGTGACAAAGCTCTTTTTGGGGTGTGTGGGTTGGCCGTATCGAGTAGTGGATTTCTATCGATTTTCGTGAAGGTCATTTGGGGTCAGCAGTGTCAAAGGTTGAAAAGATTGTTTTCACACTATTACAACAACAAAGGTAACTTGTAGGGTCCACATTCTTGGCATGTATATGACGCACAGTGAATAACAGATCCCTATGGTTTTTGGTGGAGGACAAGTGTCATTTGGGTTCACAAGGGGTCCAAGTTTCGATATCATGTTTGCACGATTTCCCATGATTCGAGCCTTGGGTATTGCAAAATTTCACACATAGTACGATGATGTGATATAGTGAGCACGACCCTTAATTAATCTAGGTGGTCAAAGGTCATCCAAGATCTCAATGTAGGAATCGTGGATGCTTTGCAAGTATACTTTGTGGGTGCATTACGGATCACTGTCAATTTGAAAAAAAAAGATAGCCTTAAATTTCAACGGCAGCTAATTACTAAGTCTTTTGGCCCCCTGGTTTGTATTTAGGAATAAGAATAGAGATTTTTTTTATTACTGTTAGTTGTACTGAAATGACCCATAACTCTTGATGATTTGTAGTATGATTAATTCCGTTCTAGCAAATTTATATGTACAAAACATGTTTGAGAAATGTCAGCATTTATGCAGCTATAGGAATTTATTGACAATGGTCTCATTATATTATCGTAATGTCAGTAAGTATTTCCCCTTTTAGCCAATAAAATCAATGTGTAAACTGGATGAAGTGAATACTGAAATAATCGGGAAAATTACCCCCCCCCCCCCAAAAAAAAAACAACATGATTTTAAGCAAGAGGTAATCCTGATTGGTTTGGTTCATCAAACCCTTAAACGCGTATTTAAGAGTGAAGGTAAATTTGAGGTTTTTTAAAAACATATATGACAATGGAACCTTTATGGTCTCGAAAAAGTAAAGATGTCGGCTCTGCCATTCTTCAGTCCTTTGTCATGGCAAAGGGATCGGAAGTCTCCACAGTGACTAATTTTGTTTTAAACAAAATGACGACATAACGGAATGTTTTGACACAATGTATCATCATATATTTCCTCGTAGTAACATCGATTTAGAAACATTATTTGAAAATTAATACCTGCATCGTTGTACCATTTTCTGTTGAAGCCCTATCTTTTCACATAAGCATGCAAGTCATAAAAATCACAAAATCATAAAAAATACAAAATCATGAAATATTAGTTTATAAATCATAAAAAGACCAATTCACTACTGTTTCTGTTCATATCAATCATATAAACCACTTGTATGTTCATGATTTTGAAATCAAAAGGAAACAGGGTTGCTCTGTTATCTGAAATTTACTTGTTGAGTGTTTTTGGCCCGTTTTTATCCATTTCCCCTTCCCTTGATTGTATTTACCAAAAGGAACGTAATAAACGTAATATGAGAAAGGAATGCGGTTGTGGCTGACGAAAACCTGCTGTATCATGACTGAAAGGAGAAGGTGATGGGTATCTTTATACACCACAAATCGAAAGCCAAGTGTTTACATAACAATTATTGACACCTGTAACAAGTCAGAGGAGCCACTACAGGAACTTTGAAGTTATCAGTAGAGAAACCTTTAAATAGAGACCGATTACAAAATATATTTTGAGAGTCAAAAAACTAAAATGACATTGAGAGTTGTTATCTAGATAGTAGGTTTCCTTCTTCAAGTCAGTGGTATATTTTTCGATTTGTTCTGTCTTAAACTGGCCTAAAGATCACAAAATATAATTTCTTGACAGTTCAGCCACAACGTACATAGGATATAGGGAAGGGGACAAAGCATGAATGAGTGATTTCTTGCCCTAGGGAGGAATCTGAGGGAAACGGTTTCAACGCATATCCTTAAGGGCGACACACACCTACCCGTTTTTCGGTCAGTTTTAAATGTGCCCGTGCGCGTCTCCAATCCGCACTCAGCAATTTGGAACACACCTATCATTTAAGTTCGCGCGTAGTATCAGATGCGTTCGGACACGTTCCTTCTATTTAGCGAACTTTACGACGTTGTTTCAATGCTACTCACTTGAGCTGAAATGGGTTCAGATAATTTGGAGATAGAAGAAATAAACTAGGAATATACTGGAAGTGGAGGATAGCGATCAATCGGAAAATGATCGTAGATGCTGGGTTCATCATGTTTTGGAAAGCAGAAAAAAGTACTGTGAATATATATCACCGTGTGGTAAGAGAGTTGTAGTTAGACACTCTAAGATATCACCAATGTTTCAGAATGTCTCCCAATCAGGTGGAGAAAAATGATATTTTTAGACTTGTACGTCCCCAAATCAGCAAGCAAGATATAATTTTGAGGGAGCCCGTCACCCCGAAAGAGGATTTAGCTATTTCCATCAGGTACTGACGTAGCCATAGAGGCCCCAGGTGGCCATGACCCCCAATCGAATTCCGAAGACATACTTCTATACGTACTGCTTATGCACACCTGAGAAAGTACCTTGGAAGTGACCCTACCCCCCCCCCCCCCCCCCCCAAGAAAATACATTTGAAAATTATTCGTTTTTTGACTTATTCCTCTGAATTTGGCAAACGTATTGTCGTCAATTGTCTCACTCACGGGAAATGTCCAGGCTATCTGTTTTATACTCTTCACAACTACTCTCTAGGTTATTCTTATTTTGGCATTAATATCTCAAAAAGCTTTCTTGGAACAAGCATATCAACGGTATTACCCCATCAGATTATATGCCCTAAAGCTAGATGAAAAAAAAACCGATGTAAGTCCCCCGAGACACGATCTTCTCAAGTGTTTGTTATCAATTTGTTATCCTCAATTAATCGATGAATTAATTGATCGTGTATAAGTTCATGCAAGGCATGAGGAATTTGACGTCTGCTGCAGTAGAACCGAAATGGAATGTTTACTGCACTGAGGGAGAGGAGAGGAGAGGAGAGGAGAGGAGAGGAGAGGAGAGGAGAGGAGAGGGGTGAAGTAATATTCGTTTCTTTGAGGCTCGAAAAAGGGTGTATGAAATAATATTTTCAGGTTGTTTGTAAAGCTAAATAAAAATTTATATCTTGCCAAGTCTTCAGTCATTAGGGAGCAAAAATTGCCAAAAATAAGAGTTCCTCTTCTGCAGCTTACTTGAATGTCAAATGTCATCCCTTGTTAAGAAGGGGCTGAACGGACTCATTCAATTTTCTTAAACAGACATTTTGAGATTTATGATATCTGCTCTTAGATCGTTGGCGGTACAGACCTCACTTTTTCTACATGAGTCACTAAATGTTTCAGAATTTGTTGACTTTGATTAAATGCTGCTTGAGGAATGAGAGGAAAGAAAGGAAATACCTTCAGGTCAACTGCACACGCTATCTTAATTCAAAAATATAAATGCAGGAAAGTTAACAAATATAATGATTTCAGTCCTTCATCTAAATTGAAGTCCCCTGCCATTTTGATTTATTAGGTACTACACAGATCACTACCTGTAAAACGCTCGAATTTATCGCTAGTGTGTTTTGTAAAAGACAATTTAAGAACCCCAAACCTTGTGAACCCGAAACCGATCTACTTTAGATAAAGAAGCAAAAGGATATTACCCGATGGGCGGTGCTAGGCGTGTAGCTAGGATTGTATCATGAGGGGGGGGGGGGGTTCTGACCCCCAAACTCCCCCTCGCAACTTTTATGTTGTCAAAAATATTGATATAGTTCTTAAAAGGTATATTAATGTAACTATCTATAGAAAAGGGTATCAAACAAGTTCATCCTATAATTTACGAATAGCTAATCAGATGAAAGATCTTTTCATGAAATGGTGTTCATAACTTATGGGGCTTCTTCTGTTTGCCTCAGCACATGCTTTTCAAAGTTAAAAAAAAAAAAGAGCAGAAGAACAAGAATTACCTACTATGATTATCCACTAAGTCTTTAACATAAGTTAATGCAGGTAAATTTTATTCAGTAGAATGGATTCTTCAAAATAAGCTTCATGATTTTGATTTGGTTTTATTGTAAGTAGCAAACTAGTTTCCATTGAGTAAAGACTTATTTACTTTATCAGTAATGGCATCCCATACCGTTCTTGAAAATTTTGTCAACAAAATAGCTTTCTTAAGATCTCGTGAAGTAAGAAAAAATTGAAAACCCCATGTTGGATATTTTAATTGCGTTAAAGATTGCTGAGTGCATGAGCAAACGCTTAATATGTGGCTCTACAGATTATTATACTTACTAATTTAAAAACAAAAGTTTTATAACATTACAAACAACATGTTTTAAAATGCTCCGAAAAGTTCGAAAAGTCGTGCCACCAAACGGTTTCACATATAATAAGAGAAAATTGTGTGAGCACACAGCGTGACAGAGTTTCAGCATTTTAAAATATTTTTCATAACATGCGACTAATAGTCACAAAAATGTAATTTTTCGTTGATTCCACGGAAAGGAGTTTAAACATGTGGGTGTATAAACATTTATGTGCTAGTGGCGGTATTATTCATAGGTTGCATAGTTTGATTCTATGTCGAAAACCGTAAGACAAGTTTGGATTTTATGTGTAAAGCCACTTTCTAAAACCCGCATATCTCTTAGGCTTAATGCAAACTGACACATGAAAGACCCAGGACATTTAGCGAACCATTAATTTCTTACTGTAACCACATCTTTTTTCATCATGGAATCCCTATATCGAGATGACTTTTCAGCAAAATCACCAATCTATGTATAAAGGATTTGATAAGGAGGTGGGGGAGTACTGACAATAAGCACAATCTAAAATAAAAGTTCAAATTGAACCGGAAAAGGATCAAATGGGCACTGATCCTAGAAGGGTCCAAATACTTGACTAGTTTCGGTTCACAATGTAGCATTTTGGTTCGAAATGAACCAGCTATAGTCAAATATTTGATCCCTTTTCGGTTTAAACAGCTCATTTGATTCTTTTCCGGTTCGATTTGAGGAACTATTGCATAATCTTCCTGTTTCTATGCAAATGTTACAGTGTGCATGCCCAAGTCCTCTAAACTCCTCCACAATGAAACTGATGAGTCCTGTGATATTAATCACATCACATCGAAGCGAGTTAGAAAAAGGGCCTTTAAAGAATTACCTTATCTATGTTTTCTACTGTCAATTCTGTCAATGTTCATTACTTTTACAGAAATAAGGAACGACTACTCTTAAAAATTACGATTTGCACTATCCATCTCCCAAATGTATCCACGCTTGGCCCTTACTATATCTAGAGTTCCTCCTTCGTCCACAATAATAAAACCGCCACCAGCGTCATCGGAATAGGACCCTTCGGCCTCACGCTGAAAACTACCGTCATCAGCTTCCCTAAAGACAGATGCTGATACTCGACCAGGTGGAGTCGGAATGGTGACATGTTTCCCAGCGGGAATCACTTGAGTTGTGTTACGGTTTTCAGGGCCAGTGAGGACGACTCTCACACGATCACACGTCGCGTTAGCAATGTTGGTGTTGTGTTGTTGCCCCATGCTGAAACAGATCTGTAGAAACAAAACCAGGTATCTTCTGAGGTACATTCGAGTAAGGCTAATAGCGAGGATCAATGCTTTGACAAACGGTCAGTCTTGGAGTAAACACCCTTTGCTTTCAGATGTGCAATTTGCTTCACATGTGGAAGTAGTATAAAAAGAATCCATTCAAAGTGGATTGATTTTAGAGCATATGAAGGTTTGCTATGGTTGCTCGTATAAGAATATATGCATGTTTTATTTTCAGTGTAAATTAACTTGCACAATGGCCACTTAAATCTCTCTAAGGTAGCCTGTATTACTGACATTTTTAAAACAACATAGGATGTAACATAACCACTTGTAGGTAACACTTTTACTTGCCTTTTGGGTTCTTCGAGGCTTTTGCGAAATATGACTCTGTACCATGTAGTTTTAGAAAGTTTTGTATTGGATGTTTCACATGGTCCAGTTGGACCTTAGCGGTCCTACGCCTTCCTGATTATTACACAAATTATGTTTTACCATTGTAATATAGTAGAAAAAGAATAATAAGATCGTATGCCATTTCAAATCCCTCAAATATGACCAAGGTTAATTCAAAGACCCCGCTATATTAGTTTTTTTTTTTAGATACGATTGACTTTGAAGTTACATTAAGATCAACAGATAGACCCCTATTGCTACCTCATATCCGATCACTTGACGGAGTTAGAAAAAAAAAAAAGTTTTATTCGAAATGCATTAGAAACGAGCGTTTTTGTTCAACCCAACCTGAATACGAAAAATATGTAACAAAAATAGTTGATTTCTTTTTTATAATGAATACCAGCTAAATGCTTAAAAAACGCTTATCACCAAGTTTTCCGGTTACAACCGAGACAAAGCACTGCCTTACAAATATATAGCGCTGAATATACGTCTTCCACTTGTACCTGACTATTCCTCTAAAGAGAGGAATTACATGAATGTTAGATTTTGCCATTCACATGGCAGACACGTCCATTTCTGAACTTTTTGTAAACCCCTTTTTAACTGTGAGACGGTAACCCCTAAACCTCAAATCTCCGCTCACATCATCCACCCTACAAAGAACTGGAAAAGGTGTGCCAAGTCTAGGTCTCATGAAATCTCTTTCATGATCACCGACAAAACGTTCGATGATGATGATGATGACGACGACGACGACGACGAAGATGATCATAATAATAATCATCATAATAATATATACAATATACAATATACAATATATATATATATATATATATATATATATATATACGTATATATCTATATATATATTTATATATATTTATATATATATATATATGTATATATATATATATATATATATATATATATATATATATATATATATATATATATATATATATACGATATATAAACGATACATGGACCGACAAAGCTAGAAGAGCTAAAGAAAATTTCTGGGAACTCAATCTCAAAACCACATCGCCTTTCGGCTTGAACATCAGGAGCGACTTACCAGCTTGCTGATGATATACTAACCAAAATAATCCGATCAGGCCATTCCGGCCTAACAATTTTTCTAATTACTTTGAAGAGGATTTTCCTATTGTTGATGGGTTACACCCGAGTAATCCGATCAGACCCTCCCGGTCAATTAACCTGCTCAATTGCCTTAAGAAGGATTATCCTGTCACAATAGAGATGAGACCATTGTCAACACATTTAAAAGCTTCCAAAATTTCTCACTCCTTGCCATTCTCTGACCAAGTATTGACAAAGAGGTAGTATTCCTCGAAAGCTCTACTTCAAACCTTTTGGCTGTTTAATTTATCCAAATTCTAGCCTTCCGCTATTTGTACCTCCTCGGAGATCCAGCCTTTCAATTCTGTAGCACCGTTGTTTTACAGTTTCTCCGTCATGTTTATATATTTCTTTCACTGTTTGCATCAATTTTGATCCAACCTTGCTACACCCATGGAGAATACTTTGGAAACTTTCAAATTACTTCGACGCCTGTGCGAAAAACGTGTCAGGTATCGACATCACCTTTCCAACTATAAAACGTACCGAGCAAACAATACGGTACCGAAAGGGCTTCAAATTAAAGTCCCTACCGGCTTGCCACTCTCCGACAGTGGAAGCTACGCCAACTGGAAAGGTATACTCAGAAAAACGTCTCTCAGACTGATGGAAGTACAAATTGGAAATTGTCGGAAAACCATCAATGAACTCAATCACCAAATTGATTCCAAAACCAGGAAGCTAAAAAGAGAGCTTCCCAAATCCGAGCTTCAAAACAAGCTTCGGTTTATCTCTCAGGACTGTCTCCGACTCTCTCGTACTCTAAATTCTAGGCAACAACGCAAGTTTCAAAGAGATCATGTCACTTCAAACCAAGTGACTGTCACTTCAAATCAAGTGATTTCAAATTTTCAGAAAATCAGGTCTCGCAGATCTATTCGTAAACCGGTTACCGAGCCTTCCACCGCCACCACCGCGGTTGTAAGCATATCGTGTCAGCTTTCTGAAGGAGAAACTAAATTTCTCTCGAAGGGACTCAATTTCTGCCCCAAACCAGGCAGACTGACACGCAGAAATTATCGCTAGACATGAAAGCGTTTTTCCGACGCTTGCGCCTTCGGGAGTATTTTGCTGACGAAGACGGCCTAAATTTTCCACCGGACAACGATATATCGTATCAATTTAAACCAAAAAGCACCTGGAACCCACCAAAGGGGCGTTGTCCGCAACTGGAATCATTTATTTCGGCCATTGAAGAGGATGTGAAAAACCACACCCCTTCCCCAGATTTCCGCGACAATCTCACAAAAAGTGAACGTCAGGCCATTCGAAGTCTACGGCATCGTGATGATATCGTTATCAAGCCGGCGGACAAAGGCTCTGCGATTGTTGCAATGGGGACTCAATTTTACAGGGAGGAAGCCCTCAGATTACTTGGCAATCCCGACCACTTCAGACGTCTAGACTCAGATCCCACTTCGGAAATTGCAAAAAAAGTGGAGGCGGCCATCAAAAAGATGGTTCGCAACGGCTCCATTGACTCTGAAACCGGCCCGAATCTCCTCCAGGTAGATCCCAAACCAGGCCGTTTCTATTTTCTGCCCAAAATTCACAAAACGGGTAGTCCGGGCAGACCCATTATTTCCGGCAACGGGACTGCCACGGAAAAATTTCAAAATTTGTTGACCTGCTTATCCAACCCCTGGTTCCAACCCTTCCCTCCTACGTTCAGGACACTACGGACTTCATCCGCAAAATTGGGAAGATCAAAAATCTCCCGTCGGACACAATTCTGGCCACTCTTGACGTGTCCTCGTTGTACATAAACATACCAAATGAGGAAGGCATCTTCGCTTGCACCAACGCCTTCAATCCGATTCGGGGCAAAACTCCCACTAAGAAATACTTAGGCGAACTCATTCATCTGATTTTGACCAACAACAATCTCATTTTTGGTGACCACCACTACCTCCAAATTCATGGTACAGCCATGGGAACCAAAATGGCTCCCTCATTTGCTAACTTGTTTATGGGCAACTTCGAGCAAAAATTTCTGTCTCGACAAAATTTGAAACCACAAATTTGGTTACGCTTCATAGACGACATCTTCATGATCTGGCCCCACGGTGAAGACTGTCTAAAAATTTTTATTGAAAAAATCAATTCGTTCCATCCCACCATCAAATTTACGGCCGACCATTCCAGGTCCAGTGTCCACTTCCTGGACACCACTGTAACCATAGAAAATGGTTCACTCAAAACAGACTTGTTCAACAAACCAACGGACAAGCACAACTACCTTCTACCCAGCAGCTGTCATCCTCCGCACTGTACCAAAAACATTCCGTACAGTCAAGCACTCCGCATAAAACGCATCTGTTCCTCTGAAACAGATTTTGACACTCGGGCAAAGGAACTATCCGGTTACCTCCGTAACCGGCAGTATTTTCTGGGTTCAATTGAAAATGCTATCAAAAAGGCGAAAGAAACCCCCCGCTCGCAAACTCTGACGTACAAAACTCGTCAGCGCAATTCCGACAGAGTGCCGTTGGTAACTGAGTACCATCCCGGTCTACCACCACTAGCCAAATTCATCAAAAAGCATATGCCCACACTTCAGAGCACCGATCGCCTAAGGTCTATCTTTCCCCAAACCCCCGTTGTTGCCTTCAAGCGGCCTTCAAATTTACGGGACATTTTGGTTCGGGCAAAATTCCAGGACAAAGCCTCAGTCGAGGAAAACAACGAAAATTTTGGTTGTTCACCTTGCCCTTCCAACTGCAAGACGTGCGCCCTGGTTGATTCCACAAAAGGCTTCCAGAGCAATCAAAATGCACGCACCTTCCAAATTAGACAAGAAATTAATTGTCTTTCCAAAAATGTCATTTATCTCATATACTGCAATTTATGTGGTGTGCAGTATGTCGGAGAATCTAAAAATACTCTTCGAATGAGAATGACACAGCAAAGGTCAGCAATTAAAACCAAAAAGGGTGAACAACCTGTTGCAAACCATTTCAATTTGCCTCATCACTCCATCAAAAACTTACGGGTCATTGCTATCGACCAAAACGATACATGGACCGACAAAGCTAGAAAAGCTAAAGAAAATTTCTGGGAACTCAATCTCAAAACCACATCGCCTTTCGGCTTGAACATCAGGAGCGATTTACCAGCTTGCTGATGATATACTAACCAAAATAATCCGATCAGGCCATTCCGGCCTAACAATTTCTCTAATTACTTTGAAGAGGATTTTCCTATTGTTGATGGGTTACACCCGAGTAATCCGATCAGACCCTCCCGGTCAATTAACCTCCTCAATTGCCTTAAGAAGGATTATCCTGTCACAATAGAGATGAGACCATTGTCAACACATTTAAAAGCTTCCAAAATTTCTCACTCCTTGTCATTCTCTGACCAAGTATTGACATAGAGGTAGTATTCCTCGAAAGCTCTACTTCAAACCTTTTGGCTGTTTAATTTATCTAAATTCTAGCCTTCCGCTATTTGTATCTCCTCGGAGATCCAGCCTTTCTATTCTGTAGCACCGTTGTTTTACAGTTTCTCCGTCATGTGTATATATATATATATATATATATATATATATATATATATATATATATATATATATATATATATATATATATATATATATATATATATATATATATATATATATATATATATATATATATATATATATATATATATATATATATATATATACATATATAGGTCGAAAGTGTTGTAGAAATAAATTCGATCATGAATTTTATACCGATCCAAGATAGAGTATAAACGCTTATCAAAGAAGGAACGGTTGAAGAAAAACACCAGAGAGAAAAAAAAATTGAGCGGCACGGGGTATTTATAGTCTGTTGTCGCTTCTGTGAATCACGAGCTGTTTTAGCGTAGTGGTCATAGACTCTGCCCGGAAAGCGGAAGATGGTGGGTTAGGTCCCCCGTGCGGCTCAATTTTTCTCTCAGGTGGTTTTCTTCAACCGTTCCTTCTTTGATAAGAGTTTATATCTAACCTGACCAAAATATAACGGTTACGTTAGGTAAGATGGGGTTTAACGGCCCAGTCTCCAACCAATTGATTCAAGTCGAGCCGGCCACGGCTTCTATTCCAGTTGTGGCCCACTGGCTTGCTTTCTCTACTCCCTTTTTCTTCTCCCCCCCCCCCCCCCCCACCCCACAAAATGGATGTAATCTTTTTTAGGATAGTAGTAGATAGTGGAGAAAACATATTCATAGTCGTTAAGAGATGTTTTTTATGAGATTTTTGGTTCTGGCCCCTGAAAAACCAAATTTTACCGACATATATCATATATGTCTGTACGACCATACCTAAAATTTGTAGACATGTTAGTTACATTTTTAATGTCAGCCATGTTCAGATAAAAAATTATCTGACGGAGCCTCTTCCTCAATTTGCTCAATATCAGTGTCATAGTAAGTTCACAGTCTTGGAAAGGGCTACCTTGAAGTATTTAGGTGTTGTTTCAAATAATATGCTTAATTTTATTGGAGAACGTCATGTGAAGATCTGATTTAAATTATTTAGTTTTTCCAACTAGAGAAAAATGCTGTACTCTACAGCAAGGTAGCTTCAGAAGAAATGGTTGTAATATACTGCTCGTGTAGTCTCCTATTCTCAGATGTTGTGTTCCCGACTTTTTTTTTTTTTTTTTTAAATTTGTCATTGATGCTCAGCTTGCAATACCTCGGAAGAACGTATAAATCCTTGTGTCAGTGTGAGTCGCAGCTCATTGATTCAGACGGAGGAGCATGTGGTACTCTTGAAACCTTTAGTGGTGTTGTAGTGTGATTATGGGACCACGAGTACAAGTACGGGTCCCTGACCTGCCACGAGTACAGTTACAGTTTGAAGAAAAAATTAATCAAGAGTCACTGCACGCCCGCTTAAACACTGTCCAAGTAGACACTCTGGTTATTTCTGCTCAAGTGCCACTAGTCACCTAGTTCAACAGTGGCCAGAGGTTCGAAAGGCTGACATGTACTATTATTGCAGCCAACCCTGATCTTGTGACAGTCATCATATAACACTCAAAGTTGTAACAACCCAATTTTGCATTCTTGTCAAGTAATTTGCTACTCCAAATGTGACTCATGCCAAGTCATTGCATGTAATATTTGTATGAGAACATCCAGATACAATTTTGTAGCCATTTCTTTGTGGAAAACTGTTGGAGTGAGTCATTAGCTGTTGATTTTTATCAGACTCGTTTCAATTTCACTCTGATAAAACTCTATTACCCCATCCAGTAGGCTCAGTATCTACTTTAACAAAGGTTGGAAAGGCTGAAGGTATCTTGTGTATCTTTACCACTGCTTGACAGCTGAAATGAGCGAAGGGGACAACTTCCTGAATCAGAAAACTTTTTGAAACGGACATTCAGCTTGGAAAAATAGAATTCACCAACTTCAACTTCAACAGTTCTTGAGATAAACGCGTTTGGGGGAAAATGAGGTTTCCCCGTCTCAATGGTATGAATATTCATTACCATTTTATAGTCTACCTCTCCACAGTCATCGATTTGTTTAATTATCAAATATATCTGTATTCAAATGTGATATCGTAGTGCAGACGCAAAGGTCGAAACTACGTGGACCTTCAGCAACGTATTTACAAACAAAAATGCAAGCACGATATAGTTGCACAACTTTATGCCGAAAATATTGCCACAAACTCACGGCTGTGTCGAGTCTATTAATTAAGCTTAGGAAAAAGAGCATAGAAAAATTGCACGATATCTCACAGTCGGCTCGGTGAACAACCAAAGAGACAGAGCCTTTCAGTACCCTTATCAACAAAACTGTCAAAAATGACCAAATTTCCTTTTCCTAAAATCCATAAAAATTGCTTTTGAACGTTATCTCCGTTGAATTTGCACGGTGGGATCGCAATGCATTATTGGAGATATTTGAAAACGGCGCCACCCGTGACAAAATATTCCCCCAATCGGGTGAAAATTATTTTCCCCCGAAAGCGGTCATCTCCCGAACTGTTAAACCACATCAGCATTTGCACTAGGCTGTGAACAGCAATGTTGAACAGGTGACATTTGATCCCATGAAAATTTTCAAGAAGCTTTCACTGAGATTTGATCCCTGACCTTTTTTGCGTAAGGAAGTACACTTCCACCAGGCAACCTCCACATTCCTATGTAATTTTGTGTTTCTTTGTATGGGTTGAGGAAGCTGGAGGGCTGATACAAAAATGAATATTTCCTTTGTGAGATATATATCCTTGACAGATTCAAGCTAGAGAGAGACAGCTTTGTCACATCAGTGGGTATAAGTTCCTGGTGTTGTGTTTATACCGGCACAATATTCCTTGTCCCTATTTTTGCCCCCTTTTCTTAAAAACGTAATTAAACTGGCACGGTGTCAATTAAATAACTTCCAACCACTAGCGGCCCCAGAATGTAACTATTGGGAGGGGGCGTTTACTAGGGGCAAAGGATAATGTTGGGGGCACACTTTTTTAGGCGCAGCATGAGACCGAGTTCAAAGTGCTCGTTCTTGGGGATGGGTGTCTCTGGATTGAATATGAAGTCTCTGCGGAAAGGTATACTATTTATTGTTTTCGGTTCTAACCTAACTTTTTCGGTGGGGGAAAGTGGGGGCAAGAACAAAATCTGGGAGGGGGACAAATGCCCCCGCTTGCCCACCGTAGCGACGCCGCAACTTTCCAAACAAATCCACAAGAGGATTGACCCATTCTCGCTACCCGTCATTGGATTTCTTTGCAATTCCACATAATCTGGGTGGTCTCTGTACGCCCCACTCAACGCACTTACAGATCTGGTATTTTCGAAATGGACGCATTGGCTGATACATGTTACTGGATATTCGGGACTTGATATGCAGGGGTATGAGAGTCTATGCAACAAAGAGAGTAGGATGTAATAGAATCGGCATGATCCAAGCAAAAATGGCAGCTAAAACGTTCAACTTTGAAGATTCGTATCGGAAGTTACTGTGACTGGCCGTTTTGCAGACTTTTCAGCTAGAACTCCCCACGGCGAGATTGGGGAATTTAAAAACAAAAACAATTTAAAGTAAATTTTATCGATAAATTCCATTGGTCCATTCTGCTCAAAACATAATTGTATCTTGGTAAATGTTTAGATAAAATCATTTTCTTTCTTGTCGAGTGTCTAAATTTTTTACTATACCGATCCATGTGAAAGTTAACCTCGAGTGAAAATTCGAGTGCAATACAGCTAATTTAGGGCCAAATTCTAGTTGTTTTTGATGACGACATATATTGTAAAACTTTGCGGTCAAATGGCGAGTCTGAATGCATCTTACAACTCCTGAGCTGAAGATAAACTTGGTGAGGAGCTGAACACATTTTATCTACGTGAACGTTCGAAACAAAGTGGATATCACCGCCCAAAAACATTCCATATTTTTTTTTTTTTAATGATCATTTGATATTCCCAAATAAACAAAAATTATCACGATAAGGGTCATTAACACTGACCAAACGAATATTTAAGTCCTGAAAATTGAAAATGAGACAAATAAAACTCCATGCTCATCTACAATCCTCGAGAATTGAGGTCTCTAAGAGCAAAAACTTAAATGAGCTGAAAATATGAACCACACAACTGATAAAATGTTTTAAAGAAGAAATAAGTAGCGCCTTACAAATCAATGGCCTCAACCATGCAGGAATCCAAATAAGTAGGTTAATTGTGTGACGTAATCATGTCAAAGCAGGATCAAGGCAGTTCAAAGAGTAGCCGTGTCCTCAATGGTTTCCTCTATTGATAACTTGAGAGTGTTTCCCTTTATCACAATCATAACACTCTGATAATGGAAAAACACATATTTAGCTTTCTTGGTCAGTTTATCCCGGCCCTAAAATTGTTAAAGGTAGCAGCTGGGGAAAAATAAATATACCCAAGGCCCTTCGTACCAGAGTTTCATTTCAATGAAACCGTTCGGAAATATTCACACACCCAAACGTCTATCAGCTCTTACTCTCATAACTTTAATTTTCACTTTATTTCAGCAAGAAAATTCTTCTTTAAAGTTGTTCAATACTGAATATATTCAGGAATACTGACATAGGGGACACGATACCTCAAAGGTGTTTTTTGCCCGTGGCAGCACCAGAAGCAGATGGAACTTTACGACCCCACGAGGAACGTTATTTCAGTCAAATCTGTCATACATAACTCGTACATTATTCGTATGTATACAAATTGAACACTTTGAATTTTTCTCCTATGGTGAGACACTTTATGTCCTTTAAAGACGAAGAGTTTGATGCTTTGTGAATTATGACTGATCGGGGCTGCCAAGAACACAACGTGTTCCATTATGCATTTTGTTGTAAATTCATAGAAATTCTTCCAAAATGATAAGAAGGATAAATGAAATGGAAACTCAGTCATGGAATTAAAGGTAGTCTAAAAGCACTGACATTGCATCGAGTTATAACATACCGAATTTTTATAAAAAGAACCTATTGCCATTGTGCATAAGAAATGGAGTAGGGATCACAAGCCGATGAGCTAATTGCAGCTTAATTGACCGGCAGCCCAGGGCTTTGTGGGTAGATGAACTAGGTACCAATAACGAAGTATATCAGCATGAAGCGAGTCACCTGGGATGTTCCGATATGTGAGTCTGCCGTGCACAATCCGTTGCTAGTAGGTCTGGCGGCCATTTTTCAAAATGGCGGCCTTATTTAAGCAGGCATCATTATGTTTGATAATAAAACTTTGATAGAACCTCCTATCAAAAGGTGTAAGGTGTCATATGAAAGACAATTAAAATTTTCATCAAATGATACCATATGTGATGGATATTATACTGAATTAAAAAAAATTGGGGGCAAAAAGTGTAATTTTTAGCCAATTTTTCCCGAAATTTAGATTGCATTAATTTACATATTTCTTCATATTTTCCTAAAAATCTTAAGGTAATAAATTGACAATTTCCTCAAAATGTTTCCTATACATAGGTACTTTTGTGTCATAATGACAAGATTATTGCTTTTTAGGAACGAAAGTTACAGTCTTTCAAAATAAACAATTTGAAATTTCAGGAAATAAAAATTTGTACCTAAAAAAGTAATTCACCCTGTTCTCACTTCGCATTAGCTCAAATATGACAACTGATTAGGCCCAACTAAAACCAATATTGCACACTTTGGGTTTTAAACATAACATTCAGGACCGTGATTACAATATTAGATGCTTGTGTTGATTTTCAGACAACTTGTATCAAATCCAAGATGGCCTCCATCGGTCAATGCACTTTTGGCCCATTTTTCTTGAATTCCAGCATTTAATGCTCATTTTTGATTAGAACAACTGCGATATTTGGTCAAATGGCACCAGAAGATACAACTCAGGACAAGGGCACTCTTTTTTATACACATAGCTTGAAAACCAGGATGGCGGCTAGAGGTCAATGTACTGTTTGCTCCTTATATTTATCTTTGATTCACAATTTCCGATCAAGAAAGAAATGACCACTCGTTTGTTTGTGCGCTCGGATGCAATCTTCAGAAGTCCTAAACTTCGTTTAGTACATTTTGGATCTAATCTTAGGTGGTACCTAACGGTCAATTGATTTAGGCACTCCCATCACTCCATCACCCCACAATTTGCCTCGAAAGTTACCCTATCGGGAAATTACTAGCTTAACCAATTACATTAATCACTTCGACGTACGGCTTTTAGATACATTCGTAGAGCTTGGACAAAATATGGGCAATTACAGGATAAATCCGACATGAATAGGATACAGTGCTAATTAATTCCACTATCTGTTTATGTATATTGTTTATGTGCCAAGATGGTGGCTAAAGGTCAATGCACTTCTTTCTATTCCTCCTCATTTCTATATTTGTGCGGAAATTCCCTATCACTGAAGAAAGCAATAACCACCTGCTACATAGTGCAATAAATGCAATCTATATCCTGTCTAAACTTTGTTGAACGAATAATTTATATCGATTTTAAGATGGTGGTAAAAGGTCAATTAACTAATTTTACACATGTTCTCATGGCGTTAGTTCATAATAGGATCAGTACCAGCCAAGCCACGTTAATATTCCATTGCGATGGTTTCCAGAAACTTTCATTGTATTTACAGGGGATATATTTGACATTAGCAGGGTAACTTTTACCAGTACTGGAGATACATCCTAAAGCGCAGTCACCTTTTCTTTTAGTACATAGCCTCTGTTCCAAGATGGCGGTCTGAGGTCAATGTACTTATTTAATGAGTAGAATAGGCCTACAGAGTACAAATTTGACAGACTGTTAAAAACAATCTTTCTCCAAATGATTTTGTCAGTAATTTAACTTTCTTTTTTTTTTTTTGTTGGTGTGATCTTGTCAGTTATTTAACGTTCTTTTTTTTTGGCATGGTGTGATGAATTAGAAATAGTCAGGTTACTGTACTCTATCACGTGAAGTCACCATTTTGAATTTCAAAATGACAGACTTTTCCTTTTCCTAACAGTTATACATGTTGCATTGTTAGTTTCAATCTTTTTATCACTGCATTTGACAATTTTAGGGTAGATTAACTTATAGGCTGTAGAAGATTGGAAAATTTTCAATTACTCTTGGACGCCATTTGGGGTCCCACACTGTTAGATGAGCTAGAGCTGAAAATACAGAAATGAAAAATTCCGGAGAACTATTTAATTAATGAGGAGGGTGGTTCCACAATTAATTTAATTATTATGATTTCGCAAAATATTTCTGCGGTAAAGAGAGGTCCACGTATGGGAATGCGCTACGTAACACAATTCAGAAAATCAAAATCGTCCACCAAAAGAATGTTAGCCCGATGATTTCTTTTGCAGTTATACAGTTAGGTTTTTTTTAACACCCCTAAATATATTATGGGTAGATGGAGACACTGTTCCCAAACAGTAATTTGAGCATTTGTTATGCCCTTTAAAGCTAGGACTGTCTTGCTAGCCGTTTCGTTGTTCAGGTGTTACCATAACTATATTACAGACCTAATTTGTCTTAATTTTGACTTTAAATGCAAATGTGATTACTAAAATTTCGCTATATGACTTTGAGTCATAAAACTTAGTAAAATTTACAGTATACTGACTTACCATTTCATTTTTGTGACAGTTTATGTAACCTGTAGAATATTCATTTTAATAGGTTTGCATTTGATCTTCTTATTTCAAGTCTTTGGATCCTTAATCTAATTTTAATGTCATTATCCAGGCTTGAAATTCAAAAAAGAGACATTTTCATGCCTTGAAGTTCAGATTCAGTTTTATAATTTCATAGAAAACTTCTACATTAACCCCTTCTTCTATTAAGACCTGAAAGTCACAAATATGACTTATGCGTTAAATTTGTGACCTACTGTAAAGTTCAAGTTTACTAAAAGGCTAACATTGAAATCTGGTTACTATTCCTAAGATTTCATTAGTTAACGTTAATTGCCACAAATTAGACTTATAACCTTTACTCTTTACAATAAAATAGTATTCTGAAGTTTCATTATTTAAACTTTCGGTTTTTCTGGGGTGATTGTAACCATTACAGTCTCTTGTATCTCTATTGTAACTTTGGACCTGAAGTGACATAATGTAAGAATTTCATTTCACAATATCGACAAAAAGGTCAAGTTATAGAATTCGTTTGTAACACTTTGACTTTGAATGTCATTAATTTGAATTTCAAGGTTGTTAATATGTAGCTAACAACTTCTAAGTGTGCCTAAAAAGCCAAAACGATACGCAGAATAAGGCCATGACTTTCATAGGAAAACTTCACGTGGGAGTTAGAAGAATCAAATTAAAAGATATAGTACAGTTACAACATTGAAATTCACATTTTTAACAAAACTAAAGATAAAAATGTGACATTCATGAGGCTTAAAGGTAAAATAAAGGTATCACAACTAGACATCATGAGATATTAAAGCAAAATATTACCTTTCTAAGGTATTGTAATGTCGTGGAAGTCTTTATACATTACTTGTTCCTTTTTATGTGTTTAATATCTTGCTGGTCAAACAAATGACGTCAATGTTAATTGAGCAAGTTGGATTACTAAAAACTGCCACTCTTAATGTGTAAATTATAAGACATAAGGTAAAATTAATGTGTTATTTAAAGTCCAACTTCCCCTAAATCACTATAAAAGTTTATTCTCTTATTGAATCAGATATACAAGCTTACGTTACAAGAAGCATTAAATTAATAAGCAGGGAGTTTTCAAAACCACCCAAACTAAAGGTCTATAATATAAGATTGAAACTTTGTCAATTTGTAACTGTAACGTGTGAAGGTATTGACATTAATACAATAACTATTCTGAAAGAATTTTTCTTCAGATGACTTAAGAAGCCACAGGAACAAGATTTTCTAAGTCATCATATTATGAAGTTAACTAAAAAGTCAGGATTAAAACTAAGACAGGAATACTTTTTGTTCAAATAATGAGTTTTTAAGCACCAATAATGACATAACACCAACCCTGAATCGATACTTACTATATAAAAGGTAATGAATCATGCTAAAGTCAAGTAATAAAATGTTAGTAACCATACTTGCTGTAAAGGCATGATTACGAAAAATCAGGTCTTTAACATAGTTTTAATGACACCTCATGGTTGACAATACATTGCTGGGTTCACATGGCATACTCAAGCTCATAGATGTTTCTTCCTCAATAAAGTAACAGTAACGACAGATTAGGTCTCTAAAATAGTAACCCTGACGCAGAAATGGCTAACAAGACATTTTTAGATTCAAAAGGCGTTTAAAGAGCTCTAGGGATTGTTTTAGAACATGTTTCTATCTGCCCGTAATTTTTTTAAAAGTATTAATATATAATTATTATTATTTTAATTGGAAGACGATTTGGATTTTCCCAATTGAGTTGACTAGCTCATTTCCATATGGGAACCTATGCTTATTGTAGAAATTACACTTTACGGAATCATAATAAGAAAAGTAATATTGTAATAAAATCCTTCTTTTCAGCAAATTTTATCGTTCTCCGGAAGTTTCACCTCTGTGTATTCATCTCTAGCCCATATAACAGTCAAAGAGTAATTTAAAATCTTCAGTCTTCTATATAAGCTAAACTACCTCAAACGTGGCCAAGTGCGGTGATAAAAAGATTGAAACTAACATTGCAACATGTATTACTGTTCAGAAGAAAAACAAAAGACCATCATTTTGAAATTCAAAATGGCAACTTGACATGGCAGAGTACAGTAATTAATGAACACCAAACCAGAGAAAGTTAAAAAACTGATAAAATCGTTTGTAGAAGATAGCCTACTAATGTCAAATATATCCCCTGTAAATACAATGAAAATTTCTGGAAACCATCGCAATGGAATATTAACGTGGTTAGGCTAGTACTGATCCTATTATGAACTAATGCCATGAGAACATGGGTTAAATTAGTTCATTGACCTAATTTATTGATCTTAAAATCGATATGATTTGTTCCTGCAACAAAGTTTAGACATGTTATAGATCGCATTTATTGCACTATGTGACAGGTGGTTATTGCTTTCTTCAGTGATAGGGAAGTGATGGGAAGTGCCGGAAACGGCACTTCCCATGTGTTTTAAGCTGGATGTACCCAGCCTTGAAATACGAATCTCATGTCTGCGATGTCTCAAATAATGAGAATAAAAAATCAATCTATGAAAAATGGTAATACATACACTTTTTAGGGACCTCAAAACTGGGCACTTCTGATTTGTGGCCTGGGGGATGAGACTAAAGGGAGCCGGTATCTCCCTTTCCCTTGGGAAAAATTGTAAACTTCAGAAGCACGTAGATCGCAATTGCGGCAATATTTGAATCAAAGCGGAGCGCCACCATCAGTTGGCGCGGAGCGTAAAAGAAAAATTTGGGCTTTAAAACCCCTCCAGATGGCCGGAAACGGCACTTCCCACGTGTTTTAAACTGGATGTACCCAGCCGCAAATTCGGCAAAATTTGAATGGATTTCAGCTTACCTAAGGCAGTACCTCACCCTTTAACAGGAAAACCAAAAGTAGTTGTCTCCCCCTCTGAGAAACTTTCTTTGCGTTAGATTTCCTAGGATGCAAAATGGTGCTATGTTTGGCAAAACTTTGAACTGATTATAGGCCTGAGTTTTCGGATTTTCCCTTTTTGGGGAGTATGAAAAATATAAAAATATTTTTAGTTTTTGTAGAGGTTTGACAAGAGACATACATACTACCAAAGAAACAATGTGCAAAATGATGCAGTATTTGTTCATCGGTACATTACGTGGTCAAAATTAAAATACTACGAATAAATCCCTCAAAATAATTGAACCTCAAAGCAGAAGTATGGATCATGTGGGAAACACATGAAATCCGGACCTTGTGGACATTTTACAAATCCCCCGGACGCCAGTGCCTACTACTAAAAAGAGGACTTGTCGAAAAAAAATCGTTTTACAGTGGTTACAGTGGCACTTGTCATGGGCAGGAGTGAGGCACGACATAGGCCTACTTGTTAAGGATGGAAGGGAAGAATTATCCGAAGGCAGTACCTTACCCTTATCTGCTTACGGCATATTTTGTGAATAATTAAGTATAGGAAGGGTCGTGTAAGAGTGGTCTCCAGTGTACGATTGCCTTATTTTCAGTAAATCAATCAGCCATGCGAAAGGGAGAAAGGGTCTTAACCTAACAAAGTCGCATTAAAGTTTGTCGTCGAGACTTTCGTTTCATTTTCGAAGTGAAATGCAATAAACTACAGTGCAGATCACAAACGGTATCTAATTTAGTGAAGGTAAGCATTTTGAAGTTATTGCTTGATTTCATACGTGCGGAAAAAAAGTGTTTTACACACATTCATCCATTATTTTTTTTTTTTTTTAATTTTTACACATTTTTTTATTTTTATTTTTTTCAATTACTTTATCAGGACGCAAAAAATCTGGGGTCGGGCCTGAAGAAAATCTGGGGGGGGGGGGGTAGGCCCCCCCCCCCCCGTGGCTACGCCACAGGCTGAAAGTTAAGCTTTCCTCCCACTTGCTCCAGAACGCTATGTCAAAAAGTGGTTTCTACATTAAATCTCTGTCATAAAAAAGTATGCGAGACTAGAGGCAGATTGGCCCTAAAACCATGTCCAACAAAATTATGCATGGAAAGAAAAGTTAAAGCGTAGTGCCTTTGCCCACTAATAAAAAGTCACACAAGAGTGACCACTTAATTACTTTAAAAGATGCACTAGATTCCATTTGAGGATACTAATTTTCATAGAATTCCCTCGAGGGAGTTCTTAGATACCCCTCTCTATCCATCGGCCCGGAGCGGCAATCAGGCCTGGTTTTTATCCCCGAAACAAAGATCCTTCTTTCGCTAATGTAGATGATATGTCGCATCATAGGCAAATGGTAATCAGGGTAATATGTTCCTCCTAATCATTAGATCCTGCCTTGGCCCCTGATTGGGAGATTAAAGTAAAATGAATGTGGAAAATAGTCAATTCACTTTGGTTAAATGTTGTAAAGGTCACTTTCAGCATTGTATCAGGGCACAGATTGATTGAAAAGCTAAGCTTTTCATTGTGTAACGGAGCGAAAAACTTTTCACTAAGTCCGGGAACCTACTACTTACTCCACTACAACTTACACCCCTGCTCCTGACCTAATGGTGGCTTCTTCCTTAGGAAATTTGTTTACAACTGCTCTACCCAAGTATTTCTCATATAACGTATGCATTTCTACTTTGAATTCCTGATATCCATGAAAGAGGCAAAGTAAGGAATAAAAGAACTTTCTATATTTAGAATGTTCTGTTTCGATCTAAGAATTCGGTGCGTGTAGACTTTACAGACAAGCAAAAAGCCCGAATTTTAAAAATTTTATCAAAGAGATGCTAAAATCCTAGCCTATCCCATTTTCCGATCCTTCGTCCACAGGTGCTTCACTGTATCTGTCAGGGTGGGGTTGCAACCAGTCTCAGCATTTATGAGGTAAATTCCAAGATAGTACCTGTATGCATGCACACTTTGAAAGTACAGGACTCTTAAAACATTTCAGAAAATTTGGTAAGTTTATTACAAGCTTGTATTCTGATATCAACTTTTCGGATTAAAGTTAACGATTTTCAGGGACACCATAAAAAGACAGAAGCTATCCACAAGTATTTTAAGGTTGGTTAGTTACAGTTTGATGTGTTGTGTTGTGAGATACAAGCAAGATGTGCACGAGTAAGTCAAACCAAAACGGTTAATGAAGTTGATCATATTCACCGAAATTTCTTAAATTGCGTCAAAGGCATCAATAAATTTGCTTTCGAAAGAAAGGGTGTGTACATCTTGCCTTAAACGTCCCTCCGCTATCGTGGCGAGAAATCAAGGGAGAGGGAGTTCAGAAAGCAAAATGGTTGGAAATATTTCAATAATGGAGGGTTTCTTCCAACATGCAACGCTCTAATTTTGTTTTCTGTGAAAAGGTGGGGAAAAGTAGGCTCGGCAATAATTTCCGATGGATTATGGTCGATCTAAAGTTTATTTACTTGCAAATCAGGCTTGGATGCTCTGGATATCTTTTAACATTTATTAGAGAATTTCAGATATCTGAAATCTGTTTTTGATATTTTGAAGTAAACTGAAGATATCTTTAATTGAATTAAAGTTATCACAGATATATACAGATATCCTTAATTCAATTTGAGATATCCAAACTTCTACTCGCGGTATACCTTGCCAGTGTAAAGGCAAAGCCAGTAAAGCAAGTGTAGATATCGCAAATTGCATCTGAGAAATCTACAGTTGTCTGCCGGTATCAAGAACTGAAGATATAAAGAAATCAAGGGCGGATCCAGCAATAGGTTCCTGGGGCCGTGCTAGGGCCTCTGGCGGGTTACAGGGGTGGAACCCCGGTGTGGATCCAAGGGGTGAAGCCCAAGGAAGCTCTTGGAGTATGAGACAATTGTAACAAATAAAATTAGTTTTAAATGCACCAATAGTTGAGAAGAATGAAGAAATTATCAACGATCCCTTCAAGTCTACCTATTAAAGATCGTTGAGGCTCTTTGCAAGGCAGTGAGTGTTTTCCAGTCAGTGGGCAAAGGTTTACGATTATTCACAACCCAACTGAAGTGTAGGCTGTTACTCATATTTACACAAAAGTAATTTGCAGAATGATATGAATTATTTGTTACAAACATGTAAAGCAAGATTTAAGATATAAGATCTACAAATTTGTTTGTAATTATAATTATGCCGTTTAGTATAACCCCCGCTAAAGGTATCTTTATGAAAACGTATTTCAAATCTTGTTCTGTTTTGTAAAGTATACTAACTCCGCTTACAGAGTCGGATTCAAGCTATTTCAAATAAAAGTGTAATTCTTTACTCTTTTCAATAGCGAGGTTGAAAAAAAACAACGTTCCAACAAATGCCGTCACCTTCTAACAGTAACGATCAAATGTTACGTTACCGTATGTTTGAACCGACAGTTTGGTTCCACCTAGCCTATAAGCTTATTCCACAGACCGATAAAAAGAAAGATGGGCCTATGGAAGGACATTGGTATGTCTAAAACTTAGCTCCTTAAATCATTCATGGTCACTAATATCAATGAATCACCTATGATCAATAGTATCTTTCTCTTATAACTAAAAATTAGAACACTTGTAGCGTGACTATGACTTAAGCTATTCTGACAGCCTAATTCATACATTTTAACAAGACCGACTTGGCATTTCCCACAATTATTTTCTCAATACCACCGAAGTACCCCCAACGAGGCTCAAAAGTTGAAGGCATCCGATCCTCACCTAATCCAAGAATGTCAGCCACCCGTTCATATCATGCTCCCTGGTAAGTGAACAAAAGGGGGGGGGGGCAGTAACAAGAAATTGGATGTTGTCCGGGATAATTCTGCTCCTTTAAATTCAGCAATTAGTTGACAACCATAATTATTCACCTGCTGTATAAGTATCGGCCCCCCAAAAAATGCACGGTAGGAGGCCCAATGGGGCTTCTCTTAGAGGAGTTGAGATAAATTGTGGAGGTTTTGCCATTTGTAGCTACATGGTTTTACCACGACGGGCGTTCAAGTGAATGCAATGCAATGTCATTTTTTGACACAATGGAAGGCTGGTTCTGCCTCCTCTATCGATATAGGCTAGTTAGCCTCATAAAAATATGAATTGTCTCCTTGGTCTTGCCGTAACTTGAGGTATTCAGGCTAGTTTTACGAATTCTAAAAGTTGTCAATTGAAAAATAATTAGCGGCCCACGAAATTACTTTGAAATTAACATATGCCTTACCCTCTTCCTAAGTTACTGAATACTCCCGACGTATGGATTGATCGGTGTTACGTTGGAGCAACGTAGGACAGCCTCTTCTATACATTTGGACCTGACTTAACCCTTTACCGTTGTTTGGGTCCTTTTGGAGCCATGCGGAGAGCTCGGCTGTCACACATCTTTACTGTTTCACGCTCGAAACTGCGAGTAGCTACCCGAAAATTCGGCCACAACAGCGAGAGAGACAATAGTTTTGGGTCACGGGGTCAATGGCCTACGGAAGCCGATGCGGGGCGGGCTACGTCCGCTTTTCCGCCCAATCCCGAGGCGCGCAAATATGCCCCTATCGGAGCACAACGGTAAAGGGTTAAGTAATTCAGATTAAGAACCCACTTTTCGCCTCATGAAAGCTAGATAAGGCTTTATCCAGCGATACAATCGAAGGTATGTGTAAACACAGAAATTAGACATTTGATATAAGCGTCCAGTTACTTTGAAGATGATTCAGTTTGTATTAAACCAGGGAGCTGTTACGGAGAATTTCTCATTATAACGGAAATGTCTCACCAAATGTGTGATTTAGATCCGACTTTTTCAGTTTTTTATTACATATCTTTTATATTTTTTTCTAAATAGACCAAAGGGGGCGACTGCCCCTCTCCTCTGGATCCGCGCTTGCAAGAAATAGAATTATTCGAGATTACTTGAATTCACTGTTAAATCCCAAAAAATAAATTTTGGAGATATCCAAAATTATACTCGATATACCAAATATTTTAATTTAAAATAACCACAGCGGAATTTGTGATATCCAAAATTGAATTTCAGATAGGAAGAATTTATATTCAAAAATTAAGTCCAAGAAAAGCAAAATTGATTTCAAGATATATCGAAGTCAAATTTTTGATATATTATAATAATTTTCGATATCTAGAATTCTAATTATTATATTGAATTAAATTTCCGATAGCACGAAAACGATTTTTTGATGTCTCGAATTCAATTCCAGATATCTTGAGAATGAATCTTGGATTTCTCAAATTCAATTTCATATATTTTGGAATTTAAGTCTTGCTATCTCGAATTCAATTTTATATATCTTGAAACTTAATTTTTTTGGTACTTGAAATCGAATATTTTGATATATCGAATTTAATTTTAGCCATCATAAAACTGAACTAATAGTATCTTGAACTGAGTTTCAGATATGTTGGAATCGAATTCTTCATATCTTGAGTTCAGTTTGGAATAACTTGAGATCGAGTCCCTGATATCTCAAATTCTAATTCATGACATTTGAATTCAAGTACTAATATGTTGAATTTGAATTTTTGACATCTCAGATTCAAGTCGCGCTATCTGAAATACTCCCTTATTCTAGACATCCGCAAATTAATTAAAAACAGCTACAAATGAATAACAGATATCTAGAAATGAGAATGAGATATCTAAAAATGAATTTTGGATAACTCGAAATGAATTACAGAAATCCAGAAAAAAAAAATATCACAAGTTCTCGAATAAATGTTATAGTTATATACAGATGCAAACTACCAGAGGGAAGCATCAAGTCTATTAATCAAGGACTTTCAGAAACACAAACCAGCATGTCCATGACTTGGATTCTTTAGAAACTTTCTACGCGGATGGTAATACGTACCAGAATCAGAGCATGGGTCATCAGACAAGCAGCTGAGTTATGATTGAATCGCTTAAATGTGAATTAAGTATAAAATGAAAGAGAAAACAGCTCATATCGACAATACTGTCTTTACTTTTCACATCGAGCAAAGAGTCGCTGATCCAGACAAAAACAAAAGGAAACACCCATCTACTGACCCTTGTGATGTCTAAATACGGTTCAAAATGTGTGAAATATACGTTCAGTCCCTTTAAATACGTGGAGAAAAGCCGTCCTCAAATCAACATGCAGGGAAGCCTCAGCCAAAGTCGTAAATTGGCCAGGGTAAATGTCTACCCTTAGGCTAAACTTGATATAATTGAGCAGAACCAGGGAGGTGTTCTTGGAGTTAAGGCTCCCTACTTGTATGGAGAAGCCACTGCTACGTCCCGTCGGCAATAATAAAAACTTGAATTTCGTGATATCAAAGCAACGTTACGTGACTCGCATTGCGAATCCAAGGGGTGGGGTGGGGGGTGGGGGGGGGTTCCCGGTGTACTGTCCGCCTTTTTGCCACGTTAACAATAAGTCATACTCGAAAATTAGCAAATTATATTCTAGGAGAACATTGAAGGGAAGTGTCCTAAAAAAAAAAAAAAAACACTAAATGCACGAACCTTGCATGTATTTATTCATTCAGTTTTGGTCCATTGTATACAGCGGGTATGTGCAAAGATTTGGAATACCGGACCAGGTCAGGTTGCCATAAACACCTGGGGGCCACAGTTTAACAACAGAGAGGTGTTTATGAGGCTGGCGTCTTTACCATTTTTTACCAGTAAGATATGCATTTCCTGATTGCCACCCTTCCTTGAAGTTACAAAAAAAACGAGAAATAAACAAATCGACAAAATAAAACTAAATTCCGGTTACTGAAGTTGCCCGTAAAAGTTATATTCGTCAAATTTCTCGTGATGCAGTTAAGTGAAACTGGTTTGTAGAATGTACATACGAGCTCATTCTCCAATGACTATCTTTGTGAACATTCTCGTTTCATCCAATAATAAGGTGGTACATGTTTTTTGTTACGGAACCCGTAAAGGGATATGAAAGAAAAAAATTATTATTTCGTATGTTCGAAATAATTATTTCGTATATTCGAAATGATACTTTTTTCTTTCATGGCGGTATAAAACCAGAATATTATTAATCGAAGCCTACAGCTTCGATTATTGGATTTGCTCAGTTTGTTAAATAAACTCGTGCCTGCTTCCTTGGCTAGGCGTATGAATATCTTTGGTGTGATGCATCCCTATTTACACACGAATGATACAAACGTTATGCAGCATTTCATCTGCTACGCAGTTATTTTGACTTTTTCATGAAGTGGAAATTTCGACTACTTCCCCGTTTTCACCTACTTGACGGTGTTACAATAGAATAATCAGTCTATTTGAAGCAAGTAGGAAGTCTTCTTTTCGAAGGACGATAAGTCGTTACGCAGTTCTATTGACTTTCCTTATATACTTGTTTTGATCACTCATAAAATAGTCCCAGACTTGAACGCCGCTACGAAGACTAAAGCTAGTACTCCACGACCACACCATCGAAAATCCCCGTTTGTTTAACACGCTTGTCAACCGCTACAAGTCTGTTGGCACGTCTCAGCTTAATTTGCGCATGTGCAGATGCCCGAATCTGAGGTATAAACATTTTACAGCCATCTATTCCCTGCGTGAAAGGTACGTTCCTGACACAGCTGTTAAAGTTGTGTTGGCGGCAGAACATTTTTCTCTGAGATGGTGAGCATGGTATACCGTTTGCTCATTTTTGTACAGAACTTATTATATTTATTAGATCGAGGCTTGGAATCAAGCGGCGCAATACTGGGCTTTTTCGTTTCGTTTCATACCATTTTCAGTGGCTTCGATCAGTACTTGCCTGCAAGTACAAACCGTCTAGTTAGAAGTTGCAAAGCCATACTTACGCATGATACAGATCCCGTAATGGGTCCTGCAAAAATATTTCATATATTCGAAATAATATTCATACCTTTACGTGGGTACTTCGTACGTAGGCCAAGGCTTCAAGCCTCAGGTCAGATCAGTTAAGCTCTTTACACTCTAAAAACTGTTGGGTAAAAAGCGTTGGGCAAAATACAAAACGCCCAACATGGGCAAATTATTGCCCAACAAATGGGTAAACAACTGTACCCATATTGTTGGGCAAATTAAGGTAGGGTAAAATTCAGGTGTTGGTAAAAGGTGTTGGACAAGTTTTAAAGTACCCAACAGTTGGGGAAAATGTAATTGACCAATCAGATGATTAGTCAAAGATGAGTTAAGTTTTACAGATAAATGTTGTTATATAACTGTTTAATTATAACATCCCATGGTTGAATAAGGATATATTTGGTAAATAAAAAGCTAACGGTAGAATAGGAGTAAAAATCTGGACGAAATTACTTGAAGAGCAATGGCTGTTATAGCAAAAAAAAAAGTTTTCATTACTCCGTAATCAAGGGAGAAGAAATACAAAGTTCACGGTTGAGTTTGTTACTTCAAACTCCAAACTTCACTGTTTACTTTCTAAGTGCATCGTCGCTGGTGCCCCCAACCACTCTTGGAGGACAAACGGTGTATGTGTTAGGGTACTTTGTTAAATCTCCGTCTTATCCAAATCATATAATTATATATCAGGTTATATTGAAATCCAAACAAGCACCCAACAGTACAGCTGTTGGACAAACGTGTTGGAACAAATTTCAACCATTTGCTGGGCAAAATTAGTTGGGTGAAATGGTTGCCATGGGTAATTTTTTTGCCCAACTAGTTAATAAAACACTTAACCAACTGAGTTCGGCATTTTTTTACCCAAGTCAGGTCAGGAGGCATACGGAACCAACGGTTGGGTATTTTTTTGCCCAGGTCGGGTAGTCATTTTTTAGAGTGTACAGTTAGTCTAGATAGCTCGTACTATTGAGGAAGTTATTTCTAACATGTTCGACTTCAGTAACTAACAGTGTTCTGTTAGATGTCCCATATCAAAGAAAAAGCCATTCCCATCGGGCGAAAAAAGGTATTGGCATAATGTATGACTTCGCAACAACGATCAACATTCTGGTCCTATCACTCCACGAAAGAATAAAACAGTTCCAATATACAAAACAATTATTTCGAATATACGAAATAATTTTTTCCTTGCATGCCCCTTAACGGGCTCCGTAATTTGGTGACTTTCTGATCATTATTTTTTGGCTCAGTTTTACTTGCACTGTAAATTTTATTGTATCGCTGCTCGAACTTATGACTGCTTAAACTAATTACTCCTACCCATTCAGCGAAAACAAGCAATTGAGCCACAACTGAAGAAAGGCCATGGCCGTCCCGACCTGAACCAACTGGCTGGAAACTGGGCCTTAAAACCTTATCCAACCTAACCGAACCCACCTATTCCTGGCCTGCAAATGTCATACCCGTTTATCTAAACATTTTCTTAAGGCTGAGCGCCAATTGGTTGTGGTGCTGATCTTAGATAATATTCAGTTCAGCTAATCTGCGAATTCCGTACAAAGGTTCAACAACCGTTATGCTTTCATCATTTTCGAAAAATTCAATTTTTAGTAGAAATTCCCGTCTTCTGGGTCATACATTTATTTTCGAAAAGATTAACAACAAATATATTTGCTTGTAATCACCAACCGATATTTATATGACTGTGTTTTGAACAAATGTATGGTTGTGTAGACGCGGCACAAGGGCAACGTTAATATAGGGAACTGTTTCTTGTCAGAGATGTCCAATAGCTAAATTTGTATATCGCCCTCCTTTTTGCCCTCTTTTTTTTCCAATGAACACACAGCAAAGTGCATTATCTTGCTTCGGAGAACCTGTCATAGTAGATACCTAGAACCGTATTGAGCACCAAATGTTCAGTACAGTTCTAGGTTCTTCTATGACCGGACCTGGCCCCTTATTTAAACGGGAGACACAAGGGGTCATGCCCTGTTCATCCCCTCAAAAAAAAAAAAAAAAAAACATGGTGAGGGACGCGGGTCCATGCAAACGTCATAGGACTGCATACAACCCAATATGTAGTAAGTCGACGGTTGGCCGGCATTCAGTACTCGAATATCACAGTGGTGGTGCATCTAAATTACTTACATACTATCTTCTTTAACACAACAATAACAATGGGATTACTGATCTAGTTGAGGAAACGGGTAACGTGAAAAACCATCAAGAGAGTACAACTGGCGCGAAAGACTCCTATACCTAACTCTAGAAAGCAGTATGTACCGATAAGTATCTACAAATTTTCATCTCCATTACCGAACTTTCCTGTATATACCTATATTATGTTAGGCTACTACCACTACCGGTGATTTATGAAAATTAACGCATAGTTCTACGGAATTCAATGGAGAGAGAGATAGGGGGATAAGGGGACATAGCATTCCTCGTAGAATTACCTTTCAGGTTCCGTGCTTTACCTTATTATCTTAATACCCTTAAACTAACACCAGTAAAAGAATTTTGAAGATTATCATAGGTTTCTATTTCGTTAAAGGCAGTTCGGGAAAGTAAATGCCTTGGTAACATCTACAAGAAACTGAGTTACTGGGTAATACATTTTTGTCCAATTGGTATTATTAAATTTCCATAGTAAAGGTACATCTGCAAATTTTCTGAGGCTCGTTCATTTGATTTAATTTTTCAACAGAAGTAGCAAGTAGCTAGTAGCATATTTGAAAGCAGAATAGTGGAATTTCCTGGGAAGAAAATGACCGTTACATGGGAAAAGCATGTTCGTTGAACAATCAATTTAAAGCTGGTTGAGTTAAAAGCCAGCCGGTACTTACCTGCTTAAAAAGGCGTGAATGTATGTTGAATGTCGAATTGTGACAAGCAGTAACACCTGAGGACGAAAAATCTTTAGTGTGATTGTGATGAATGTCTCACAGTATGCCAACAGTTAACTCGACTTGTGGTCACCTCTACCTGACAACGAACAAAGATTACGAGTAGAGACTCCCATTTGTTAATAGATGATAAACTTAACAGATACAATAGAAAAAAAAAAACATGATATGTTTCCACTTACTGCGCAGGCGTCAAGGACACAAGTTTGGCTTATCACGAGGGTCTTCATGTGACGTCATCCTCAGTTTTTCCTTCAATGCCCACGGCACTGGCTTTTGATCGTGTATACTTTTGCAGATTAAATGTGTACGGGATTAGTAATTTGGACTGCTTCCTTTTGCGTTTTCCTTAGCTTTAAATAACAAGACATGCGTCTAAACTAGTTGCGGTGCCGCAACAAAACTTGACGTCCATTTTTTGTTATGAAAAATGACCGTGGGATAGTGTCAATTATAGTGATCTGTTCGCTGGATTTAAAGCATGACATTTGGTGTTAAAATATCGGGATGGCATCGTTGTGGGAGTGTATTTTTAGAAAAAATGTCATGGTTGAGTTGGGGTAAGTTGTGTCCAAGTTACCACTTAGTGATTTCTAGATATTAAGTTGCGGCGCCTGCCACGCAAGCAGTTAGCAATATGTTCTGCTACGACTTCAATATTGTCCTGAAAACGTTTTCTTGAGCAGTAGGTTTTACAGCATTTGGTAATTAAATGGAGTGTGACGAAGTAGCGCTAATGTTATAATTCAAGTCGAACTGACCACGGCGGATTTTCCAGTTGTGGCTAACAGGCAAGTCTCTGTATTTCAGCCTAGGTCCTAGGGAGTGGGAGGGCGGAACAGGAGGCATGTAGGCACTTTAAAAAAGCGAATGTAGACTGTAGTTTCTTTTTCATTGATTTTTTCATTCTTTTCTAGTGTGTCCTCGTATTCTGAAGTAGTTAAGTTTTTTTTTTCATTTCAAATGCAGGGAAGTATAGCCTGTCATGTAGCCAGTGAGAGGGATATGACACAGTGGCGTAGCTGCCATACGGCCAGGGGGTCCCCCCCTGACGGCCCCAATTCGTCTGTTGGCGCCCTTTTTAGGTTTTAACATTCCTTACTTTTGCACCATTATTTGCAAAAGACATAATTTAGTAGCGTTGTTTAAAAGTCCAGATGAGGAAATGCTCAAACAACCACCAGTAACTGAACTACTGTATCTGCACTTTTTTCTGATGACAAGGTTAATCTTCTGTAATACAGTGATAGCTTTTGCCGAAACGTATCCTCATGCTTTATACGCACTAAAGAATGTTGTCGCAGTGCTAAGTTAATTGCTTCCTCACCAAGCGTGATTACGCTTACAGAGTGTACAGACTAACGTTAAATTCACCCTCCCGGTCAATAAAAGATGTTGCAAGGGGCGCAACAATAATTGCAGCGCAACTAGCCCTCTTGTTGTCGGGGATAATTGTCAACGTAGACAATAAAAAGAGTTAATAAAGATACCAAAATAACTTCCACACCAACTCAGGTAAAAATAAAATAAAACTTATCAAAGTGGTTATGGTTCAAGATTTTTAATAAGCAGTCTCCATTTTGCTTTTATTCAAGTGACCATTCTCATGATAAATGGCTACTTCTGACAACTGCACGATAATCCCATGAAAGTGCTTATTTCTGTTCTTTCGTGGTCTCAAAAGCCAGAAAATTGCATTGGCTATTTTGTTCAATATACTTAATTAATGCCTATTTCACAATGATCACATGGATCGTGTCCAGGACCGGCTTTATCTATAAGCAATGTACCCGTACAAAGGCAAGCGCACACGTACACACTAACAAGGCCAAAGTTACATACACACCCACAGTGACAGCACATGCACTCAAATTGTCGTTTTCCTGAAGCGCTCCATATCCCACAATGTTATATTTGGTCTATTCTGCTTGTTGTGTTACTGTTATTTTAAATCTACTTGAATTATTGGCGGGGCAAGAAGCATGTTTACCCCCCATGTTTTCATTGGGGTGGCAATTGCGTACCTTGCCCCCCCCCCTTTCAGGATTGACGGCACTGTCCAATTATGGAGTGCAGCAAGTGTTAAATAACTTTTGTTCTAGTTTAGAATAAGTGAATGAAATGAAGTGAACCCTGCAAGTGTATGTACAGTTAATGTGCTACGATAACGTTTGACTTAAAGGGACATTCCCCTCACCCTAACCCCGCAGTTCTTGTAGAGGGGGGGGGGGTACCGACACTCTCAATTGGCTGATCTCTTTGATTGACATCTAATTCAAACAATGCAGAATACCAAAGCTTATATTACACATCATAAACTGTACTAAGAGTGTTTTGATTATGCACATTGAGCTCTTGTATGCTCACCCTGAAGGAATAAACTGAGATTGTGTCTGGATGAGGATGATTTTCAGACAATTGTGTGAGGGACTTAAGTAAGAAGGTTTCGAAAATTGGTTCTGTTTGGGGTGAGAGAATTTGGTCTTCAAGCTTAGCAATGGCCTATGCCAATCAAAAATCAAATGTTTAATACATCTGGTAAAATACAAGATTTGCATCGAAAATTGGGACTTGTGGTTTGATCGTTCTTGCCTTCTGCACGTTTGTTTTTTATTAATATTTATCTAAGACACGTTTGAAAACTTTCTATGTTCAATCGGTCACATCGCTTGTACACGGATCGCAATGGGCCTAATACATACTGGCTTTCTACGATGCATGCTCCGAACCCCCGGCCGGGCACTTGAACTATGCAGGGATGCTACTAATATACACATATCAGTATATTGTAAATTTACAAAACTAAAGGGAGTTCAAATATAGGGAGGGATCGTAGCATATTGCTCTGTCGAAATTTCAGGAAATTGCGAGAAACATTAAACGCACGTTTTCAAATGTAAACAGGTTCCGTCATAATCAATTTATGAATCGAATGTAATACAAATTTGGTGACCAAAGGGTTCTAAATAAATTGATGATGGAAATACACATAAAACGATAGCAAACACAAGCGATTGGGAAAGAGGGTAGAAAAACGGACCAACGTAGGACAGCAATCCTCTTTCATGACTGTGTCATTTTTTAAGTATCTGGCGTATTACCCCATATCGTAATTAACCTGCTTAATATTAAAATTAGCTTACTTAATATTATAATTAACCTACTTAATATCGCGCATTTGAGAGAAAGTGTCCCACATTTCGTAAATGGCGACATTACCACCCAACTGCCCAATTTTGTCTCATACCAGTCTCTTCTGCTGTACGAATCTTTTTTTCTAAAAGTTCGGTTTGTTTATTAATGGGAATCGGCTGATAAATGGAACGAGACAAGTGTGGTCATGTGATAGTAAGAAAACCAACCAAAATAATGGACATGTTGCCATGCTCATTAACTTCCACTTTTGCTTGCGTTTCGCGCACTTTAACCTTTGCTTGTTTTGACTTTTTCTTTTATATATTATTGATAATTCTATCCCGTTTTTCTTGCTATGTATGATTTACACTTAATTCCCCAGTGGGACCAACATGCATGGGGAAATGGGTGCGCGTGCCATTCGCTTTTTTTTTTCATTTCCCCAAAAGACATTTAAAAAGTTTTTATAAAACACCTCCCTGGCTGAGAAGTTTGTTCGACAGACTCAATGGTTTAATTTGATTATGCCCTCTTATAAATCTTTCTAAGAATGTCAATTTTTTGCGCGCTTTGTGCGTTTCTCACCTTACTTCAGTGTTGTCCAAATTACTAACACCTACATTTGACCTTTGGTAAAATGTATATCTAAGAAACCTCTAAAATTTGATCTGGCATAGACATATGGGGCTGAGGGATCAATCAAATACAACAGGGGCGTCGATTTGGTTTTCAAAGTGGGGGGACGTCTGGCCTATATTTTTTCTCCTGTCCTGGAAAGGTGTGTACAGCGGCTTTGCTAGACATTTTTCGGGAAGGGGGGGGGGGGCAAGCAATCATCCAGATTTTACGATTTCCAGTGTGAATACCACTGTGCTAGGATCGTGATTTGCGGCGCGCGGAGCGAGCTGAATTTTTTGACATTTTTCAAATATTTGAAAATATGGAGCTTGTATTGCAGAAAAGTGTCAGGGTTCTGGGTTTCCTGTAAGAAAATGATTTGAAAGTGAGGAAATTTGATGAAGAATTTGCATTTTCTATTGGCAAATCTGAGATTAAGGGCGACCAAACATCGTTGATGCTACGTAATGTTGTCCAACCACTGCGAAGTGAGGCTCTCTGACGAAATTGTTTCAGTCAAGAGCTTATATTGGAGGAAATTTTGAATTTTCTGAAAGACAATTCATGACGATAGCACTGTAGTTACTGATGTCACTTGATGATCTTGTCTCACACGTAGCAAATTTCCGTTTTTCACTTGCAAAGTCCAGAGCTCGGAAAAATTTTTCTCGAGGTATGGAGAGTACTTTTGCTTAGGAATCGCAATTTGTGGCGAGCGAAGCATGCGGAAAATGTTGCTCCTTTGAGACAAATAATGACTAATGTAGTGCTTTTAATGGGGAGATTTCGGAATTTAATGAGTTGTCATAACCACACAGTAGACTGGTTTCACAAATAGCAAATTTCCGAATTCTTCGATTCTCAGAGACGCCTGCCCCTGTAGCTACGCCACTGGGTGTCTGAGAGAAGGGGCCCAAATACAAAATGGTGCTAAATGTTTCAATATTTAGAGTTACTAGGAAACTCCAAAATTTTCAAAACATGCTCTTGAAAGTGTTTGTAAGTACTTCAACGGACTACACGGTCAATTTAAATACGGTGCGGAATCTAGAAGTAATAAGATTCATAACGAAAATTGTCAAAGTTTGCGAAAGACTTGATCAAAGTCGCATTTCAATCTACCACAGGAAAATCACAGATCGAGAGGTGGGGGAATGGTACCCACTGGAAAGGTGCTACTGAGACATGGTTGCATAGGCCTACCGGTGTAAGATTGTTGATACAAAAAATATTAAAATATAATTTTTCGAACGACACCTCATCATACATTATCTGCAGACAGAGGATGGAGGTGTACCCCTTATTCCTGATTGATGTCTTTTATCTAGTAATCGACAGTGTGATTTTCCTTCTCTGATTATGTTCTAAATACGAAATAGTCGAATCGCTATAAAAAAGAATAATGTTAGCGTGTCGAAATTTTGCATTAGAAATCATGCATTTTTCTAAAAAAGTTGCATGCAAAGACATTTTCAGTTTCCTTCAAATGTTTGCCAATTTCAGCCTGCCATCTGGTCAATCACTAAAGACTACAGATTTCATTAAAACAGTAGGGGACGATTCATCTTCTTCCTTTTCCTAAATATTGTGGTCCTTGATAACCACACCTGCTGCCCTACGCACACGAACAATTGACATAATCATAGAGACCGATGAATAATGTATGTTGATATGCAAGTTAGGAAGAACATCAATGACACTACAAGCGCTCGGAGCGCGGGAAAAGTTCGGGCATTTTCAAAGTAAACATGTGGAATTATTGGTACAGAAAGCTGGTCGATCGCAATCGGTAGAGGACACCTTTCATAACATACATGTATGGTCTTTTTGGTATTACCTGATTTTTAAGTTTCACGTCACAAAAAGTGGGGGGGGGGGGACTTTATCGTTAGTGTCCCCTCCACCCAAAAAAGTGGGGGGACATGTCCCCCCTGTCCACCCAAATCGACGCCCCTGAAATACACATTGCCCATACACACTTGAAAGAAGTACCAGTCATTCGTTGAAGTTTTTCCCTTGAGTTCATTTGAAGTGAATCCCACCCCCCACCAAAAAAAAAAATCGAAAACAAAAACGAAAACAAAACCATTTGAAAGTCTACTAGATTTTTGACTTATTTTACTAAATTTGGCATGAGCATTGTCCTCAATTTTCTAAAGTCACGAGAACTTTTCGAGCCAGCTATTCTATAGAAGAAGGCTTTCTTTTGCTAATGCTTAATTTAAACAAATAACTGAAGTATTCCAATTTTAGCGTTGCCAATTTGCAAACTGTTATTTAATTTTTACTGACAAGCACACAACTATTTTCTAACTCATTCGGAATTTCGCAGTTTTGGGCAGGAAATTCCCCGATTTCTTCTCAGCGTCTCTTACATAGTGAGAAGCAGTACCTGGTCTGCCTCGGGGTGGGGCAAGGGAAAAAAACCTCCCTTCCAATTGGTTCGACCGGCAAAACGAGCCCAATATACCGCGTTCAAAAAAGAAAAATTAAGAAAAGAAGAAAGGGAGAAACGAAGAGAAAGGGAAAAGAAAAAGAGTGAAAGGGGAAGAGGTTATGTAACTTCAGACAGGCTTCCAAAAATTCTTTTTTCGTTACTTATCTATCGGGCTGGCGGTTCTTTAAGTATCACTGTCCGCATGCATATCTATTCGTCCACTTTTAGTGACAGGGCCTTTGTGGGGGAGACTTTCAAAGGATACTTGCCGACGGGCTATGAGACATAGGATTTCTTACTTGTCTCAGACTGTGGGGCGCGAATTTTGCCTGCTTCAGATCTAAAAGGAACTGATAAGTTCTGACCCTTTTCCTAAACCCGTGGAAGTAACAAGTGAAATTCTTCATGAATTTCCTTCGGATAAAAAAAAAGAGAAAATTCTTAAAAATGGTTTTGGTCCCATTGTCTACCTGTAACATAACAAACAGGTCATATCGTATGTGTAGCTGGTTAGAACTGTTATCGTACTCCAGTAAATCAGTAGTTTCAATGACCCACTTTTCGAAACGAATTGTATATATTAAGCTAACTTGAATTTCGGACAAGGGCCTGGAAAAAGTTGGGTAGCCATTTAAGCGCCCCCAATTTTGAGAGCCCCAATCTTTTCAAAATTTTTTCACGGAAAATCGAAACGATTACAGGAATTTCGACTCATTCGGGCAGCTTATAAAACAAGTATTATTCAGCCTTATTTCATAGTCTTGGTCTACACTGTGTCCGAAATTGTAGAAGTTTCGAGCAGAATTTGCAAAAATGTCTGAGATGATCTCAATTGCCAGATTAGGCCTATATGGGAAGACGGGAGTGTACAGGTGTATGCATGTGCTAAAAAGTTTGCCTGAAAAAATGGCATTGGTACCTTCTATGTGGTAATATTCCGATCATTGTGAAGGCTAATTTACTATTTGTATAAAAGTGAGCATGTTATTGCGACGAAAACTCAAAGTAAAGACTGCTTAGATTCCATTAACAAGCCTGCAAATGCAATTTTCCGTCCATCTCAGAGGTCAGAGTGCTTCAAAATTTTCTGTATGCTTATGCGCCAACTGACAGTTTCTCTCCGCTTAGTCTTTCGGGCGGAGTTATACATTTCGGGCAGAAAAATCTCCTTCCCTAACTGAAAATGTTCCTATACGCCTATGACCTTGCTCCACATAAATTTCTTATATTAATCTCAATAATCCTGAATAATGGTAAATATGGTCATTTGGTTCCTGACACGTGAACCCAGATACTGATGAGAAGTTAATTAGTGTTGGAAGACACCTGACTATCGTAGGTTACACTTCTGCAACGTGCAACTGACAACTTTTGATTTGCGAAGCAA
The DNA here is from genome assembly GCA_037179385.1 of Holothuria scabra. Lineage (NCBI taxonomy): Eukaryota > Metazoa > Echinodermata > Holothuroidea > Aspidochirotida > Holothuriidae > Holothuria > Holothuria scabra. The sequence continues at coordinate 68,115,779 of CM074179.1, forward strand.
AATTTTCCTTATGACACTTCAGTGCCGGATTTAGGGTGACAATATTTCTTTGCAGAGCAATTCTTTGTTTGGGTCATGAAACCAAACAATGACTTGAAATGATGTTAAATGTTGCATCAGATTGCATTTGAGGGTACTTAAATATTCAAAACTTTTCTTAGACCCCTCCCCCAGACCGGCGATCAGACCATGTGCAATTGGCTACTCAAATAAAAAAATCCTGGCTACACCAGAACTAAAGACATTATTTTTTGGGGCTTCTTAAACATCAAAGCGCAGTAACCTACGGGGTTTCGCCCCCGAACCTCCACGGTGCGCGCACGAACTCATGCCCGAATACCGGTCAAATATAGATTTTTTTTTTAAATTTAAATAAATTTGCAATTTAAATTTAAATTTGCAATAAGGAGCGAAAGATATAATCAACAAAAAAGTTTAGAAAGAAAAATATGGTATAATTTCAGACTTGAAAGAAGCTTTCAATGTATTTAGTGGTTTATTTGATTTTCAGTATTAAACGTTTTTGTTTTTTGCTTATAATTGTATAATATGTAAACCGACTTTTATGTAAGTATGATAAATGTAGATCGGTGCAGGCGAGGATTGTAACTTTGTGTAAATCGTGTTTATATGTCAATAATTTGCATTGTGAATTGAAAAAAAGTGTAAGGAATTTCATATTTATGTTTTTATTCAATTCCGTGAACGTGGTTATTTATATGTATATGTATATTAATATGTTTTAATATATGGTGGTGTCGATTGGTGTAAAAGTCGCAAAATTTATACTATTTGTGTTTGCATTATGGAGTGAGTTAAGATCAGAAACTTACCTGTAAACGTTTTCATTTTCTTTTCTTTCCCTTATTTCGAATTTAATTTTTGACGGTTATTTCATTATTGGATTGCTTTAACAATTATGTACTGCACTGAGCCATCTGTAAAAATTAAATAAATGGGGGACAAGGGGAAAAGCGACCTTTTATGACTGACCAAAGGATAATGATCTAAAAGGCCTTTAAGGTATCTAAATTCGTTTTCAATTTTTAAATCTGACCGATTTTAGATACACCAGTGATATGAATGTAAAACATTACAATTTTATATAATAGCAGTTCAAACCTTTCTTGCAGGAAATTACTTTTACCCTAATTAACAGTTAAGCCTACATTTTAAGTCACATAGTAGAGTGTGATTTTGTGGGATGAGTTTTCGTGCCCATCTTCCAGGAAATGGCACAATTGAGAGCCATCCCTGGCAGCGATTCGTAAGTGTGAAACTGTTCGGGTGGGAATCGTCCGTGTGGGAATTGTCCGAGTTGGCAATTGTCCGGAGTAGGAATTGCCCGGATGCCAATTGTCCGGGTGCCAGTTGCCCGGGTTCCAATTGTCCAGGTCAAGATTGGAACAATATTGAAATGAAATCATCCAGTCATAATTCCCTACAGTATATACGAGGACATTTAGAAGATACTAGACTAAAGGGAAGACAAACTCAAAAATGGTAGAATAAGCACAGAGAGAATTACAAACTACCATGAAAAATAGTTTTTTATCGACATCTCGATTTCAGAGGTACGCTGGAACTGGATGTAACATGCGGCAGAGCCAAAGAACAATGCCACCATCCCATTTACTAGTAAGGCAACAGGTACTAGTCATTAGTGATAATTACTTAGCCCTATCATAATTCATACTATATCAAAGGTGATTCATGCATGAAGAATTTCAATCACTACATATTAGCAAAATAAAGCAGTTTCCTACTGGCAATAACCAGTCACCATAGTCTTGCAGAATGTGACCAAAATTTTCCTACTGCGCGTGAGCCTTTACAAAAGAATAACCTGACTTGTTGGCAGGGTTGTAGCTACAGTGGGTGGTGCTGGTTGGCTGCAACTGGCACTTTATATTCCCACCCAGCACTCAGCTCCAGACAAACGCACACACTACACACACCACACACACACACACACTACAAATCTGTCTGGTGAAACCTGAAACTAGCCCCAGCTGTTGTTGTTAATGTACTATGTACTAAACATTGTACGCATTATCCAATTGCCGATGCCTTACAGTTTAAGATACTACCCTCAGTGAACCGTATGTCTTTTCCTCTAGCCATTTAAGGGGTAGGCTATTAACATTGAAAGAAGTGTGGTTTTTAACACACCTGTGTTATCTCAACATCAATGCCTGAGCACAATTTGCATCTCAGTCCCCTCTTTCAAAAGTGGGGAGAAAAATCTGCCAAATACTCTAGACACCTTCCCCACACAAGGGAAATCAAACCTTGCACCCCCTCTATCATAACTTCCTAGTTCTAACTGTTAATCATCACATGTTCAAGTTTCAAATGAAATTAATTTCCACCTTAAACTCCTTAAAACTGTGGTACCGGTGCTGTCACTATCCTTTTCATAGACCATCCTATTGTATAGAAATGTAACTTTTATTTAATTATCTTTTCTCTTTCTTCGGGCTGCAGCCAGGATGCAAGCACTCTACAGTTCTATGTTTGATGTTGTTGAAGCAGTAGAATCAGAGATAAATCTGTTAGGGGTACTTCTTCCAACGCTGCAAGGACAATGCCAGCTTCTGATAATTTAGATCCAGGCAAATTTAGTTGTTTGCTGAAAAATTTAAAATATGATTTAGAATTATAGTTAGCATTTAGGCAAATAGAGACGAAAAACTTCAGCATAGTCTTAAAAAATAAACATAAACGTGTTTTTTAGCAAGCAACCAAGCAATTTATGAGTTACCATGCAATCTCCTCTATTGATGCTTTACCTAAGGCAAAATTTCTTTGATTTAGAACAAACGTTAAAAAATTGAGTATTTTTTAAGAAACCGGGAACAATATGAGTGATAAGGGAGGGAATCTTACAAATTAGAACTTTTCAAGGGAAACTTTGATTCCTCATTGAATAACCTCCCCTGAATATGAACAAAGTCAAACATACTGTTGGGGCAATTGAGGGCTTTTATGATAACAATTAACAAATGTTACCTTTGAATGAAAGCTCCCCAACATTACAGTTGAGAAACTTCCCTCTCTGTGGAAGGGACATCCTACCCTCCAACCCCCTTGTTGGTGCCACCTGTTGCCATGTCTGAACTTTCGATAAGAAGCAGTTACCTGACCACAGTTTGAAACAACACGTTAATCTCATGAATATTTTAAATACTTTTTGTCCAGGTAACTTTCAAAATACCTCAAATTAGACTACTTGTGAATATGTGTCGATGTAATACATATTATTTATTTCGTTATTATTTATTATATTATTATTATTTTTGTGATAAAATCAGGTACCACTACCCTATTCATACGTAGAGATGAAAATGAGGATCAGCTGGAAATGGTTAACCATGCTGGACGTGGTAGCTGCATTCAGAGCTTTGTGTTCTTGCTCACATTTTTTTATACCCAAAAAAGCTGCTCCAAATGTTGGGGTAATTCTCAGTTATGGTAAGTTTTGAAAGTGCACTTCCTTTATGTGGCCTTAAATGATGTACCTGCAAAATGACATGCAAAAATTAAGAAGTGGCACATTTGTTTGAAAAAGCTGTGAATTAACAGAGTTGGCCATGGATATTGCTTTGGCCAAAATTTAGTGAGGAGAATTTAGTGACAACTGACTACTGGTTTTTGGTAAAAGAAATAGGCTAGACCATACTAGCAAATCAACATGGTTAAAAATATTTTAGAATAGTAAAAAGGCTGCACCCCTACAAACCAAAAAATGAACATGCACCTCAACGTTCAAGTAAACTATAATTCCATGGTTATAATATAACTTCAGTGTACCAGTTGGTCAGTCAAGAAATTTTCCTTCAACTTTCTGTCACATAACATGAAAGCTTTCCAACAAATGTTTCATGTCTTATCTGATATTGATTTGCTTGATTAAATGTAGCCATGAGGGTAAATTTGGTCTTTGCCTAGGGGGAAAGACCTAATCTGCATACCTGAAAATGTTTGCCCAAACTGTCCGCAAATTATGACGTATCTTACTCAAATTCCAGCAAGCCTTCCAGACGTGTACAAGTTGGCTAAAGCTATGATAAGGAAAAAAACAAGCATGCATGGCCGTACAGGACTGGATCTTTCTCTCAAGAAGGGGAAGGGGGATGGACTGTGACCTTATGTCTGACTGCAAATGAGTGCAGATCCCCAACCAGGGTAAAATATCTGCCCGATGCAGCATGGTTTGATCATTTGGGGGGGGGGGGAGGCTGAAGCGTCCCCACCCTCCCTCCGTACGAAAAATACCAACAGACAGAAAAAAAATCCCACGGCCTCTGTAATGCCTAACAATAGTGTAATTGTATGTTAGTACGTGTTAAGCTACAGTGTTTCTCACTGGCCTTTGAAGTTTGAGTCACATATGGCATAGTCTAGTTTCATACTCTTACTGGGAAGAGGACTTGTAGTACAAAACTTGAATATATACAATACTAGTAATTTACACAAACGTTAGTAGCATTAGTACTTAGCAGCCTAACTTACCTTCCAGGGTCATGTTGGCGATCATATACATAATACTAACTATTGTAGTAAGTAGTACTAACGTTTATGACCTGCATATCGTTAGTAATACTAACGTTAGTTAGAATACCATACACAGCACGTGCAACTATCATTTTCCCAATTTTTTTCATGGTATCATTATATGCTTCTGACAGTGAATGCAGATATAAAGGGGATATTCACTTTAACACTAGTGGTTCTCTGGTCAAATTCTTCTCTCTTCTTGCCAACCAGTCTATGAAAACATCGTTTGAATAAATGGCAGATGACTATGGATTATCAGTACGAGTTTTGATTTGTTGAAAGTTTGTCATACACTCGCAATTTACGTAGCACCGCCAACCTTCCCACGGTGCTTTGCGCCAAGCTATTTGCCAAGTGGTCTATTTGAAATCCGAAAAACGTATGTGAGTGCGTCTCAAGACGGTGACATCATTGGAGGCACGGCTATCAACTCTGTACCACGGAGCTCACAATGATCGAATCATGTGCATGGTAACGCGTGGTGGCGCGAACATCACTACAAGCACCGGTGCAACGATAGCAGCCAGCGTCGCCAGTGACAACTTTGTGAATTATGCATTGCGCGGTGACTGCTTTGTCTTAGCACCTTCACCGAACAGCTCATACAGTAAAGACGAGGCAGAAGTGAGGACGCGCCTTTTATGGATTATCCATACATTTTCATTGCTGTTCTCGATAGCTTCTGGACCGCGTCCTTCTTTAAAAAACAAAACAGAAAACACGCCCCCATATGCACGTGAACAATTTTGCCAATCATATGCTCCGAATCTCCCAAATTGTCCGCACCTTTCGTTTTGTATTTTGGACGAGTATTGTGATGTAGACTAATCCTTAACCCTTTACCGTTGTTTGGGTCCTTTTGGACCCATGCGGAGAGCTCGGCTGTCACGCATCTTTAATGTTTCACGCGGAGCTCGAAACTGCGAGTAGCTACCCGGCCACAACAGCGAGAGAGACAGTAGTTTAAGGTCACGGGGTCAATGGCCTACGGAAGTCGATGCGGGGCGGGCTACGTCCGCTTTTCCGCCCACTCCCGATCTGCGCAAATATGCCCCGATCGGAGCACAACGGTAAAGGGTTAAGATAACTTTACCGCTTGTCTCATTACTCCCACATGTAGATGCCCGTTCTTAAATAGGGCATCTACATGTAATATCAATGACACATCGTCCTGCTACTTGAAGCGGATGAGGGACCAGATCTCGTGCAGGCGATCAAATGGGAACATTCTTGCGGTTGGTCACATTTTTTTTAAGTTGATCGCCTTTGAGGCGATAAACAAAGGAGGAAAACGGAGGGATCATACCCAAGGATCACAGAAGAGATCAGACTGATGTACGGAACGTACTTCCAAAATTAATGGGAACGTCAGGTCTTTGTGCTTGCCGTGCTCTATGTGCATGCCGACACTGCATTGTTACCACTTTATGCAGTCAGGCTATGAAAGTAATAAGTAACTGTGTGAGTCATTGCAAACAACTGATTTCAGCAATTATTGTCTAAAAAGAATTGTAAAACCAGAAAGCCAAAAGGCGTTGTTATTCCTTGCCACTGAAATGCCTTCTGTCTTTAAATTGACAGTGTTTGACAGATTTGTCTTTGCAATTTAGGCACGGAATGTCTAGAATTCATTTAATAAAGATCAAAATACACTTTAGCATGCTTATAACCTACAGCTCTCAACAAGCACTGACTTCCAGTGACCCAAGATGACCTTTGACCTCAACCAAAAATAAAAGGGGTTTTTCGATTCTCTCACGACCTCTGAATACCTTATGTGACCTCTGGTCTGTACCAAAACATGAGGATTCTTATCGTGTTTACAAGTCATTTGAGAGGTATTTGTATTTTATCCTCTAGAGACCTCAAATAACCTTTGACCTGCACAAAAACAATAAGTAATATCCAAAAGATGAGAAGTGTCGGTCACTCCCATCTTGAGATATCTTGTTTACAAGCCACCTCTCGACGTTTTCGCACAATTTTACCACCAGTGAGCTCAAATGACCTCTCACCTCTAGCAAAACAATTGGATTCTTTTTCTAAACATAACAAATCTTTTTACCGATAATGAAAAAAATCGGTCACTCCTATCTTGAGATATCATGTTTACAAGCCATTTTCGACGTTATCGCAACTTATTTTACCACTTGCGACCTCAAATGACCTCTATAGGCTTCTTCCTCTCAAAATGACGAATCTTTATACCAAATATAAAAAGCGTTGGACATCCCTATTTTGAGATATTGTGTTTTAAAGCAAATTGTCACAAACACACGCACCAACTCACTCACACACACACACACACACACACACACACACACTCACAACATCTCCATTGCATAGATTCGTTGTTTGCTTAAGGCAAGGAATCAAAGATGATGTTTGAATTTTATGTCATAAATAAAAATAAAATACAAAATATCTTCATTTAATTCTTAAAAATACTAGTCCTCAAATAGACCAATATTGGAGCCAAATAACTACGGTTTACCTTACGACCCATATTAGCCATTGGGTAGGGAAAATAATCCAGTTCTACACAACCTGAGAAAAAAAAAACTGTGGATATTATTAGATTTCAAACGTCGGTTTAAGGTCGAGACTTAAAAGTATATCATATCACTGCAGTCCACGCCATCTCCAATAATGGCATGAGCTTGTGTTCAAAGTTTCAAAAAATTACAAATTAGTCTTTTGAGTTTCAGGTATGATGTGAAAACAGACCCAAGATTTTAGGCAATTTTGTAAATTAAGCAGTGTCGGTATATAAAGACAAGTGTTAGGAAATAGTATTAGATATTGCCTAGCTGTGATACCACCTTTTTGATAGAGAAACCGAAATGAAGTGCCTCTGTTTAGGTTGCCTTGTTTAACTACCGAATTCTTTTTATCTTACAAAAGAAACAGAAAGTGATTGTTCCGTGTCTATGGAAATTTATCCCAATTTTTAATGTCATAACTGAAAATGTAAGGTAACATTGATAACTATAAAAAAGTAAAAACAATGAAGAACGAGAGAGGCGATCATATGGAATACCTTTTTCCACATGGTAGATCATTTCTGTTTCATAGAGGAACTAATCATAATAACATTCGCCTGATATTACCTTTAAAAGCTATCGAATTTTGTTTTCTCAAATAAGAAGAGAAAGGTAGTTGTATTCTCTTCCAATAAACTTTCCCCCAATTAGCAATTGCCAAGTTTAAATGGGATTAAACGCATATTTTATTTAGAAAAAGAAAAACCTTTGCGTTTATTTTTAAATCATTTTCTCGGAATGACTGGAAAAAATGTCTATAATCGAAGGACAAGCAAATACTTTGTTGCCAATATTTAATTTCCGCAAAACGGTCATTGAATTTGCTACATATCAGTTTCATCATTGCGAAGAACGCTTTGTTGAAGGCAAAGCAATCGCCTTAAATAATTCAGTTAAATTAAGCACATTCCACTATTCTCTACTTATTCTGCCTCCAAGGGCGGATATAAAGAAATTTGTTTGGGGTGGAGGGCAAAACTTAACTTGCGCTCAAGACGTCCCACATAGTATCAGGGGATTTCGTGCAAAAAAAAAAAAAAAAAAAAGGGGGGGAAGGGACATGAGAAGTGGTGACTGCCTGCCAAAAATACTATCTAAGAGGAACGCCATCATCAGTTGGCGCGGAACGTACAGAAAACTTTGAAAAATCGCGACCTCACCATTTTAAATAAAAAGAAAAGGATCAAGTTGCAAAATGATCAGAAAATAACCAGATTAAATGTAGTGGCTTTTTTCATCCCAATGTGACATGTTATCATTTTTTGTTGCAAAGTAGAATCTCCATTGAAAAGAATAGACCAGAACCAATATACAATTTTAGTTAAATAAGCTAAAGACGAACATGTTCTAAGCACTCTGGTAAAGTTTGCATTTATTTCCTGTGTCCTCGAGATATTAGCAATTGAAGGTGACCCATTTTCTACATAAAGTAAACTTGAACCAAGCAGGTGAGATGTCATGTATTCATATTGATGGTCTTTGTTTTGTTTTTCATTTATTTTTAATCCCGCTGTTTGACCTTGAATTGATTAGAGATATTATCTTGCCCTTTAGGCAAATTAGGTTTTTAAACTTCCATTGCTCGTGATGCACTTATGATAACAAGATTTCACAGTCAAGTTGTATAAATATGGTTTAACATTTTACAGAAAAACAACTAAAAGTTGTCTTTCAATGTGAAGACATGACGTCACGCCTTCTTTCTGCAAGTTCACTCTTTGTAGAAAATATGAAGCGCTACCAGCACTAATAACAGTACTGATTCAGTACTGTTGTTGGTGCTGGTAGCTCTATCAGCACTTCTTTGCGGTCGGTGCAAGGCTAAAATTTTGGATCAATTACGAACCTTATCATTGACAATGAGGCAATAGTTTACATTCTTTTAGATAGTACATTACATTTGTATGAGATAGAAAGCTGGGATGGTTGGCCCAGATTAAGAAAAAGGCTACTTTTTATTCATGACATATCGAATGACGTAATACTTGGAAAACTGCAGACCATGCTTCGGAAACGTTTGGGGGGAAAGTGCCTCCCTTTCCCCTATGGCGAGCCGCTAATGTGTATCATGTTATTTCAGGATTGAAAAATTTCAAATTCAAGGAAATCCAAGGGGATACTCTCCAAAAATTGGATTTGTTCAGAAACATCTTGCCACACTACGCTCAAGAGCCAGACATAAAAAAGTCCAAACTACCACACTACTCCAACCTGAAGGGGTGGGGTGCATTTTTACTTAAAATTTTGATTCTTCATAGAAAGTAGATGCATTACAAAACATCTTGAGTCTGTGGGAATGTTAGATTATAGTTTTCCACACGTTGGCTTTATGTGACACTCACTCTTCTTTTCAAACGTAAAAGAGTCATCGTTTTAAAAAGTAAATGAAATAAAATAATTTACTTGTTCTTTCCATCTGTACTGAGAGTGTTTTGATTACAGATTAGGCCAGGTGTACCTACCCCGAGGCTATAGGTTGAGACTGTGTATGGGTACAATTTTGAAGGGCGTAGGTACATAGAGAGGGGAATTGGAACAGTTTGGTATGGCACGCCAAAAGGCTCACCAAATATGATGTTCTAAAAAAACACGTTCATGTACTAAAATTACACGTTCATGTACCAAAAATATACGATGATGTACTAACTTCATAAGATCATGATGTAAATTTACACCATCATATACTAAAACCATTAGTTCATCATGTTAAATGTTACGATGTACATGTAAAAACACATGTTGTACATGTAAAAACGTAAGATAATCATGTTATTATTGCGTTTTCTGCGTGCCATGCTGAGTGAGCCTTTCGGCGTACCAGAAGTCCGCCAAAAGGCTCACCGACATACGATGATCATCTAAACTCATGCGGTGTAGTAAAAGTGCAAGTTCATGTACTAACTGCTTACGATGATGTACAAATATTGCATACGATCATGTACTGATTTCATACGATCATGTACTGATTTCATACGTTCATGTACTGTTTGCTTACGTTCATGTACTGAATTCATACGGTCATGTACTAGATGTATACGTTCATGTACCGGAGGGGCCCATGTGAGTATCGAATGGTTATAGGCCTCTGTCAATACTAAGGGCCAAAAGAATTTACGACCTGTGGAACTTTTGATTCGATTGGAAATTTCGATGGTAAATTGCATTTAATACACTGACATAAAGAGAACAAAAGGTTTTTTTCCTAATTTCCGTGACAGAAGATGGCTCAGGGACCTTACAGCCATGTTGATAGAGAAACTTATTTCAAGAACCGGAAGTACCGAATCATTACTGGGTCTGTTGGCGACGGGTAGGCCTGGACATTCACTATACATGACAAGTTGAAGTATTAAGGGTCAAATTGCAGCATAGTAGTAGATCGAAATTTTTCGGCCCAGGGCCCCTTTGTGGGCAAAAAGGCACCGAACACCAAAAGAAACATTGAAGTGACACTCAGTAACCACTGCTTTCTTATTTATTATCATTATACAGACATGGTGTTCCAACTAGTATGGAAACTCCTATAACCTAATTATTTTAGGTCCCAGAAGGCATTGATCCATGAAGAAATCATTTGGTAGCAAACCTGGGCCACTGCTTGTCGAAATTTACGGGATTTGCCAGATACCATATGGGAAAAGACTGGGTCACTATGTTTAACCAACAAACCAGTTGCCCACATGTACCACATAGTATCCCATATAGGACATATGGAGAGGCCCATACGGGGTCCATATGAATATTGGGTGCAAATTTACATGCAACATAAAGTAAATTATATGGAACCCTAAAGTATCCTATATGAAAATATATAACCTAGGATGAAGCAATCTCCTACCAAGAAGATTTGGGAGATTAAAGTCAGCGTATTTGAAAGTGGGCCCAGGGCCGTGTATTGGGAAATTTAAAATGGAGTTATGATTCTTGCCACTAACGTAAAATGAACAGCAGCTTTGTATCCTTCCTCATATGCTTTACACCACGCATGCAACACTTTGCAATACTGAAGGATCTGCGGCACCCGGACCCAGGGACCTAAAACGGTTAGACTATACTGGTTTTCATACCAGCTATTACATTACATCTGTATAACGACAAAAAATAAGAACGCCTTTCGTGGGCCCTGGGCCCCAAAATTTCGATCTACCACTATGCTGCAATGCATTTTGACCCTTAATACTCAACTTGTCATGTCCAGAGAATGGCCAGGCCTACCCGTCGCCAACAGACCCAATAATGATTCGGTACTTCCGGTTCTTGAACTAAGTTTCTCTATCAACAGGGCTTTAAGGCCCCTGGGTCATCTTCTGTCACGGAAATTAGGAAAAAACCTTTTGTTCTCTTTAGTGTATTAAATGCAATTTACCATCAAAATTTCCAATCGAATCAAAAGTTCCACAGGCCGTAGCTTCAAAATTAATTCTTTGGGCCCCTAGTATTGACAGAGGCCTATAACCATTCGATACCCACACGGGCCCCTCCGGTACATGAACGTATACATCTAGTACATGATCGTATGAATTCAGTACATGTACGTATGTAATCAGTACATGTACGTATGAAATCAGTACATGTACGTAAGCAAACAGTATATGAACGTATGAAATCAGTACATGATCGTATGAATTTTTTGTACATCATCGTAAGCAGTTAGTACATGAACGTGTACCTTTACTACATCGTTTGTCGGTGGGCGTTTTTGCGGAATTCTGGTACGCCGAAAGGCTTACTCAGTATGGCATGCGAAAAGGGCAATAATAACATGATGATCTTACGTTTTTACATGTACAACATGTGGTTTAAGATATACAACGTGTGATTTTACATGTACATCGTAACATTTAACATGATTAACTTATGGTTTTAGTACATGATTGTGTAAATTTACATCATGATCGTATGAAGTTAGTACATCATCGTATATTTTTGGTATATGTAATTTTAGTACATGAACGTGTATTTTTAGAACATCATCATATTTGGTGAGCCTTTTGGCGTGCCATAGTTTTGTTGAAAGAATTAAGCCCTTTAGAGAGTTCGGCGTGATGTTTTGACCATATGCTCCCAGACACTGCAACGTCCTGTAAATTTGTACATACTTTGTCCCAACTGATTCCCGCAATTCCTATCATTACGGTCATGTCAGTGTACGTTGCTCTTTGATACTATTGTAGTACTATCAATTTATTGGCAAACAGTACATATAGTAGCCAAAAGAAAAGAGTGATTAGAATAGAAACAAAATTAATTGGACAGTGAAATTCTTTGAAATTAAAAACAAAACTCTTTGAATACCAAGCATATGGCTACACTCATCAATCACGGGAGGAAAGGTCGAAAGTAAAACAGTTTTACTCTTTTCCGATTCCGAATCCTTACAGGTAACCGATTATAAAAAAGAAGAAGAAGAAGAAGAAGAAGAAAAAAAAAAAAAAAACACAGGTATGAAAACTATACATCCATTAAGATGTCACAGGTCAAAGTCTATGGCAAAGAAGTTTATTTTCCCCAAACATCTTTTACAAAGTAAGTGTTTTGTAGAGAAAATCAATTAGTTATCCGTTTCTAATCAATTGCCTTAATGTGACCGGCAAATGTAGTTGTGGGTTACTAGCTGGTGTTCCTTACTCCATTCCTTGTAATGGCCACCAATCGCCTTCAAGTTAGCGGTAGGCTGTAGGGGCTATTTTTAATGTTTGGAGTCTTTCGTGTGACTCGGCCAGGAATCGAATTCTAAACATCTTAGGTGAATAAGGGAATTATTAAGCACGTGACCATTCAGTGTTAGCCAAACTGTCGCAATAAAAATCAAATAATTTCCATGACAACACTTGCTTGCAGATAAGTTGGGTAAGTATCTTTAATGTTCGAAAAATGCAATTCCAAATTACAAAGTAAATTTGCTGTTCGATCGAAGCGTTCGATTTTCATAAATGATTTCACAAAAGAAATGGCAAGCACAAACAAAAAAAAAAGGGACGCTGATTTGCAATCGTGGAATCCGAGCTTCTTCACAACCACATTCATTTGTAATATAGCAAATGGAATCAGTCCTGTAGAGAATGTCAGGGCAAAGTATTGAGATTAACGCCAAAGGCACGACTAAGAGACTGAAATGTTGTGGTACAACTTGAGAATGACCAGGCAATCAGATCCAGTCCAGAACCCCCACAGGAGATCAATTTGGAAGTGGGGATGCTCTCGTATCCCGGATGAGAGCTTGATCATCCTTTCGGAGAGGATCAGACCGAAAACAGGCGATCAAGAAAACAGTGGGAACACAACCGGGGATCAAGTCGACCGGGCATCAACGATATAGCCTACTTACGCAGCGCAGCTCCACACGCTACACAAACTTGTGTAAACCAACATGACCTGTACATGTAATTTCAATGACAAAACTTCCTGTTACTTCAACTGGGGGAGGGGATCAGATCTCGTGCAATCGATGAATGGGAACCCTCTTGTGGTTGGTCACAAAAATTTTCCAGCTGATTGTGCTGAGGGCGATTTTCGTAGGGGGATCGAGTGGGTACATGCTCAAGGACTTCAGAAGAGATCAGACCGATGTACGGAACGCGTTGCAAAAAAAGAAGAGAACATCAGGCCTTTGTGCTTGTGGTGCTTCATGTGCATTCCCACTCTGAATAGTTACTACGTTATGCAGTTAGCCTCTGACAGTAACAAGCAATGATGAGCATGCAATATCATGCAATGTTTTCGTTCTTTTTGAAGGGATTTCCGAAAATGCGGTGATGTCATCTCAAAAAAATTGGATCCTTTCGAAAGAAAATGTAGGCTTCTTTGTAAGGAAATTTTTAAAATCAAGACTTATTGAAATATCTGCCCAGACTGATCCTAGTTTGTTCTCCGCTTAAAAAAGTTTTGTTACAGAAATGTTATCATGTACCCCTGCATCGATGCTTTTCGAAAAAATTAAAACGTTTTCGAAACTTTGTTTCCACTCTAGACAGTAACGAGGCTTTAATCAGAGCTCTAGAGAAAATTTGGAAGTGTATGAAAGATTATTTAGAATAACTTCAATGCAGATACCCAGTTTTACTTAATCATTTCATATTACAAAAGGTGAATATTCGAATGACTTCATTTTCCAGATTCGGGGAGAGGCTATCCCTTAACTGGATAGTTGCGTCCCGTTTTCTCCTGTAGCTATGCCGCTGTATCCATGATTTATGAATTGAATTATCATTCTATGGCTATACACTCAAGAATAATTTAAGAACATCCCCTTCCCAAATTGGAGGCCCGAGTCAAGTTCCCAAGTCATACCAGCACCTTTGAACATTGAACCTACTGCATTTTGAATAATAACTCAAATTAGCAATTGGGTAAGAAATTCAAAATAATCCAGTAGTCCTCAACCTGAGAAAAGAAAGCTGTGGATATTGTTAGATTTCACCGTCGATAAAAGGTCATGTCTTAAAAGTCTACCTTACCAATGCAGTCCACGCCATCTCCAAAAATGGTATGAGCAATTGTTCAAAATTTGAAAAGATCAGAAAACAGCCTTTGGAAATTAAGGTATGATGTGAAAACAGACCCAAGATTTAAGGCAATTTTGTAAATAAAGCAGTGTCGATGTATACAGACAAGTGCAAGAAAATAGAATTAGATATTTGCACAGCTGTGATACCACCTTTTGATAGAGAAACTGTTTAGATTACCTTTGTACACCTACTGAAGTTTTTTTTCTTACAAAAGAAACAGAGAGTGGTTGTTCCGTGTCCATGGAAATTTATCCTCATTTTTAATGTCATAACTGAAAGTCTAAGGTTACATTGATAACCATAAAATAGTAAAAACAATGACGAATGATAGAGGCAATTATATTGAATACTGTTTTCCACATGGCAGATCATTTCTGTTTAACAGAGGAACTAATCATAATAACATTCGCCTGGTATTACCTTTAAAAGCTATCGAATTTTGTTTTCTCAAATTAGAAGAGGTAGGTGATTGTATTCTGTTCGAATAAACTTTCCCCCAATTTGCAGTTGCAAAGTTCAAATGAAATGAAACGTATGTTTTATTTAAAAAAAAGAAAAGCTTTTGCGTTCATTTTTGAATCATTTCGAGAGATAATTGGGAATAAATCTGTCTACAATCGAAAGACAAGCAAATACTTTGTTGCCAATATTTAATTTCCGCATAACGGTCACTGAATTTGCTACTTACCAGTTACATCAACACGATGAATGTTATGTTAAGGGCAAAGCAATCGCCTTAAATCTTTCAGCAAAAGCAACCACATTCAATAATCTCTACTTATTCTGATTCCATTCGTATCATGCTTTTTCAGGATTTAAACATTGCACAATCAAGTTATCCAAGAGGATACTCTCCTAAATTTTGACTTTGTTCAGAAAAATATTGCCACACTACTCTCAAGAGCCAATCATAAAACGGTACAAACCACCAAAGTAATCCAAACTTGGACGTGGGAAGGGGGTGGGTAAGGCTGCATTACCACTATAAACTTTGAATTGTCAAAGTAAGTAAATCCATAACAAACCATCGTGAGTCATCGTGAGTGACAATGTTAGATTATAGTTCTCCACACGTTGGTTGTGTGTGACAGTATATATACTCACTATCCTTTTTTAACGTATGAAAGTCATCGCTTGAAAAGGTAAAAGAAAATATTTTACTTGTTCATTACACCCCGCTTCGAACAGAGTCATGCACGACGGACAAGGGAGGTGACACCCTGGACTGATAAATGAGGTTACTGGTTTGAAGGCCTTTACGTTGGCCAGCCGTCAAATGATTTCCTACTGCGGAAGTACAACTATCTGGTGAAGTAGATGTCCATCCGCAGTTAACGCTCGATTTGGCAAGGCTTTTCTTTTTCGTAGAGTAGGGAGGACCTTGGAACAACTAAAATTTTTCAATGATTACAATGTGTCATGACAATTTAATGCTGTATTTGACGTCTTCTTCGCAGCCTTTTCTGTAACAGATATCATTTTTCCTCTTTGAGTCCATTACGAAAGAGCATGTGAACTTCGCGAAGTGATCTTGATCCCAAATCTCACAACATCTCGTCTGCTGGTTAAGTAAAAATGAGAAGAAAACAAGGTGGTTGAAATGAGATGAAATGTGAGTACAATGACTACAACTAAAGAAGCAAATATTCCCATCAGGCTAGGTCAGTCTTTAACTTTCGCGATGTGGTCAAAATTTAAGTTTAAGTTTGTGTTTGACTGGAATAAACATTACAAAGATAAGCAACAAAATCCAGTTTCATAACTGTTAATGATAGTTTATGGAAGATGACTACCTGCAAGCTGATTGATATTCGAAAGTAATACAATCCTTTGACCAACAATTATACATGGACCGGGTACTAACATCTTTCTAGGGTTTAGTTGAAACTTTTACGTCTTCCTCATTTCCTATCACCTGTTATGAATACTTTGTCTAGGTCACCCGCGATTTAGTGAGACCATGCCATGATGAAAAGAAAAGAAAGAAAGAAAACCAGTGTTCCGGAAATTAAATTAGTCTTTCTTAATTGATAATCTTGATATAGACTTCATAAAAAAGCCTATTGAAGAGACCAATAAGAATCAAAATGGTAATGACAAATCCCAACGTCGAAATGTTTTTATAATTTCAAATCCACAAAGCCGTTATTAACTATTCAAAATGTAAGGTTTCATAAAGGGTTAATATTGTGGAAACTAGATAATCTTTTTGGGTTTGTTGTCACACCTCGAAATTTATTTCATAATTTAAGATTTTGAAAAAATTCATATTCTCTAAAGGGGACATGGGTTTCGGTTTCAATTTTAGCTATTGTCAACCGTATATTTTTTTCTTCCCTCAATTTAAATATTGCTTATGTAGAAGTAAAGCGTTAAAAAACCTTACCTGATGTATCTTAGTTTTATTAAAATTTTAAATTTGCAATCCAAGTTGAAAAAACATAGCCATAATGTTGTTTCAGTGTTATTTATTGCAAACAGTAAAAAACATGACTTATGATAAGCTTGAAAAAAGCTTTAAGTAAATCGGTACAACTTTTAAATTACGTCAAACAATTGACGACCATCTTTTTGTGACGGCAGAGCCATCCAGATCGGTGGCCTCTTACTACATAATAAATGAAAACAGCACCTTTCCTTTTTCTGTATTTACCTGTAACTGAAATGTTGAGAGAAGCAATGCTATCATTTGTCTGTCATATTGTGGCGAAGGGTGGGGGGGGGGGTATACTGTTTAGTGTTTGTCTCCTATAATTTCACTCTGATTGGGGGCTGGTTTGGGTATGTCACAATATATTATTAAGAAGGTGTAGCTTTTGATTACCCTTTTCGTAGGCTGAAGTACAAAGCCACCATGATTAGTGTCCTATGACCTGATATTTTTTCATTCATGTAATTGAAACACTTCTTCAGACAGTATAGCAGGGGTGGATCAATGATATCTTCCAGAGGGGGTCTAAAGTGTAATCGCCGGCTTAGTTGAGGGGTGTGAAGGAAGGGAGGAAAAGTTTCACATTTTCAAAAGTCCCGAAATGCAATTTGGTGCACTCAAGCGTATGAGAAAACAGAATTTCCTGCAATGAAAATTGAAGGCAAATGTGGATTTAGTTGTGAATATTTAGTTGTGAAATAAAAAGTAGTTTTCCCCTCAGTAATAAGGGTAAAAAAAACGACATTTAATTGCTGCACCCGAGAGGTACAAATACATTTCTTTTCAATTTTATGGGATGGCCGGGTGAATCACCTCAAATTCGGAAGTGTGCATGCAAAGTTTGCACGGCAAACTCAAAGCTCGAAACCTTGAATGGTGGGGTCAAAGAGCAAAGCCCCAGTGGGTTCCGTGGGGCATAGCCCCCGAAGATCTTGAGTTTGATTCTTGGAAATCCCCGGAAGACTTGTCTAAGTGGTAAACATGAAAGGTTATGTTGAGGAAGGGTATGAAGCGCGAGAAAATGTTAATAGCTTAATTATTTAAAAACTATTTGTGATAAAACATGCTAAATTAATAACAAAATTAATAATAACTTGGTCGAGGACATTCCTAACCTACCAAAAGTGGAATATAGTGAAGGTCTTTGGGAGTTTGAGGGAAATCGGAAATTTTTGGAAATGGGCACCCATTCAACATTCACCCATGAACTTTTGAACACTCTGAGATGCCATTGGATTTTAATGGTTAAACAATAGAAGCAAAATTGAATTGATGATAGGAAAATTGGCAAACTAAAAAAAAAAACATCACAAATTGATAAAGATGCATCCATTATTCGTTCCAGCAATATGTACCCAGCAGAACTCCTTTAAACAATGAAAGACAAAGTTTTTCCTTTTGAAATAATCTGATAAAAATTGACAAATGAAATCACATGGGTGCCAGAATTTTGTATTCAAAAACATATATTTCTATAACGGACTCTGCTTGTAAACATCTTTCAAGGAGAAGCTGCTACCTGGACATCCGACAGGACTTAAAATTTTCATTAAAGATAATTTCAAAAACAACAAAGGTGAAAATAAGCCCCTTTTGTTGCCTTATTTAATGCTGTGGTCCTCCATAACGAAACCCATTAGCCTATTCACTCAAGAAACCAACCTAATAAGGACAATGACTTATGTAAATATTTCTAGTACGCTATTAATAATAAAAGCATCAAAGGCGCTAAAGGTGGATGTTTAAATATTTTGAGATTGCATGTACGGTATATAGTTCATTTGGTTAGATGAAATTTTTTATGGCCAAAAGAAAGGGGGTCCGCACCCCCTAGGACCCCCTACCTTGGATCGGATGCCTGGTTCACCCGCGAAATACAAAGGGGACTGTTCTGTCACTAGTTACTTGATGCAAAAATTAAAGGGATAGTAAATATGATGACAGTTTAAACAACGCACTAGAGTGTTGCATCATGTACACACCTATAGAGGTTTCTGGAATAATAGAAAAGCATAAATAAATATCAAGAAGATACAAGATAAATGAAAAATAAATCACATTCAATTTTTATCAAAACAAGAATTTAAAATGCTGAAGAAGTTGATAAATTAAAAAAGAAAAACAAGACATAACTTCAAAAAATAAAACTTCATAATCAATCAAAATTTATCAAAATGAAAAAAAAAATACTATCGTTGTCTTGTCTTTATCTGCATATTATTATAGGTGTGTTTTTCCAGTATCGTGAGTTTTGATGTAAATAGGTTAAAATTTGTAGAGATAATTTGGTGCTACGTCAATCATAAATTAATATCACAGAAGTCATACGTGAATTACTGAAAACGGAGAGTGGTAGTGAAAAACATTTCTGTTTACGTGCACAAATTGATAGTGATTTTTTTTTTTGGGGGGGGGGGGGGAACTAAAAACGGTTTCTTTTTGAATAACCGAACCATTCTGTAAAATACCCGACTTTTGTTTTGGAAAAAGACCAACTTTGATTCAATATAAGACTTTTTAAGACTTCTGTTTTAGATTTTACTTTCTCTTTATCATAACGGTGTACTCTATTCATGCTTAAGAGTAAAGAATCATTTTGAAATAGTTAAAAGTAAAAGTTGAGATCTTGATTGAAATACTTTAATCGAACACGATTAATTCTTAGAGTGATGTTCCTTTAAAGTTTCAATCAGTCCATAATTCTGAAAAATTTGTTCAGCTGGAAATTTTTGTCTTGTCATTTTAAACAAGTATATTTACCATGATAAAAAAAAAAACGTAACAGTCGTCGTGCAATTCATGAAAGGCTTGAAACACCTTTATGTTGCGCGTTACTAGTTAGAACATATATTCATGCTCTACCAATTGTGTGAAAAGTACGTTAAGTCATTCTAGGTTTTTGAATTAAGAAATACATTTAAATATTCTGCACAAACGTTCAAACAAATTGAAAAAACTTGAAAGTGATGAGTTTTCATTCTTCATTCTACTCTACCCATAAATGCGTTAGCCAGTGAGAATGCTCTAATACATGAATGTTGAATACGCCGAGTCAACACAAACATAACGAGCATTATATTAGTTGTGGTATTACTAATACAAAAATGTTATTCGTCTGATTTTATTACCGTTTTGGGTAACTATTGAATGTCAGACCTTAATCTATAATGCTAATTTTTAAAATTGTCGTGTGGTAGTACCGTCTGACTTTATTTTATTAGCCTCTTCAACTAAGGGTTCTTCTTTAAAAAGATATGTCACGGTTATTGAAGCTGATTTTGGTATGGTTGAACCCCTGTTGGACTGTCCGGGAAGTGCAGCAAACTGTCAAATTTGATGTATTGCTTTAATATTATTTTTAGAACTCAATGAACAGTCTATTGCTTGGGCTGTTCTATTGCAAAACCCGTCTTGTTATTCAATCTATAAAAAGGATCGAAGCTCGAAGAAGTAGGAGGTTAGGGATTAGTAGGTAAGAGACGTGTCATAGAAACCGATAAGGCTTTAAATTAGAGTGTTAAATCTTTTAGTGTTTTAGAAAAAAGGGGTTTTAGACTTCATTACAATTTTCGAATTATTTTTCTGTGTACACACGCTTAGCATAAGATTTGTAAGAAAGTGCTGTCTGTACCTCTACTTACGTTTCCATTCCCCACGACACAGTCGATTCGACCAAATAAAGTTCGCTCAAATCGAAAGACCTTGTAAGTCTATATGCGGCATTGTTCATTTCTAAACCGGCTTCGATCCAGGGTTAAAGTTTCCATGTGAGTTAAGAAGAGTATGTCATTCGACGCTTGATTGGTAGAATTGAGAGGTCTGAATATTTTATTTTGTTCGATCAAGTGATAAGGTTAGTATTCACCGTTTTCTTAGCGCTAGGCGTTGTTCAATTGTTAATATTATTCATTCCATATTCCTTTCCACGTTTGACATATATTGTGGTAATAATGGCCCAACTGAACTACACTAAACATCACAAGGCACCCTCAACTGAGGACTTAACGTACAGTAATCTGTAGACGACAAAGTGACTACCAAAGGTTGAATCTTGTTTAATATGTCATTCCGTCTTGAAATCTACTCTGAGCTGCACTGAGGAGACCTAAAAAGGTGGAAAGTACTGTCTGCATATTGAGTATCCCAGCTAACAGCGAACGTCTAGAAAACGTTTTGGTTTGGTTCTCAGTTCGTCCGTTTTGTCTTCGTCCAAAGTAACGTTTTCAGAACGTCTTCAAAACGTCCCGCATTTCCCACAAACTAAAGAGGACTTTACAAAAACGTTTTACCACGTTACAAAATAACGTTTGTAAAACGTTATAATTAGACGATTTGTAAACGTTATAATGACGTTTTCTGAACGTCCATGTTATATGAGCATTCACGAGGACTTCCCAAAGAGGTTTAAGTACGTCAGATAAAGAAAATAGAACGTTATAATCAAAACGTGTTCAACACGTTTTCAAGACGTTTTCTAAACGGCATACTAGCTATAGAGTACATTCCCAGTAAACTTACGAATTTCCTTACGTACACTCTGGGATATTTTGCAAATGCAACTCAGGTACAATGGGTATAGCGGTATAGGCACTAATTAGCATCCCTACGAAAACAAATGGAGAAAGCGGGGGGGGGGGTATTTTTATTCGGAAACCATGATAGATATGAACCATAGCAAAATTGATGTCGGATGTTTTCTAGGGAAAACGACCGCCCCCTCCCTCCCTTGGCCATGTGAACAAGGACCGCAGCAATACTGTTTTGTGTCTTGGCTTTGCAGCTTTCAATGTTTGGAACTTGGCGGAATTTCCTACCCTTTAGACCTCTTACAGTTCAACCACAGGGTTGCACCTCCTGCATGGGGTAAAAAATAAAATCAGGATCCACCCCCGGTGCCATTCAAATTCGATCCTCCTGCTCTCATTGGCATTGCATCCATAATTTCAGTTAGCGAGGGAGGCAAAGTTCGTCAGTGGATCGGCCAGACTTACTTTATGTAACGATCTTCTACTTGTGAACATTACCTTCCCTTTCGGTTAATGACTCTTTTGGCGTTCCATACATTGTAACAACAGCAGTTACGGTCCAAATTTAAACGTCCTTGTCAGCAGCTCTCCTGAAAGTTCCCAGAAATCTCAACTACTTGTTCCTGGAGCAACTGTCACAATCACAGTAAGTCGTGAAATCTGTTTTACATTCTTTAAAATCGTCTAGAAGGATGCTTTCGTTTGTAAAATGATGAAAAATTTTCACTTGTTTAGCCATATGTTTGTGCAAGGCACAAGCCCTTAGCCTAACAGTTAAGTTCACAGGGCAGGTACAAGGCTAATGTTAATGTTCGATAGATGGCCAGTTATACTGTCGAATGCGCGCCAAATTTTCCAAAGGCTGTTCTATCGTTTCAAGATTTTTACAGAAATTTCAGTGCAGATGTGCACTCGACAGGCCCGTGCAGTCAACGTTCATCACATTATACTTACTGTAGTACCTTGAGTAAGTCACTTTTTCCGCTTTTGAAAATCTTGGGGCGAAAATAAATGTTTGAACCTAGCCTAGGCCTATTCCCTAGGCCTAGGCTGCCGCTAAGTCAGAAGTACTGTACGTAGGCCTATGTTAAAAATTTAAAAATTTCAAAGCAAAGTTCAACACAACAATAAAATTTGTGGATAGGCCTAAAACTTTTTCAGCATCCTTGCCGTAAAGAATGAATTGTGTGATGTTCTTATAAACATCAAATAAAGTCATGGTCTTTAATTTTTTTATGTAGGCATCGGCCTAGCATAGGCCTACGTGAGAAAAGGGTCTGTTAGATTCCGCCTTCGCTACTTTCTGCCCATTCTTTCCGCCCCTAAAATCTTGGGGCAGAAAGTTATGTTTGAACTTACATATGTTACAAATAACTGTTAAAATTCAAGTTTCAAATCCAAGTACAAGACAAAAATGAAATGTGTGGATAGGCCTAAAACTTTCTCAGCATCTCATTGAAAAGAATGAATTGTATGACCTTTTTTCTAAACGTCAAGTCTCGTCACAGACTTGTATTTTCAGGCATATCTAGTTCGCTTGACTACAGGTAGGCTTGTGCGGTATGTGAGAACAATTGTTAATAGCACAGCATACCGTATACCTGTACTTGGAGGTATCAGATGCCGCATTGAATATTGAAAGACATCGAAGTTTGAAACTTTAAGGAAAACTGATGGAATCTTCATTTGACAAAAGTACCACTGATATCATATTCCATTCCATACCTTTCTGCCTCCCTAAAAGATGTTTTCTGCTAAAAGGAAAAGGGGCGGAAAGTAGCGAGGGTGTAAACTAACTGTAAGAAAAAGGCCCCTACTCCATGTGTCCATACTAATTACTATAGCAGGCTTATGCTAAATGTGTGAACTATTGTTCACAGCGCTGAATGTCGAACAGTATATACTGTACCTGTATATAGGTATGTATTAGTATGTGTACCAAAGTCTACACTGAAAATATTGCTCAGAAAGACGTAAGTACAGTACAGCCAGTAATGAGTGATGCACAGAAAAGCAAAAGACATCAGTGATGTTTGAAACTTTAGGGAAAAGTTTATAAAATCTTCATTTGACACAAGTACCACTGATATCACATTCCATAACTTTATGCACCCCAAAAAGATGTTTACTGCTAAAAGTAAAAGGGACTGAAAATACCGTTTCTGAGGGCAGAAAATAACCAGGGCAGAAACTAACGTAATCCAGCTACCTGTATGTAAGTATGTATTAGTACACTGAAATCTACAGTGAGAGTGTTGCTTGGAGCATGGCAGTTACGAGTGTTGCACTGAATAGTAAGCGACATCGACGATGTCTGAAACTTAAAGGAAAACTTGATGAAACCTTCATTTGGCACAGGTACTGTACTAATGATATCACATTCCATTCCATTACTGTCCACTCCCAAAAAAGATATTATCTGCTGAAAATAGAAGGGGTGAAAAGCACCGTTTTTGAGGGGCAGAAAGTAATGAGGGCGGAAAATCATGTATTATTTTGGAGGGTACAGAAAATAAATGAAAGAGAAATAAATACCTTTGGCTAGGCTTGAATGCAATGAGTGCATCACTGTGGACATTTCTGGGTTGCAGTTTGGCAAGCTAAATATGAAAAGTGAAAGTAAAGAGCTACTGTACCTAGTGTGAAATTAAGATAACATTCTTCCATGTTGGAGCACCTACATTGTCTCAAAATTTGTTGCTACAGCAGAACAAAAAACATGACTTTACAGTAGAATACCCCTTTTGTTAACCTTGTGCTGGTCTTTTCATATTTCTTGACTTTATGTTTTTAAGCCATTATACAGTACTGTACATACAGTAAGGTTTACGCAGGTAGCGTCACAGTGTTGTAAATTTATACAATAAGCACTCAAAAGCAAGTGTACTGGGACCTCTGACATTTCTTTACAAGAATCAGAGGAAATGTTTAATGGTCTCTTAATTGTGTTCATGAGTGTCGTTCTTTCATAAAAGTAGGCTTACAGTGAGTAGGCCTGTAAATTTCACCCTTGGCTGGTGGTGCATTTGTGAACTTTTTATGTCAAGACAATTTATTTTCTGGTACCCTGTAAATTACTGAAAATTAGTTATAGATTTGAATAAAGAAATATCTTGGATGCTGAATTACAGTACTGTTCATTTTTGATTCCTTGCCGTAGGCAGGCAAGGAATCTATGCGATGGTGATGTCGTGTGTGTGTGTGTGTGGGTGCGTGTGTGTTTGGTGTAAAACGGGGACATGAGCCTTTTTTTCTCCGTGCAAGTGTGGATACACCTGCAAGTGGGGATATCCCCACTTGCCAAATGCAAAATTAGCCATGAAATTGAATTTCTCACGTTTCAAGGATGTGCCACAGCAAGTTTGAAGCATTTTGGAGTTTTCCCCAATTTCCATGTGATGGACCTAACATTAGGTGACAAACCGTGGACTGGTGCATGGGTGTATGTGTATCTGTGTAGTAGCAGTAAATTGGGGACATGAGCGTTTTTTCCCCTAGTCAAGTGTCGATACACCCAAAGTGGGGATATCCACATTTTCATGGTTAAAAAAATGTGTCCCCGATTGACGGTCAAAACATGTATGTGTGTGTATGTATGTGTGTGTTTGTGACACTTGCTTGTAAACACGATATCTTAAGATAGGAATGTCCGACACTTTTTATATTTGGTATATAGATTTATCATGTTGAGAGGAAGAACCCTATTGTTTTTGGTAGAGGTCGAAGGTCATTCGAGGTCATCAGTGGTAAAATTGCGAAAACACCGAAAATGGCTTTTAAACATGATTTCTTCAGATAGGAGTGACCGACACTTCTCATGCTTGGTTTATAGGTGTGTCATGTTGAGAGGAGGAAGTCTATTGTTTTTTGGCTGAGGTCAAAGGTAATTTGAGGTCATCAGCGGTAAAAATGTGAAAACACCGAAAATGGCTTGTAAACATGATATCTTCAGACAGGATTGCCCGACAATTTTCATACTTGGTGTATAGATTTTTCATGTTGAGAGAAAGAAGCCTATGCTTTTGGTAGAGGTCAAAGGTCATTTGAGGTCATCAGCGGTAAAATTGCCAAAACTTCGAAAATGGCTTGTAAACACAATATCTCCAGATAAGAGTAACAGATACTGTTCATATTTGGTATATACATTTGTCATGTTAAGAGAAAGAAGCCTATTGTTTTTGGTAGAGGTCAAAGGTCATTTGAGGTCACCAGGGGTAAAATTGCGAACATTCTGTGCCTAAAATGTAAAGAAAAATCTATCAAGCACTGTCAATTTGAAAGCAGGTAAGGTATTTGATGGCAAGGAATCACTAAGCCTTTTGGCTTTCTGGTTTTCATCCCACAGGAAGCTATGAGGTAAAGATAATAATGAAACTAAAGGAACTCAAAGAATGTCAAAAGTTGATCCTTGGGATGTTGCATGCTGCTTCACAAGAAAGCATCCCATAAGTTGATAATGGTGCCTTGAATGAGCCACCAATAAAGTACTTAGAAAAGGACATTGTGCTTGACCCTGTTGCCATTGAATCAAGACACAATTTTAAAAAGCTCAGCGGGATTCCCGTAAGCATGTAGTGTTTTTCAAGTCTATCTTCACTTTTGGTGTAAACAATTTTAGTTGCTGTCAATAGCAGAGAATAAAACAGTGTGATACAGGTATATGAATTGTGGTTTCCAAATGGATGATGTCATGATACTGAACTTACAGTACTGTAGAGCATTATGCAGGTTTTACAGTATTACAGAAGGCATCAACCTTAAAGCAATGTTTCCTGTTAGAGAAAATTAAACCAAACATCATTGTAATTACCAGGCATAGAGTTTCATACTGGAGAGTTTACAACACAATTTAGTGTTCTTTTGGTTTGGATATCTTGCTTACAGTTAGGGTTTACTGTATCGTGAATGAATAAAATAACTTCATCCTTTTCTAGACTTTGCATGTTCAGGCTGGGCTCCTTAGATTCAGAAAACATCACCAAAATGAGCAAAATTGCTATTGGTCTGTGTTATTCCAATGGGATATTTTTGAGGGGCTGCAGGGTCAGCACTGACATTAGGAAGGTCGTGATAGCCATGACTATTAGTGCAATCAGTCATTCTGTATGCTTATGCATGTGTGTAGAATATATGTATGCATGTGCAGTAGGTATGTTTTTTATCCACTTTAGTAAAATATTTTGTTATATTATGTCTTTTCCCAGGAGCCCACTTGAATGACAACATACGGAGGGTGGTACATCACCTTAGAACCAACATCCTACAGTATGATGAATTGATCATTTGAATTTGTGTGCTACTGAACTGTAGAAGAGAGAAGAGGGGTCTGATGGCAAGCACCATCTTCAAGATCATTTTGAGTAAGTTCCTTAATTTCTTAAATTCCATTTTGAGATTAAATTGAGGATTTGAGAGCAGCTTATTTAGTATAATCAAGCCAAAAGGTGAAGTTCCTAATAACCAATTGCCTATCCTTTGTCCAGTCTAGACCAAGGTTTGTTTTTTTCCATGTTTTACAAACTCTGATTTGAATCTGCTGGCAAGGGTTTACAATGTACTCAGAGGTCAAATGGTGTCCCGTGGTGTCATGATAAGTTTTAAATTAGTTAAGTGTTAGGAACAGAAATTGGTCCTAATTTTAAAGACATAGTAAACATCCTGATGATCAATATGAATTTAAACTAAATTGTTTCTACCTTATTGATTATGTCTAGTGCCTTGAGAAAATTTCATACTCTATGTAGGAACTGAAGGAAAGTTTCTCTTTTGAAGTGTATCTCAAGTAAAAAAAAAAAATTGCAAATTTATATTAAATGGCATGAAATATGAAGGCTAACAGTCCAATTGCAATCTTTCTTTGATATTCCTTATCTAAGATATGAAATGTTGAAGTTTTACTCCCTCAAATTAAAATGACACATTGTGCAATAATTTGGGATGTACAGCAATTGTTGGACTACTTGAATTACAGTTTTTTTTTAGTTTTGTTTTTTCTGAAAGTTACTGCACCTTATACCAAGGTGTGCTGGTACTCTTACTCCTATGGGTTAATGTACAGTATTATTAATTAAGCTTTCTCGCTGCAACATGCTGGGCAAGAGAACAGGAAATTTTCAAGGTAATAAAAACATTTTTAATTTTAAAGGGAAGCAAAGCAGGAAATGTGAGTGGTACAACAAGAAAATTACTTTCAACATTTAACATCTCTGTCAAGAATGTCCTGTTGTATGAAGATAGGAGTTTATCCGTTAGAATTTTTTCATGCTGTTTAATACATATATTTTTGAATTTCTTTTTAGGTACACTTTAATGGTGCCCAACCAGGGATAGTAGTACCCCCTAGACTAGTAACCCTAGGGAGTACCAATAAACAAGACATGTTGTACTGTACATGGGATGCTTCTCAGACAATTTTTAAAAATCGTTCCTGAATAGAAAACAAACAAGATGACAGGGGAACATTTTTAGGGTACTGCACAGTGCCTATGGGAGAGAGGTTTTGCATTTAAAATTACAGTACAGTAATTACAGTAGATGCACTGCTGTATTTCCAGTCAAGTGGCCAGTCAAGTGGCAGGGAGATAAATACCTTCCTTGTGACGCGCCCCCAAATTTTCCAATCAATATGTTTTACATGTAAGAATCAAAAGGTATTATTTAACCTGAGTATACCACCATAAAGAAACTTTCTCGACTAATTTTGTCATTTTTAAAATCGCTCACAATTTATATCTAGACTCCATGAAAATTTTCAAGGGGAGGAGACACCCTCGTTGTTGGGACATATGCTTTTGTATTTCCAGAGATGTGCCTCAAGAACCAAGCTTAATGTCAGTGCACATTGTACTTTATTTAAGGTCAGTTTCTGTGATCAAAATTATTTTGTCTGGACTTCTTTCATTGAGAAATACTGTACATGTAATGTATTTATATTGTTGTTTTTGCAGATATTTATGAACCAGCAGGACTCTGAACTAAATTACTTTCAAGTGACTATGGTTTCAAGTCGTATCTGAGACGCATCATCAGACCAACAGAATTTTCAGTTGCTACTGATAATTGATTTATAATGGTATGGTAATATTTTCACCAGAGGTCTAGCCTGCGTAGCCGCTCTGGGGCAGCTGCCCCCTCAGAGCCTGCCGGTGATAGTAAAAAATCCTTTCAATGAGCTCTAACTTTGATGGCCTTAGTATTCAAGAGCACTCACCACAACTGCTCTATTGCTGAAGTACTGTGGGTGGTGCTAAATGACACTGAATCTTTGCAATGCAAAGTTGACCACAAAGCTGATCGAACCAGAAGCAAAACCGTAGGCTTATATTATCTGCTAAGGCAATTCTATTGCAGATGTAAGTCTTGATCATGGGCAGCATGTTACTCTCATTTTAACCAAAAGCCTTTGGTTAAAAAATATCAAACTGTCTTTCCTCGTGGCTGTGTGCTACAGTAAGTTGTTCGTATCAAGTGGCTGCACTGTGTGTGTGTATGTTTACATGATGGTACTATGGATACAATACCAGTGCCAAATTACATTGACTCCTGTAACTTCTTGTACTGTGCTGTTGTAGAATGATAGCAGTGTATCTGATATAATTAAACATTTAAGAACCTTGCTAAAACCAATCCACTTAGAGAAATGATGTTTACATTGGATTTCTACGCACTTGAAATGATTTGGCTCCAAAATCAGTGGATGTTCGTTTTTTATAGCGATGAGCAGAACAAAGAGACTTCATTCCCTGTGCAGGCTATGTGAGGTCAAGCTTGTGTTAAAAAATAGTCCAGAGACAAATTTTTATGTAGATATGCTAAGGAGGAACATATACTTAGCGTCTTGGTGAAAAATTCATTCATTTTATGTGTTCTGTTCTCAAAATATTAGCAGCTGAAGTTAGCAAATTTTCTATTAAAAGTGAAGTTGAAGCAAGCAGGGGTAATGTCATTGATTCACATTGTTGACCTGGTATTGATGAAGGCTATTACAGTATCTTCCCCTAAGGCATATACTAGAGCTTTTAAAAATTCCATCACTTATGATGAACCCACAGTATAGTGTCAATATACCAGAATTAAGTAACATAGAATTGGTGGTACAGTATAAATAAAAACAAAGCATTGGTCAACAAAGTGAAACCATGACACAAAGTCTGCTTGCTTCAAATTCCCCCTTCTACAGTATGCGGAAACCTTGTCACATTCAACTACTGTACTATCATCTCGCGAACCAAATCCCCAAAACAAACAAAAATATCACAGAAATGCTAAGGGCACGTTCCCCTTAAACATATGTAAAATAAATGTCTCTGGACTATTCTTTAGTTTTGAAGTTCTGAGGAATTTTTCGGGACTGCGGAATTATGCTTTTTTGGGTTGTGTCTTGACCTTCGATTTTTTTATGAAGGTTTTTCATCCTTCATGTTGCCTTTGGCAACTGTCTGTCTTTCAAACCTCCAACATTCTGTTAAAAATATAACATCATGATTGCTAAGATTATTGGTGTTACTTGCCAGGTGTATTTATACATCAAAATCTCAAGAATCGATGGGATTTCCTAGCAAGCTCCTTATATGTCAATTGACCCTTATTTGAAAAATAGTGCATTGTTTGGTCTCTATTTGGTGTGTTTTGTATATAAGTGTGTGAGTTGGTCATCTCCTCAATACTTAAAGTTGTTGCAAATTATGATTCTTTTTGTACGCCAGTCTTGCTTGAGTGTGTTATTAATAAACCTGTAACAATCTATCCAACATAGTAAGTCGTAAATCTTGATTCTTTGTTTGCACCAGTATTGCTTGTGAGTTTTAAATGAATCTTTACGAGTTTAAGTTTTCGATATACTATGATCTGTGCATATTATGTGAAAAACAAACTTAATAAAATTCAGTTTCACCTTTTGTTAAACAAGGATGTTCATGTCCCAATGAATTCCCTGCCAATTACAGATATACTTCAAATTAGGTGTTTGCCCTTCTCCCATGAAGAGGGGGTTTTGAAAAAAGGGGGCGAAGGGATTCCTCTTCACTGAGAATTCTGAAGTCGCTACGTAGCATTGATTATGACGCAACACGATGCACGTCTTTATTATTTCGTAACATTCTTCTTTATTATTTCGTAACGAACTTATCTCTGCTTTTAACGCAATCTGCCATTGTGTATGTTTAAATTTTAAGCTTTGTTCATTTGTCACCGAGGAAGGCCCCAGGTGGGGCGGAAATATCTGACTACAAAAAAGTAGTACTCTCTTTTGTCCATCTTTGTCTCTTCGGATTTTCCTCTAATTTTATATATATATATATATATGTATATATATACATATATATATATATATATATATATATATATATATATATATATATATATATATATATATATATATATATATATATATATATATATATATATATATATTAAGGGTGGTTCTGATTTTAAACATTGCACAGAGCTTTACAAGCATCTCAAGGCACATTCACCTACCAAGTTCTTTTTTCAAATTTTAGATGTAGTGCATTCTTCTTGCAATTCGGATAGGGATAATCTTTTGGATAAAAAGGAGAGGGAGTGGATTTGGAATTTGGATTGTGTCTACCCAAAGGGTCTCAACATAAATGACGGTTTTAACTGTCAAGCCAAAAAACGACGTGCTCGTAGACTGTAGCCGCCTTTTTATCCCCTTTTATGTCTCCTGCTTCTACTTAGCTTTTATCTCCTTTGTAGGGTCCTAGTTTTTACATTTTATCTTTTGTGTTGGGTTGGGTTTGTTTTTAGATTTCTAGTAAGTGCGTTTTGCCTTTCATCCGTTTTATAGTGTCTGTTTTTCGTTTTGCCTTTTAGTTGTCTAAACACGTTTCTGAGGAAGGGGCCGGTGGTCCTGAAAGCTAAATATATGCTCTTGTTTTACCAGTTTTTACTATTTGTTTTATGTTTTTACTGGTGTGGTGTTTTTCCATTTGGTTTATATATATATATATATATATATATATATATATATATATATATATATATATATATATATATATATATATATACGTATAAGTAATATATATATATATATAATTAATATACATATAAGTAATATATATATATATATATATATATATACATTTAAGTAATTACATGTACTACGTATGGTATGTGGGGATTTACCATACTGTTACGTATTCCCATTGAAAATGTGTATCAAAACGTTAAGTGGAAACGGTTTTTTCGCCCTATGGGTAAATTCGCCCTGGGGATTTCGGTTTTGTAGTATAAAAGGTCCTGGCCGTTGATTGAGGCAGCTTTTAGAATAACTTGTTTTGATAATGTGGATGGGGTATCCGCTTGTTAGTAAGTAACCGGTGAGGGCAAAAACCGAGCGATCGCAGTCAGCGGGGTCAGAGTAAATACGTCTGGTGCGAAGACATTGACAGTAAACTATTGCCTTTTTTATTTATTTTTTTTTTTGGGGGGGGGGGGGGTTGGACACTATCAAAATGTAGCAAGAGATGTTTGTCTGTTGGTTTGCAGTAAAGGGAAGTAGAGATGTTTCCGGCGTCTTGTTTTACTAGAACGTCAAATAAAGCCTTTTGTTTCTTTGAAACTTCAAATGTAAACTTAATACTGTAATGGAAAGAGTTAACATGATTTTGAAATAGTTCAAGGGCGTCCCTGCAATGATCCCAAATGAAACAAAACCATCGTCGATGTAGCGAAAGTAATGTGAAGGTTTTAAGGGGAAGCTAGACAGGAATCTTTCTTCGAGTTTACGCATGAAAATATTAGCATAACTCGCGGCCATTTTTGTGCCCATGGCGGTGCCTTTCGTATGATGGAAGAAGTTACCATGGAAAGTAAAAAAGTTGTATATTTTTTGAGCCCCCCTCCCCCTCCTAGCATTGCGCCAGCCCATTTACCTCAGACGACTTCTCACCTCCTCCACATCAAGTACCCCGGACTCTAAGGGCAACACCCCTTGTAATAAAATACGCCGCAAAATTTGCAAGCACATTACTACCTAGAACGTATCAATGTCCCTGACATTAATTTTCCGATTATACCTCCAACATTAACTGTGATTCCTGTAATGTTGTAAAAATCCTATTTTGTAATCTTTGTAAAAATAAGTTGTACGTCGGTGAAACTGGTACTTCCTTTCGTTTAAGGTTCAATAACCATAAACAGTCTATCCATGACCAAACTCTTGGATTACCAGTAGCGGAGCACTTTAATCTTACGCACCATTCTATCGAGAATTTTTAAATAATCCTCATTGGAAATAACTTTATTTGTGCTGAACAACGTAAGCGTACCGAACTTATTTGAATAATGAGACTTAATTCACACATTACAGGACTCAACAAAGACCTTGGTATTCTAAATCATTACACGTTTCAACAAACAATTTAACCTTCCCTCCTGACACTGTAGTTAACTGTAGATTTCCGTTCTTTTTATTTTATGTTCTCATTTTTTCTTTAATAACCTTTGAGGATGGATATATATATATATATATATATGTATATATATATTTCACTAATTCGGCACTTAGGGGGAAAGTTGTTGTTGAAAAGTCGACCTTAAGGGGAAATTTTTTTCTGGGACGAAATAAAGGTTTCGCCGTAACGTTTCTACACACTTTTTCTATAGGAATACGTAAACGGACAAGGGCGCTCTCCTAGATTTACAAAGTAGATGCAATTACTTCAAAGTTGTCAAATTTACGGACACCTAGCTGTTAACACGAACGGATGGCTGGCCATTGAAAAAACGTTGTTTATATTTTTAGACGTTAGGGCGAACCCTTTTTCTTATGTATTTTATTGTTATTTTTTCGCCCTAAGTACGCGCAGATATAACAATTTCCCCCTATATATTTCAGGTGAGGTATTCCGCTTTTGTAACGTTGGACAAATTTTGTTCGATTTGGTAGTGTGTCTACACTGTTAACATATGTTCCTATTCCTTTTTTCATGTCTTGCACATAATGCTGTATATTCACGCGCCATCGTTACTAAGGGCACTTCTCAATCTTGATGACCTCATTTTGAGGGGAGACCGTTCTTCAATTGGTAACCAGAGTACGACAACTGCATTTTGGACAAAAATTACTCCTGAAAGGAGATGCTAATGTCCCTCTAAATATGTTAGAATAGGGTAACCGTCTCCGACTCCACCTATGTGGCCCACGTGCTATTTCGGCCTTTTTGAAGTAACTTTATTCGTTTTTGTACAATCAGTATTTGTTGAATTTTTATAATATGATTGTGAATTTCATATCCACTTTTGCTCCTAGACCTACCGTTCTATTCAAATGGCTGAGGAACGCTACCACGTATTGGATGGTGCAAATAAGCTATACGTTAAGTCTGAGAATATTGAAGATCACCACATAAAGGATGCGATGTTCGCATTTGCAAATGTTGGACCATCTGCTGCCATGGCTAAACCTGCGAGGTCTTATGCCTATCGAAAAATGGGTGAAGATGAATTTAAAAAAGCCATAGAAACGGGTCGAATGCAACCTTCATTAGGGAAAAATCCACGAAGTTCTGAGAAATGGTACACAGAGTCTTTGGAGCACACGCGTCGCTTCAAAAATAAAGGCGTTACGGGGCCAGAGAGAGTTGTTGAATTCGAAATGAAACGACAACCATATACGGATTTAAGAAGCGCTGCTATTGATCAAGCTGGCTCTTCAAAGTTGCAACCATCTCAAGGTCGGATGCGTAATATAAAGAACGTTGAGCATTTGGAAAATCACCCGGGAGGGAAATTGAACATTGGACTGAAGGGGCAGCAAAATATAGAAAATTTCAATGAAGCAGTAGTGTCAGTAGCAGAGGTACATCCTGAATCATTTATGAATAAGAATCGCGTTTTGCGCTGGATTCGCCGTAATAAATTGTACACACTTGGAATCGCAGTTGGTGTAGTTTTAGCTGGAAACGATATCACGTTGTCTATAATACAAGACGGGGGAACCATAGGGAAGAATACTACTGTTTCAATCGCATCAATAGCAGGGGGTTTAGCTGGAGAAACGGTCGCTGAAATAATAGGGGCGGCAATAGGATCCCTTTTTCCTGGGTTTTCATTTCTGACTATTGCCCTTGGAGGTTTTATTGGGGCTTTGCTTGCTGGAAAGGTAACTGCTATGTTCTTTGGGTGGAATTATGTTTGTCCTACGCCTGGGCCTCCAGTTCTTAAATCAAGTCCACATAACACCTTATATGGCAAACCTTCCCTCGGAGCAAATGATAGCTCTGCACGCGGTATTCCAGAGGGGCAATGGGACACAGACATGGCCCACGGAACTCCTAATGTCCTATGGGACACCCGTGCAGTGTTCGGCCACCCAGATTCGGGGTTTGACACGAGATACTAACTCCCTGTGTCTTTATTTTTTCCGTTGAGTGAAGGTCGTAAGAACCCGTAAAACACTAAAACTTATTTCATTGCATGCTTAATGTTCCTGATTGCTTTACTAAGTAATGTTTTTGAAAGTCACTGAAGTGATCTATTATTGTGCTCTTCTTCTAAAATTCGTCCTTGCTATTGTAGAGTTGAAACTTCTTGAACTATTAGGGGCTTATCTCATTTTATCCCATATTACTGTCATTCTGTTGACCATTTACTCTGAAATTTACATGATACTGTATGCATCTTATTAATTATTAGGCATATATATATATATATATATATATATATATATATGTGTGTGTTTGTGTATATATGTGTATATATATATATTTATACATATATATGTGTGTGTATATATATGTATATATATGTATATATATATATATATATATATATATATATATATATATATATATATATATATATATATATATATATATATATATATATATATATATATATATATATATATATACCACTAAATCATACCTTAGGCGGACATTCGTTTAAATGAGACCTTAGAAGGACACATATTAAAATCACATATTTGCATATATTTGCATATGCGAGTCATTGAAATTTATAATTAAAATACCATAAGAGTCTTGCATAACGGTCATAACCTATAGTTATTGTCTTTTAAGTAAATTGTCTATGAAGAACATTAAACTAAATAAACAAAATATAACATGTTATATGTACTTGAATATTTAATACGTTCGTGTCCATTACAGGACATTTTTAACAATATAACTAATATTCCAGTGTTGTACTATTCGCAGTGCGTTTTGTGCACGGTTTTCACATGGTAACCCAATGCAAAGGACTAAACAACTATTTCATAGGTATCAAAATTTTTGAACTAGCATGAGCACAAGGGGACAAATTATGATGCAAACATTAGCCGGACTCCAAAATGTCTGCCTAAAGTATGATGTTCACCTAAGGTGCGGTTTTAGACGAGTTTATGTCCACATGAGGTAGGATTTAGGCAAATATATATATATATATATATATATATATATATATATATATATATATATATATATATATAAAGTAAGTCGAGTGACGTAGCGACCTTATATGAATAAGTGAACCAGTGCGGTATTGATTATTCGCATGAAGACCTTAGGCCATTTTGCCTATGTTTGAGGAAAAATGCGACTATTCAATACCTCATATATATATATATATATATATATATATATATATTTACCTGGATCCTACCTTTGGTCGACATTCCTTCGTCTAAAAATGTACATTAGGTCGACATTTACGATAGGTCAACATTTTCGTGTCGACCTAATGTTTGGTTCACGATTTAAACCCCTTCTGCATACATTCTTAATAAAATAAGCGCATGTATAATACCTTCATGGCGCCCTCTTTATTGTGTCTTAATATAGACGTAATAAACACAATGTATAGTATGTAGATTTGCACGTTAAAAAAAGGGGTGTTATATCTTGCGTTGTCTAAAAATGTACATTAAGTTAACACGTAAGTATTGCAAAATACCTTTAATACTTTGTTTATTTTATTATAACTTGTGCGTACGTCATACATAATAAATATACCATACATATTATTGTTGGCGCTGTTGAAGTTTATGGTGGTATTTTATTTGAATTGTTTAGTGTCTGTATCTGCAGATACATTCAAATATGTGAAATATTTATATGTCGACTTAAGGTCGTGTTTTAGACGATGTCGACCTAAGTTAGGATCCAACGTTATATATATATATATATGTATATATATATATATATATATATATATATATATATATATATATATATATATATATATATATATATATATATACATATATAAGATAAGGTCGAAATGCTGCGGAGCACTGTTGAAATGTGTAGGTCGAACAGAGGTAGTAAAAGTGCTTTAAGTTTGCGGAAAACTACACGACGTTTCGGGTATGAACCCTTCATCAGGTGGCGATAACCAAACTGAGCAACTAGCAGTAACAAGTGGACACGACAAACATCAGATCCGAAGCGATCGCTGAAAAAACATTATCGGACGAAAGTGACTGTCAGAAAACATGAGTGCGAAGGATGAAACACAAATCAAAAAAAGTAAAAGAGCGTCATGGATGAAAAAGTGCACGTAAAAATCGAACATGGTGGAAAAAAGTAGACAAAAACTAGAGCCGAAGAAAAAAATTAGGCCGACACATTGAAAAACGAGCACGAACGGGTAAGTGCAAAAGGAGTAAAAACTGGCTAAAAAAAGGGGTGAACATAACATAAGGTCAATTCTAACGTTAAGGCCGTGTGGAGCGAGAGTAACTAGCCTCAGGATCAGTCGGGTCTCAGCACCAAGGCGGTCACGATCAGAGCCTCGGCACATTACAGCTGCCGAAACGGTTAAATGTTGTTTTTAACAAGGTGAAGGGGGATTAAAATGTGCTGCCAGCGGGTATCCATGAAGATTCTGTTTGATGGACCTAAGGTGCTCGGTGACTCGATCCGCAAGGGGGCGCTTGGTCTCTCCCACATACAACGAGTCTTGGCCTTAAGCTGTCCATTAACAACCGTACAATTAAATCTAACCTACACTTTAAGCCAACCGACTCGCACAACTATCTTTTGTACCCTTCCGACCACCCCAAGTCTTGCACTAAACCTATCCCTTATTCCCAGCTCCTTCGAGCCAGACAAATTTGTTCGGAGGATTCTGAATTCTCCACTGCCTCTGAAGAAATTTTATCCTTTTTTTGAAAAACGCCAGTACCCTGCCAAAATCATCTCTAATGCCCTACGCAGAATTCAAGGAAGCAGCAGAGAGGAAGCCTTGGAGAAAAAAAAAAACAAATATGGTACCAATCTACGTATTCCTTTGGTTATTTCATATCACCCTTCGGTCCGTCCTATTTTACGCGCTATCTACAAAGATGTAGAGTTGCTCCGACGAGACCCCTCAACACGCTTTTTTTTTTTCCCAAGAACCCCCATCACTGCTTTTAGAGTTGAGAAAAATTTAGCCAATCATTCAGTTCGGGCTTCCCACCCAAAAACGTCTTACAACGACACTGCTGGTTGTAGCACTTGCACTTTAAATAATTGCATTTTTTTTTTGCATTTTTGCTTGGGACTGAGGTGTTGAGTGCGGCGGTAGTATCAGTTCCACTACATCGCCGAGCACGAGGTCCTTACAGTGACGCCATTTTGTTGCGGCCCTGGTATTAGAGTTTTTCGTTAATGGAGGTGAGACCATTTCACTTTACATCTCTAAATTGGTGACCCCGACGTTCTAATACCTTTTACCGACCTCGCCGGCAGGAACTGCAGATTTCTTCGAGAATTTTATCAGGTAATTCTGTAGCTAGTCACTCATTATCAACAACGTTACTTACACGTGCTAACTTAGCACTAGTTTTATATACACGTGTTTACGTCATATCGTATTATAGTAGTAGAAGCCATACTACATTACGGGCTTGGTTTAGTATTACCGTTACTTAGTAGTTAACGAGCCTACGTCATTGTAGGCACTCTAGGCAATTTTTATAGCTACTGCATCCGTTCGTATTTTTACCTTAAAAGATTTACCTAGTGACTAATGAGTGCTTCAGAGCCTAGTACTTCAGGTAGTGTAAGTACCGGGGTTACTACTGCAGCTAAGCCCAGAGATTATTGTCTGTTTATTGCGGACTCTAGAGCAAACAATTTCGATAGGTATTTCGTACCCTTGGAGTACTCGTCATTCAAAAATTAACTACATTATCCGTCGAGGTGCTACAGTGGGGGAGCTTTTACAGCCTACCTCACTTAAATTGCACACCTACGACCACCGAGACTGGGTTATTGTTCAGGTTGCTGCTGGGATTAACAATCTCACCAAATTTGTTTATGATTCTACCCGGCAAAACAGGGTACTCACTTGTAACAACTTGTGTGCTATTGATTTGATCAGTGTTTTAGAGGACTTTCGATCTCGTATTGTAGCAGTTCGACCAAGGACAATTGTTAGCTTTTGCACCATACCAACTGCTAGTTTCCAAAAGTTTCAGCAAACTAAGAAACTACTTACATCCATTTTATCAGTCGAAGACTCAAACACTGCTCAAACCAATTTAGATCTGGTGCTAGACGAAGCCAATAGTCGTATAGCGGCCTTGAACAGGGGCACATCTTACACTGTGTCACTCCACACATTCATTCGTAGGTCGTCTATTGAGAAGTCGACCACTAGTACTAAACGTAGGCGTGTGGTCATTAGGTCTAACTTTCATTCATTATATGACGGATTGCATGCCACCTCAGATTTGAAGAAAAAGTGGTTTATTGCTGTGTTGTCGTCCTTTCAGAGGGACATTAGGAAAATTCAGCAATAGCAGCATTTTCTAGCCTACAGATAATATTCACAGTATTTTACAGTACTTCGTATATATGTATAACACATTAATCCCTACTTAATTATTCTAAGCAGTCCAATCGTATTTTTTTTTTTTACCAATCTGTAGGCCAACCTGTTATATTTGTATCATTATGGATAAGGCTGAAGGTGCAGGTAAAAAAGATGCTTCAGTATCTGCTGTAGCCGTTAAGCTTCCACCTTTTTGGCCCCAAGACCCAGAGGTCTGGTTTGCTCAGGTAGAGGCCCAGTTTCATACCAAGGGCATAACACAAGAGCAAACTAAGTACAATTATGTGGTAGCTGCCCTTAGTCCAGAGTATGCTTTGGAAGTTAGAGATTTAATTATTAACCCCCCAGCTAGGAATCAGTACCAGGCAAAGAGGAACTGATTCAGAGAACTTCTGAGTCGGAGCAAAAACGACTTCACCAATTGCTCCGAGCAGAAGAGTTAGGCGATAGGAAACCGACTCAATTATTACGACCTATGCGACAGCTTTTAGGGGATCGAGCCTTAGGCGATAGTACTTTGAAGCAGCTGTTCCTTCAGAGGCTACCTACCAATACACAATTAGTTTTAGCCTCCATGAGTGACACAGCCAGCGTGGAACAGTTAGCTGTCACAGCTGATAAAATCCTAGAGGTAAATCAGGATCCTACTGCTGAACCAGCAGCAGCAACAGTGGCTGCAGTGTCGCAATCGCCTACTTTAGCCAAATGTACTGAACTAGAAGCTCAGGTAGCAGCCCTAACCAAACAGGTCGAGGCTTTGACTAGGCAATTACAGGGAGACAACTCTCTACCTCAACCCCAACGAGCGCGTACTTCTTCTAGGCCTAATTCACCTAACTGTAGGGGTCGTGGGCGTGGCCGTAGATCTAGTTCACCCCACGCTGGAGAGCATTGCTTTTATCATTGGAGGTGGGGGCACCAAGCACGCTTATGTGTCCCACCATGTACCTTTAACCAATCAAACCCCCAATCAAACCCCCCTCAGTCAAACGCCAACGCCAGCAAGTAAAGACGACTACCTTGTCTGGCCATAGTACTACTAGGAGTCGTCATTTTTATGTTCGTGATAGAATTACTGGCACCAAATATTTAATTGATACTGGTGCTGACATTAGTGTATTGCCTGCGTCTAAGTTTGGTAAACGTGGGTCACCTACCTTTTCTTTGCAGGCTGCAAACAAAACACTTATCCAAACATACGGACAGAAGTCATTTACTGTCGACTTAGGCTTAAGGCGGACTTTTAATTGGATCTTCACTATAGCTGATGTACCATGTGCCATTTTGGGTGCAGATTTCCTTGGGCATTACAATTTAGTAGTTGATGTAGGTCGATGCAGATTAATCGACATCACTACCTCCCTTCAAATTTCAGGGGCACCATCTAAACGGCCATCTCCATCACCAACCTACTCCCTAGTATCAGAAGACACGCGGTACCATAGGCTTTTAAACCAGTTCCCTCAGTTATCACGACCCAATTATCGGGACACTGGTGGTAAACATTCGGTGACTCACCATATCGTCACCAAGGGCCCCCATGTACTGCTAGGCCAAGGAGATTAGCGCCAGATAAATTGATAATTGCAGAACAGGAGTTCGAGCACATGCTCCAGCTCGGCATTATTAGACCAGCACAAGGAAATTGGGCCTCACCTTTGCATATGGTCCCTAAGAAGACTGGTCATTGGCGCCCATGTGGCGATTATAGGGCTTTCAATAGATTAACAGTACGGGATACGTACCCTATACCCCATATACACGATTTTACTGCAAATTTAAGCGGTACTTCGATTTTTAGTAAAATCGATTTGGTTAGGGCCTATCACCAGATACCGGTGGAACCTGACGACATTCCCAAAACCGCCATTACCACGCCGTTTGGTAGTTTTGAATTTTTACGTATGCCGTTTGGCCTCAGATCGGCCGCTCAAACGTTTCAAAGGTTCACAGACGAAGTTTTGAGAGGCCTATCGTTCGCCTACGCCTATATCGACGATTTATTAGTGGCTAGCAACTCCCCCGAGGAACATATGTCCCATCTTAGGCACCTTTTTGAAAGATTGGACAAGTATGGTATTGTAATCAACCCTGCGAAATGTACGTTTGGCGTTCCTTCGTTAGATTTCCTTGGTCACAGGGTAGATAGTTCCGGCGTAAGACAACTTCCGCATAAGGTACAGGCTATCCAAAATTTTGCGGAACCAAAGTCCCTAACCCAGCTACGTAGATTTTTAGGCCTAGTTAATTTTTACAGGCGTTTCATACCCATGTGCGCCTCTATTGCACAGCCATTAACAGATTTGCTTGCAGGAAAAAGCAAGGATAAGTCCATTACGTTGCAAGGAAATGCACTTACCGCTTTCGAAGAAATTAAGTCTGCTTTGGCAAGTGCCACACTTTTAGTACATCACAATTCAACGGATGAGTTATGTTTGACTGTTGATGCTTCCAATGTTGCTGTACGCGGTGTTCTACAGCAAAATGTAAATAGTGTGTGGAAGCCAATTTTTTTTCACGTAGGCTCTCCCCTACTCAAATGAGGTACAGTACATTTGGGAGAGAGCTGTTAGCAATCTATTTGTCGATTAAGTATTTTAAGCATATGCTTGAGGGTCGCGCATTTTATATACTTGCCGACCACAAGCCACTAACATATGCCTTAAAAGCTAAGCCTGATAGGCATTCGCCTAGAGATATCAGGCAGCTTGATTACATCGCCCAATTTACCACAGATATCCGTTATATTAAGGGCACAGAAAACACTGTTGCGGATTCACTGTGTCGTAGCACGTGTTCTTTAACTAATCTAGCCAGTACTCTAGCTATTCCCCCTAATTCAACCCTTAATTTAGAAGCCATTGCGTCTGAGCAAGGAAAAGATGGTGAGCTTACTCAGCTACTAGGATCATCTTCCTTGAAGCTCCAGGATATACCACTACTTGGGACAGGTAAGACTATTAAGTGCGATATGTCTACCCCCGCACCTAGGCCGTATGTTCCTTCTAAGTTCAGACGCACTGTTTTTCACTCACGCCATGATTTATCTCACCCAGGTATTGCTGCTACTAGAAAGCTTATTTCTAGCAGATATGTTTGGCAGGGTATGAATAAGGACATTAATGCCTGGTCAAGATCTTGCTTGCAATGTCAAAAGTCCAAAATTCATCGGCATACTCAAAGTCCTTTAGGTTCTTTTGAGTCACCAGGACGTAGATTCAGCCATATTCATATGGACATTGTTGGTCCTTTACCGCCTTCCAACAATTACAGTTACCTGTTAACCATAGTAGATAGGTTTACACGCTGGCCTGAGGCCATTCCAATTTCTGACATTACGGCTGAAACCGTCGCCAAAGCATTCGTTAGTCGTTGGGTCTCGATGTTTGGCGTACCCTCTGTAATTACCACCGATCGAGGTGCGCAGTTTGAATCTGCACTTTTCCGCAACCTCAATAACTTGCTAGGATGTAAAAGGTTCAGGACCACCTCATATCACCCCATGGCTAATGGATTAGTAGAGCGGTTTCATCGCCAGCTTAAGAGCTCAATCAAAGCTCACCTTCAACCTACTGCTTGGAGTGAAGCATTACCTTTAATTCTGTTAGGCATTCGTTCTGCTTTTAAAGCAGACATAAAATGTAGTTCAGCTGAAATGGTGTTTGGTACGACCTTAGTGTTGCCTGGTGAATTTATACACCCGTCAGATCAGTCAGCCATTCCAGACGATACTTATGTTGATAGACTGAAATCTCATATGGCGAAACTACTCCCTGCTCAGACTAGGCCTACATCTCGGTCAAGCCACATTCCGAAAGACCTCACTACTTGTACGCATGTCTGGTTACGTAGTGATGGTGTCAAAAAACCCTTACAGGCACCATATTCAGGGCCTTATCGAGTCCTTGACAGAAAGGACAAGCATTTTACTATTAGCATCGATGGACGTCGTTCCACAGTAAGTATTGAGAGGCTTTAGGTTGCTTATACCGAGGATTTCAGTAACACTGCTGATTCTGGCAAGGCACTGCCTTCACGAGCACCTCCCACCACCTGACCCAGCTGTTTCTACACCTCCACTAGTGCCACACCCTACATCTGACCATAAGTCAATTTTGAAAAAGTCAGATGATAAGACCACTAGTACCCGGTCTGGTAGGAAAGTACACTGGCCGAAAAAGGTACCTACAGGTTGGCCAGTTTTAGTAAATTTTAGCTTTTATCGATGACTTTTTAATTCACAAGTCATCTGGGGGGGGGGGGGACTAATGTAGCACTTGCACTTCAAATAATTGCATTTGAGTGCAAAATAATACATATTCATAGGTTGTCCCAGTGCAACTTGTTATTTGCATAAGCTACGTGTGCAGTGGACCAGACTGACCAATCACGCGTACGACTCTCGTGGTGAGCAGGTATGTAACGGTCAGGAGGTCATCACTAGCATCAAGTCAGCGACGCAGGAAAGACGTGGACACCAACTCCGCCAAAGTTCCGAATTGACCGTCCTCGACTTTGACAATAGAGTACTTACTGCACTTGGAATTACCTACCAAAATCTCGGAGATATCTACAAGAAATTATTCGTCTCACCAACACATCAGTCCTGTGTAGTCGGGCAGCAGCTGGCAGCTCGACAATTTTTGCTTGGGACTGAGGTGTTGAGTGCGGCGGTAGTATCAGTTCCACTACATCGCCGAGCACGAGGTCCTTACAGTGACGCCAATTTGTTGCGGCCCTGGTATAAGAGTTTTTCGTTAATGGAGGTGAGACCATTTCACTTTACATCTCTAAACTGGTACCTTTCCATGTAACCGTCCGAGGTGTAATACATGCCCAGTTGTTGGCAAACACGACCTCGTCAACATTTCAGGCCCCAACGGCAATAGCTTCATTGTCAAACAAAGATTCTCCTGCGTTTCCTCCAATGTAGTTTATATTTTAGCTTGTGGGAGTTGTAACTCATTATATGTGGGAGAGACCAAGCGCCCCCTCGTGGATCGAGTCACCGAGCACCTTAGGTCCATCAAACAGAATCTTCATGGATACCCGCCGGCTGCACATTTTTATCCCCCTTCACCATGTTCAATACAACATTTTAACTTTACGGCAGCTGTAATGTGCCGAGGCCCTGATCGTCACCGCCATAGTGCTGAAAACCGAATGATCTTGAGGCTAGGTACTTTGGCTCCACACGGTCTTAACGTTAGAATTGACCTTTTTGTTATATTCACCCCTTTTTGAGCTAGTTGTTACTCCTTTTGCACTTACCCGTTCGTGCTCGTTTTTTACTGTGTAGGCCTCATTTTTTTCGGGCCTAGTTTTTGTCTACTTTTTCCCCTTTTTTTCCCAACCATGTTCACTTTTTACGTGCACCTATTCATCCAGGACGCTCTTTTTCTTCTTTTGATTTGAAAAAGTTAACAAAATGTGTTTTAAATATAGAATAAATCACTTTCGTTACGTTTGTTACTCATCATAATTTTAAAAATATGTCATTCTTTAAACGTGATATATTTGCATTTTTAACTTTTACTGCAGAATTCGTAAAGTTTTAAAAAACAGATGGGCCAACATTATTACTTTAGTTTGAGTTTTTCAAGTAAT
Organism: Holothuria scabra; assembly: GCA_037179385.1. Taxonomy (NCBI): domain Eukaryota; kingdom Metazoa; phylum Echinodermata; class Holothuroidea; order Aspidochirotida; family Holothuriidae; genus Holothuria; species Holothuria scabra. Next base: position 68,160,741 of record CM074179.1, read on the forward strand.
CAAGGTTAACAATTTTTTAATGCAATAAATAAGTTCGTTAATATTTTTAGATGCTTTTATAGCTGAGGAAAACATAATGAAATAGACTTATAAGTAGAATTAAAGCAGTCGGTGTTTTGAGTTTTTTATTTAATGTCATAAAAATGAGCAAGTTGCTACAATAAGTGATCAAATAGAATTAAAGCAGTCGGTGTTTTGAGTTTTTTTTTTTTTTTATTTAATATCATAAAAATGAGCAAGCTGCTAAAGTAAGTGATCAAACTTCAACCACATAAAATATACAGTACTTCGGTTGAGTGCCTTTAATCTTTTCTGGGGCAGAACATAAAAAAGAATTGAAAGAAATGATTATGTTTTGTACTCTTTTGCGACTTTTGGCTTAGTTTTCGGCATACTGTTTCGATGAATTTTTCCAATAGATCTTCGTAAAGCCTACTCCAACTTTGCTCAACTGCGGAAAATTAGTTGTGCTTGCGTGAGTCCCTACTCACGTTGGCATACGAGGGAATGAAAGACCCGACAAACTTGCTAAAGAAGCCCTTCACATGGACATCACAAACATCTATTTGTCTCATACTGACTAGCGCCCGAAGATCAATGGCTCCGTAAAATCGAAATGGCAAGAGCTGTAGGATTCTTTTCCCAAAAACAATTTGTACCGAATCAAACCTACGGTTGGAACTGGCGAAAACTGTGCCCCCAATAAACGGAGGGACGGTTTAGTCCTGTTCAGGGCCCGAATCGGGCAAACTCCCCTTACCCACGACTTTTTACTTCACCGAGATGAATGACCATACTGTGTGGCTTGTGACTGTGCTGTCATCGTTATTCATATTCTCGTTGACTGCTATGAATACTCCCATATTCGCCGGAATTACTTCACCGTGCCGACCTAAAAACCTTGTTTGGACAAACAGATTCGTCCCTTATTCCCTTATAGTCCCTTATAGTAAACTATTTCGAAATTTTTTATAGACTACCGCCTTGCTATCTTTTTAGTAGACATTGATCCGTCGTTCTAGCTTTTTAATTTTACTTTTTTAGGTAGTTTTTCCCCAAAATTGTTTTTTTATAACTGGGTGACATTTTATTACACATTCGTGTTGTTGTGTCGTTAAAAGCTATCTAACTAAACAACCAACCGCCCACCCACTCACCCACCCACCCACTCACCCACCCACCCACCCACTCAACCAACCAACCAGCCAACCAACCAGCCAACCACCCACCCACCCACCCACCCACCCACCCAACCACCCACCCAACCAACCAACCAGCCAACCAGCCAACCAGCCAACCAGCCAACCAGCCAACCAGCCAACCAGCCAACCAGCCAACCAGCCAACCAGCCAACCAGCCAACCAGCCAACCAGCCAGCCAACCAGCCAACCAGCCAACCAACCCAGCCAACCAACCCACTTAAAAGACACCGCACACTTCATCAAACATATGAACCACGTCAACGCGGAACACACACCTTTTAAAAGGAAGTTTATTCTAGTTACAGCTGACGTCTCATCGCTATACACTAATATCCCTAATCAAGAGGGACTCAATGCTTGTAAAAGCGCCCTTAACACATGCAGAAATCTCAACCCGTCCATCACTGACCTCATACGCCTATTAGAACTTATACTTACACTAAATAATTTCAAATTAAACGGAAAAAATTACTTACAATTACAGGGAACTGCCATGGGCACACCTGTTGCACCCTCATATGCCAACATTTTAATGGGAGCAGTAGAACACGGCATTCTTCAACAGACTAACTATGTACTGAAGAATACATGGAAAAGATTCATAGATGACATACAACTTATCTGGACATCGACATCGCGCAACCTCACTCAGTTTCAAAACAAAATGAACACAAACCACCCTACTATTAAATACACATTTGAGAACTCCACGGAAAGTGTCCAATTACTAGATATCAAAATCACTTAAAAGGATAATCGCCTTGAAATTTACCTCTATTCAAAACCAACTGACTCTCATGCCTATCTCCTACCTACATCCTGTCATCCAAAACACACATTCACGAGCATTCCATACAGTCAAGCATTGAGGGTCATCCGAAATTGCTCTGACGACAACACAACCAGTCACCATCTTTCTGAACTAAACCAACAATTTACACGCAGAGTTTATAAAAGACAAATGGTAGAAGATCAAATTTGTAATGCACAGCAACTTTGTAGGGATGATGTACTCACCTACAGACAAAAGCAAAACAACCAGCGAGTGCCACTGGTAACGTACTCCCCCATACTCTCGAACCTCCCAAAGAAATTACAAAAATGTTCAAAAATATTGACTGATTCACCAGAACTTAAATCAGTTTTTAAAGAACCCCCCATGGTTGAGGGGGATACTATCGCCGTCCTCGGTCTCTGAGAGATCTTCTCGTGCGGGCTAGGGACCCCTCACCTAATGACATTCCAAACACAGATTCAACCCAACGGGGCTTTTTTGCATGCAAATCCAACCGATGTATGCTCCATAAATATATTAAACAGACAGATAAATTTTCTAGCACTAAAACGGAACAAACTTTTCCCATCACATCACACATTGATTGCAAATCAGAATGGATCATTTACTCAATTACCTGCACAGCCTGCAATAAACAATACGTAGGCAAAACAGAAACTACTCTATACACACGATTTAGAAATACGAGATCAAAAAACATTAATTTTAACAAAACAAGCTCAAAAAAACTACCTTACACCATACACTTTAATTCCCCGCTGCATTCCATAGACAATGTCACACTTACTGGCATTGAACTCATCACAGAAAGATCACACACTGCAATTCTACACAGAAAATCGTTCTGGATTGTCTTATTGTCTATTGTCTTATGTTCATTGTGTTACTGTAGCATCACTTTGAACACTGATTACATGCAATGTATCGGTAGAAATTTTTTTTTTTTTTTTTTGCAAAGTAGCACCTTTAATTAGGAAGCTGTTTTGGTTAGTTAAGTGTAATACAATTTGTTCACCAATATAACCAGGTCTTAAGTTATTTTCTCTATTTTTGCTACTGTAAATACTAAGTTTTCCCTTTTCCCTTCTCTCCCCTTCAGTATCCTGAAGGAGGCCGATACATACTGGCCGAAAGCTTGATTATATATTAATATTTGAGTAACGCGAAGGTACGTCTGCCGAGTTTTTATTTTCCTGTTGTCTCTCTCTCTCTCTCTTATTTATTTATTTATTCATTTATCCATCCATCCATCCATCCATCCATCCATCCATCCATCCATCCATCCATCCATCCATCCATCCATCCATCCATCCATCCATCCATCCATCCATCCATCCATCCATCCATCCATCCATCCATCCATCCATCCATCCATCCATCCATCCATCCATCCATCCATCCATCCATCCATCCATCCATCCATCCATCCATCCATCCATTCATCCATCCATCCATCCATCCATCCATCCATTCATCCATCCATCCATCCATCCATCCATCCATCCATCCATCCATCCATCCATCCATCCATCCATCCATCCATCCATCCATCCATCCATCCATCCATCCATCCATCCATCCATCCATCCATCCATCCATCCATCCATCCATCCATCCATCCATCCATCCATCCATCCATCCATCCATCCATCCATCCATCCATCCATCCATCCATCCATCCATCCATCCATCCATCCATCCATCCATCCATCCATCCATCCATCCATCCATCCATCCATCCATCCATCCATCCATCCATCCATCCATCCATCCATCCATCCATCCATCCATCCATCCATCCATCCATTCATTTATTTATTTAGGGTTCGGGCCTAACATGGCGGAGTAGCAACAACTCTATCTCACGTGAGCTTCAGATATTGCTGTAAAAGATAGATGTCCTGCTAGATTAAGCCTTTTCATTCCAAGAATCTGTAACTTGTCACTTATTGCTCTCAACATGCCTGAATAAAAAAAACCTGGAAGACCCAGAGGAAGCCTAGGAAAGAAAAAGCGTCAAGAGGCTGCATCCCAACAAAGCCTAAGCTCTATCCTATCGCAGGCTAGAGACAGAGACGATGACTCGGAGTCTGACATTGAAGCCAGTCATACTAGAGACACTGTACATTCCTTGGGAATGAAAATCCAGCGAGTCAAAGAGAGGCTGTTAAAAGAATTTGAAAGCTTACAAGAAGAATTTTCAAAGGCCATTGACGATCTTAGAGACAGTGTAAAGGAATTAAATACAGAGACTGAAGATTTGAAAGACAGATGTGAATCATTGGAAAGGAAAGTACAGCAACTGGAAGCTGACAAGGCTAAACAAGCCCAAGATATAAACAAAAACGAACGATTTTCAAGACGGAATAACATCAGAATAGTGGGTTTTGCAACTGAGGAAAATGAGGACTGTCGGGACATCGCATCTAAGATTCTTGAGGAGGTTGGAGTGCATGATAATAAGCCTTGAAACAAAGCCTTTCGTATTGTTTTTATTTTGGTGTCTTCCCGTTTCCGCCCAGGGTTAAATTCCATTCGAAACCATTTGGAAAAGTTGAATGGTTCCGAATGGTTCTGAATGGACCCGAATGGACCTGAATGGTCTCAAATGGATTTCAAATGGTATATGAATGGAAATGTACATCTGAATGGTTTTCTGATCGCATACCTGAATGGAATGCAAATGGTTCGCGAATGGTTTTGGTGTTCGCAAATGGTTCCAAATGGTTCAAACTGGAAACCATTCAGTGAATGGTATATATTATGTACATCAATGGAACATGTCCAGTTCAACATGCATGTACATGATGCAAATGGTCAAGATGTCTGTTCGTGTAAGCCTACCTGTTGCAAATTCATTTGAAAGGATATGTAAAGCTCAATTAAACAAATAAGTTATAACCAACTGGATTTGATACATCTCTCACAATTTGTACACAGGTACAATTGAAGGTGTATAGACAGGAAAGAAAGAAACTTTGTATTAACCTAAACCAGTTTAGATTCTTCTTAGCCTGAATATTTCCCTGATCATTTCCCCAGGCACATTTTATTTATAGGAATTTTGGAGGGGGCGGGGCACACTTATCAAATTTTGTGGGGCTCAAATGAATTGGGGGTTACAGTAAAGCCGTCCATAGCAACTCGAGTAGGCAACAACCGCACCCCTGGATTTCCCTGAAAATTTTAGCTTCAGTTTTCCCTAACAGTGTAACCCCCTCCCCTACCTTGGAAAGAATACACAGAGATACTGTAATGCACGGCACGGATATCAGCTGAAATAGGAAATTCTTCTTGCCATTCCAACACCCGACCCACACCCGAGACCTCTTGACTCTCTTCCCCACTCCATTTTCTGGCAGCTTTAATTTCTTAGCCTGTTCTCAATATCCGCGTATCCCCCAACAACACTGAAATTTTGTAGTTGTAGCTTTGCAGCCTGGTATCATCTACAGTCCAGAGGCACAACCTCCTCAATTATTGTACTCATTTCTTCTCTCCATTTTCTCCATACACAATTCCAATCCCCCGCCCCATCATGCTGATGCATATCTTTGTTGCCTTTCAAGTTGCTCATCCTAATGAAAACCGTGACACTGAACATGGATCAAAGTACAATACAATGTTTGTTTGAATGGAGCTATTACGTAATAGCTTGGCATGCACACAAAGCATGATACAGCACTGCACCATACAAAGCTCACAGATGCTGTACACCCATGTGTCCATCACATGCACAGTACAATGTAACAAAATAGGCGCGGGCACAGCTAGTACAAGAGCAATTGTACTTACACTGTACAGAGAATGCTATGCAGTGGTGTGCAGGTGTCATGAATTCAAGAAACGTGAAGTGAAAGGGCAAGACTGCTTTCCTTAGAGGACTTTCATGAAATGCTGAAGCACAGTAAGTAAAGGAACATGTTTTTAAACTATTGCACCAGAGAGACCAATAAGCAATGAACAAATGTTAGTGAAAATTAAGAGCAAAAGACAGCATCAATTAATGGGTGCTGCTGTGTTAACAACAGTCAGGCCTAATGTTTATAGGCCCTAGTAGCGGTTCCACAAGACAATTCGTAGCACTTAGTACTGTAGTAGTAATAGTGTACAAAGACTAACGTTAATTTAAAAAGCAGACCGTTTTACTGGGGGGGGGGGGGGCGATGGACATTTTATAGCCAACAAGGAGAAGAGGGATGGACAAATTATATGCTAATAATACATGCAAAACCCTCTACAAAGACAACCAAGCTTAATTTTATTGAATCCAAGTTCATTATCATTAACCAAATTTAGGGTTTTGAAAAGTAAAAGGCTTATTACTGGCCTCAGCCTAGTCATACTCAAAATAGTTGACCCCAGATCATGGTAAAATTTGAAGTTGGAGTTAACTGTTTCTTTCTTTTCTTTTGGAGGGGTGGGGGATGGGGGTTGGTTATGAAGACTGTCTCTTTCCTTTTGGGTGCTGACTCAAAAATAACAGGATGGAAAAGGAATTGCTTTTTGCATGTTTCCATCTTTATCTTTAAGTAGTAAAGTTCTGTAGCATCGGGCCTAAATAATAAACAGGTACACAATTTGTTGCAGGCCTAGGCCTATTTTTATTTGTGTGCGTATGATAAATAATTAGTTTTTGAATTCAACTAAGTCTCCATATGGCCTTTAGCAAAATCTGACTGCAGGCCTAGGCCTATACCACAGTCCCCAAAAAACAGAGGCACTGTCTTTAAAAAAAAACAAAAGCAGTCACCCCAACTTGAAGTAGTGTAGTAGACTGTCTCGTTCCATGATTGGCTGTTTAGAGTTATGTGACAACATTGTTTCTCTTCAAATATGAAATTTACTGCTTGGTTTACCCAGAATATGCAATATTGAAGTCTATAAATATGATGAAACTAAGATACTTTGAAGATAAGAACAAAATTGTGATGCTTAGCTGTTGCTTTTAAATAAATTGGGGGGGGGGGGGACTGTTCTTGACCTTAAAAGCTTCAGTTTTCTTTTATCAAGAACATTTTACCCTTTAAAACCAATTTTGTTGTACAACTTTTTATATACTTTTTAAATTTCATTTTTCATTTCCCAAACAGAATGACATCATAGTGAAACTGTCTCCTGCTTGTCCTGCACAGCTAATGGAGTTATTTTTCAGAGTCTTAAATACTTTTCATTGATGTCTGGACTGCTATGTACCATGTAGCAGAGTCAAGCATAATCATTTTAGTGAGTGAGGAAATTGTACTGCATACGTGGAGCCATGGACTGAACAAGGCCTGCTATTGAACTGTGACACCAATGTACTGGTAACCTTTTATGGCCTGCTTCCTTTTGAATAGCGATTTTCTTGTTTGAAACTACAAAGCCTGTTACCGTTATCACATAATATGAGCAGTCCTGATTGTTGAATTATAACATATCCATGACATGCAGGCTACTGTACCTTTTGGTGTTCTTGCTGTGGAGTGAGAATGAGTCCTGAGGTTGGAGAACTACAGAAAAGTGTTGAAGTAGATACTGTAAAGCAGTTACAGGACAACTTATGAGAGGCATCTTTGAATTGACCACAACACTCAAAAAGATATTTGCTACAGATGGCTACGGACCAGTACCAGTTTACAAAGGAAATGCTGGTATCCTAGTTTTTGTGCCACTTATTGTAATCTGATAAATTGAACGGTCTTGTTTAAACTGTCAGGATGATGTAATTAAGAAGTGTTGAATCCTTGGTGTGGAATATTTCCTTTACTCAGGAGTAAACGGGAGGATCGGACGAAGAAAACAGCCATTGGATTTGGAAACAAAATAAATTTTCCCTTCGTGGACCTTTCATGTGCCCTGTGTGCAGCCTCTAAAGGCATTTAATTGTGTTAAAACATCTTACTTTTTCAACTTGGATAACCATGAGAAAAGTTTTTCATCGACCAAACAGTTACCAAAGTTTGTTTTATTTGGGAAATGTGAGAAGACTGAAGCCTACTCTATGATTTTTCATGAAATGCATTTTACCATGGAAATCCCTATTATTTTAACTGTAAATGTGAAATAACTGGTGCTTAAAGTTACAGTATAAATTACTTGGTGGACCATTTTAATATTTTGACCAAACTTGGATTTTAATTTGAAAGTCAGAAGTTTTTTTTTTTTACTATGGACAAAACATTCTCGTCGATAATTTTTCTACTTTTTCTTCCTTGGAAAGAAAACCTACAGTGTGATTTTTTTCATTCCTTGGGTTTACTGAAAGGTGTACCCTACATTTGAATTACAACGAGCTATATTTTTTGTCTATATTGTGTAATCATGGCTGGAAAAAACCAGCAATTTCGGAACGTCATTGCAGGGAAATTTTGGTATTTGGAGGGAAATTTGACTACTTTTGCATATAAACATGTGAAGTCTTTGGGAAATTTTGATTTGCTTGCTGGGAAATTTGATTTGCTTGCAGGGAAATTTACATTTTTTCCAGCCCTGATTGTGTTTGCATATGAGTGCGTATTACATGATTTTGGACACCATGAACTGTTTTTACATGCGTTTAAGTTTGTAAAAAACTTGCCAAGTATCAATTGACTTTGAATTTGAGTGAATTTGTACTCATATGGGCTATTTATGTTGTTCTTCATTTACCTTGTAAGTATCAGATTTCACCCATTACATGTAATATCCTTCAACAGGGTTGCCAGCTCTGCATGATGTGCAATCCATTATTACTGTTCTGTAAGCTTAACAAAATGCCATCAGGGGATAATAAATGTACACTCTGTTGCTACTATAGTTAAATTCTTATATTGTTTTAATTAAGTTTGGTTTTACAGCAACTGTGCAGTATTTTCCATCTCAAACTTGCACATAGAAACCATTGCAGACCATTTGTGGGTGGTTTCCTGTTTAAATTATTTGAAACTGTTGAGATGCATAACGTGATGAACCATTCACAAACCATTTGTGAATGGTTCTAGTCATTACATTCAAAAACCATTTGCATGCAGACCATTTGAAGACCATTTGCAAATGGTACCATTCAACACCATTTGGGACCAGTTGTTCCATTTAAAGACCATTTGCATACCAGACCATTTGAAGACCATTCGCAAATGGTACCATTCAACACCATTTGGGACCAGTTAAAGACCATTTGCATACCAGACCATTCGCAGACCATTTGCAAATGGAACCATTCAGGACCATTCAGGACCATTCAGAACTGTCCAAAAATACAGTGTGAAAAATACCATTCGGAACCATTCAGACCATTCGCGAATGGTTTCAAATGGAATTTAACCCTGGGCGTAGGGGCCTTAAGAGTCAAGCGAAGGGATGATCAACAACCATACACCTTTTTGCCAGTAACTGTGATATTTGTGTATCTCTCAACCAAAAATTAAGGAAAAATCTTTCAACTTGGACAAAGCTCTATAGAAAAACATTGTGTAGCTCACTTTTTCGCCCTGTTTGGTTTGCAACGGATTTCCTGGTGTCGTTGTTTATACACCTTTTTTCCAAACTGGATGTGTTTTCACTACTCTTGGTTTGGATTGATGTTTGTTTTCTTTCTCTTTTTTTTTCTCGTTTTTTTTTTGTTTGTATCCTCCACTTCGTTGACATGGCATTATTTTATTTCAATCCAATGGATGTTAGTGCAGTCGTATACTGGTGCAAATGGCTAATTTGAATGTTCTGTCTTACAACGCAAGAGGTCTGAGACAAACAAAAAAGCGAAGGCGTTTATTTTCCTATTTTCATCGACGAAAAGCAGACATAATGGTTGTTCAGGAATCTCACAGTTCTCGAAGTGATGAACTATTTGGAAAAATGAGTGGGGAGGCAGTATATGATTTTCTCACGGAGCCACGGATTCCTGCGGTATATGTATTATATTCAAGCCTACATTAAATTTTGACATCCTTAAATTAGAAGTCCATAATCTAGGTAGATTCATTATTGCAGATTTAAAAGTTGTAAATCATCTGGTTACGTTAGTTGCCAGATATAGTATAGTGCCAGTATATACGGTCCAAACTCTGATACTCCTAGTTTCTTTAAGGATGTAGCTCAAAGAATGCAAAGTTTTGCTTGTGAAAATATTATCGTGTGTGGAGATTTCAATTTTGTATTCAACTTAGATTGTGACAAAAAGGGAGGGCAGCCTAGAACAAATTTTAGAGCCCGAAATGAATGTATTAGCCTTATGACATATTTTAATTTAGTTGATGTCTGGAGAGAGAGGGACCCCCTGTCCAAAAGTTTTACGTGGAGCTCAAATATTACTCCAGGGCTGCACTGCAGACTAGATTTTTCTCTTATTTCCCGTCATCTGGTCCACATTGTAAATGATCTGTGTCATTCGCCCGGTATTCAATCAGACCATGCCTTGATTATTCTATCCTGTGGTTTGTTAAATGAAAAAGAGGTCCAGGGTTCTGGAAACTGAATAATTCTTTACTTGACGATAATGATTTCGTTGATTGTATTACTTTTACCATTGTTGATATTTTACAGAACGACTTTGATAATAATCCGCAGAGATTGTGGGAAAGGTTAAAATTTGATATTCGTAAAGTCAGCATGAGCTATGCAAAGACCAAAGCAAAGAAAAGACGCTATAGGGAAAACCAACTTATCGAAAAGATTTCAAAACTAGAAGCCGATCTTTTTCACCATGACTCACCTGCAACTAAGCTTCTGTTAAGTGAAACTCGTAATGAGTTACTGTTACATTATGACCAAAAGTTACAAGGAACAATTATTCGGTCCAAGGCCCGCTGGGTTGAACAGGGTGAAAAGAATACAAGCTATTTTTTAAATCTTGAAAAACGCAATAAATCAAATAACACCATTTTTAAACTGAGAAGTGGTAATGGTAATGTTTGTAACGACAATAAGGCTATTCTAGAAGAAATTAAGTCTTTTTATGAAAAGCTGTATACATCCGACACTTGCTTTCCTAATGAAGTTTTCAATGATTTACTCAATACCCCATGCTTAAGTCGAGATGACTCCATGAGATGCGATGGTATTCTTACGCTTGATGAGTGTACAAATGCATTAATGTCTTTAAAAAATGATAAGAGTCCTGGCAGCGATGGCCTTTCGGTCAATTTCTATAAGAAATTCTTGCATTTGATTGGCAATGTAGTAGTCGACGCTTTAAATTATGCATATCACAATAATAATCTGTCTCCTGAGCAGTCTAGAGGTATCATTACCCTCATTATGAAACCAGGCAAAGATGATACCTTTTTGAAAAATTATCGTCCTATCACACTCCTGAATACAGATTATAAAATTGCCACCAAGGCCATTGCTGCCAGATTAAAGAATGTTATTCCTTTATTGATTGGTCCCAACCGAACTGGTTTTCTTCACGGAAGATTTATCGGGGAAAATGTCCGTTACATTTTAGATTTGATCGATTATGCTTCCTCGAACAAAATTCCAGGCTTTTTGCTGCTTATTGACTTCTAAAAAGCTTTTGATAAATTGGAGTGGAATTTTATTGGTAGAACACTTGACTTTTTTAAGTTTGGTAATAGCTTCAAAAGCTGGGTTAGTACTTTTTATAGAAACTCCTCTGCTTGTGTATGTAATAACGGCTTCTCAACCGGGTTTTTTCGTATCCAGAGAGGGGTACATCAGGGCTGTCCCCTTAGTCCATATTTGTTTATTCTTTGTGTGGAGATTCTTAACCTCTACACAAATAAAAGTAGGATTTTTAAAGGTATTACAGTTGGTGGTATTGAAACTAAGCTTTTGCAGTACGCCGATGATACTACCTTCATTCTTGATGGGAGTAAAGAGTCGATTAATGAAGCTATAAGAATTTTAGAAGATTTTAATCAAGCCTCAGGGCTCACAATTAATCCAGAAAAATGTAAGCTGTTTGCTCTTGGACCTTTTGTTAATCACCAGCCTGCCTTTCTCGATGATTGCATTTTTAATATGACCTCCGGTCCTGTAACAATGTTGGGAATAACATTTTCTAATAATGGGGACGATCTTTTTCGCCTAAATTTTATACCCAAGCTTTCACGTCTGAAAAACTGCCTTCGTGTCTGGTCCTCAAGGGACCTATCCCCCGTAGGACGTAATACTATTGTGAAGTCACTTGCTCTGTCCCAATTAGTGTACCTTTTCCTTGTTTTACCAAATCCACCCCAAACTTTAATGAAAGAGCTTGAATCGGTTATTGCTGACTTCATATGGTCGGGTAACCCGGACAAGGTAAAGCGAACAACTTTATTTAACACCTTTCAGGATGGGGGCTTAAAAATTAAGGATATAAAGAGTTTTGTGAGTAGTTTGAAGTGTACATGGATTCGTAGGTACGTTGATGAGTCTGGTGGGATGTGGAAGCTATTTTTTGACAAGAATTTACACAGCTTTGGTAAAGAACTAATTATCCATTGTAACTGTAGAGCAATTGATCTCAATGGTATTCCTAATGCTTTTGTAAAGGAGGTTGTCAGTGCATGGGTAGAGGGTTCTTATCATACACCCACGGACAGTTTCGGGAATCAAATTATGTGGAACAATCATCACATACGTATTAACGATAAGATATTTTACCATGAATTTCCACATAAGAAAGGTATTAAGTATGTGTCAGACCTCTTCGACCACATAGGAAATCCACTTTCACTGCATTCATTTAAGCAGAAATTTAATTTAGAAAATTTCCCGTTTACTTTGTATTGGGGGATGATTAATAGCATCCCGTATCACTGGCGAGGGGGAGGGTGTGGCCCGACGGAATCTCCAAATAGTACGACAGTGTGGGTTCAACGGGCCCTTAATGCATCTTCTCTATCCGAATTTGTCTATAATACTTTCTTGAAAACTACTGAAGCAACTTCACTGAAAAATGGAAAAAAGATGTGGTCAATTTTGAATTACATAATTCGAAAAATATCTGGAGCATGCCATGGAATTCCGTTCGTGGAACAAAACTTGCCTATTTCCAATTCAAGTTTCTCCACAGAATCGTACCAACAAATAGACTTCTCTTTCTTATGGGTAAGATTGAAACCAATTTATGCACTTTTTGTAAGCAGGAGGAAGAAACTCTCGACCACCTGTTTTGGGGTTGCAGTTATGTTTCCCAGTTTATCATTAATGTAGAATTAAAACTCCTGAACAAGCAATTCGTCTTCTCAAAAGACGACATCTTTTTTGGGTTCAGTAATAGCAAGCGTCATCCTTATAATTTTTTGATTATCCATTTAAAGTACTACATATTTACAAAAAAAAAAATCATCAGACTTTGCCAAATGTAAACGAGTTTTATTATAAATTTAAATTTGCCATTCCAGTTGAGGAGTACAACTACTTGCACTCACGTTCTAGATATAACAATGTTGCTAATTTTAATGCCCTGAAGGATTCATTCATCATATGACTCGATTCAGTAGTTATATGTGTATAGCAGCCTGAACCTAGGTTGTAATGTGTGTTTTTTAACCACTTCGAAAATTAATGATTATTTTGTTAAATGTAGTGCAGGAGTATTGGTCTGCCATTTAATACGCCCGAATGTTAAGGTAGCCTGACAATATATAGTACAACACATTGTTTTGATCTATTTGACTTTAGCTTGTTTACTAGTGACTCCATTACAAATTTGAAATTGTAAGGAATTAATCACTACAGGTTCAAAGGTATAATGAGTAAAAACTAATGGATTCAGAAACAATAATTCCATGTACAATTACTTACAGCATGGTGTAAAAAACGACAAAATAGTAAAGGATGCATATTTGTAATGATATCACGTATTTGAATTAATACGAACTAAAGCTGTTTACATACCTAGATGGTTAAACTATGTAGGATATACAAGTGAATATGTGTTGATTATGAAGTGTTGTATTTATTATGTTTATATAACAAGACCTTGGTACCACTTGGTTGTAAGAATGTTAAAAAGAAATGCCAGCAAACATAATTGTAAATAATGTATTATACTTATAATAAGACCTTGGTACCACTTGTTTGTAAGAATGTTAAAAAGAAATGCCAGCAAACATAATTGTAGATAATGTATTATACTTATAATAAGACCTTGGTACCACTCGTTTGTAAGAATGTTAAAAAGAAATGCCAGCAAACATAATTGTAAATAATGTATTATACTGTCAACAAAAAAAAAAAAAAAAATGGAATGGAAGTTCAATAAAGCTTTGGAGGAAAAAAAATATTTATTTATTTATTTATTCATTTATTTATTTATTTATTCATTTCATTCACCATCAGTCATTTATTCATTCAACTATTCATTCAATTATTATTGTTATCACAACCAGAAATTAGCAAATTTAATTTAGTACGCGACGTTAGAAGATAAATAACAAATGAGTGATAGGGTTTGCGGTTAGAAACCGTTTGGCCCTTTTCGAGAAGTCTCACTCCCTACGAGAAACAAAAGACACAGTTCAAAGAAAGAAAGGTCGCAACACGTGTACCAGCCTATTTCACCCGGCCTAGACGAACCCTTACCCTAGAACAAAGCCACGCTGCCACCATAATTCTAGGTACCCTCAAACCTTAACTAATCCCTGTTACCTACTGCTGGAATCTAAAAGAGGTGCAGCGGATGTACGGTAACGGTGGTAAGAAGTTACGGGAGCTTATACGAAGAGATGAAGTACCTTCGTAGATTTTTTTTTTTGGGGGGGGGGGGGGTTGCTAACAAAAACTTCTATATTAAAAAAAAAACTTATATATAGGTAAATGATTAGATTGTAATTGCCCGGTAATGAAACCTAAGCTTGTACAGATTGTTGTGCTAATCCCAAGTGTGCTAGTGGTCTGCTTATTTTTTGTTACGTGAATCAATACGTGGGTGGTAATGAAGTAAGCTTTTAATGAGTTAAGGACTAAGCATTTCGTGTAGAGAAAGGTAGACAACGTTAACCACATTTACGTTGAAGAGGTCAGTACTTTTACATAAATTTAAGGACTTCAATACACCATTCGTATGATGCCCAGCTTGAGAGAAGGTGATTAGTTTTATTTTAGGTCTTATTGCTCTTTTCTGAAGGATGGGTAGTTTGTTTAACAAGTACTAAGTAAAAGAAGGGGAGACGGAGCGCCATCTGACGATATCATAGTCAATGAACCTTGCACATTTTTTACAATAGGCCCGAAATCAACTTACGGAGTTCTGTGAAAGATATTAAGCTTTTTTTTTTTTGTAAAGGAAGCCGGGGTTTGAATTTAAAAAGATTGGCTCTTATGGCCAATCTAGACCGGTTTCTGTTGTGTGGCGCATATTGCTATAATATGGCAGCAACTTCTTCAGTAGCGAACCGTCGTGCGCGGTTGTGGGTTTAATTCAAGGCTTTATGGAGTCAAAGTTAAAGTTATACAGATAAGTTAACCTCTTTTGGTGTACATATTCAAATATTACGTCCCCGAACTTTTTATAAGCCTTCAGATGACATTTACAAAATGTTTAGGCAGTGTCACGATGATCGCTCTTTTATGAGCACGGGTGGACAAAGGGGGTTTTGTTAAAATTGTTTTTTGATTAACAGTAACAAACTACAATGTGAAAATTTTAAACAAAAGGCAGGTATGAGGCATATTAATTTTTTGCCAATTCTTTGAGTGTTTCACCGGCGTTACGTTAGCGCTAGCCATACGGGGGTGGAGCTTCGAAGTCTCTCTTGAGAACACTCAAGGGTTGTCACGAGAAATTGCTTTTAAGTTATTAGCGAATTCTCACTCTGCTTATCTTGTCTGTATTCTTACGGTACAGAGTGCGAATAGTTACAACCTTTTTATTTAGGTTTCTCAGACTGTAGAATATTTTGTTACTTTATTTAACTAGAATATCCTTTGGGTATTTTATACTACAAGAGGTTGTATGGCCGTACTTGGGGGGTCTTTCGCATTTTAAGGTTATGGGCGTGTATAGGTGACTACGTATAGTCTTCTTTCCTTTCGGGAACATGAGAGTTAAAGTTAAGACCTTTGGGGTCCGGTCACCTCCGAATTACTAGAAGCCTCTCCAAGCTACCTGGATACTTTTCCTTCTCAGAGGAAGTAAGGGATAACTGGAATTCCCTTCTCCAAAAGGCTGGTAGGAAACTAGGCCAGACGTGGAGGCAGGAACTATCGAAGCAGGCCAGAAGACAACGAGACCGCTTCAAAGAGAAGGAAGAACGAGCCCGAGTGGAGCTGGATACACTACCGGGCAGCGGCGAGTCTAAAAGACTCCTTTGGCTGCTGAGAAGTCGGCCAAGAAAACCGAGAACCAATTTAAACACCGCCATAAAAAGGCAGGAAAAGGAAGACATCGCCCATAATAGGCAACCCGACTAATAAAAGTCAAAACAAACGGCTCTTTTCAGGGCCAGCCGATCTCCCAAAAAGAAAGGCTCCTTTCCTCTTCAAACATGCTATGTCTGTGTCATTTTGTAACATAAATCCACGACCTAATATTTAAATTAATACAACAAATGAGGTTAACTTATCTGTATAATTTTAACTTTGGCTCCATAAAGCCTTGAATTAAACCCACAACGGCGCACAACGGTCCGCTACTGATGAAGTTGCTGTCATATTATAGCAATATGAGCCAGACAACTGAAATCGGTCTAGCTTGGCTATAAGAGCCAATCTCTTTAAATCCAAACCCCGGCTTCCTTTACAAAAAAGCCTAATATCTTTCGCATGAAATCTGTAAGTTGATTTCGGGCCTTTCCTAAAAAATGAGCAAGGTTCATTGACTATGATAACGTCAGATGGCGCCCCGTCTACCCTTCTTTTACCTAACAAGTACTAAGCCACAAATTGCGCTCATCTAAATAGGTAGTAGCAGTGGCGTAGCCACGGGGTGGTTTGGGGGGTTAGAAGCCACCATTACCCAACCTTGCAATGTAAAAAACCCCTGAAATGGAGGTTTTTTCTCTCCATCCTCAGACTTTTTCCTCATGTCGAGCCCCCAACCCCCCTCCAGAACACCAAAACCCTCCCCACGACACATTCCTGGCTACGCGCCTGGGTAGTAGGACGTTCAGAGTAAATGCAAAAACGTCGATTCTAGGGTGAACGAAATTGCTGGAAATTCATAGGGCTAAAAGTCATACAGCTAAAAAAGAAAATGATGGGAAGGGCAATTTTGCCTACGTTTTCACAACCTTTTTATATAAAAGAACGATAAAGCGTGGTTACGTTATTCTGTACCTAAGACTTAGATAACATTGTGAGAATGTTGACGAATTATGGACTCATATCCGCTGACACGCAAAAAATAGCATGCTGTTGGGACTTCGTTGATTATTTACATTCCAAAAATAAGGGTGCATTATATGCCTTTGTATTTAAATATCATCTATAAAGTGCCACTGGAAAGAATTTCATGTGTTGCATTATTGTAAGCATGCAGAAGAAGATTTAGAACACTTTTTGAAATATAGCCTATTCACACATAAAGGAAGCCATCATTGTGGAAAAGATTGAATCGAATGTAAAAAGGTAACATCGTTACGGATATTCTAACTACTACAAACAAGAGAATCTCAAGGATTGAAGTGCATGTGCATCAGGAATTGCGTTTCACACAACTCAGATTTTCCGCAGTGTTGTTTCCACTTCGGAGGTGTTCCATGCACAAATTGTAAAAGTTTTGAACCATCGTAACGTCGATTGGAAAGAATAATGAGGCATCAATACGAAAATGAAACCGTCGTAAGCTGAACTTCTTTTTAAGTGGGAGGACCAAAAGCGTACACTGTTAAAAATTTCTCTGTAAATTTACATAATTTTTATGGCAAATTTTTTTCCAACCAAATGATGTTTTTTTTACAGCCAGACTGTAATCATGAAAAAACATTAAGTGTTTGTTTTTTCTTTACAGTTTTTGCATGTAAATTAGTTTACAAATGTCTACTGTAAAATCGAATTACAGAATTGTTCTGTTTTTGGGGGGGTTTTTTTACCTTAATTTTATGTGAATTTACAGCCTACTGTTTTCATTCTCGGCGTTTTAATATGTATTATAATATCGCTTTTTTTCCTTTCATATGTTATTACGTAACATACGCTTCACCATTACGTAGATCAGGTATTTGCTTATCAACGTAATGTGTCGTTACGAAGTTGTTTTCAATCAAAACACAATGAGGATGCTTTGTTGTCATATTGTTGTCAAGTATACTGCTATCTCTAGGAACTTTATAATTGGAAAGTCACATTTTTTGTACAATATAATAATTGTTTTTAAAATAAATATGACAAAGAATGCAAATACATTGGTTGCAAACATTTCCAGACAAGGTAAACAATACGTTTATCACTTCCTGATTAAAAAACGCCAAAAAAGATATTATTCAAAGCAACAGAAATCCTTTTGTTAGGAAAATGCCTACAAAATAAGCTCCACCCATTTATGCAAAATGAGATATACGTCATAAAGTGGTAAATTTACAGACTCTTTCAAGTAAATTTGTGAAACGTTTTTAATTCGATCAAGTGCATGAGCGCCTGTGGCGATGAGTTGACATCAGTATACCAATTGTCAGTGCTCTGAAATTAGGGCCTTACAATTTCTTTTTACTTAAAAATGTGTGACAAAACACCAGTTGTATGATATTTATAACTAAGAACGTAACAACTAAGTATGCTTTTATAATAAATGTAAGTTAATTTTTAAAAATAGGGCCATAAATTTGCCAAAAATGTTTTCTTTTTTAACTGAAACTTCGCAGAACGATGCATGTTATATATTGAAAATTTTCTGGCTATTTCTTATTTGTTTGTTTGTTTGGGCTTATTTTTGTTTCTTTTCAGCTTAAAAACAAAATGAATGTTTGTTAAATGACAGTATATTTATGTGAAATCAGAAAAATACAAAATACTGTTAAAATTTCTGTAAATTTACAGAAAAAGTTTTACAAAGCAGTAAAATTTGGTTAAAAAAGCAGACAGAAATGGTTTTTCAAATAAGCAGAAAATACATGTTAAACAACCTTTTTTTATTGTAGCAATACAAAGTGTCTGTAAAGATACAGAAAATCTCTATTAAAAGTAAAATACAAAAAGTTTAAGTTAAAAAAAGTCTGTAAATTTACAGAAATTTTTAACAGTGTAATAGATGTTTTCTGCAAAAGATGCCGGGGAAACAGAATGGCTTGCAAAAGATGTTGGTTTGCGAATTAGAAATCTTAATGTGGCCGAAAGCAAGGTCACTGGATGTTTACACTGCTGTGGTTGAAGTCCAACAAGGGATGCTTTAAAATTAAAAAAAAAAAATCACTCTTAAATTTGGCAGATTTGATTTTCCCAATAATATTGCACACCACACTGAGATATGTGAAAATTGTACCCTATGAGATATGTTGACAGCCTCCAAAGAAGAGTGTGAGAGGGACAAAATGGTCAACACCATTAGTAAACATCCTCCATTTTCCAATGAGCTCGGGATTCCCAATGAATGCATTACTTGAGTGGAAAGGAAACTTGAAGACCTGTTGTTTCAGATCTTTGTCTGGAGAGGCTTTTTATTCATTATTCTACTAAACTTTGTATAGTAGATAGAACACGCGGAACAATGAAACACCCATATATCTAGAGCTTTGCCACTTATAACTGTTTAGGAGGCAAGTGTCGAATAGTACAGCCAGTTACTATTTTCTAGCATGTCCAGTGTTTTTTTTTTTTTTTTTGTTTTTTTTTTTTTTTGTTTTTGCCTTTCTCTGTTTTCAACATGAATTGTTCTTCGCACAAGTTACGGTACCTTACTTCTTCATTTGTTAAAGTAGTTATTCGATGTTAACTTTCAGGATACTGTATGGGCACCATCAATGGCTAAGGTTTATTCCGTAACAAATCTTTCCAAAGTGCTCTTTGACAACAAATGATTGCTCTTCAAGGAATACACGTATCGAATGTGGCTTTAATGCGACAACTTTAATTGTATTCTACTGTGCGTAGTATTTAGTCGATTCCAGACGCGGTGCACTGACATTTTGTTATGAAATCCACATATCCGTGCACTTTTTAAAATCACAACGGTGCATGTAATGCCGCTTTCATCCCTCACGCCCTTTCCAAATAAAGGTCACAAAAAATTGCAACATTTCAGTGAAATTCTCCAAAAATGATTGATTCGTTTTATTTCTCAAGTATTAAAATTTCTGAGTTTAAAAGACCTTAACGACGTAATAGACCTTAATGACTGATTTTTCAGGTTCAGTTATACATCACTTTTGGTGCCTACTCTGCAGTCAAACTTTATTCTTTTGTATTTGTTATCCAAATTTATTTCTTTATTTGAAAGCAAATGACTTAAATACATTGCGAATGAATTAAATAAATTGAAGGTCAAAGGTTTTCAAAATAAAGTTAGTGTTGTTCATGTTCTTTTGCATGTAACTGGATAGTAACTGCTTAAAGACACAGTATCGTGGCGCGAAACCGGGGCGACATTTGGACAGACTTAAAATAAATTGTTATCCCACCCAAAATCCCGGGTGTAGCCCATAGACACCGTATGATAACAGTTCATACGATTGCGTGGGATAGCGTACTGCTACATATGCTT
The DNA here is from genome assembly GCA_037179385.1 of Holothuria scabra. Classification (NCBI taxonomy): domain Eukaryota; kingdom Metazoa; phylum Echinodermata; class Holothuroidea; order Aspidochirotida; family Holothuriidae; genus Holothuria; species Holothuria scabra. The sequence goes on from CM074179.1 coordinate 68,181,286, forward strand.
TTTTGTGTGAGCGTTAACAGGCGCAGTATCTGTGTTAATTTGTATGTAGCAGGGAGTTGTTTTCCTGATACGAGTGCCTTGCTCAGTGACAACAGAGAGACCCTTGGGAATTTCCCCAATATCTTGGGAATTTTGAACCATCTCGATCATTCTTTTCCTTCCCACTTTGAAAAAAGGAATATTGTGTGATTGTTTCTTTTTTCTACTTTTTTTTAAGTCACTTATTAATTAGTTATGAAATATGTGAATAAGTTCTAATAAGAATGCCAAGGTGGCTTATTTGTATTAAATTTCCGGCTTAATTGTTTTGTGTTTTAATCATCAGTTTGACTTTGATGCTCTTATAGGCTATTATTACTGTAGTTCAACGTTGAGAGGCTATACGTTGTTATTCGAGACGTGATCTTGGGAATTTCTAAAAAGACGAACTGGCCTAGGAAACCGGCATTGAACTTGAGAGATTGGTCGAAGCGAAGGGGCTAGTCTAAGTCTTACGAGAGCAAAATGTCTTCCTGTTCAGAAGTTCAGAAAGAAAAAATCGAAGGTCAGCGTTTGCACACGTTGTCACGAGAAGGAGAAATCAAACGAGAAAAATACAGTAGCAAACGAAAGACGGAGTTCCCTTTCTCATTCTCACGCGGAATAGGCCCTACCTAACGTTAGATTGCCGTAGAAAAAGCAGGTTGATTGATTGGGGAATGGCAAGTCTCTTGTTTATAACGGCGATTTTGCGAAACATCATCTCACAGATCATGCTCAAAGGTAAGTGAAATGCGTTTGTTCAGTTACTGATAGTTAAAAGTAAACAGGATTCCCGTCTCGTTAGTGATCCACATATACCCATCCCACACGCGTGTTTAGCTTATGTACAGTACAGAGTATGCATAGGTCTAACGTTAGGACAATATTATTAGTAGCTTTAGGGGCCTATATGCCTAGGAAAGCTTTTGACGAGCTAGCACAGGTTACAGCAGAGGTGATCAGCACTACATTTACCACTTCATCAAAATCGTAACCCCAGAATAAGCCGCACTACTCTTGAAAAATCTGACTAGCCTAGGCTATATCCTCGGTTTGCTCATACATGCCCCAAATAGTTTACACTTATGATCTCTCAGAGGGCCTGGCGCGGAGTTTGCACTTTCCCCAATATTGTCTTCTCATCAAGCATAGACATACAATATGCTATCACTAAGATAATTCTAGGTGTTTCATTAGCGTACAGTCCACTTGACAATGAGTAAGTGCTCAGCTTTGCTGGATCAGTAATTTGCCAAAGAGACTTGATGAGAACAACAGTTCTGTACTACTAAAGCCTGAGCATGTTGGATTTACAGTATAATATAAATGAAGATTATCTGGAGCAATCAGGTGATCAGGATCAAGGCGCCATTATCCAGTAATTGATTTCTGTAACTTTGCTTATGCTTGAGTGACATCCAGCTGCATAGTAATTGATACTAGTTATATGAATTGCAAAAAAAGGAAATGAAGGCTTTGGTAAGCATTCATATATCATTCATGTGTGAATGCATTCCAACACATTAAAAAACTAATGAATGCATTCAAACAGTACCTGAAGGCTTGGTAGACTTCAAAGGAAATTATGAAGGCTTATTCAGAATGCAAGGAAGACTTCATTTGATGAAGAAAATAAGCATTCCAACTCACTGACAGTCCTTCGAATGCTAAATGATACATTCAGAAGGCATAATGAATGCTTATTGAAAGCATTCAATAAGGGTGATGAGGGTCTCCATCCAAATGCCAGTAGTAGTTTGCCAGGTATGTGGTAAAAAAGAGTTGTAAGGCAACTGCCCTCCTAATGTAAGGTAATTAAGGCCCCATATATAGGCCTAGGCTTTCAAGTACGTACATCATAAATTTCCCCCCACCCCCCATGTGTGGAACAATGCTATAGTATAGAAAGTTAACTACAGTAGGCCTTCATCAGTGGCCTCAGAAGACCTGGATCTGCAGATTTTGGGCTCAGTCGCAGATCCAGGATTTTGAGAAAGAGGGGAATGAACACACCGTCAACAAACCATACACTGGGGCATTGGGGGTCACCTCCAATAAAAATTTAAATTCTGCTTATATGCTCATATACAATTTGGCATAAATAATTACCAAATATTCAACAATTGGTTGTACCTGTATGCAATTGAAAACTGATGCTGATCTCCTTCCCCTCAATCACCACCACCCCACAACCCGCTTCTCACAAGGGAAATAAGAAATCTGCATTCTAAATTCAGTTCAAGCCAAAGTACTGTTGGCTAGCTACTGCAGTAACCAGTTGGGCTACAGGAATCAATTTTCATGGTTGTCAGAATATCTGAGACAACAAAAATTCCATACGGACAACCAGGTTGGTTGTCCCATGGACAACCATTCTCCTCTCGAACTGAAAAAGTATACTGCTGATTGATAAATTCTTTCACCTTTTTCCATAACAGTTTAATAACCATATTTCAGACTTGGAGTGTTCCTGTTTCTCAAACATCACATCTTTTTATTCTTCAAGACCAATAATACATGAACATCAAGGGCGGATCCAGCCCCTAGCTGAAGGAGGGGCAGTTTGAAAGAGGGGGCGCAAAACATCATACAGGGGCGGCATACTCTTGAATTTGACCTAACTCATTTCTCAGACCAACTCCCAATGCCGCAGTTCGGTTCGAAATTCTGGGGACCTTTTATTTTTTTTTACTTTTTGGGCAGTTTTTACTTTACTTTAAGGACTCAGGTGGCGCATTTTCTTGGATTGAGGGGCGCTAGACTGGTCATGGGGGGGGGGGCAGTTGACCCTACTTGCCCCCCCCCCCGGATCCGCCCTTGATGAACATAATTAGCCTTCTGTTTTGTAATTAAGTGAAAAATATTTTGGACAACCAAATTTCCTTCTGAACCAAAATGAGTGAAATGGTTGCCCCAAGACAACACTAAATGTTTTAAAAATGGATGCCTTTTAAAACTGTAAGCTAGGCTAAGCCTAGCTGTAAGCTAGGCTAAGCATAGTTTAGCTGCTGTACCTGTACATACAGTATTAAAAGTTGTTTTCCCCAAGATCTAGGCAGGAATGGCATATAAATGCTATTTCTGGGTTAAGTTTCCAACCAAGTAGTTTAAGTCAAGCTAGTCTTGACCTTTTTTTTCTGTTTTGGTTCACAGGCTTGTTTTTCCTACTCCATTGCTTTTGCAAGCACAATGGCAGTAGGTTCCATTTTTAAAGTCTTCAGTGAGACCGGGCTGGGAATCTGTACATTGAGTGTACATGAAATGCCAAATGCAATAAAAATTAGTGCCTGAGCAAAATTTATGTCCTCGGTTATTGACAGTGACATTACTAAACTTTTTCATTGGGAGAGGGAAAGTGCTGAAGTGGTGGGGCAAACGAAAATGCTCCTACTGTATATCGAGTGCCACTATTGACCAGCACATTGCGTACAGAGAACACTTTGCCTGAAATGTGTTTCAGATTGCATAAAATGGTACTTCCCAGCTGTTGTTTATACTACTAAAAAGTTCTGCTTTCAAGAGGTGTTTGTGAAGTTCTTACACATTTTGCCCAATATACTTTTTACATAAGGGGGTATACAAGAGCCACTGCTGATGCCACTGGTAATCGGTATAGGTTGATTTAAAATTTCTTTATACAGAATAGATTGCAACCCCCCCCCCTTGTCCCTTTATGTTTTAATGGGACCTAGTGTTCACATCATCATCAATCATCATTATTATGACTCTTATGACAACCAATTTTGACACCACCCCTTAATCATTGAGGGACATGTGATTTGAAATCATGGAAGTCTTATATATGCACTCTTCCCTAAGACAGAACACTGTTTCATTGCAAATAGTCTTGATTTACTTTTATGGTGTTCTTCAAAGTACTGTACAAGCAGTGGGCCACACACACAGAACCAAGTGAATGACCAACCTCACCTCAGCCTGTTGCTAGCTGTTACGCCCATAGGTGAGTGAAAATAACTGCAGGATGTATTAAAACAAGTCTTTCAATTTCCAAAAGCATGTTTTCCCAGCCAACTTCCAGGTAGTACTTCCAAGGTTCACAACACTATAGCACAGAACAGTCTACCTTGTGCTGTTCAGAATTGCTGGTAACGTTTTCGCGGCTTTAATTAGCACCATGAGTGGTGGCTCTATGTTGGGGCAAGAGGGGGCATTTGCCCTCCATAGATTTTGTCCTTGGCCCCCCTCACTCCCCCTCTCCCCGCCCAAATGTTAGCTGGTCAGAAAGGAGTTGGGTTTGGGTTTACTGAAAAGAATTTAAATAACATACCTCTCCAGAGACTACATTTTTCATTCAGAGATATAGTATGCTAATTAAACCTCAGAGCTTCCAGGGGCGAAGCCTGTTTGATCCTGCTTACTGCAAGAGGTGACGAAAGGGAAAACTAACTTGTACTTGAATTGTACTTGAACTGTACTTGAAAGTAAATTTAAACTTTGAACTTTATATTGAGTTGACTGACACAATACTGTACATGACATGTTCATGTTGGGTATAGTTAAATCTCATCTTTGCTATCTAGAAACTTTATATCTATATTTACTAAAATATTGCACGGTTTATGAGCTTTGTTCGGCCTTTATCCAATATCTTGTTTGATGATGATGCAGATTGAGTTGCAGTATCAATTAATTGTCCACAAAGCCTGAGTGAATATTATTTTCTCCCAATTGCACAATATACCCACTATGGTAATGTTTTGACGTTGCCAACATTTTCAGAATTATAATTGTAATGTGCTTGATTAGTTTACCTTTACAAATTGGGCTAGTTGCTATATTGAAATGCTGTGCTCCCTTCCTTGAAGACAAGAGCATTCACCCCAGTATACAGTACAGAAGTGTACAGTAGTTAGACTGCCCTGTTTCATGATTGGCTATAGAGTCAAGTGACAATATTCTTTCCTGAAATGTGCAATTTACTTAATTGCTTGGTTTGCCTGAATATCCAATATTATGGACCGAGAAGAAAATTGTGAGATACCTCCTTAAAAACAAGCCTTGCGCATTATCAAGTTTACAGTAGTTAGAAGTGTGGTTATAATAATTGAAAATAATCCATACAGTTCATCCTGTGCTGCAAACTTGCATCACCAGCTGTAAATATGATGTTCCATTGAATTGCAGCATTGACATCTACTCCTGTCAAGGGCCACTATGACAGTATATTAGAGCCAGTTTGTCCCTCATCAGCAACTACAGGTAATTATGGAAGCCAAACACAGGGAGGATTGCAAATGGCTGTTCAACTTTAAACCAATAGTTATTGCCCAAGACTAGCTGAACTTTCATTGAGTTCAGACAAACATCATACATGTCCTATATGCACGATTCCCTTATACAACATGTATTACACAGACGGTGTGTTTGGTCTAACGGTACTACGGTAGAGTATCCACCTCTCACGCAGAAGGCTCGCTTCCCAGGTCGAGTCATATCAAAGACTTTAAAAAAGGAACCTACTGCCAGGGTGGGGTAGGGAAAACAAGCCAGTGAGCCACAACTGGAAAAAAGGCAGTGGCCGGTTCGACTTGAACCAATAGGTTGGAAACTGGGCCGTAAAACTCCATCTAACTACAACATGTATTAGAGCCAGGGCTCGAAAAAAATCTATTTTCCAGGAAGGGAGTTGCATTATTTCCCAGGAAGAGAGTAAAAGTTTCTTCAATTCTCCCTGCGTTTTCATGAAAAGGGAAATTTTCCTCCAGACGTCCAAATTTTCTGGGAAGGAGATTCTCAGCTTCACAACTCTTTTCACCCATGATTATAGCATTGTAGTACGTGCTGATATAAGTCACAGCATCCGGCATGGTGCCATGCAATCTCTTTCCAAGGAAATGATGAAATCCTTCATAATACTGTCGGCATAAGCAACCCAAATCTGTGGCCAAAACCCAGAGATTTGTCTGGAAATTATTTTGAATAAAATGCTAGGAAAGAAAAATTGAAAATTTGGTTTTTAAATTCAATGTTGATTTGGGTTTGAATATTAAATTTCAAGTTTTGTGATTTTTAAAGGACAATTGAATTTCCTTCAAAATTAGAAGGAAGTACACAATTGGAATGTTACTTGTCACTTTCTGGACAATAAATAACATAACCATCTATGCTCCCTTGAAAAGAATGGAAAATGTTTCCTAAAATATATACAGTGGGGACCATCCATCATAACTGGGAGATGAATCCCCTGTCCCACCTCACTCCCCTTAGCACCTCTCTGGCACTGCTGGTTTACTGAACACTTATGGCAAAATAAATTGCCAAAACACAAAGGGTCATTCAACATTTAAGCATGGAGTTGTTTTGCCCTCTACCTAAACAAAAAGGGATGGGGGTATTGGATGCCAGTCTTCCCTTGTCTTTCTGCAGTGGAAGTGTGATGTCTTTGTCACAGTGTGGGAGGAGGGTGCTATATTTACTGTAATTGTTCATAAAGTTCTAAAGCTTTGACTATTTTCATGACAGTGAGCATTTTTTCTGGAGTACAGTACCGTAGCTTGACTGTCAGATATGCATCTCTCTTCTACTCACAGTAGTTGTATTTCCTTTTATTTTTTAACCTAGCTGGGCTACTCGCATCATTTCAAAATGGATTAATGAAGTCAGAAGTCCTATGTTTTTTTATTATTAGTTATTTTATCTATTATTCCAACAATATATACTACCCAATCTGTTTCTTTGGGTGTTAATTCTGAAAATGCAAGTTTTTTTCTAGTAATAACTGATTGACCATTTTCAAATGCAGTCACATGCTTGCAAAACATATATACCTGCTTTCCAACGTGCTTTTGAAATTTCGGGTATTAACATCAAAAAGCTGACCAGGAAAGAAAAAAAATCCTTCCTTAAACAGAATTTGTTTTGTAATTTTTTAATGTGCTGTATAGGCTCAGTCCTGGCAGATCTGCAATCACTGGGTCTTCCCATTTTAACCATACTACTCCAAGGTACATGACTGCTGTTGTCATTTTCCCACATTGAAAGGCAAAAACAGTCATCCCAAACTTACTGTATTTCGAAGCAAAGGCTAAAGCCTTCTTTTCACTTTTCTTAATTTCTTAAAAGTATCTTTAATAATTTTTTAGGACTTCAATATTACATATTCTAGGAAAACCAAGCAGTGACTCCTCCAAAAATGGCATATGACCGTGAAGAGCTTATCATGAAACAGGGACGGTGTACTACACTACTTCAAGTTGGGGATACTGCTCTTGCCCTTTAAGCTTTTCATTAACCATGCTTTGATATCAAAGGGCAGAAAAGAGGATCTGAGATTTCCCTAGATTGAAACAGTATCATGAAACTGCATGGTAGCAACATTCGCCATTTGCATTTGGCATGAACACATTCATGGTTAAAAAATGCCATTACCCAAGTTGCAAATTTTTTGCCATTTGTCAGTTTGTTAGTTTTTTTTTTTTCATTCATTTATCTTCAAAATATGATATAAAGGATGAAATGTGGTTTTCAAACTTTGCTAATTGCTCCATTATTATTATTGCCTGCTTGGACAAGAGGTGACTTGAAGTACAGGTCTAAGTGCAGTACAATCTATTTTGTCAACAGTTCAGTTGAAGATTTCCTGGATTGCCACAATGAAAATGACACCGATGAAGCAGAGGCAGACAATATAATGTGGGAGGAAGCAGTCAAGTCTAAACATGAAAGTAGACTATCTAGGTAAATTCACTATGCATTGGTTTCAGTTTCTTTGAAAAGAGAATCCTTGTACCTGATGGAAAAATATCAAGTTTTTGTTATATCTTTTGAATTTCCATTATGATCTGGATTCTGCTCAAAATATTTCTGGAATGGTAGTATTGCCTATTCCAAGTTCCAAGACCTACTGACAGTAATACCAACCTCATGCACCTCTGAAGCTCTGGCCTTGTCCAGTTAATCAGGTTTTGGCACCACAAGTTTAAAAGAAATCTTTTATGAGTAGCTCTCTCTTCAAGAAAGTGAGAAATATGAGAACAATTTCATCTTTTTTGGAATTTGTTACAAGGAGAATAAAGAAAACAATTATAAGTGTTTTTCATACATTTCTAGTTCCAGCTGAGCCTGCTTATTACATTTAATTTGAAGATGTACCAATGCAGATTACTAAGCAATCCAGAAAAGTTACAAGTAAGCAAGGAAACAAAACTCAGAGCAAAAGTATTTTTGTGGGCATTTCATATATTATTCTGTTTTTTTTTTGGGGGGGGGGCACAGGAGGACCAGCCCAAGGATCCACCTAAAGTTGTCAAGTTCACCTCTGCATATGCTAGTCATTTACAGTGTCACGTTCAACTGGACTGAAGATTAAAAATCTCAGCTACAATTGGGGTGTAAAAGGCACCTGGTTGATGCTTCCCAACCAGGATGAATTTATGCATGATTTTGAGTAACCTGGCAGAACCCAGAAAACCACATCAATACTGGAAAGATTGCTTGCCTTGCTTGCAATTTTAATAATTTTTTACATCACAAAAGCAATTTTTATTGGCCAAATGTGTTTTGTGTATGAAGTTTTGTGAATGGGAAGATGGTGTGATACCTGAACAGTATTGCCAACCAGCTTGTAACTGTATTGAAGCCTTTCATTTATATGTTATACCATCAGCTATACCTGAAACTTCAGGTCTTAATTTTATTCCAGTTACTAAAAAGCATGAAAGAAATAATGGGACTATCATATCATGCACAATAAAGACAACAAGAATATAGGAACAATTTTTGGTGCACTCAGTGGAGCATGTGTCTTTTGTAAGCTTCAAATGAATCATAAGTTGAAGCACGGTTCCTACATTTCTGGAAACTAAATTTTCACTGTTCCAGGACCAAATATTAAAAGAATTTGCAGAACTTTTTTTTTTGGGGGGGGGGGAGCTGTTACATCAAGTTATGAAAATTTGTAAAAATTTCCATGAATTTTTCATGACTTGGTTAACACAACTTTTTGAATTGGAAAACTTTACCAGGCCCTGGAAAATATTTTTTCAAATTTCATGACTTTTTAGGTTTGCAATGATGACGGGAACCCTTCTTAAGGTGTTTTAAGTCATTTGTTTAATAGAGACATTGGTATGCCAAAGGAAGTGGAAGTTTGAAACTGCATGTTTAGGATATTCAGATTGATAATTATAGATTATTTATTTGTAGTAACTGTACTGTGTAAGAAATACCCATGCATCATCCTGATCTGTGATATCAAATTCAAGAATGCAGAGTGGCTCATATTCCGACAGAGAGTGCAGTCTGATTCAACAGCGTTTTGTGTGCTCACTTTGATGATATACCCTTCAAACAGTAGACCAGGATTGTGTCTGCGCAATGAAAAGTTTTAAACAGCTGTGGGTGGCTAGAATTAAAAAGGTTGGGAGAATGTATGAAATAGTGAGAGGACTTGGCCTAGCTTGAATATTCTACCTCCAGAAGTTGACCCTAATTCACATTTAAAAGATATCCTGTAAAAAAATGTTTCAAATAAATTTATGTTTAATACGGTGAAGTAGAATGTTGTGATAAAATTCTTAACTCAATTCTTCAGATGGTCAAAATATATGCAATTAAAGTTTTCAGATTTTTAATTCAATTTTGTGAACTTGGAGCAAGCTTGTGTTACATATCCTACACTTGCACTGATCAAATGTGTTTTCTTAAACTTCTTTTGCAAATGATCGAAATATTTCTTTTCTTAGATTTGAATATGCCATGAGCAAGGGTGCCAGTGGAAAAAACCATCAAAATGGGAAGCTCCTTGCCAAGAATTGTTGAAAATTTGGAAGAATATTTTTTTTTTTTTATAGACGAACATTTAATTTCCAGTGTAAATTTTATTTGTGCTGAAAATACACATTTCCTGGCTATCATCATGCCCTCTTCATGGTTAGTGGGACACAGAAATTTTCCAATCTTGAAATTTTCTATGAATGGGTTAAACCAAATCCCTGTGTTTCATTTTGAATAAGAGCAATTGTAAGCATCGCCCATCTGTGTTGAAACATTGATATCACTCCTTGAACAGTACTTCCTTCAGGTTCAGTACTTCATGACGTGCTTTGGGTCTGTGCTGCCACATTCATGTACCTTATGCCAACATCCCAAGGACCAAATATGACTTGAATAAAACTTTTGATCACATTTACTTCAAGCATTGAGCAATCCATGAGAACTCTTTTATCAGCTCTCTTCCACTAATTTCGTTTAATCCTACACCTGATCAACAAGCTTGTTTGTATGTGATATTGTGCAGTACTATATGTGCCCCCACCTGAGTGCCATTTAGAAACCAGCCTGGTAGTAAATGGTGCATGCTGGTGCATGCATGGTGCCTCTTAAATTGGAGACTTTGGCACTACTTTGGGTCTCATATATGTTCTAGCATCCATCATTGTTTGTTCTTAGTTATGGAGGGATGATGCAGAATTAAGTTGTTGCCATAAGCAGGAGAAAATATATTTGTGCAAATTGCATGCATACAGTATGTGCACTTGCTTACTGTACAAACAGCACTGCTACACTTGAAGGGAATGTAGCATATCCACAAAGATAGTTAGGAATATATAGCACTTTATATACATGAAGATAGTACCAATTGGTTAAATTTTGATATGAATTGAAACAATTACTCCAATCTTATTGATGAATTTTTTTGGGTACTGGTAGTTGTCTAGATGCACGGGGAAGCTAGACAGCAAGAGGGTACCCAAATTCATTTTTCTAAAAGCCTCTAGCTCCAATATTCATGGGTGGGGGGGGGGGGTTGGGATATGGGATAGGAATGAAACCTTGCACACACAAGCTCTGAGGTGTTTGAATTCTCCATGGACCCCTGTCCATTGTCCACCCAGGTCCACCCTACTGCTACCTAGAAGTCCCCAATAAGAATGAAGTTGTATGTAATTGTAGACTTTGAAACTCAATTCAGCTTTGCTGAACTTATACTGCAAAGGTGCACTAGGCTGGTGTTCTTGTTCAAATCGGAGAAGGTACTATCGTGTGTAGAACACAGCTTTTAAAATAGGGCTTCATTGTGATCCTTTTTGAAGTCTGAAAACTATGTAAAAACTTGCTGCCCTTCAGAAAAATTGGAATGTGATCTATTGGAAGTTTGACCATACATTTTCTAGGGATGGATTTGTAAACTTCAAAAAGGAGGTGGACTTATTCTTGTCAGCCTTTCAACCTGCAGGACAGTGTGCAAGGTAAGTATCACCTCCTCCTTTCTCCCCCTCCTCCTCCCCTCCCTCCTGCCCTCCCCATTTTGGTCCAGAATGCTAATAAAATACGCTAGGTGCATGCTTGATTCTATATGCAAATGAACAGCTCATTAATTGCAAACTCAAAATCATCAAAACAACCACTGTTATTCTCATTAAAAAGAAATGATAGGTAGGCTATACATCTGTGCTACAGGTCCTTGCTCCAGTGAATGCAATTTACAACACTACCATTGCTGCTGTAAACCACTGGAAATAGATTCCTCTACATCCTGAAAATACCCCATCATTTTTCTGATCTACCTCTGTAAGTGAATAGCCTGACCCAACTAGTCTTCAAGACATATGTAAAGATATAGGAAATATGTAATTCACTCATATCTCATAGTAATATTAAATGATTTTTGACAAAATTATCATAATTACTGGAATTCCTAAAAAGTCAATTGACAGAAATATTACATAAAAAAAAAAGATGAAAATCAGGTACAGTACCATATTCTTACTGGAATCTTGTACCAGCTGTTTCACTTTATTGTTTTACACTTAAAACAGAACAAAACCCTTCTATTTTGCCTGTTGTTATGAATTCACTTCAAAAATGATACAAAAACTTGTTTTTTTTTCTATAAAAAAGTTTATATTTCAAGTGATATGAAAACTACTACCATCTTTGTAAATGAAGTTTTTAAAATGTAGGAATTCGAGGTTCTCATGCAAATTTCATGATATATCTTGCATCATAGTTTGGGTCTACAAGTTCATTTTTTGTCACTGATATCATGATATGCAATTCCCATCTCAATGTACTTCTGGGTGGCCTTTCCACTCCTATACTTGCACTCCTGTCACTGTATCCTAACATGATGACACCGGCCGTCTACCCCAGTCTCGGAATATTGCATTAAGTAAGTATTGACAGTCATAAGAAGCAAGTTTGAATAGATGAATTCTCTAGGCAATTAGCTTGCAGTGGACATGTTGGTTTCATAGCCACCATACAGACCTGGCCTGCACTTCAAGGATACAAAGAAGAGCATAATATAAATAAGTAATATGTCACATGTAGTAACGTGACCTTTTAGTTTGAGTAAACTGTTGAAAATGTACTCTTGAAGGTTAGATTACTCTGGTATGATATTTTAATTTACTTCATGCTATGTACATATAGCCATATTGAAGATTCTTGTGACAGGCAGAGGCTACTGAGCTGTTACATGAATGACACATAGGCCTGGATTAATATGATTTTATTTAAATAGTTAGCATATGAAACATGAGAGATGTACGCTATCTTGTGAAGGGAATCTGTTTCAAAAAGTATGGATACTCATGTGGATTAGTTATGAGAGAGTAACCTTTGAAATAAGTGACTGCTCTTCCATTGACCAATTCAGAAGATGCAGTAGGGAGCTAATGCTTTCATTACAACAGGCAGTTGCATGCACTGCAATTGTTCTGATTTATTTAACATGACAGCTACTTGACAGGGTTAGTCTTTTAGCAACAAAAGTTTGTGTACTTTTTGAGGAGCTAAAGATGTTAGCCATTTTATCAGAACTGGCTGGAACCATCTGGAATGAAGAGATTCACCCTTTAAAGAAGCCTAGCAGTGGCAAACATAGTTTGACAAAAAACTTTGTCATGTGGGGTAGCTAGAACCTTTTTTTTCCTAATTTGGAGGGTAAGGGGGGGGGGCTTTAAATGATTGATAGACTTATATTCAGTTACACTTCGGGTATCAGTGGAGAGAAGTTCTAATTGCCATCCCCCATTTCCTAGTTAACAGGGTTGCATGTGTATTCTGCTACATGTAGAGCATTTCATTAGGCCATTTAACTGAAGACATAGACCTGTTTTAGGGCTATTTAATACCCTGATGTTTTAAAATGAGGTTAGGTAATGGATTATAGCAAGCACCCTGAAAAGTCTTAAAATCTTTGGTCTAGTAAACTAAGTTCTCCTGAGGTTGGGTGTGGAAGAACTGCTTCAGTCAACCATCATGGCCAGACTATCCCTACATGCAATTTGCTGCCACATGTCAATTAAGCATTCAGTGGAAATTGTTGGCATTATTACAACAGTACTGAGCTGGTTGGATAGCATTCTTATCCTTTGAACATGGTCAGTCCAATTTATTTCTAATCATACTGTATATAATGCTTTCATCAAGCAAACCCTTCCTAAACTTTTGTGCATCACACAACTAGTCTTTTTTGATTTTGTCCTAATTTAGGGGATGAAAAGCCAATTGTCGAGCTAGCTAGGTCATCATATGTGATCAGAGTGTAGTCTGAAATCTGTCAATTCACGCAAGTCTTTCTAATTGTGGGATATATTTTACTAAAACACTATGTAACTCAATTGTAGGACAAAGAGTGTTGTGCTTGAAGTAATTTCATACTGGCAATGACTAAAGTTTTGTCCCTTTCACAGCTGTTTAAGATATATCAGCCTTAATTTGAAGGTGTATTCCGGTAGAAACTACTGTAGCATTAATTATACACTCAATGAAACAACAAGGATCCACATGCGACGTGATGGAAGTTGAATTTGTTTCTTGCTGTATTGTATCGGACCTTGGGAATTTGTGCCCATAATCTTGGGAAAATGTCTCCCTTGTTCAATTTTGTATGGCATATACACGTAAGTAATGCTACACATCGCCAAGCAAAGGATTTTTCGCAGAATTACTGTCAATGTCTACTAGTTGCCATCGTATTTGTTCTTATCTCTTTTCCTTACCTTCTCGCAGCTTTAAACATCACAAATTACTCGTTAATTAAAGCTGATAAAGCGTTCCCTGGATGTCGTGCCGTCAATCTCATGTTAATTTTGGGAAAAGTTGCCCTCGCCGACTTCTCTTGTTATTGCCCACGATTGTTCGTTGTATGTGGTATTTGCAAATGTCTTGCAGAAATTCACATCACCCGAGTGAGTACCGTCTACTTCTTCTATGCTTCAACTTCCCTCCGTCGATTGCAATAACATTTTTCACGGCCAAGGAGGGTGATGGCGCTGTAACAGTTTTTGATGCGCGAAGGAGAAAAGAATAATTCTAAAAACATGCTGCCGCCCCCGTTTCGCTCCACGATACAGTGTCTTTAAAGAATCAAAACCTTTCGACCGTGTAATCATTTTAAAATGTGGAATGGTAATATCTGTGCCTACACATCTCTTGTCGAGGACAGCTTTTACTTTTACCTAGGAGTACCGTTTTCCGTAACCTAACAGTTGTAAATTGTAACATTTACTACTTTCTTTTAACGGCTATAGTAGATTCTCTTTGTCTGATATAATTAAAAAGAATATTCCAGTGTTTCATGGATATGGGAATGAAAGTACGTGAAAGAATATGTTGAAGATTTGTTTTACTTCAAAACAAATATAATATAATAATATAACAATTAAAACTGGCCTATGTGATGTGTCAAATTTGCTTTGAAATGACACCCCTCCCCTTAGATCCCTCGACTTTTTCCGTCCCTCACACAAAATAACCCATGTACTTTGTCAGGTAAATTCATGATCATTATGCACTTTTTTCATTCTGTAAAAAGAAAACTCAAATGACAACTGTCTAAAATTTGTTAACAAGTCCTAGGGAATGCCATTTTCGGCGTTTTGAGGGGTTGTGGTTTCCAAAATGTGTTAAGATGTTCCGCGCCGAACGATTGTGGTGCTGCGCTCAGATAGCAACATTTTAGACATAGGCATACAAGGCGGGGAGGCAGGGGTAGACTTCCTTAGTTTTATCAAATTTGCCCAAAATTTAAAATCCAGGCAGGAATTTGGAAAATATTGGGACAGCCACTTGAGTTCCAAAATTGGTTTTTCAGAATATTCCGTAGCTTGGCTGACCCAAATCTTGAAAAGATTTGCCCGAAAAAAGGATATCAGGCCCGGTGTGAGATGTTAATGGAAAATCAATAAGATCTCGCAAAATAGCTAAACTTTCGGGCAGCGCAAAAGCTCTTATTCGTTAGTTTAATTTTCAAAAGTCTTTGGGTCTGTTTTACAGGCTCTCACAGTGGCCATTCGTAGAACTCCCATACGGTCCATTCCAGTAAGTAGCTAGGATATTTTCCAGAAGGGAAAAGTGTAGGAAATTTCCCCAAAAATTTTCTCGGTCAATGTGTATGCATTTCATATAAATATGCAAATTTAAAAGTATAACAACATTACTATGTCATTATGTAATATTACCTGTATTTTAATCTTAAAGTATATCTTAGAGCAATTAGAAATAACAACTATTAGTATATTATTTTTGTCAGCAATATCTGGTTTATTTGTATGTACGCATGTTGTATGTTGAGTGATCGCCAGCCTGGGGGAGGAGGAAATGTCTTGCCGTTTTCAAGGGGCCTAGATGCAAAATGGTGCAAGTTTTTCGACTTTGACAGGAACAGTGTTAAAAGTGGAATTGTGGTGGTTCATGAGGAAACAACTGACTCCTTTTGTGTTTTTTCTTCGCCACGAAACGTTATTTTGTCATAAAGATCATGTAAGCGGAGCGCCTCCATTTCGATAATTCAGACCCCTCAGATGTCCAAAAAAGCATTTCTAGACTTTTACGAATAATCTAACGAGTCTCTTTCTTCTTTTGTCGTTTGCAATAAAAAGCTCACTTCAAAATATGTTGGCAAACCACAAAGTGATCAGAGAGTTAAGAGCTCGTTTGACCCACAGAATGTAATTTTGCCCAAAAGACTGAGCGAAGCGCCATCATTAGTTCGGGCGGAGTGTAGAGAAAATTTCGAAAAATCAGACCCCTCAGATGGCCAAAAATTGCGTATTCTCCCTAGTAAAGCGAATTTAAACATGCAGTCTTAATTTTAAGCTTTTGTTTGCAATACGAAAAAAGTCAGGAATATGCTAAGTGATCAGAAAATTACTACATAAAATGTACTATAACTATTATGACTATACAAAATGGTTTTGATTGTTTCCGGGGAAACTACACTGTTAGAAATTTCTCTGTAAAATTTACATAATTTTTATGGCAAATTTTTTTCCAACCAAATAATGTTTTTTTTACAGCCAGACTGTAATCATGAAAAAACATTAAGTGTTTGTTTTTTCTTTACAGTTTTTGCATGTAAATTAGTTTACAAATGTCTACTGTAAAATCAAATTACAGAATTGTTCTGTTTTTTTTTTTTTTTTCTTAATTTTATGTGAATTTACAGCCTACTGTTTTCATTATCGACGTTTTAATATTTATTATAATATCGCTTTTTTCCTTTCATATGTTATTACGTAACATACACTTCACCATTACGTAGATCAGGTATTTGTTTATCAACGTAATGTGTCGTTACGAAGTTATTTTCAATCAAAACACAATGAGGACACTTTGTTATCACATTGTTGTCCAGTAGACTGTTATCTCTAGGAACTTTGTAATTGAAAGTCACATTTTTGGTACAATATAATAATTGTTTTTAAAATAAATATGACAAAGAATGCAAATACATTGGTTGCAAACATTTCCAGACAAGGTAAACAATAAGTTTATCACTTCCTGATTAAAAAAAGCCGAAAAAGATATTATTCAAAGCAACAGCAATCCTTTTGTTAGGAAAATGCCTACAAAATAAGCTCCACCCATTTATGCAAAATGAGATTTACGTCATAAAGTGGTAAAATTACAGACTCTTTCAAGTAAATTTGTGAAACGTTTTTATTTCGATCAAGTGCATGAGCGCCTGTGGCGATGAGTTGACATCAGTATACCAATTGTCAGTATAATAAATGTAAGTTAATTTTCAAATAGTTCCATAAATTTGCCAAAAATGTTTTCTTTTTTAACTGAAACTTCGCAGAACGATGCATGTTATATATTGAAAATTTTCTGGCTATTTCTTATTTGTTTGTTTGTTTGGGCTTATTTTTGTTTCTTTTTCAGCGTAAAAACAAAATGAATGTTTGTTAAATGACAGTATATTTATGTGAAATCAGAAAAATACAAAATACTGTTAAAATTTCTGTACATTTACAGAAAAAGTTTTACAAAGCAGTAAAATTTGGTTAAAAAAGCAGACAGAAATGGTTTTTCAAATAAACAGAAAATACATGTTAAACAACCTTTTTTTATTGTAGAAAAAAAAGTGTCTGTAAAGATACAGAAAATCTCTATTAAAAGTAAAATACAAAAAGTTTAAGTTAAAAAAGTCTGTAAATTTACAGAAATTTTTAACAGTGTATGCAACGAATTGCAAATATGCTAATGCCTCTCTATTGTGACTGTTGGCTAAGAAAAAATTTAAGTAAGCCCGTGGATCCCATTCATTCTCTTTATGTATATCGTAAGCCATGGATTGTTTCAGCCCCATCCATGTTGATGTTCACAAAATGGTAAAATCGGTATAGTTTAAACCACTCCCGCTACTAGCTTGTAGGAAAATACAACCAGGGAGTCTCTAGCAACTCCCTGATATAACCTCGGAGATCTGCGTTAGTTTCTTGTCAATTTTTACATCCTTTAGCTGAATTCCGAAAGTTTACAATTCAGAGAATGTGTACAAGGTGATCGTATTCTTACGTTCGGGTTCACAGCCTTTCAGTGTAAGTTGTACTGTATCAATGTTAAATTCCTGAATAACAGCTTCCTATGCACTGGAATGCACTGATCATAAGAACCGGGCGTAAACAAGAAAACATTCAATCTGCTGCGCGGCGAGGACATTTCTGTGTAACGTGAGTCGGACCGGTTCAAGCGACATTGACGAAATCTAGGTTAATTTGTTGCATGAAAATACGAGTTATGTATGAGAAATGTCTCACAATTTCTTATTCTAACAAAAATTTTGAGAAATTGGAAAAGGGCGTATCATTTCATCAAATTTCCCCAAATTATTTTCCAGCGGGGGCAATTTGCTGCCCTCCAGTAGCTAAGCCCCTGGTCCATTCAGCCTTGGGAAGAGCTATAACGTAAAAAAAAACGAGAAATTAAGGGCATTTGAGTGATGAATTTTAACTTAATAGGTGGTACTTTCAAAACACAACTAAAATATGTTTCAATGATATTGCTACATTTTATTTCTTTGAAAAACAGTAATTCAGGAACGATCATTCAGACAGCCTGAGGAAAAAAAAGGGTAAATAGGTACCTTAAATACGATGATAAAATTGTGAATATAAATAAAATATACCTACATGTGAAATGGATATGAAGATCTTAAGTCAAGGACTTATTTTAAAATGATGCCACCAATAACTCGACGCCATTATATTTTCAAATGAGCCTTCATTTTTCATAATTGGATTGATGTCAATACAACAGGTTCGTTGAAATTTGATTAGGCGGCAAACTGATAGAACCATTTGGATAACGATTAAACATTTTGCATTTTGCTTGTAATTCCCTTTTCGCTGACACCAGATCTTTCTTGCCTTCCCTTTTTTCCAATAAGGTGGGAATCGGACCCAAAACCTTGAGGATTAAAATTTTGGTATCCAGTTAAAACGTCCCAAGACCAACATGTCCCTACTTTTGACCAAAGCGTCGGGAGCGTCCTGTTACTTCTACGGACGTTTCATTCAAAAGACGTGTTGGTTTCATTTTTTCTCCTTTAGTCCGTCTACCCCAAGACTTGGGGCATAGATAGCGTCTGACGTCAAGTAAGTGTCAAAAATTTTAATTACTGTATGTGATGATCAGTGTTAGTAATTATTCACTATTCCTATTGTTCTCCTCTATCATTTGGCTCTGTCGGATCTGACTGACGTTTCAGCCAAGTGATTCCAACGCATGCACATAAAATTAAAATTGCGCCCACAGAAGATGTCCACAGAGGTAAGTGATGAAGAAGAACTATTTGCCACAAAAAAGCAAAAACAATCTCAGATGTATTTATTACTGTTACAAGGGTCGCCGTTTCAACTTTCAAAGCATAAAATATAGTCGCATAACTACCGGCATAGACTATACCCAGGAGTACTGCAAACAGCCACTCACGACTAGTTATTCCGCTCACGACTAAAGCCACCGTTACATTAAAAAGCATACAGAAGTAGCTATTTATCCCAAGTGCGGAAACTTTTCTACTTATTACAGTGAATAAAGCAACTGTTAAGGACCCAGCTAAGGCATATAGTACTCCTTGCAATGTGACGTTTGTCTCAGAAGTATCTTCAGTGTTTCGGAAGATAAATGGCGGTCGAGCCATAAAGAATACCCCCAGAAACGCTGCTAGAGCAAAGATAAGGTCACCAAACCTCAACGGTTCCTTTAAAATGAGCCAACTGAAAAATCCTACTTGAATCAATGCCGTATAAGTGATTGTCACAGCGTCCCCAACAGGTAAAGTTGATAGTGCAAGTGGAATTACACACGTGTTTCCAGCTTGAGATAATCCACTGCCAAGAAGCCATATATAATGTTTTAATTCCAAAGGAGGACGAACGCGTGCGTATAAAACAAGAAGAAGACAGCAAACCATGAAAATGGGTCCCTGCAAAAAGCCTACTTGAAACGGATCAGGCGTCTTCGTGAGGATGGCGACGAAAAGGCTTTGAAATGAAAACAAAATGGCAGTGATAATAGCCAGCACGATCCCGTGACGTCGATGTAAAAGTAGAATAATCTTTTTCATGAAGCTTCCTTCGGTGTCGGTCTGTGACGTCGATTGGTCTGCTGACAAGTTAGAGGTTGAGATAACATCGTCATTCAAGCCAGAACGATTGCGTCTTGTTTGGTTTGTGAATTCACTGTCTGACATCATGATTGGCCACTAGTTAAATTGGTAAATGCAAGTTCACGCTTTAGGTGCCAAAATCATTCGCGTATTTAACAATGTGAGATTCGAGCAACGTAATTTTCGGATTGTTGACCTCAACTTATTCCCTAGATCAAATAATACCTTCCTTATGTTTAATTGTGTGACTTTGGTCCACCACGTAGAGCCTATAAAAAAAAGAAAAACATTGACAATTGCATTTTATATCTCGTCTTCACTAACTGTTAATTGCAGAAAGACATTAGAAATCTTGGGTTTTGGAAAGCAGGAACTGAACTTAATCTATCATCATTGTCACAAAATTCTTTTTTTTTTTATTCAGTTTTTGGGATCACAATATAAGATCTCTTTATTCTGTCATCATTTTGAAGCCTCCTTTTAACATTATGAAAGTAAAGAGGGGAGGCGACTAAATGATTCGTGTGTCCATTCATGGTCTAAATTTCCAAGGATGCTGTTAGGAAAGAGAAATGCAATTTTCTTCCCCATGAAATCATCAACACAAAGTGAGAGATCAACAACAGTTCGTCAAGACACGATTAGGATTTTTAGAATCTATATCTCACTTAATCTGAATTTTTCTAATCCCGTGACTATCAATTGAGCAGTTTGAGCTGTAGACAGCGCAGCACCTTGGATTTACTTAAAGTTCAATTGTTGTGATTTGAAAACAACCTTAGTTTCAATTTCTTATATCGACTTTTTTCATAAAGCGTACTTAGTGATGAATTGCTCTATAAAATGGAAACGAAATCATTTTAATTAATCAGGGATGCAATAACACATGTTTTTCATCCCATTGAAAAAGCTCTCTGCTATGCCAGTCTACATAGCTCTCTGCTGTGACAGTTGTCAAATTTATCTCGAATTTATCGTCTTTACCCTTATGGATATTCCTTCAGCTTTTCTCACAAAGTTTTCAGATTACCATCGTTGATTACTTACTTACTGAATACTTTTCCCGTAACCTCAAAATAAAAATACACTTTATCCTGCTAAAAGTGCATTTGGAATGTGTATGTTTAAGTACGACTAAAGTGATGGCCCATTAGGTAGATTTTTTTTCGGACAAATTTCCAATCAATTGGTTCAAGTCGACCCGGCCACGGCCTCTATTTCCATTGTGACCCACTGGCTTGTTTTCCCTACTCCATTGTTTATGCTGAACACCTAGCGCGACGACAGTGGGTTTCGTTTTTAAAGTCTTCGGTATGACCCGAAGGACTCGAACTCCAGACCTTCCGACTTCAATTCCGATGCTCTTACCACTTGACCATGCAGTCTTTCAAGTGGTTATATACCATGCGGTGGCATATTTTTAAGTTTTCTTTTTGTAGATATGAAGAAAATGATTTTGAAATCTTTTTCCATATATTTGCAAGGTAACTCTTAATAACACTCTCCTGAACTCAACAAAATAACCCTTCACCCAAGCCCTTCAGTTTGGTGAACGAAAACATAATATTCTAAATTTGAAGTTGAAAGGGTACTGCACGTATTCTAAATTTACCAAATATGGAGCTAATTCATTATGAACACAAAAAGTGAAATACACCTTTATGTGTTCTTTTGTTTGCCTAAGCCAAGAAACCATGAAATTAGGCTACTTCTTATTGCAGTAGGATGTGTTTTTAAGGAGCTTTAAACGCAGAACG
Source organism: Holothuria scabra (assembly GCA_037179385.1). Taxonomy (NCBI): domain Eukaryota; kingdom Metazoa; phylum Echinodermata; class Holothuroidea; order Aspidochirotida; family Holothuriidae; genus Holothuria; species Holothuria scabra. The sequence continues at coordinate 68,202,931 of CM074179.1, forward strand.
ACCAAAAAGATAACTGAAACGCAAAAAACATACCACTCGCAAGATCACGATGTCCTTAAAACGTTGTAAACCATACATTCACACATGCAGATTCAAAGTGCAAATGCAGCCTGAAAAAATGACTCGCTGGATTACGTTTAAACAATTGAGTATTGCAGACGTCATGGAAAGTTTTTGACAATATGAAGTGCAGTTAAAGTCTACAACTTTTCTTTCTATGACATTGCCGCTCACTTATTGTTAGGTGAAAGTAAGTTACCTTGGCTTCTTTAGGCACATGGGCTTTGATTCATGTATTTCACGTCGTGTGTTCAGCTATTGCAGTTTTCGTTGTGGGTTATGAGTCCAAGGTTCGCTTTATATTGTGTTTCCTTTCCTTAACGACCCTTTGTTGAAATTGAAGTACTCTTTTGTTCGCACAGGTCAACGAGTTCATCAAAGTCAGTTCAGCGTGATAGACACTGCGATTGGAGCTATTTTTATATAATTATTCAACAAGACATGCTGTTTCGGTTGCGGTAAAAAAGTTGATTTTCTAACCTCAGTAATCTATTATTCAACTGAGGTATATCAAGTTTCCAAACCTACTGCTGGAGGTCTATTATTACCACTTCACCGAGCTCCTAGTCCACTTAGGTTGCAAAAAATATCACAGTTCTTTGGACAGGATTGTAATCAAAGCCCCCTCTATGTGCTCTGCATACTGTGGCTAGGGTTTCTTGAGTTGGATTAAAGGTCTTTGCATGGATTATTAATGTGTGTCAATCATCAAACTGTGTAATTGGGCAAGGAAGGAAATCAATTGCAATATTTTACCGCAACCATTACATCATGAGTAACAACATTCGTCAACAAGTTCAGGTGTAACTTTTCGTTTTTCTTATCGACAGCTAGTTTTCACTTAGCTGACACATTTTTCAACTTTACTATTAGAAGTCGTGAACCAGCAAGCTTGTGAAAATACTAATGTAAGCCCTAATTTGATATTTTCTTTAAGCCGATCACTCTAAACTTTTTATTCTCATTTTGGCATGCAGTGTTTCTCTTTACATAAGCTTTTGAAAAGTGAGTGAAGTTTCTTGAAGTAGTGAAAAACAAGCTTTTGAGCCACAACTGGTAAAAATTGGGAACGATCAGACTTTACACGAAAACAGTCACTATTTCTCATCATAGCCTAAACCATAGTTAACCTAAAAATTTGGACATCAACTTCATTTTTGATCCTGTCATTGTGAAAGATTTTTTTCTTGAGTATACAGAATGACATCACTTCATCCTTGAGTGTGTAACATGTTCTCGCCATTACTACGCTTTCGTTTAGCCATGGATTATAATTTTCTTATTTTTTGGTATACTTTGGTCAAGCAATCCTTTCAATGTTATTGCTAACGTTTTAGGTAATCACGTGACAACTGATGCAAGATGGGGCCATTTTCCCTTCAAATGCTAAATTTATAGTTTCTTTCATATCTACATTCAGTAAGGGTAACATAGTACTGTAAGTGCTTCTGTTTTTAGAGTAGAGGAATCCAAGCAAGACAATCGGACGCGTTTGGTGGACCTTTCTGGATATTAATTCCAAGATGGCTTCCCTCAAACCGTCTGTTAAAAGCTATTTCGTCTTTCTTACCTGAAATTCATGCCTCAGGTTAGTTGTAGGTTTCTCCCTCGTAATATACGCCTACCCACCTTTCTTTTCCAATGAACACGTACGTCTCACAGCTTCAGTGCAACGTTTTAGCAGAAACATAAAATACATTCTCAATTTGAATTACATCAATTTGCTACCAATTTTGAGAGAAACAAACAAGTGCAATACGTATAGTACTGGAACTCGTTTCCTCGTGGGAAAGATGGCGAGGCTTCGTTAGGTCAAGCATTACTGTTGACCGTGATTTTCCAACGCCTGTGGTCTCTGCACAGTGTCTCAGTCTTGGTTCTTCCGGTGGGGCTCTCTCCCCGAACAGCGTTCCAAACTGATTTTAAATGGGCCAGCTCTTCTTCTCGAGTACATTTGAGATAAATCCGTACTGACCAGCGATTCCTTGAAATTTGGTGGCTACAGTATATTTAGCACATTCCAGACCCCACACGTTGTTTCTCGCAAAGTCTCTGAGAAGAAGCATTGAACAAAATATTTCGCGCTTGCCTCGTCGAATCTAACCGGGTGTTCCGCTATGTGAGCCGTCTTGTAACACAGGGGAATAACGAACCTTCTAATCATCGCCAACTCATCGAGATATAAGAAAGCGGGGAACATCGAACCTTGGGAAAATTGAACCCCGGAATCATCGGGTAGACCCCAACAAAACCAGTGGCGTAGTAACGGGGGGGGGGGGGATAGGGGCAGGTTGCCTCCCTCCCCCTCGAACATAATTTGTGGACTAAATTTGATTAAATCATATACCATTTTCCCATTTCTCAAAATTTTTGTTAGAATAACAAATTGTGAGATATTTCTCATGCATAATTCGTACTTTCATGCAACAAATTAGCCCAGGTTTCGTCAGTGTCGCATGAACCGGCCCGACTCACGTTCCGGAGAAATGTCCTTGCCTCGAGGAAAATTGAATGTTCTCTTGTACTTCTGTACCAGCGCGGGTGCTATGATCGATGCATTCCAGTGCACAGGAAGCTCTTTTTGAGGAATTTAACAACAGGTGATACAGACAACAAACAAACACTTACAGGTTGTAAACCCGAACTTAAGAATACGATCACCTTGCAGTCAATGCGTTGTACACTAAAAGGAATTCACTAAGTGAAAGGATGTGAAAACTGACAAATCAGTAAGTTAACGTAGACCAGCGAGGTTATATGTTCTACAATCTAGTAGCGGGAGGGGTTGAAACTGTACCGACTTTACTCTGTGAACAAAACCATCGAATGGGGACGACACAATCCATGGCTTACGATAAACATAAATTAAAATAAACGGGATCCATGGGCCTACTAAGATTTTGTTACTTCGATTAATGTCATTAGGCTTCCAGGCTAGTTAGGGAAAATAGTTTTCTGCTCATTTGGGGTGTAACAGTAAACGGGTCCATGAATGCCTTGTCCCAGGCTAGAACGTAACTAACTCGGTGAATGTTGCCTTTTACACTTAACAGACTGCTGTTATAGCAGGATATCCTGTGAGATCGAGCCACTATTAGGCCTCCTTTAAGTGGCCTACGAAGTTGGGGAAGGAGTGGGGCATTTGTCATGGCCCCTTCACGGATTTTCTTTTTTTTTTTTTGTGGCTTTAGGTTGAACGTAAAGACACCAAATTTTTCAAGAAATTTCAAAGGGGGAAGGATTGTCTCTGTAAGGCCCCTCAGGCAAATTCTGTCAAATTCCAATTTTTAGTTTAGTAGGTAGCCTCTGTGTCCCACTGTTAGCACCGGTTGCCTCTAAGGACACCGACCCTTTTAAGATTTTTTTTAAAAGGAAGGGCCCGCCACATAGACTCCTTCTCCTGCCTGCATAGCCTGACGTACAAGACGGGGACAGGGGAGAGGAGGGTGTTCAGGTGCGGTGAAAAATAATTTGCCATTTATCACGAAAGAGATGTAAAGGGTAAAATGGATAGAAAACAGAATGGGAATTCCAACTTTTTATCAATCAGAGACATTTTCACCAATTTAGTGGATATTTAATTTAACCAAGAGAGTTTAGTTATTTAGACGGAGTTTTAATGCCCAGTTTTCAACCTATTTGTTCAAGTCGAGCCGGCCACGGCCCCTTTTCCATTTTCCAATTTTGCTAAGAAGTCACAAAAGAGAAGAATTAGCATATTTTAATTTATTTTACATTTCCCCCGAAAAGAATCAAGACCAGTTCATATATGCCTAATAGTGATAGCACATTTTATGTGATAACTTTCTGATAACTTAGAATGTTCCTGCTTTTTAAGTATTGCAAACAGAAGCTTAAAATAAAGAATGCATTTTTATATTCTCTTTACAAGCGTAAATACGCAATTTTTGGCCACCTCAGGGGTCTGATTTCTCGTAGTTCCCTCTACGCTCCGTGCCAACTAATGGTGGTGCTTCGCTCAGTCTTTTGGACCAAATTACAATTCTTGGTTCAAAGTAGCTCTTTACCCTCTGATCACTTCGCAGTTTGTGAACATATTTTCAAGTGAGCATTTTATTTCAAACGGCAAAAGAAGTAAGCCACTCGTTAGATTCTTCTTATAACGGAGTCTGGAAAACGCTATTTCCGGTCTATTTTACGATATTTTCTCTACGCTCCGCGACAACTTATGGTGGTGCTCCAGTTAGACAACCTTTATGACGAATAATGTTTTGTGGCCAAGAAAATCGCAAATTAAAATACTCAATTTCGCCTATACCGATCTGTCCTCTTTTATTTTGACTCCGAAAGGCATGCAAATTTAATGACAAGTTTTACTTCGTATGGAAGCGTATATGGCATAAGACTGCATGTAAAGACTCAAAAGTATTAATTTTATCCTTATGAACCACCACAGTTCAACTTTTCCCACTGTTCCTGTCAAAGACGAAAATTTTGCACCGTTTTGCATCAAGACTCTTTGAAATTGCCAAATAATTTCAAAAGGAAGGGATTCTCCCTCCACTTAGACCCCTCCCCCAGGCTGGCGCTGACTCAACATACTCCCTTCACAGAAATCCTGCGTACTCCACTACGTTGGCACATAAAAATAAACCAGATAATTTTGACAAAAATAAATATAGAAGGAGCTGTAATTTCTAATTGCTCTATGTTATACTTTAAGTTTAAAATACAGGTTATATTACATAATGACATGGTTATATTGTTATACTTCCAAATTTGCATATTTTGTATCAATTACATATATATTGACTGAAAAAGTCTTGGGGAAATTTCATAACTCCCCTCCCCCACCCCCCGGGAAAAATATCCTAGCTTCGACTCTGAACAAAACAATTAGAAATTTTATTTATCATGATATTAAAACAAGATATTCTGCATCATGTAACGACACCAACTTAATACAGTTTGTAATTGCTTTACTTTAGACCCTTTTCCATGCACCCATTCGTAATAATGGGCATTTCTTTTAAAACATAAAAATAAGAATGCAGCATTAAGCCTTACGAGTTCCAGCCCAACTGCTGATTTTCTCTAAGTTTTTGCGATTTTCTTTCTATTTGAAAACTGTGTACCTTCTATGCTCCTCGATTGTTGGCTGCATTGCTCCCCTGATCGTCAGAATACTTGCTCTGGATGATCATCCAGCTTTTTGGCTTTTTTTCTTCGGTATTCTTATCGACAGCTTGTTTTCACTTAGCTGACACATTTTTCAACTTTACTACTAGAAGTCGTGAACCATCAAGCTTGTGAAAATACTAATGTAAGCACTAATTTGATATTTTCCTTTAGGGGATCACTCTAAACTTTTTATTCTCATTTTGGCATGCAGTGTTTCTCTTTACATAAGCTTTTGAAAAGTGAGCGAAGTTTCTTAAAGTAGTGAAAACAAGCTATTGAGCCACAACTGGGAAAAATTGGGAACGACCAGACTCACAGGAAAACAGTCACTATTTCTCATCATAACCTAAACCATGGTTAACCTAAAAATTTGGACATCAACTTTATTTTTGATCCTGTCATTGTGAAATATTTTTTTCTTGAGTATACAGAATGACATCACTTCATCCTTGAGCGTGTAACATGTTCTGGCCATTACTGCGCTTCCATTTAGCCATGGATTATAATTTTCTGATATTTTGGTATGCTTTGGTCAAGCAATCCTTTCAATGTTATTGCTAACGTTTTAGGTAATTACGTGACAATTGATGCAAGATGGGGGCAATTATCCCTCCAAATGCTAAATGTATAGTTTCTCTCATATCTACATTCAGTTAGGGTAACATAGTACTGTAAGTGCATCTGTTTTTAGAGTAGAACAATCCAAACACGACAATGGGACGCGTTTGGTGGGCCTTTCTGGATGTTAATTCCAAGATGGCTTCCCTCAAACCGTCTGTTAAAAGCTATTTCATCTTTCCTATACCTGAAATTCATGCCTCAGGTTAGTTGTTAGTTCCTTCTTCGTAATATACACCTACCAACCTTCCTTTTCCAATGAACACGTACGTCTCACAGCTTCAGGGCAACGTTTACGCAAAATATAAAATACATTCTCAATTTGAATTACATTAATTTGCTAGCAATTTTAAGAGAAACTGCTTATAAGTAACCAGTTTTTGCACTTTCCGAAGCACCGTCGTTGCATCACGTTTAAATGAAACAAGTGCACGATATTAGTATGATCAAGTGCCTCAAAAGACCTAGAATGAGGGTTTACTCCTGGGGTCGCGAAGACTTGGGAAGCGCGGGAAAACTGGCTAATGGCTATTTTTTTTAAAACAATTCATATAATGGACGTTTTCCGTACGTGGAGAAGACTGTTCTGAATAGGGCCATCTTCCGGTGGTCAAAATCACTGTCCGGGGGGGGGGGGGGATACAGGAGTAGAAAAAATGGTACATGAAGGCCTGTAGATCCGGTTTTCGATATTCAAGCAGATAAAAATATCACAAACGGTTAAAAATTCAAACAAACAAACTGAATTTTAACTGTATGGCTGCATCAGAATTACAAAATGGGGAGGGAGGCAAACTAAGTGCTAATAAAAATATTTGGGGGAAGCGAATATAGCAAAACCGAAACTCTCATTAAAGACAGAGGTTTATTGTTTATATTCTTTGTTTCTTGCCCTAAATGAACTGAATGGGGAAACAAGTAGGAATGCATAAAATATGAGGAGACAAAGGCCCCTTTGTCCTGTAGCGCAGTCAGTACTTTTAATTAGGGTGTCTTTATTCTCTGTAAGGCAACATTGGCTTTTTTGTGAGAAATGTGCTGTTTTGACGAATTGGACGGTCTGCCCTAATTTTTTTAAAAGGTTTCTAATAAAAATTTAGTGTGCACATCACTCCTTCTTCTGTTTAAAGCAATGAAAACCTTTAGACTTGGCCAACGGCCAAAGTAGTTTGGGAGGTGCACAGCATGTTTGGAAGAACCAACACATGAAATCCGTTTTTATTTTTGCAGGAAAACCTCGGTTTTTTTTTTGTTTGAAGGAAACACACCTCTGCACGGTTGACGAAACCGTCACAAATTTTGTACTTCAAAAGGAGCAAGTCTGAATCATTAACATATTTAGGCAGTTTTTCTCTGACGCCATAGATTAACGTTGGTGTGTAAACTGGGGTTCACGGACTTTTGTATAGGGAGTCTATGGGTGTTGCATTCAGAAAACACAGGAAATATACCTGTTTGTGATGTGCGGCTATGGAGAGGACGTAGCCTTACGTCATATTCTTATTCAACTTCAGCTGTGCAAGTGCACGTTCATTTCGCTGCTGTGGGAAAAAGGCACCTTCCAAGCCCTTACCTCGAGATTTACAGTTGCGGGTATTCAGTTTCCTTATTTTGAGGCACACAATGTGCCAAAAATAGAGAATGAAGTACGGTGACGTCCTGTCCCTTACCGCAAGTCGCATGTGCTAATCTTATTCTTTTAGGTGAAGCACTGCTTTCTCAGATACACTTCAACAATGGTTCCAATAGAGCACAACTGATATTGAACAAACGGGTTATCTGATTATCACATGGAATCAAATATTAGCCTTACCGAAACGGGGCTATGTCAATGTTCCCAAGGTTCGCTGCTCCCGAGGTTCAATGTTCCCGAAGCTTGGGAACATCATCACTACTGGAAACAAGTGATACGTATGGCTTGGTCGCAGTTAAACCAAGGACAGAAAAGATTACAGAAGAGCGACATTAAAATCAAATACTTAATAATTATTTACTCCTTATCTCCTTAGATTTTACAATAGTTACTGCTACGCCTAGATAAACTCACTTTAAAGCTTGAACGTGGGCAAGATGGCGAGGCTTCGTTAGGTCAAGCATTACTGTTGACTGTGATTTTCCAACGCCTGCGGTCTCCGCACAGCGTCTCTGTCTTGGTTCTTTTGGCGTGGCTCTCTGCCCGAACAGCGTTCCAAACTGGTTTTATATGGGCCAACTCTTCTTCTCGAGTACATTCGAGATAAATCTGTACTGACCAGCGACGCCTTGAAATTTGGTGGCTACAGTATTTTTGGCACATTCCAGACCCCACACGTTGTTTCTCGCAAAGTCTCTGAGAAGACTCATTGAACAAAATATTTCCCGCTTGCCTCGTAGAATCTAGACTTGGACAAGTCTCTCGTGAGTGTTCCGCGGGGAGTTGACAACTTTCTCTTCAAAATCCACCTGCTGCAGCAGAGAATATCGTATTTCCCTTTTATCTAATACGCCCTCTATCGGTCTATTAATTCTATCGTTTCTCAACGAGAGACTTGGGACAATTGGTTTCTATGACGTCATACTAATGAGGCTATTTATTATTCAGCTTTAAACTGTATCAGCACTACCAACCAATCAGCATTCTCAAACATAAACTTTAAAAATCGCCCAATTGAAGGTTTGTATAGAAACGTGAGTGAATAGTATTTAAGACCCTGGTCATACCCATAATATTTAAATATTTAAACCGATCTTAAATGATCCTTTCTTTAATATTTAAGCGTATAAGGAGTAATTAAGTTGATATCTCTCGTTGTAAAACGAAAATGCGATCGCACTTTATAACCTTCAAAAGTAGTATCGTCTTCCATTGAGGCGTAGCAGAAAACGTGATGTTTTTGAGCCCGTACCATAGTGGAATACTGCTAAAATGGGAAATTCGCATGATGTAAAATAAATGATACAATAAATGTGACAATTCTATCTATCCTGCGGGCACGAAATCGGAGTTTACAGCGACGTAACACATTGAATTAGTACTTGAAGCAATTATGCGAATTGTCTAGAGACACTTGTCATTGTAGGCCTACTGTTATTGTCAGATTGTAGCCCACAAAAAATGAACAGTATTGCAACGAACGAAACCGTCTGAATCCAAAAAGTACTCAACTGAGATTACGAGATTACAGACAGATAAGTCAAATGGGTAGGAGGAGAATATGCCGTTATTTCCTGGATGAAGGATAATTTTGCTGTCAAACCTAAGGGGATATGTCTTTAGTCTCATCTCTTTACTTCCCCGTCAATGCCCCCCCCCCCATCCTTGATACTACTGTAGTAGCAGTCAGGCGCATAGCCAGGATTGTGTCATTGGGGGGGGGGGGGGGGTTGGTGTCATGGGGCACTAAATGAGGGAAGAATAGGGAGAAAAAACCGCTATTTTAGGTGTTTTTCTGACACCCCCCCCCCCCCGGGGCTATGCCATGCACTGGCAGCAGTGGTGCCAGACTGTCAAAACTGGATGGGGTGGGGACAAATAAAGGGCACAAGATAATGTTGGGGGCAAAAATTTGGACGCAGCTCCAAACAAAATACAGATCCCAAAGCATTCATTCCTATTCAGGCTGGAGGTAGGCATGTCCAGGGGACGAAAACCCAAAAGCTTGCAAGGATATATCTCAGTATGAAAAATTAGATCTGGAGAGGTATATTATTTTTTTCTGTGTACTCAATTCTTAACTGACCTAAGTTGGGGAGGGACACAGGCCAAAATCTTGGGAAGGGGGACAAATAATGCATGCCTGGGTTGGCTCCTCTGCAGCTGCACCAATGGGCGTTAACTCTTTTCATGTGGGCCAATTTCACCTGGGATTAATAAGTGGCCTTTATATGATAGCCCACTTCACTGATATGAGAGAGCTCTGGGGCAAACAACTGATACGTGGGGAGAATATGGGTCAGCTGCCCAATTAATATCCCTACCTGTGAGCTACCCACATGGTGGCCTTGTTCATCAAATATAGTTTTGTTACCTGTGATATGCATTGGTTCCCCCGTGCCATTGTTCCCCTCATATTTTTAAGTGCATGCCCAGTAACCATATCTCTAACCCAAACCCCTATAACCCCAATGAGTTGATTGGTTGGGGAGCAGTGAGTGAGACATGGGACTTTTGACACAGGGTACCAAAACGAGATGGAATATATGAAAGTGGGACTTATGAGACATGGGAACAATATACCCTATGTGATAAGGTAGAAATAGCCAGCCATCTTGTAGAGTATTGACCACAGTGATTCTTTCACACAACCAGCAGCACTAACTAGGTATGACACTTAATTCAATATAAACATGTGTTTAAGTTGAATCTGAAAATTTTTATTCCTCCTTTTACTGATTGCTGCCAATCTCAAACAATGATAAGTAGCATAATACAAGACATGCATAGCCTACTGAAACAGTGATCCAAGCTCAGAGAGAATGAGAGAGATTAACATGGCTATTTTGCAAATCTTTCAGATTATGTATCATGTAGGAGGCACGGCTCGATTTTCTTGATTGTGCGATTGTCTGGGACAACTAAAATTCCATAGGGACAACCAAAAGGTGGAAGAATTATATTCCAGCAGCTTGCTTTTATCTGAATGAAGAAGTATGTTGTACATGCTGACTGATCAACTCGTTGCAAAATTTTCCATCATAGTTTCACACTTCAAGTGCCTTTGTCTTGCAAAAATTTTATCATTTCATTCTTCAAGACCAATTATACATAAATGCAATTACTGTTTTGTGCTGTAATTGGTCAAAAAATGTTTTGGACAGCCAAATTTTCTTTAGGACAACTGAAAATATGGAATTGGTTGCCCAAGGACAACCACAAATTTTTCTGAAAATCGAGGCCTGAAGGTAGGCCTTTATCTTCCCAGGACCATGAAGGACAAAAATATCTTGTCTCAGAGAAGCAATTCATAATTTTAAATCCCACCTGTAACCTTACATCACTTAAATTAAACACTCTATCTGCATGGCCTGTCTGGTTGCAGTTTTATGGAGCCCTAGGTCTCTACCCACCCCCACCCCCACCCCACCCCTTAAAAAATAAGTTGTCCCTGAAACCATGTGCATAAGCCTGCCACTTGTAAGGCTTTGGCTGAGTTTACACTGTCTCAAGAGGTTATGGAATGTAGAACTAGACTGTAGTAATGCAAGTTGTACAGGTACTTACCTGCAATGATTTGTAACCAGGCTGCATGTGCTATGCATTACAGTAGTTTTTATCCTCCAATTAACTTACCTGTGATGATGGGATTATTGCTAATCCGAAGTGATCACCCAGACGCATGTCAGAATGATGCTCAGTTACAGATGGTAATGTATAAAGTGTATGGAACGCCAAAACCGCCATCGCATATGACGATGTACTTCCATTTGGACGTTATTTTACATGACGATGTTAGTTCAAATGGCCATCTATCCCTGGAATAATGGCGTTCTTCCGTTTTTCCATGTTACCATCGTAAACGGCGTTCGATCAAACGGCGATGTGTATCCAAGACGTGTATCTAAGGCGTGTATCCAAGGCGTGTATCCAAGGGGAGTTACCAATGATGACTATTCCATATTCCATCTAAAGGATGGTTTTGTAAAAGATGCAGCCAATCAGGTTTGGCTTTGGCTACGTAAAGGCGAGCATTATCATTGCAATGAGTGATCAAACTTACTGCTTCCCTCCGAAAGTTTTCCTTCACCTCGTCTTCATTTACGATGTGAAGGGATTCAATTATTTCATCCATCGTCTGATCGTTGAACTTGAACGTTTTGCTTAGGGCACACAGGTGGTTGTATGAGGTTATTAAGCATGCATATGGGACATGTGGGTAACTAACTTAGCCTAGTATATTGAGTAACTAGTATGAAACCGCGCGCACACGTGCGAGACCTAGATCTCTTTATATGACAACCATTGTGATTGGTTTGTTTTTACTTTGCTGAATATGTATACCTGAGAACAGGAACTCCCCTTGGATACACGCCTTAGATACACGTCTTGGATACACATCGCCGTTTGATCGAACGCCGTTTAAGGGTAACATCGCAAAACGGAAGAACGCCATTATTCCCGAGATAGATGGCCATTTGAACTAACATCGTCATGTAAAATAACGCCACCAAATGGAAGTACATCGTTATATGTGATCGAACGCCGTTTGAGTTGGTAACGTCGAAAAACGGAAGAACGTCATCATTCCTGGATAGATGGTCATTTGAACTAACATATGCGATGGCGGTTTTGGCGTTCCATAAAAGTGTCTCTCCACTTGTCACTTTTGTGCAACACTTGCCAGATTCTTTTCCATCACCCTACCCACAAACACACAAAAAATCCAAGTTCACAAAAATATTGCAGAGGCTAGTAGTGGTAAGGACATGCTGTGTATACATCATACAAGTGTGCTGAGAAAATACCCCATAATTTGCACTTAGCTCCTGCTATACTTTCTCCCTCAACCCTCCACAAAAACGCTCCTTAAACCAGTGAGTTGCTATCATCATACCACATTTGTACGTAAACTGTGCAGGTCTCAATAAGCTCAATAAAACTGGAAACATTTCTCAATTTCTCAATCTCAGGAAGCTGTATACTACTACAAGACTTCCACAGTTGTTGAAATCATCATGCATTACATCACACCACCTCTATTAATAAAGAATTTTTACTCATTGTACCCATGGAAGCAGCTTGCTTTATTAAGCAAAATAAAAAAATCAACAAAATTCCTGTTACATGCTATTAACTAAATCATACTGATTGTTGAAAGCATCTCTTCTGGGAACAGCTACAGTAGTCCTTGTTTTTCTACTACAGCAGTTGAAAAATGATTTCTTTAATGTTTCATTGGTAGGTCCCTGTTTAAAATGTAACTCCATATGTACCAGTTATTGCTTTATTGAAGGACAAGTGCATATACCAATCATGACATTTCAATGATAATTTCTCAGACTGTTCTCTAATTAAACACCACAGTTGCACCGACTGGTTGTACTGGTACTGGTATCAGATGATTGTCAAGTGCAGTCTCTTTTTTCAAAAATTGCAATGAAATATTTTCCAGGCCAAAGATTTTATTTACATAGTTCGTGTAACCACTCATTCCATGTAAAATTGGAGTCAAGATACTGTAGGTTTTCAACACATACACTATACATTCCATGCCTAATATACTCCATATACCGTGCTAAGCTTTGTGTTAAATGTTTTATGTACTGCATAGCCTGGTTGCCTGCTGACTCTGCCAAAGATGGTGGCTTTGCAGTATGTACAGTATAGTCCCACTTTCTCCAATGGCTCAAGTTCTGTGTAAAAGAAAAATGAAGGAGAATTAAGTACACTTTAAAATGTTCATACCATTCAAGAAGAAAATATTCCACCACTGCACGATGAAACATGCAGTACGTGCGACAGCACTAGTGTGCTAGCATGGAGTCTGATGACCTAATTTTTTTACTCAGATTAGTACAAGAAAACAACACACATTTAGCCTGGGCTACCTCGAATTTATGGTATCAATATCTTATATAGTCTTCAAGTTGTACCATATTCTTTGTGTAGATATTTACATTCATAAAAAACACAACCAGTGCAATTTACTGTAGCTGTTCCTGAAGTTACAAAATAGGCAGTAGGCCTACACATGAATGCTCATTTATTGTAAATTATGCTAGGGCTCAAAATTAGCAGTTATACATTTCATAAAACTTGTCAAGTGATCTTTCAGTGCCTGGGTAATTAAAGGCCCAATTTTCTCATCACAAACAGTACCAATTCTTCTGCTGTAACCTTCTCAATTAAGCCCCTCCCACAATTGTCTAAAAGTCACCCTCATCCAGACACAATCTCATTTTATTGCTTCAGGGGGAATAAAGAAAGCTCAATGTGTATAATCAAAACACTATCAGAACAGTTCGTGCTGTGTAATATAACTTTTGGTACTCTGCATTGTTTGAATTAGCAGTCAATCAAAAAGCTGAGCCAATTGAGAGTTTCTGTTACCCTATACTAGAAGTGTAGTTTGGGGTGAGAGGATTGTCCCTTTAATTTCCTGGTTTTCTGCAGGATTGACAATCCCTTGTACAGTAGCACAGTGTTACACCTAGCTTGTATAAAGCAATTATTTTTTTAGGAAGCAAAACTAGTCCCTTAAGCAGGGTTTCTCTAAAATGTATGCATGCAACTCTCTGACTAAGTAAAAGCCTGAACAAAGTTGTAAGCAAGTTTGAGGAATTGTTATAATTGAACCTCTGGGTAGAATTGGGGCCACCTGAATTAAGGAAGGCCAAGTAGAAAATGACTTTTACCTTATTCATGAGTCTGGGACAATTGATTTTGACCTATGCAGCTACCAATGCCCCAAGTCCTGTATTTTGTGGTGCCTATAGCTGTCAACTTAAAGGGTCTGGCTGCAATAATCTTGCAATGTCATATGAAGATTTATGCACTTATCAATTGCAACACTGACACTTCCTAAACCTGGGGATGGTCGGGTCTTGCCCGGGAACTTTATTTTTGAAATTGTTAAATCCCCAGACAGAGCGGCCTGGCCATATCCAAGCTGGGTTGGGTATACATTGATCGAGGGTAAACCCCCTGCCAGGTCCCCACTGTCAGCTAGGCACTATGCATACCACCCAGAAAAAGACCTGCCAGATTACCCCGGCCTTCGGATCCAGACTGATGGAGTGAAATCCTAGCACACTCAAGTCTCGGCCGGGTGGGGACAGAATGACTGTGAAATCCGTCCCCAGTCAAATCCCATCCCTGGGTCTAGGAGACTAGGCCGGGTTCAAGGTTGCAATTGGTAATTAGTAGCCGAAGTGCATTAGTTTACCTCAATTATACCAACATGCCCGGATATGCCTTCTTCAATTTGCAGACTCCCAGTAGTTCCCCTTGCCGTCCTCTATGCTGAACAGTGCCTCATCATATTCATTAATCATAATTAAGTTATAAAGTTGTGAAGTTCCTCTGCTACACTTGCATATGTCCAACACGGTCAAACTTCATTGTTATTGCAGAGCACTAACGTTACACACATAAACAGCCCACTTGATAGAATATTTTCTAACTCACACATTGTCTATGCAGTGTTTACGAAATAACGTTGTTGTTAGATCTCGTAGTATATACTTATACTGTAAGCGTCATTGCCTTCTCTGCGCTTCGTGTAACTCAACCGCTAAAGGTGGTTGATAGATAAATTTACTTCTTAAATCCTGCCGGTAATCAAACTCGGACGTCTTCTTGATGTCCCATACATTAATAATGACACTTTTTAAATCCCTGCGAATGTCTTTCGGAATAATTTCAGATGTTATTGCAAAGAAAATAGTCGCTTCATCGGTACGGTAGGGGCTCTACATTTGTCGACTGCTTGCGCAGCACTGCTGGCTGCCAGATATGAATGACAAGGTCATGTGACCTAATGTATGTTTATTCATATCACGATTTACAGACGATTTGCCAACTTTGATTGGACTAGATATTGAGAAACTACTACATATTATTCATCTTAATGAGGGATGAATAAAGTAAAGGAACAACATAAAAATTATGACGTCATAGAAACCAATTGTCCCAAGTCTCTCGTTGAGAAGCGATACCTTTATAGACCGATAGAGGGCGTATTAGAAAAAAGGCAAATACGGTATGCTGTACTGTGCTGAAGCACTGGATTTGTGTAGAGTTGGTGTTGTCAGCTCCCCGGGGAACACTCACGAGAGACTTGGCCAAGTCTACGTAGAATCTAACCCGGTGTTCCGCTATGTGAGCCATCTTGTAATCATCGCCAACTCATCGAGATATAAGAAAGTGGGGAACATCGAACCTTGGGAACATGGAACCCCGGAATCATCGTGTAGACCCCAACAAAACCAGTGGCGTAGTAACGGGTGGGGGCATAGGGGCAGGTTGCCTCCCCCCCCCCCCCGAACATAATTTGTGGAAATTTGATGAAATTGGGGAAATTTGATAAAACGATATACCCTTTTACCATTTCTGAAAAAATTTGTTAAAATAACAAATTGTGAGACATTTCTCATGCAAATTTCGTACTTTCATGCAACAAATTAGCCCAGATTTCGTCAGTGTGGCATGAACCGGCCCGACTCACGTTCCGGAGGAATGTTCTCGCCTCGAGGAAAATTGAATGTTCTCTTTTACTGCTGTACAAGCGCGGGTGCTATGATCGATGCATTCCAGTGCACAGGAAGCTCTTTTCAGGAAATTAACAACAGCTGATACAGACAAAAAACAAACACTTACAGGTTGTAAACCCGAACTTAAGAACACGATCACCTGCGCAGTCTCTGCGTTGTGCACTTGAAGGAATTCACTGAGTGAAAGGATGTGGAAACTGACAAATCAATAAGTAAACGGAGACCATCGAGGTTACATTGCTCTACAAGCTAGTGCGGGGGGGGGGGGGATTAAATTGTACCGATTTTACTCTGTGAACATAACCATCGAATGGGGACAACACAATCCATGGCTTACGATAAACATAAGCTAAAATAAACGGGATCCATGGGCATACTAAGATTTTTTTACTTCGGTTTATCCCATGAAGCTTCCAGCCTAGTTAGGAAAATAGTTTTCTGCTCACTTGGGGTGTAACAATAAACGGATCCATGAATGCCTTGTCCCAGGCTAGAACGTAACCTACGCGGTGAATGTAGCCGCCTACACTTAACAGACTGCTGTGATAACAGGATATCCTGTGAGATCGAGCGCCTATTAGGCCTCCTTTAAGTGGCCTACGAAGTTGGGGAGGGGGTGGGGCATTTGTCATGCCCCTTCAAATTCAAAGGGGAAGGATTGTCTCTGTAAGGCTCCTGAGTGCCTACAAACAGGCAAATTCTGTCAAATTCCAATTTTTACTTCAGTAGGTAGCCTCTGGGTCCCACTGGTGGCACCGGTTGCCTCTAAGAGCACCGACCTTTTGAAGATTTTTAAAATGGGAGGGCCCATCACATAGACTCCTTCTCCTGCCTGTATAGCCTTTGTACAAGACGAGGACAGGGGACAGGAGGGTGTTAAGGTGCGGTGAAAAAAAGTTTGCCATTTATCACGCAAGAGATGGAAGAGGTAAAATGGATGGAAAACAGATGGGAATTCCAGTTTTTTATCAATCAGAGACATTTTCACCAATTCAGTGGATATTTCATTTAACCAAGGGAGTTTGGTTAGTTAGAAGGAGTTTTATTGCCCAGTTTTCAACCTATTTGTTCAAGTCGAGCCGGCCACGGCCCCTTTTCCATTTTCCAATTTTGCTAAGAGTAACAAAAGAGAAGAATTAGCATATTTTACTTTATTTTACAGTCCCCCCGAAAAGAATCAAGACTAGTTCATATATGCTTCATAGTGATAGCACATTTTATGTGATAACTTTCTGATTACTTAGAATGTTCCTTCTTTTTACGTATTGCAAACAGAAGCTTAAAAAAAACAATGCATTTTTATATTCTCTTTGCAAGCGTAAATACGCAATTTTTGGTCACCTCGGGGGTCTGATTTCTCGTAGTCACCTCTACGCTCCGTGCCAACTAATGGTGGTGCTTCGCTCAGTCTTTTGGACCAAATTACATTTGTTGGTTCAAAGTAGCTCTTTACCCTCTGATCACTTCGCAGTTTGTGAACATATTTTCAAGTGAGCATTTTATTTCAAACGGCAAAAGAAGAAAGCGACTCGTTAGATTCTTCGTATAACAGAGTCTGGAAAATGTTATTTCCGGTCTAATTTTTCGATATTTTCTCTACGCTCCACGCCATCTTATGGTGGCGCTCCACTAAGACAACCTTTATGGCGAATAACGTTTTGTGCCCAAGAAAAACGCAAATTAACATGCTCACTTTCGCCTAAACCGATCGGTTCCCTTTTATTTTGACTCCGAAAGGCATGCAAATTTAATGACAAGTTTTACTTCGTATGGAAGCGTGTATGGCAAAAGACTGCATGTAAAGACTCAAAAGGTTTAGTTTTAACCTCATTAACCACCGCAGTTCAACTTTTAACACTGCTCCTGTCAAAAAAAAAAAATGCACCGTTTTGCATCTAGACTCTTTGAAATTGCCAAACAATTTCAAAAGGAAGGGGTCTCCCCTCCCCTTCGACCACTCCCCCAGGCTGGCGCTGACTCAACATACTCCCTTCCGAGAAATCCCGCGTACTCCACTGCGTTGGTACATAAAAATAAACCAGATAATGTTGACAAAAATAAATATACAAAGAGCTGTTATTTCTAATTGCTCTGTTATACTTTAAGATTAAAATACAGGTTGTATTACATAATGACATGGTTATGTTGTTATACTTGCAATTTGCATATTTTGTATGAAATACATACACATTGACCGGAAAAAGTCTTGGGGAAATTTCATAAATTTTCCCCTGGGAAAATATCCTACCTTGGCCACTGAACAAAACAATTAACAATTTTATTTATCATGATATTAAAACAAGATATTCTGCATCATGTGACGACACCAACTTAATAAAGTTTGTATTTGCTTTACTTTAGACCTTTCTCCTTGCACCAATTCGTAATACTGCGTATTTCTTTTAAAACATTAAAATAAGAATGCAGCGGTAAGCCTTACGAGTTCCAGCCCAACTGCTGATTTTCTCTTTGTTTTTGTGATTTACTTTCTATTTGAAAACTATGCTCCTCGGTTGTTGGCTGCATTGCTCCCCTGATCGTCAGGATACTTGCTCTGGATGATCGTCCAGCTTTTTGGCTTTTTTTTTCTTCGGTATTGCTCCATTGTGCCGGTAAATCTTCCTTTCGGGTATGCATGGGAAACTCCGACGGACTTGACTTTTCTTTTTTGTTCTTTTTTATATTCCATCTTTACACGTATCACTCTTATACAACAATTAATTACTGTGTTCTTTCCAGTCGGCCCTACACGACAAATTTTAAACTGTGTCATAGGAAATATCTTCATTGGCTAGTTCTTGTGTATTCTAAAGGATCACCCGAACATATTACTCATTTTGAAGACACTTCTTTACAGAAGCAAATAATTCAGGATGAATGACCTTACTTTTTTCTGGTACAATGCAAGATACCTTCGCTAATTCCAGAAAAGACGAATGATATTTTCTTATCTTCATAGGAATCATATTGATATTACTCTTATACAGGAGCATCATAGTTGTGTAGATGATGAGAAAATTTGGCACCCCGAGTGGGGCGGAAAGATATTTTTCTCCCATGGATCCAACACTAGCTGTGGCGTTTTTGTTTTGTTTACACTGCATCTAAGATACAAAGTTTCGAAAACATATTTGCATCCCCATGATAGATATGTTGTGATGGATATTCAAGTATCTGATATGGTTATAACTTTGGTATGTATTTATGGTCCAAACAGAGATAGTCCACTTTTTCCCAAGCTTGCAAAATATTCTTCAAGATTTTTATTGTGATAAGGTACTATGGGCTGGCGACCATAATTTTGTTTTTAATCTCCAATAAGATAAAGTAGGCGTGCTTCAAAGAACTGATTTTAAAGCCCGTGATTATTGCTTATCGATAATGCAATCATTAGATTTAATTGAAATCTGCAGAGAGAGAAATCCAGTTGCCAAGTCGTTTACGTGGTCTCCGAACGTCTCCCTTGGTATACACTCTCGGCTTGATTTCTTCTTACCTAGAAATTTGATCAATGATGTTAATGACAGTCTGACAGTGGATTTAGACCAGGTCTTCAATCGGATCATTCTTTTGTCACTTTATCCATTCAACTTCATGTTATGAAACGTGGACCTTGTTATTGAAAATTCAATAACTCATTATTACATGACAGTGTGTTTGTTACAAATATCATCGATCTTATAAATGTTCAAAATAATAACAGAGGGACTGCCGATGCAACTCAACATTGGGAATGCATTAAATATAAAATTCGTAAATTTTGTATTCGATATTCAAAACAGAAGGCTGGTGAAAGACGCTCGAAGGAGTATCGGCTTTTACGTGAAATTTCTTAGCTAGAGCAATTATTATATATCTCCGAGGCGCTCGATACCCGAACGAAATTAAATACTCTGAGGAATGATTAATTTTTATTACATAACTGTAAGTTGCAGGGTACTGTGCTTAGATCACGTGCCCGTTGGGTAGAACAGGTTGAGAAAAACACTAAATATTTTCTCAATCTAGAAAAGAGAAATATATCACGAAATACTATCTATAGATTGAGCAATGACAATGATTCCGTCTCGCCAGATAATGACGATATTTTGAAGGAAATTTTCAATTTTTACAGCTCACTCTTTTTCTCCAAGGACTATGATCCTTTTTTTTTTCTTCTTCGAGGAACTTCCAGGAAAAAGATTAAGTGATGAAGACTTAAATTGAGGGTATATTAACGATTGACGAGTGTTTAAGATCCCTCTGTTCAATTTAAAATGATAAAACTCACGGTACGGACGGCCTCACAACTAACTTTTATAAAAAATATTTGGCCTCATTTCGGCCAGATTATTGTTGTTTTTTTTTTTCAATTGTAGTTTCCATAAGGGTTCGCTGGCTTCAGAGAAAACAGGTGGTGTGATTTCCCTTATTCTTAAACAGGATAAAGATCCACTCTACTTGTCAAATTATCGTCCAATCACTCTCCTGAATACCGATTATAAAATTGCTTCCAAAGTCAGTGCAAAAAGACTCAAAACGGTATTACATAAGTTAATTGACCCCAATCAGACAGGTTTCCTGAAAGGCAGGTTCATCGGTGAAAATATACGTTTTGTTTTAGATTTAGTCGAGTATTGTTAAGATCATAATATACCTGGTTTTCTTTTTCTTTTAGATTTTCAGAAAGCTTTCGACACAATTGAATGGAAATTTCTCCATATAACTTTGACATTCTTTAATTTTGGAAATGATTTCAAACATTGGATCAATCTCTTCTATAACAAAAGTACAGCTTGTGTTTGTAACTTTGGTCACTCATCAGGTTTTTTTTTTTAAATTGGAAGAGGTGTTCGACAGGGTTGCCCATATTTATTTATTCTTTACGTTGAAATTTTGTCTATGCGAGTAATCTCCAATAGTACCTTTAAAAGCATCAATGTTGGGGGAAATCAGGCCAAAATTTTCCAATATGCCTATGATACAGTGTTGTTCCTAGGTAAGAGTGAAACTACTTTACAGGAGACTATTCGCTTATTAAATGACTTTAGTTTGGCTTCAGGTCTTGCAATAACTATTTCTAAATCAGATCTTTTCCCTCTGGGTCGCTTTGTTAACAACATTCCCTTTTTTCTTACCAATTTTAATATGAACGTTACCTACGGCCCGGTCAGTTTTCTCGGGATATTTTTCAATCATGATGGTAATGATCTTTTTAGATTAAATTATATTCAGAAGCTTTCAAGACTAAAATCCTGTCTCCGCTTATGGTCGAGTAGAGACGTCACTCCAATAGGACGTACTACTTTAGTAAAATCTCTAGCTCTTTCTCAATTGGTTTTTAAAATACCTTTTTCTGGTATTACCGGACCCCTGCTTCTTTTATTAATGAACTGAAGAAAGTGATTTTTCTTGGCAAAGTAATCCAGATAAGGTAAAGCGATCTGTGTTGATGAACGATGTTCAGAAAGGTAGTTTAAAGACTATTAATGTTAAAAGTTTTATAAAAGGTTCCAAATATACATGGGTTCGCTTTACTGTGCTAACCCAATAGGGCTATTGAAATTATTTTTTGACTTTGAGTTTGATAAGTATTGTAAAGATTTTCTTTTTCATTGTAATTGTTCCTCCCAGGATATTTATGTTACCAATCTTTTTGTGCGACAGGTTGTTCATGCTTGGTGTGAAGCAACCTACTGAATACCCATATGTCCTGATGACGTGAAGCGTCAATTGATTTGGAGTAACTCCTTTATTAAGATTAATAAGAAAATAGTTTTTGATAGAAACTTATATGACAACGGTATTTTATATATTCAGGATTGTTTTGATGAAAATGGTACACCTTTAACTAATAAAACATTAACTACTAAATATGTTATTTCTAATCTCCCGTTTACACGTTACTGGGGGCTTATAAATGCTATTCCAAAGGACTGGAGAGTCGGTGGTGGTATTGGACAAAAATGAGATGTATATCTAGATAATTCATGTTTCACTAAGGCCTTGAATTATAGATCTTTCTCCCGAGCTGTCTATAACTTTTATAAAGAAAAAATTTCTGATACCTCCTTTTCCATTAACAAATGGAATACTTCATTTGTTTATTTAGAACACGATAATTGGGTAAGATTTTTTAAGAAGCCTTGGGCTTCGGTTAACGAAGCTATGAATTGCTACTTCCAGTTTAAGTTTTTGCACAGAACCTTACCAACTAACAGGGTTTTAAATTTGATGGGCAAAATTGATTCACCACTCTGATCGTTTTGTAAAATTGAAAAAGAAACTTTGGAACATCTTTTTGGAATTGTAGTTTTACCTCTTCTTTCATTCTTGATGTTGTAATGAATTCTCTGAATTAAACATTTTTCTTTACAAAGCGAGATGTTTTTTTTGGGGGGGCGGGGGGGGGGGGGGGTTACAATAACACGATTTACCATCCTTATAATGTATAAATTAAAAATTAATAAATAAAAAAAATTATATTAAAATAAATATTGCTTATGAAATATTTTATTTTAATAAACAAAAAAGCGAACAACGAAGTTTCAATGTTTTCAATTTAAATTAATTTTTTCTGCAAGTCGAAATGTATATATACGCTAGAAACCTTGGTAAGGTTTCTAAGGAATATGTTGCTCTTCAAAAAATAGAAAACGATTTGACCCGTGTTAATTTATTACCATCTTCTGCAATTTCAAACAGCATTTAAGAATGCTTTGTAACGTAATTATTACTGCTTTCTTTTTTTTTTTAACTAAAAGTACACATGAAAGTGCTATTTGCTTAACAATTAAAACTGTTAAGCTGCATTTAATCTTAAGGGCATAAAAATACATATTATTATTACTTCTTTATCATTGTTGTAGTATTTTTTTACGTAAAAATGCAATAAAGATGGAAAAAAAATAAGAATGCAAAAATTAAAAAGATTCATATTGAAAATATGATTTAAACATCTCTTAATTTGGCGCCAAATTCTAACGCAGAAAAAAAAATCTAATATCCAAATGTTGGTACGACCAATTCCTTGCACCAATGAGTATAAAAAGACTTCTTTCGGGAGGGGTGAAGTTAAAACAAAAAACTTTTCATAATGCTAACTCTATCAGGCAAAACGCTGCTGAAATAAAGAACGGACACGTCTAGGGTGGACATCAAATACTGACAAATATATGTCATGCGTTCAGTGCGTGGTGGGAATCGAAATCAAGGAAGGAATCTTTATTTTAAACAGTGTTTCTCTTTTTAATCCTTTTCCAAGAGAGATTCGATTGATACAACAACATTCATTGAAATTGCTACCAGGATGTTACGTTTCTTCTTATTTTTTGTTACATCCTCCTTCTCTGCCTGATTAACTCTTGTCGCTTTACGGAGGGAATGAAGTTCACTACACGAACACTTGGTATAGTCACATTTCACATCTGGTTAGCTGATTGACAGTAAAAGAAATATTAAAGTACACAAAAAAGTTACGAACATTTGGAGTTAGTTAACAAGCCAGTCAAACATGTGTTAATTGCTTTTCATGCAGTGTGAAAACAATGAAAGCATAGCTCATGTAAGGGCACAGATCATGTAACAAACTCAAATATTAGTTACACCCCCATCCACAAAGCCCTTATCTACTAGGGTGTGGATGTTGCATTCTCAAGAAGCAACCTGACGACATTCATTTTTCATGTTTCATTCACCACTCCTAACAGGGCAGTACTGTACAGTATCTTCGTTAATCCTACCCCACGGTACAAAGTTGCCACCTTTGTAATTACAAGACAGATTACCAGTTAAGAACGCAGTTAAATTCATAATTTGAAAGACTGCATAGGGAATATTAGGTGATTCCACCGCCTACCTATTTTATTAATTATACACTGAGTGCTCTCGCTAGTTGAAATATAACTGTACTCTACTGTAGGTCTTACCGTATTTCATCAGAACCTTGCCTAAGACAAGTTGCAAAAATGCACAGTTCAAATACAAAGATCTTAGAATAACACTATACCCAGAAATTTTTCAGTATACCAGACAGTTATTGTAAGCAGATGATCCTCGAAAAAGAGTAAATGAGCAAAAGGTGCTTTAGGTGATACTTCGCATGTTTTCATTGCCTAGTTATTTGAGCCTTTTGGACTTGGTGTCCTCGCATTTAGTTACCAAACCCGAAACACCTACTCCTTTATCTTTGTTTTCATGTTTTATAGACAAAAACGGGTGCGAATGCACTGTTCCTGTCTAACGGCTTTGTTTTAAATAGCATTGAGACTCGTCCATTGATATTGAGGATGTATGCAGTACATTATATGCTAAAACGAAACCTTCTTGTTGTATGCCCTCTTCTTTTTGTTGGATTGATGGTACCGAGAAATCGATTTGCGTTTTCTCGATACCGCGCCGTTCTCGGCTTGTGTACCATTAACCTCATGTTTAAAGCAAAGCACTGGCTGAGTATCTCAAAGGACCACTCATTACTTTCAAGTCCTTTTGTAATCGATGAACATTTTACATTCTCAATGCAAGTCATATTTGATAATCAGTTATTATATATCATTTATATTTGATAATCAATTAAATGCTTGCAAAAATGTCAGAAAGGAGGTGACACTCTGCTATTCCAGTTCGCTAGAACAAGCCATATCTGGAAAGTAGTTCCTAGAGATCCTCAACCTTGCCATGATACCCATGTCGTCACTTTCTAATCTGACATCTTCATTGGTGATAGAACATGTGTCACGTTTGTTTCCTGTGGCAGCTACACTGAAAATGAAAATTCAGTAACAAGAGGCGCTTAATTAAACTACTTTTGGATTCTTTTTTTGGATTATAACAATGCATCTTTTTTTAAGAAATGATGGAATGCAAATTCAGATAAAAACTAGTTCAGGTAAATTACAACAAAAATATGACCAAGTTATTGATAAAGGCTGGTTGTCAAAAAATAAAAACAAACTTGAGATAAACCTCCAATTGGTTGATTCAACTATTGCATAGCTAAATGGGACTAGATATTGAAAATTTCGGTTGGAGATAGTCCGTAAGATATATAGTGATAGATGCTAGAGTCCCTTGCTATGTTACGTCGGTAACTTTTTTTTCTAGAGAGTGTCACTTCCCGACAAGCCCTAAAGGGTTTCTTAGTGCACTTCCTTTCACACTCTCTCTGTTACTTATTTACTTTGTGATACTTTTTTTATCTTGTGTTGTGATAACCAAAAATAAATAACTGAAATGAAATGAAATAAACTATGTGATAAACGTAAGGCAGATGCAGTAGATACATCATGACTTTGTGACTGCTGACTCGTGGTGTTAACAGCGCTACAGTAAAGTTACTTTGAACCCCTTTAAGTTGGTTGAAACATAATTGCAAGCTTGCTCTTCATGATCATTCTTGCAGTTTATTGTGTTTTCAAGTAGTCATATGCTAGGGATGTATAAAATTGTATCTGGCCTTGGACAAGTATGTGTGTTCCACTTCTATCGAAACAAATTAGTCCCATTGCGAAATAATGTGTGACATTTTTGTTTTACAATTCAAATTACCTGTTTTGTTCCCCTAAGTTTTATATTAGGAGAACGGTACCCAGGCAAATGCCGGGAGAAACTTCACTGACAAGTGTGACATTAGAAAGTTTACAAGTTGAATCTAACTACTAGTCAAGGATTTTAGAAATGTGCATTCCATGGGTTGCACAATGAAAGCTATTTGCCAATCACCTTGTCATAGGCCCTTCGTTTAATTAGCCTCCGGAGCAGACTCTATAAATAGTCGCCTCCGAAAATACGACGCTCTCTCAGAAATTATATTACCCCAGGTCTCTATCAGTATAACACAGAGTCTGCAAACCTTCGTCCAGTTTCCACCCACAGGAATACCGCATTTTAAGGGACGAACTAGTGAACATAAGAAGGTCACAGGGTACACGAAACAAGTATGAATTGTCTTATTTTCGCACATACAACTGATACAACGAACGGAGAACAACCTTTTGTACGTGAAAAACGTGAACCCGGCATTACGTTGATGCAAACATATTACCCATTACACGAGATATTATTCAGTATTTTAATTTTTGTCGTGACATCCCTTTTGGTGGCCGTTAGTGAGATTCGATGGAAACTTGATAGGCTATTTGTATACATAGGAATGCCGTGTAACTTAGTTGAAATCGTCGTCTGCGCAGCAGTGAAGCCGTTGAAACACCCAAAGTATTATTTATAGTAGCGAAAGAAGGATTTCTTATTTTTAAATGATGAAGTAGAATCTGATGAGACGCCCACACAATAACCAGCTTACAGCAGGCTTTCCATTATTGAGATATTAAATGACTTGTTGAAAAGTGTTCACTTAAAACAAACTAATTTACAATATGAATTGATTCGTAAGTAGATCTGCCACCACCTATTTGCCAGACACATAATTCCATCGATTGCTTCTCGTATGTGAAGACCTAAGTTACATTAGGTTACATGTAGTTTAGAAAAAAAAAAAAAAAAACTCACAAGAAATATCGAATTGAGCTGTGGGGACGCTCTTTTACATCGAGAAAGCTGTTTGTGTCTGTCAAAGTTACAGACATTTAATATTTTGAATCACTTGAATTACTTAGTTTTGTCAGGCCCCAGTTGCCCTTTCGTTTGCTTGTAGACCTTACCTTTTTTAACAATACCAATAACCGTTCACATGATTTAAAGTCAATGCCACTTATCGTTACATTCTTAAACAAAGACTCGAACCACACTTCAGTATTTTTGAGGTCATCCAAAAAGCTGCACTTGTTGAAAAACAAACAAAAAAGAAAACAAAAACAAATAGTAGCAATCATCATTGAAAAATGTTGACCTTTCCATTCTTAAGTTAGATGAAGAATTTTTGTGCAGTGCGTAGCCTACATGCTGCAGTTAAGATTGTGACAATAAATAGCTTTCGGTTTACCTCAGTCGTATTCGGTATTCATGCATCTGAAAAAAAGAAGTTAAAAGTCATTTAAGTCTACTTTTCAATGCATAGTAAGAATTACACTGTACCGTCTACCTCGCTTGAGAACAAGTATGTAGAAGTTACCAGATTTGTTCAAGAAAACCAAGTGACTGTATTTCCGTCTATAAAGTAAGCTCTTTAAAATATGTGAAACGAAAGCTACCGTGATGCCCAATTTTGTAAATATACCAGTTCTTTGTAAATAAATATTGAGTTAAATGATTCCCATCCAAAAGCAAACGCGATTTTCTTTAGGAACTGACGATGAAAACACATTGTAACTGTGTGTGTTATTACCATTAGAGAGTAGCAAAAGATTCCCATTGAAAAATCTCTCGTCCGTAAAAGAAGAATGCACTTCACCGTTGTATTGTTAACACCCATGTGTTGGTACAGAAATCGACTGAGGCCAACGTATTTTGGATGGCGAATTGTCCTATATTTTTGAAAAGAAGTGTTCTGATGGACCACAGGGCTATCAGTGCATGGCCTTGCCTAACTCTTCATCTCAAATTGGAGGGGGGGGGGGGAGTCCAGATTCCAGTCCAGATATATATATATATATATATATATATATATATATATACATATTTGTCTAAAACTCTGACAATTACCGGGACTCCGCCCTGGACCCCGCCAAGGGCCCTGACACGGGCTCTTGGACCCCACGCTGTTATACTCGCGCTTCGCCCCCTGGTGCACCTGAGGTGCACTTGCCCCCCTCCCCCTCCCCCATCACCTGGCAGCAGTTGTTGGATCCGCCCTTGGATCAAATCAATGCAACTGACCACCTTGCTTTGTTACCGTACAACACTTAACTTTCTGTCCAATATGCACAGTAGCGATGCTACAGAAGGCGCGTCGAAAGGGAAAAATGGGGGAGGACTGGGTGCCAGCAAGACTATCCGAGCAGAGCTCCAGTATTGGTTGCCGCTGAGCATTTAAAAAGCCCTGCAACCTCTATAATACCGCTAGGTCGCCGAAAACCGTTCTTCCAATGTGTTTTAAATTATTGTACTTAGCCGTCAAGAATGTGTTCAGCACCAACTTCCAACTCTCCCCGCGATCACCACTTATTGAAGCAACACTTTGCAAATCATGTCTTTAACCCTGTACTTATTCCATATATATATATATATATATATATATATATATAAATATATATAAATATATATTTATATATATGTTTTCCGAGTATTGGTCAATAGTTAAATAGACAAGACTGAGAAATTAATAATACTGATGACCAACAAGATTGATAGATATCCGAATATATTTCAATCCCACCTGGGATCTTCCTCAGCGGATTAGACGAAGAACATACAGCGATTACAAATGAAAATGTAAATGATAACGCTTAACGATTTTAAGTTATTGTACAAAGTTAATACATTGATGCGCGCGTCATGAGTTAGAAATAAATGACGCGTTTGCAAGGATCAAAATAAAGAAATTATGACGCATTGCTACAATATTGTGACGCAACTGTGATAAAGACACGCTTAGAGATGATTACAAAATGATGTGGGGGTAAAATGATAGGAAACCCCGATCTTTGTTTAAGCCATGGGAGACTGTTTTCAAGTAATGGATCATTTTAAGTTCGAAGATTTTCCTCTCCCGGATGTCGGAAAAACCCTCTTTTAGAATAAAACACTTAAAATCCCTCGAGTGATTAGCTCCGCTAAAATGCTTACCTACTGGCAGGCATTGAGTTCCGTCTCTAATGCTCTGTTTGTGGTTATTTATTCTTAGGCGAAATTTAGTAGAGGTCTCTCCAACATAAAGTCCGTTATCACAGGTGGGACATTTCAATATGTATACGATGTTGGAGGAATCACAGGTGTAGTTGCCCGGATGAAGGGTCACTGGTCCTCCCGGGCGGTTAAGTACAATCTCTTCATCAGTTAATAATATATTACAAACTTTGCATCTAGGATTATCGCACTTGCGATTTCCAGTGCGCTGATGAGGTTTCGGAATTTCACTGTGAACTAAATGCCTTTTGAGGTTCTTAGATTGACGGAAAGCGGGGAGAAGGGGTTTGGCAAATATTGGATCATTGGGGTGTATCCTCGAGAGGGCTTTCCACTCTCTCTTGATCTTTTCATTAGTAGGGACTACAGCTGGGTGATATACCTGGACCATCGGTATTTTATCCATAGAACATTTTGTATTATAAGACAGAAGATCCTTCCTATCAACAAACGCCGCCTTTTCAACTTGTTTTTGGATAATTTTCCAAGGATACGCTTTATTGAGGAAATGCTGCAAGAGCTGTTTAAGTTGTTCCTGAAAATCTCCTGAATCAGAACATATACGTTTGTAACGTAAGATTTGGCTATATACAACGGAGTCTTTCATATGCTGAGGGTGACAACTCTTAAAATGGAGGAAATCATGGCGGTCTGTAGGTTTGTGATATACAGTAGTAGTTAGTTTGCCCCCTTCGATCTTCACAAGAACATCTAAAAAAGGTAATTCCGTAGGTGATGATTCATGTGTAAATTTGATTAGAGGGTGAATATTATTAGCCAATTCTACGAAATTTTTCAAATTCTCTTTACCGTGTTGCCAAATCATGAATAAGTCATCTATGAAACGAAGGTATATGAGAGGCTTTAGGGGAGTATCAAGTAGCAATCGTTTTTCAAATTCTCCCATGAAAATGTTTGCGTAGGCTGGGGCCATTTTGGTTCCCATAGCTGTTCCCTTGATTTGGATGTAACAAAGCCCATTGAAAGACAAAATATTGTGTTTGAGAATGAACCTAATTAAGGTAGCGATGTCATGTGGCACATGGTCGTCTATTGAATGAATACGAAGGAAGTTGCGACAAGCCTCAACACCTTCATCCTGGGGAATATTGGTGTAGAGCGATTTAACATCTAGGGAAACTAGTAGAGTACCTATTGCTAAAATGGGGATTTCAGAGATTCTTTGCAGGAAATGAGTGGTGTCTTTTAGGAAACTAGGAATGTTGCTAAGTAAAGGTTGAAGTACTGAATCTACATATCCGGATAAATGTTCTGTAAGAGTACCGGAGCAAGAAACAATAGGTCGGAAAGGGGGTAATATTTTACTAGTCCTAGCAATGTTAAATATTTCTTCGGGGGGAAGATTCTGGGAATTTAACGTTGAGTTATTCCTTACGATATCCTTTAACTTATGTAATTTAGGTAAAGCGTAAAATTTACCTGGATTAGGAGTCTTAGGAATGGTATTACTGACAGCTTCTTGAGTATCGTTACCTAAAGTCTTTAGCATTTCTTTCGCCTCTTCGGCGTGTTGCCTAACAATGTCCTCCTCAACTGATAAATAAGTTGACTGGTCAGACAGAAGAGACTCGCAAGCAACTATGTAATCAGTAGTGTTCAGAATGGTTGTAGCTCCTCCCTTGTCAGCCGGTTTAATGGTAATTTCACAGTTAGTAGCTAATTCCTTAATTGCCTTCCTTTGTTGATAGGTGATGTTCGGTGCATTGTGTAGGTTGGTCGAAATGAGGTCGTTGAAGTGTTGACGAGCAGAATTTACGAAACCGTCAATGTAAGGGTTCCTACCATTCGGCGGGGTCCACGTGTTTTGCGTTTTTTTTTACTCTTGCAGATGCGCGATTTTGTTCGGGTGTGCCGACCTCATTTTCTTCTTCAGTCGTGAAGTATCCATGTAGGCGGATCCGTCTACAGAAGTCCTCATTATCTGCGCATACCCTGATGTTATCGACTCCCCTAGTTGAAGGGCAATAGGAAAGTCCAAGCTGCAGTACCGATTCTTGTGACAGAGTTAGGTTACAATCCGAAAGATTAACGACGTTGGATGTTCTATTCCCGCGGTGATTAGAGTTTACTGTGTCGTCTTCTACGCCTGTACTCACTTCACTGAGGTAGGGAGGAGCTTCACGGAGCTTTTGTAGTTTCTTGTGCTTCCTTTTGAAACACACTAACTTTTCGTGTTCATAAGTTTTATTTAGAAAATTTTGTACTCCTTTGTAGTCCCCGGGGATTAATTGTATAAGTTCTTCAGAAAATGAAGAAATTCTGTTCTTCAAGTGACTTTGTCTAGCATACACCCCAATGATCCAATATTTGCCAAACCCCTTCTCCCCGCTTTCCGTCAATCTAAGAACCTCAAAAGGCATTTAGTTCACAGTGAAATTCCGAAACCTCATCAGCGCACTGGAAATCGCAAGTGCGATAATCCTAGATGCAAAGTTTGTAATATATTATTAACTGATGAAGAGATTGTACTTAACCGCCCGGGAGGACCAGTGACCCTTCATCCGGGCAACTACACCTGTGATTCCTCCAACATCGTATACATATTGAAATGTCCCACCTGTGATAACGGACTTTATGTTGGAGAGACCTCTACTAAATTTCGCCTAAGAATAAATAACCACAAACAGAGCATTAGAGACGGAACTCAATGCCTGCCAGTAGGTAAGCATTTTAGCGGAGCTAATCACTCGAGGGATTTTAAGTGTTTTATTCTAAAAGAGGGTTTTTCCGACATCCGGGAGAGGAAATTCTTCGAACTTAAAATGATCCATTACTTGAAAACAGTCTCCCATGGCTTAAACAAAGATCGGGGTTTCCTATCATTTTACCCCCACATCATTTTGTAATCATCTCTAAGCGTGTCTTTATCACAGTTGCGTCACAATATTGTAGCAATGCGTCATAATTTCTTTATTTTGATCCTTGCAAACGCGTCATTTATTTCTAACTCATGACGCGCGCATCAATGTATTAACTTTGTACAATAACTTAAAATCGTTAAGCGTTATCATTTACATTTTCATTTGTAATCGCTGTATGTTCTTCGTCTAATCCGCTGAGGAAGATCCCAGGTGGGATTGAAATATATTCGGATATCTATCAATCTTGTTGGTCATCAGTATTATTAATTTCTCAGTCTTGTCTATTTAACTATTGACCAATACGCGGAAAACATTTATATATATATATATATATATATATATATATATATATATATATATATATATATATATATATATATATATATATATATATATATATATATATATATATATATATATATATATATATATATATATATATATATATATATATATATACTATATATGAAATAAATACAGGGTTAAAGACATGATTACGTCCCGCAATATTTGCAAAGTGTAGCTTCAATAAGTGGTGACCGCGAGGAGAGTTAGAAGTTGGTGCTCAAAACACTCTTGACGGCTAGGCACAATAGTTTGAAACACATAGGAAGAATGGTTTTCGGCCACCTGGCGGGGTTTAAAGTTGAAGGGATTTTTGCACGCTCAGCGGCAACCAGTACTGGTGCTCTGCTCGGAGAGTCTTGCTGACACCCAGCCCTCCCCGATTTTTGCCTTTCGACGCGCCTTCTGTAGCATCGCTACTGTGCATATTGGAAGGTTGCTCAATTTACTCACCTCTCTTCTGAATTGAGCTACATCCCTGTCTCCTACTCTCGCCCAATCTGACTCCTGTTGAAAAAAAAAATAAAAATTAAATACAAAAAATACTGAAAAACTGAACATGGAAACTCAACGTTTGTGAAATCAACTAATTAGTTACCTGTGACATCTTATTTTGTTCACACTTTATCATAGTCGGAAAAGAGATTATAATCAAAATTAAAAATATTTCCCTCTGTTCATTTCTTGCATTTTCTGATGTATTCTCGTAAAACAATATATCTTTAAACAAGAACCTTGAATTTTGATAAGTGCACAAAGACACTAAAAGTCAACATTAACATGGTGTAGTTAAAAACTACTTCCAAATGTAATGTGTAGAGCCATATTACCTTACCATTTGTTCAAAGTCCTCATCTGTGCACTGCTGACCATCACCGGGTTTCTGTATAGGCAAAATGTGTAAACTCGTTGTCACCTCACTCATTTCGTCGAATAAAGGTGGGCCTAACTAGCAATTATGCTTTGAGCAACGACTTGCTACAAATTGCGGAAAGTATTCAAGTACTTTCCCTCAACTTATATAAAGTAATTTTCATGGTATCAAAAGTCTTTCAATGAATGTCTACTTGAACCTTTTGTACAGCAACTGCTTTCTTATCATCGAATTAAAATACCATTGAAGGGGCCGATAAGCATGTTTGAACATCACATTTTCTAAGGGCCAAACGTAGCATTAACGCCTTTTGTGATCCCTTACACTAAAAAGGGAAGCAACCCTCCAAATTCAACGCAACAACCATTTTGGAGATTTCGTAAATACATCATTCTCTGTTTTGTTATCTTACCAGAGGTATAAATATATAAATATATATATATATATATATATATATATATAAACTTTGTTATGAATGTTATGTATATATATATATGTATATATGTATATATATATACATATATATATATATATATATATGTACCTTACTATGGAATAAGGGGAAATTTTTGGGCAAAATATCAACGTTAGGGGGAAATTACCGTTGGGGGAAAATCTACGTTCCCCTTTACGTTTTCACACACTGTTTTAATGGGAATACGTTAGTGTATAGTAAAATACAAACGGGGGTACGTAATATACGTAATTACTTCAATGTTGACCAAATTAAGGACGCCTATCTGTTAACACGTACAACTAATGGACTATTGTATTTACGTACATGTATATGTTTTTCCTTAAAGGCGAAATATACAGTAATGTATTTTATTGTTTTTCATTTCGCCTAAACGTATCAAGATATACCAATTTCCCCCTGATGTTCAATGTAATGGTATATGTATATATATATATATATATATATATATATATATATATATATATATATATATATATATATATATATATATACATTAAACACTTCACTATTAAACACTTTCGAAGGCATAGCGACAAGCCTGTTGCAGTCCACTTTTCTTCTGAAGGCCATTCAGTTAACACAAACTTAAGAGACTTTCGGAACTTCTTCAAGTAACCTTGTCGTACAAACATAGAGGAAGGAGGAAAAGACGTAGGGTTATCGAAAGAGATATCGAAATCATTAATTGTAACATCCCAAGTAACACGAGCAAGGTTTTCAATGTCTCGGACAGACTTTTGACCCCAGATGAAGAGTCTCTCCTCAGCAAAGGTATTAAATTTTGCCCAACTCCTTTAAGGCTAGACACAATGCAGTTGCAAAGAGAACTAGAAGCCTTTAAACGTAGATTACGTCTTTTTGAGTACTTTAATTCTTCAGACGAAAACAGTGAGTCTTCATTTTCAGAAATTCCTTGCTTTAGGAACAAAAGTAATTGGTCGCCGCCTGAAGGAAGAGATCGCTTCTTGGACTGTTTTTTGGAAGCCGTCCAAAAAGATGTGGACAGTTATACACCCCCTAAGTTTGTTCATGACAATCTTTCCAAGACTGAAAGGCAGGCCCTGGCCCCACTCTCCAGAGACAGTAACATTATCATTAAACCAGAAGATAAAGGACCGGCTTTTGTAGTGCAAAATAAAACTTCGCATGTAGAAGAACTTTAAGTGACCTTAGTAACCAGAAATTTTACAAGGAAAATGATGCCGACAAGGCACCAGAAGTTGTCAGTCAAGTTCGTTTGTTAGTCAAAAAAATGCTTCATGAAGGGGATATAGATGAAAAAACTGCCGAGTTCCTAGTTTCTAAGGAGTGTAAAACTTCAAGGTATTATACATTGCCTAAAACTCACAAGGAACCAGACATCTCTGGTCACCTTAAAATTCGTCCTTTTATTTCCGGTAGTGGATCACCCATTGAGAGACTGTCAGAATTTTTGGACTTTTTCATTAACCCAGAGGTTCAAAACTGGACTCATTTATCAAGGACTCTAAGGATATGGTTAAATTTATAGAAGGAATAAACGAGAAAGGACCTTTGCCACTATCAACGGGTATGTTTACAATAGATGTCAAAGCCATGTACCCCAGTATGCCTCAGCATTTAGGTATAAAAGGAGTTAGAAAGGCCTTGGATTCTCGCCAAATTAAAAAACCCTCTACTGATAATTTGATTGATTGTTTACAGCTTTGTCTCACAGAGAACCATTTTGAATTTAATGGAAACTTTTTTACCCAGGTACACGGTACCTCTATAGGTCCTAAAATGGCCCCCGGACACGCCTGTTTAGGTATGGGCATTGTTGAAGAAGAATTATGGAAAAAGTGTTCTCTTTCGCCCACTGTGTGGTCTCGTTGCATTGACGATATCTGGGGTCTCTGGCCCCATGGACCAGATCTTTTCAAAGCGTTTATGAAAACTCTTAAAAATCTTTACCCTGGTGAGCTTGAGTTTACTTCGTGTTTTAGTTTTGATTCCCTTCCTTTTCTTGATCTGCATATTTTTCGTAATTCTGAGGGTTATCTCAATACTGACCTTTTTGTTAAACCTACGTTCAAAAATCTTTATCTCAAATATAATTCTTATCATAGCAAACATGTTCTTGATAATATTGCTTACGGTCAGGCTCTCCGTATCCGTACTATCTGTTCTACAGAAGAATCTGCTCAAAAAAACCTTAATACCCTTAAAAGTAATCTGATTGAAAGAGGGTATCCCACGAGTATTGTTACAGAGAAGGTGATTAAAGCCTGTACTGTTCCGAGAAGGACGCTTCTCAACCGCAACCGTTCCATTTGTGCTAGGAGGAGTTTTATTGCCCCCCTGGTTGTTACCCGTAACCCAAGGTTACCTCCCCTAAACAATATTATTAAGAAGCATTTTCATATTCTTAAATCGTCCCTCACCTTTAATAAAAGTTTTTCTAACCCGCCCCCAGTAGTTTACAGACAACCTCCTAATTTAAAATCTTTACTGGTAAGAGCTAAAATACGTCATAATGCAGAGAATAGAGGTTGTTTCAAGACACACGATAAAAGGTGTGTCACCTGTAGTGTCTTTCGTGAAAATTCTGTCGTTCAAAGTTTTAATACAGGTCAGAATTTTCAGGTGGGGGTATTTAACCTGTACTACCAAAGGCGTAATCTACTTGATTAATTATTTGGATTTTAATAAGCAGTATGTGGGTGAAACGGGATTAGAGCTAAGAGCTAGGGGTCACCGACAGAAGGTTAGAAAAGGTCAAACTCCCATTGGTAAGCATTTTAAGGTGTGTAAAAATTTCGAAATAATAGGTAACGAAAAGCTACGTAACAATAATAAGAAAACTAGGGAGGAGGTTGAATTGAAAAGGATTTACCGGTTGAATACTCTTGCCTCTATAGGTCTTAACGTAAAAGATGTAAGCCTCAATAGAGTATTGCCTAATAGCTAGTACTCTTTCCGTTACTGTTATTTCTTAGCACGTGAGCAAGGGGAGTGTATCTCCCCGAAACGTAGTGCGTTTTTAACATCAGAGCTTTGCCGTTTTAAAACTTTTAAGTTTTAAACTCTTTACCGTTTTTAATATCTTGTTGCCTCAGAAGATTTGACACGATATTTGTCTTCAGTATTATAATATAATATATATATATATATATATATATAGATATAGATATATATATGTATATATATAAATATAAATATATATATATATATATATAGATGAATGAGAGGCAGTTTCCTGTACAAGTGCTTGCGTAATTTATGTAGCAACTTGCTTTAAATGTAATTTGGAATATGTTGGGTCTACCTCTACGGAATTTAAAGTAAGGTTTAGAAATCACAAATCCGATCTTCTCAATAATCGGGGTAGATGTGAATTAGCAGTCCATTATAATGCTTCTCCCCATCAGCTGTCGGAAATTAAGTTTATAATAATTGAACAGACTTACAGTTAGTCTCATATTGACACCGTCCTTACCAAAGAGAGGGTTATTGGCTTCCTCAATTGAATACCTTATTTCCATTGGGTCTCAATAAAAGAAAGGAATTTAACTCATCTAAAAGAATCAGCTTCCTACGGTAAAGCCCAGATTCAACTTTTCCCGGTTTTCCAACCTCAGAACCCTTTAGCCGGGAACTTACACCTTGCCGATCGAGCTGTGTGAGCAGCTGTCGGAAGAACCGTTCGAATGAAATCAAGTACCGAGAGAGACAGTTTATCCATCATTGCGTCACAAGTATGCCCCGCCAAGCGTGGAAATGTAAGGAAGTATTGGTGTGACATTGCGATTTTCTGACATAGAAATTGAAGGAAGATGATAAGTAGCGGAAATAGTTTTAAATTTTTGTAGAATTTTTACATCTTACATTGGCAAACTTTGCCTTATTATGAACGACGTTACTACCGAAAGATGATCGAAAAACTGTGCTCCACCCACGACTCGAACCCACGCAACCGCATGACATCGTAATCGCCTAGCGTGTATTTATTATTAAGTTTAAATTTTATCGTGTCATCACAATTAACTTATTTTGCACGGTTGCGTCGTTTAGCTGTGTTTAAAATTGCGTCGCGAAGTAGGCAAACATTCATTATTGGCATTTCCTTTGTAAAGAGGTTGTACGCAAGACGTCGGACCGTTTGGGTTTGGTTTGCTTAATGGATGTTGTCATGGGTAGTGCGTGTGTTACCAGTGCGTCCGCACTACAGGGACTTACAAACAACTGTTAGGACTTGATGGGGACATAACAAGACACACAACGCGTTGACGTAGGTGCTTGGCCTTTGTACGCGCGAAGATCGAGTTGTATCGGCACGCTTTTGTTGTTTCTTTTGAATATCGTTTATTTGATCAGTTATCATTTTGCCGCCTGATGAAGGGTACATACCCGAAACGTTGCGGAGCTTTCTTCCGAATTTTAGCACTTTTTATCATTCCAATCTGCTTACCTATATATATATATACATATATATATATATATATATATACACATACATGTATATATATACATATACATATATATATATATATTTATATCTATATATATATTTATATCTATATATATATATATATATATATATATATACATATATATATATATATATATATATATATATATATATATATATATATATATATATATATATATATATATATATATATAGATAGTAGGTCGAAGTATGGTAAATCGAACGTTGAATGAATAGGTGGAAAGGAGTGTTAAAGTTCGATTTTGAAATTGAAATTATTCCCAAGCATTGGCATTAGCCCTAATGAACAAGGGAAATAATAAATAAATTCAGAGAGAAAATTAAGTCACGGTGGCCGAGTGGTTAAGGCGGTCGCCATGTACGCTACAGACCCGTGTCCAAGTTCTGGTCGTGACTTAATTTTCTCTTTTTTAATTTTATTTAATTTCCCTTGTTCATTAGGGCAAATGCCAAAGCTTGGGACTAATTCCAATTTCAAAATCGAACTTGAACACTCCTTTCTACCTATATATATATATATATATATATGTGTGTGTGTGTGTGTGTGTGTGTACCTAATTGTGGAATAAGGGGAAATTTTTGGGCAAAATATCAACGTTAGGGGGAAATGACGTTAGCGGGAAAATCTACGTTCCCCTTTACGTTTTCACACACTGTTTTAATGGGAAAACGTTAGTGTTTAGTAACATACATATTGGGGTTCGTAATATACCTAATTACTTCAATGCTGACCAAATGACGGACGCCTATCTGTTAACACGTACAACTTATGGACTATTGAATTTACGTACATGTAAATGTTTTTCCTAAAAGGTGAAATATGCAGTTATGTATTTTATTGTTCTTCATTTCGCCTAAACGTATCAAGATATACAAATTTCCCCCTAATGTTCAATCTAGTGGTATATATATATATATATATATATATATATATATATATATATATATATATATATATATATATATAACATTCATTACAAACTGTATTGAATGACTGATAATAATAAATATGATCTCCTAATAATTAAATGTAGTTATTATCCGCAGCTTACCTCCCATTGACCTGTTTGAAGATTTAGCTTGACGATTGGAGATTCTGAGAATGAGCCGTAATACATTACTGTTGAGACAGAAAATAATAAGCCATCTTTAATTAGTTCCCTGCAAATGCTCGATCTGTATCCTAGATATTGACTTAGTTTAAAGAAGTATTAGTAACCCTTTGTTATTAGAAATGAAGTATTAAACCAAAATCAAGACAAAATTCTACTAACCGCATAAACTGTTTGATCGATTGGATAGGGTCGACTTCAAGTTAATAGACCTAGGAGGTGGTTTACCGTAAAAACTGTCAAAAGATCGCAGAAGTAAAATTGAAACCAAAATACCGACACCGACAAGATAAATATCTAAAAATTTTACGCCGTAGAAAATGCAAGAAAAAAACATTAGAGAAAGCAAACAGTATCTCCCCTGTAATTTAAGCCTTGGCCAGAAGGTACGATAAAATCAAATATACGATGGCAGTATTTCGAAGCAGTAGACTACTTTTTCAAGCTTCGTTTAACTTCCAACAAAAGAGCAACAGTTGAAGAAATTAATCAAGAATTCTTCTATGGATTTACATTCGAGTAACGATATGAAATATAAAACATTGTTCCTAGAAGAATGACTACCGATGTTGTCGACCAAACAATTTGGTGTTACCATCTGACCTATTTAAATCAACGACTCTAAAGTGCACTCTAATTCACATCTTCCATGTTGCATCCTGCGTGGTCAATCTTCAAAATGTGTAGTCCTTAAATTGAAGTGGGCGATGAAATTACTACAAGTGTAAATATTAGATGAGAAACGTCATACATACCCGAGAAGACGTAACGACTGTATCATTGAAGAAAATTCTAAAATAGCATTGAATTTATCATCATTCATTTTCTGATAGTACACTCGTACCCCTAACTGTTCAACCGGAATCTTTGAAGACAGGACTAGTCCTGAGGTTGTGTTGAGGGTTGCTTGAGGAAAATTCAGATTCACAGATTCAAAACAGTTGTGTAATTGTAACACCGTGACAGGAATCTGTATGAATGGATAATTGAACACATTCACTACAACAACATTATACCGGTGTTTAACTGTTTTGGGAGTACCAGAATGCAAATATATGTAATTTAAAGTTTTGCGGTTCTTTCAGACCATGACGTTGTGTCATGACGGGTCAGAAAGGAAGCAAACAGGGCTGACTGGGGTTGAAAAATCAAAATTAAATGAAATACAAAACACATAGAATAAATAAATTTGGACATTCTGAGGAGAAAGAACCAAAAAATTCATTCAAAGTTATGTACTCAATGTGTATGGAGGTAAATTGGTGTAAACACCTCCGACAAGTTGAATTCTGCTAATGAGTACGTGAATAATCTTTAAAACACAACTACCATCCAATAGACGTTTTTCTTTCAAATATGTGCTCACGAATGATAACCACTACCAGGGAGTTGCATATTTTCAGTAAATAGTATATTTTCAAATGTAAAGAAAAAATCGTGTTTCTGAAAACAACCACCCACGGTCCTATTCCTATAGATGTTAACATTATACAGCAATATTGATAGCAGCTGCATTAAGAACTTGAAGCATATTGGAATCAGATGCGATACGACTACTTACGTTATGTGTGGCAGATATTTCTAGTAGATGCGAGGTAGCCCTTTGCAAAAATTGACTGTCGTGGGCACTGACTATAACACCTTCGGAACACAACTGACGAATTGCTTCCGATATGTTATCAATTGTACCTGTGTGTTCCCAGATACAGAGTATTGAGATTTTTTCACCACGTTCCCGTTCTACCAAGTAAGGAATAATCTTGTTGGCACAAACAGGATTAAGGCCACATGAAAAACGATAAAGATACTGGACATCTACTGGATGAAGCTCGCTTAGATATTGTTCCAAGTCAATTCCAGGGTCATTTTCAATACGTTCACTAAGGTAGTGAGCGGCAAACCATTCGCAAAAGATTTTATGGGAAAATTTTACCTCTTTTCTGTGTTGCACAGGATTCAAAACGTTTTCAATAGTAAAATAACGGACATCTTCTTCAACTAAAATGCCCATGCTTATGTACAGATCATAATGCACTGGATCTATTTCTTTACATATGTCTCCTTTGCTCCCAATCACTTTGTTTTTTCTTTCCCTCAAGGCTTTGAAAGCTAGACATTTGAGATCTCCATGCCGATCGACCGTTGAGAAATTCCTAAAGACAGTTTTTCTTGAAGCCCTTTCTGTCATATGATGCTGAAGGCACGACATCGTATGAAGGAAAAAATTAGTTGCCGAATAAAGTTGAATAAATTGTTCGTCCTGAGATATGAGATGTACGAATAGAACAAAAAAGAGGGTTACCTGGCAGAGATCGCTCAGGACAGAGTTGCTTTCGAGATAATTAAAAATTGTGTTCACATCTTGTTCAGTGTCAGGTACTGCCTTTGTAATGTAATTTATACGGGCTTCATGATCAAAGCCAGTTATCTTGAGTCTTTTCGTTTTTGGTGAATAACATTTTGGCAAACACGATGATCTCGTTGTTAAAAGTACTTTTGAATTTTGAAAAATTTCATTAGCTATGATACGCATGACGTCACGTGATATGTTATCTTTATCCGGATATTCGTCATATTCATCGAAAATCATAACAACTGAACTAGCATTGTGTAAAATGCTTTCAATATCACTTTCCGAGAGAGTTGAAGTATTCGGAAGGAGAAATTGTTTGATAGCTGTGTAAATCGTAGGCACATTTTCCATTTGCCCCAAGCGTAGGAGGATAAATATCTCGACATCCTTTAACGGTGAACCACTGATTGATTGGCTCCATTCATAAGCATATTGTAGGGTAAGTATTGTTTTGCCATATCCAGGATCTCCTTCCAAAATGAGCCTCTTTGATTGTATCCTGGTATCACTGAACACATCTCGATACGTTTCTAAATCTATCCATTCCATTTCTCTTTTCCATGCAATACATTGATCTATGAATACATCCTTTACACAGTACATTTTGTCCTTACTATATGGAATTGGCTTAATATTGGAGTAGAAACCTGCGTATGTTTGTTTTAGCTGTTTAACAAACTCGAGTTTTTCTGTGACAAAAAAACATGCTAGAGTTAAGTATTTAAAGAAATTACAGTTTACAGTTTCATTGTGTCACGTTGACTTTATTTAAAAGGGTAATTTTCGGTTGTCATCTACTTATCTGAAAATAGTTCAATTGAAAATAGTTACCATTTGAACAAGACTCACCCTTAGAGGAAGCTGTACACAGAGGAATCCCCTGAAATGAAACGTAAATGTTCTTCTATGAACTTTATGATAACTTTGGAAGGTAAGTTATGTTATTGACAGAAGTACATGCAGAGGTTGTTCGTGAAATGGAAATAAGTCTTAGACATCTCTGGAAATTGTTTGCCTCGTGTACGTTTGGCCCACCATTCACATGGTGTCATGGCATATGGTTGTGGGGCACATTTTGTCTCAATGTAGTTTTATTTCGGTTGGTTAGTCACATGTAGGTTTGCTGCCCAGTTCCCAACCAATTTGTTCAAATCAAGCAGGCCAATGCCTTTTGCCAGCTGTAGCTCACTGGCTTGTTTACCTTACTCTATTGCTTATGTTGAGCACCAAGCACATTGGAAGTAGTTTGCGTACTTTTTTTTAAGGTTTGGAATGACCCTGATAGGCCTCGAACTCACAACCTCGCAAGTGCAAGTCTGATGCTCTAACCACGCTGACCATGCTGTCGTTAATTTGTTGGGATGATACGGTTTGAGTCCAGATAACCCATGTACACTTTGTAAGTTGTATTTAAACTTAAATCAAGTGCATAACTTGAATTTT
Organism: Holothuria scabra; assembly: GCA_037179385.1. Taxonomy (NCBI): domain Eukaryota; kingdom Metazoa; phylum Echinodermata; class Holothuroidea; order Aspidochirotida; family Holothuriidae; genus Holothuria; species Holothuria scabra. Next base: position 68,245,617 of record CM074179.1, read on the forward strand.
TCTCACCTCCACGCTGTCTTGCGTAGCTCTGCGCCATTGAAATCTTTTCACTATTGACGAAACACATGACAATCAATAAAAACGGATTAATACCGAAGCTTTTAAGAAATTAAGTGCGGAACGTAAAACAAGAAAATACCATCTCCCTCTTTCATATTTTTCCAGATATTTTGTGATAAATAAGTTTTGGAAACAAAAAGTCAAGAAGAAAATTTTACATGCGCAACTTCTATCTGTGTTAAGTTGAACTTGTGTAAAATCCCTTATTCTTATCCAAAAAACCCACAAAGCCACCTTTTACAGATCAATTCATTTCAATTTCATCAGTTTTTATCGTTAAAAAGTGGTTGACGGATAGTCTTTTGTCAACGTTAATATTTTTTTTCCTTGCCTTTCTTTGACTACTGTCATTGCGATTAAAACATTCCGATAACATTTTAATATTTCATGTTGATCAGAGCCGTCTATTTACTGTAGATGTGCAACAGTAAATTTGAAATTTCGAAGGTGCTAGCATATAAAATAAACCCATACTAATCATGTGCAACAGAGAACTATGTGATCGAAATGACACGTTAGCGCGATAGGATTTTTTTTAATACAGCCATTTCTACCCTGGATTTGACTAAAAACACTTTAACAACATGGAAGGTGTTGTTAAGACGTCCCCTTGCATATTAAAACACCCAATGTTCAAACATTTTCTATACATTTATTTCTGTGACAAACGGAAGTAGGTTAACGGTCAAAAAGTGGAAAAAATTGAGAAACGAAGAAAAAAATAAAAAACTCATTAATTTTACATTTCAATCAAACCTACTAAATATTTTGCTTTGGGATTATAGCATATTTTTTATTTTTTTTTCTATAGTTTTTGCAGGACCTCAACTTAGCCAAGATGGCGGAAATAACAAAATGGCCGCCAAAATTACAATCATAATTTATAAAAATAATATTTAAAATAATCATCAAAAATATTTTGAACATAACTGCCCTTAAAATCGGCCCTTATTTAACGACATATCAACTGAAATTATGTCTTGAAAATATTTGTTTCAATTTAGAGGTGAACCAAGACGGCAGAAAAGTAAAATGGCCGCCAATGTGATAATTGTTTTAACACACAATAAATTAAAAAAAAAAACTCATTAACCCTAGCTCTAAGCTTAACCCCAACCCTAGCCATTTCCCTAACCCTTGCCCTAACCCTAATCATTGTTAACATAAAAAAACTGAAAATTTACACTTCAAACTATTTTCCTATCCATATTTCATTAATACTAGGGGTGCTAGGGGAACCTCTCCATCGCGCCCACTAATTAACATCCCTTCAGGATTTTATCACAACAATAAGAAATGGCGAAAATATTAATTTGTTGAAAGCATTGATTGAAAATATTGAGTTTTTCTAAGAATTTGTAGTTGAAGTTCTTTTAAATTAATGGTAGATTATAAAATGTCTGTGCGTTCTCTGAGAGAATGAGGGTACTTACTTGAGAATATCACGATGCTTATTAAGAAAATTAAAATAAGCAAAACAAGACAGATAACAAGAGCATATACCAGAGCACCTCGTAGGAAAGGTTGAGAAATCTGCGTTGACGAAATATTCCCTTTGTGAAAAAAGATAGACAGCTCTATAAAGGCTAATGCATGCTTTTTGTGACTCAATATTTGAGTAAATGAAAAGATGGGCGACATTTTTAACTATGATTAGTACATTGGAAAGGTAACCAACAGAGAACCCTTGCAATGTTGGAAATTATGATAAATGCGGTAACCCCAAAGTTGAAGTCCTTTAGTACACTGTTCTGTCTAATTTTTGGCTACTGATGGTCATGTCACAGTATGTTTCCCTTAAATGAGAAAGTAACTATCAGTTTCTGCTTCGAATACCTCGGAAATTATAGAGGTCCTATCGAAAGAGATTTTTAAGAGAAATAAAAAGAAAATTGTAACATTCGGCTGTAAAGAACTTTACAGTAAGTTTGGGCCCCAGGCCTTGCCTGTTAAGAATGATAACGCTAATAGTTAAATTTTTTTCAAAAATTAACAATTACACTTTTGTTTCTTTATGTGTAAATAACCTAGCTCCACTGCAAATATTTTAAAAGCAACTAAGGTTGTGTAAACGCGATTGGCGTAAAAGCCCCAACAAGTAAAGGAGTGTTTGTGAGAAATGAATGAAGCTTTTATAAATAAATATTAAATAAAGGTATTTTGAAAGCTAACCTCAATTGTTCAAATCAATAACTTTTTTGGAAACAGAGACGTACTTCACTTTCGTCCCTAAATTTTTACAATTTATTAATCGAACAGGAAACCCATACTTTAACAGAAGGTAAAAGAAGGGAAAATTATAAAAGACATAAATTTTGTCACTCTTAGATTTGTACAATCAATAATAGGCTGAACAAAGCCCCTGTTCTAATAACTCGTGGTTTCACTGCTTCTAATGCTCCTCCCTTCCATTATATTTTGAAAATGGACACATTCTTAAACGTTTAAAGGAATGATCTCTCCAAGTTCCCAAATGGGCCTCATGTCCAATTGCATGTTCTTCTGCAAAATTCTTCCACCCCTGTGGCTACTCTTGACTTGAACAATGCTTTTTAATTTCCCACAATACTCAATTTATGCTCCCTTTATGGTGGCTCAGGCAGTTACGTAGCTAGGATATTTTCTAGAGTGCAAAGGCATGAAGTTTCCCCAAAAATCTTCCCCGTTGGTGTGTATGTATTCCATATAAAATATGCATATTACAAGTATAACAACATTACCATGTCATTATGTAATATTATCTGTATTTTAATCTTCAAGTATAGCGTAGAGCAATGGGAAATAACAACTCTTAGGCCATATATTTATTTTGGTCAACAATATCTTTTTTTGTATGAATCGACGAAGTGGAGTACGCAGGATTTCTCCGAAAGAGGGGCATGCAGCTTGTTGAGTGATCGCCAGCCTATGGTGAGGTGTCTAAGGGTCCCCCTTTGAAATTTATGGGAGTTTTTAAGGAGTCTAGATGCAAAATAGTGCCAGATTTTTTACTTTGACAGAAAGAGTGTTAAAAGTTTAATTGTGTTGGTTTGTAAGGATACAACTCAAACTTCGGGTACATGAGCACTGTTCAACAAAGTGTTTCTTGATATGTTATTGCCATTATATTGTAGTGACTGTTTTCGTTGTTAGGGTTAGGAATTAGGAGCCAGTTGAGATTTTTTTGTTAAACAGTGCGCATCGCCCCGAAACTTTTGCGTCTTCCCATGCATTCCTATGCCATTTACGCTATCTTACGAAGTAAAACTTGTTATTAAATTTGCATACTTTTAGGAGTAAAAACAAAAAGCATCGATCGGTATAGGAAAAAGGTGATATTTTAGTTTGCGGTATTTCTTGGCCATAAAACGTCATTCTGTAATAAAGATCATCTAAGCGGAGCGACACCATTAGTTGGCGCGGGGCGTAAAGAAAAATTGCAAAAATCAGACGCCTCAGATGACTGCAAATAGCATTTTCAAGATTTATACGAAAGATCTAACGAGTCATTATATTCTTTTGTCTTTTGCAATAAAATGCTCACTTCAAAATATGTTCGCAAAGTGCAAAATAGTCAGAGTGTTAGGAACTTTTTTGACGCCCAAGGTGTAACTTTGCCCAAAAGGCTGATCGAAGCGCCACCATTGGTTGCGGCGGAGCGTAGAGATAATGTGGAAAAATTAGGCCCTCGGATAGCCAAAATAGCGTATTCATGCTTGAAAAGGGAATCTTAGCACACAGTCTTTAGTTTAACCTTTTGTTTGCAATATGAAAAATATCAGGAACATACTTAGTGATCACAAAATTACCACAAAACATACTATTAGTATAAGGCCTATACGTAATGGTCTTGATTCTTTCGGGGAACTATACAATAAATTTGAAATATGCTAATGCCTCTCTATTGTGAATCTTGGATGAGTGTATTGGAAACTGGAAAAAGGGCCGCGGTCGGTTCGACTTAAACCGATAGGTTGAAAACTAGGCCATAAAACTCTATCTAACTAGCTAACTAACTTGGTTAAATTAAAGATCTGCTGAATTAATAAAATTGTCTGTGACTGATCGAATTTCCATTTGTAAATGATTTTACCCCTAACATCTCTCGCGTGATAAATGGCAAACTACTTCTCACCGCACATGAACACCCTGCGCTCCCCTGACCCTGTCCTGCACGTCGATGTCTCTGCCAACCAAGTAGGGAGTCTATGGGGTGGCCCCCCCCCCCTTTAAAAATTCTTAAAAAGGTATGAGTTCTTATGCAATCGGTGATACCAGTGGGATACAGAGGCTACCTTTTGAAGGAAAAATTTGAATTTGAAAGAATTTGCCTATTTGTAGGAATTTAAAAAAAAAATGGCATCACTGAGAGGTCTTTCAGAGACAATCCTTCCCCTCTGAAAATTTTTGAAAATGGGGTGTCCTTACATGCAATCTAGTGCCACTTATATCATCTTTTGAAGTAAAATCTGGGTTACTTAAGTATGGCTACGTATTTCTATGAAAAAAAAAAAAATATGGCATCCGTGAAGGGGGACAATGGGCCAATGCCCCCCCCCCCTTCGGTCGCTACAGATCAGCGAGTAAGTTCTAGACCAGGACAATGAATTCATGGACCCGTTTATTGATATACCCCAAGTTTACAGAATGCTATTTTCCCGAACTGGCCTGTAAGCCTCCAAGGATTGAGTTAAGTAAAAAAATCTAAGTATGCCCATGGATCCCTTCCCTTCTCATTTTCATACTAATGTTCACGTTTAGAAAATCATAAGCCATGAATTGTTTCAGCCCCATCCATCGTTTTGTACACAGAGTAAATCCGTGTAGTTTAAACCCCTCCCGTTGCTAGCTTGTAGGACAATATAACCTGGGGGGGGGGGGCGGGCTACGTTTTATGTCTTGTCAGTTTTCACATCATTTCACTGAATTCTTAAAGTGCACAACGCAGAGTTCGTGTACAAGGTGGTCATATTCTTAAGTTCGGGTTTACAACCTTTCACTGAAGTGATGAACAGCTGTTGTAAAGTTCCTGAATATTAACAACTTCCTGTGCCCTGGATTGCATCGATCATAACACCCGCCCGTATACAAGATCTGCTGCGTGGAGAGGACATTTTTGTGGAACGCGAGTCCTGCCGGTTCATACTACACTGACGAAATCTGAGTTAATTGTTGCATGAAAATACAAATTATGTATGAGAAATGTCTCACAATTTCTTATTCTAACAAAAATTTTGAAAAATGGGAAGAGGTCATATCATTTCATCAAATTTCCCCCCTTTACTTTTCGGGAGGGGGGTGGGGCAACCTGCCCTCCAGTAGCTACGCCACTGGGCTCAGGAATAATTTAGGATCCAAAATCTAAGAACCTAATGCTCCATGTTGTTAAATATTTGAAAATGCTAAACTACTTTTTAAGTTAATACTGTGCAAATTTGATAGCCTCCTAAAGATGCTTCATTAGTGAGTAAAAACTTTGTCCAAAAACCTCTATATGTTTTAATCAACATGCTGTGATATGTTTTTCTGGGAAAGGGAAATACAAGAGTAAAGGAAAAAAATATTTACATAAGATTTTATAGAGGCCACATTCTTGTTTAAATATTTCTATCCCTTCATACAGTGGTGGAGCTAGGGATTTCGGTGAGAGGGGGCTAAAATGGTCTACAGGGGCTCTTCGAAGGAGTAGATTCCCTAAGCCTCAACACGATCGAAGCCACGGCTATTCAGCTTTGCCATTTGACTTTGTGCACCTGGTAGAAGACTACTTTGCCATTTCTCCTCAGCAAATTTTTCCATTAAAACATTTAAATTTTGTATCCATGGACCTCCGAGGAATGAAATTCGGGGGTGGGGGACTAAATTCGTTTAGGGAGAAATCCCATGCCACCATGAGTTCGCGGGGAGCGCAAGAACATTTGGCCAAAAATGCCTCTCAGATCGCTGGAAATGACATTTCTAAAGCCTATTTACCGCATATAAAAAGGGGAATACACTGATTGAATTGTTAAAAAATACTGTTTCTTTGTCTTTTCCTTCATGTTTTTGATTTGCATATGCATTAGGAATCATTAACTGACGTAATTTACACAATGTGACCTCTCTGAAATAGCCTTTACACTCTAAAATCAAAAGAGTGAACTTAGTCACTCTTTGATCGAGTGAAAAGTATAACTTCACTCCATAAGAGTGATAATTCACTCCAAGAGGAGTGAAGTTCCCTCCAAAAAGAGTGAAGTTCCCTCAAAAAAGAGTGAAGTTGACTGAAGACTGAAGACTGAAGTTGGTGTGAGTCTTTAAAACTGTGTTTTACTGTCTATGTTGACAATTATTTCCGACAACAAGAAACGTATTTGCGCTATAATTATTGTTGCGCCCTTTGCAACATCTTTTATTAGCCGGGAGTGTGAATTTGATGTCAGTTTGTGTATTTTGTAAGCTTATTGCCACGCGTGCTGTGAAAGCAATGAACTTAGCACAACAACAACATTCATTAGTGCGTATAAATCATGAAGATACGTTTCGGCAAAACCTATCCCTATATTAACAGAACATTACCCTTTTCATTAGAATAAATTGCAGATAGTACAGTTACTGGTGGCTGTTTGGGCATTTTGTTATCTGGGCCTTAAAACAACGCTATTAAATTTTGTCCGAACCATGCCTCTGAACCAGGTTTAGAAGGCACTATCTCCAGAACATACTTTTATTTCTCCGGAATTTCATGCGGCGTGGGCTTTGGCCTTTATGCCATTATCGACTTACGTTTCTGTCGGCTTTCTTAACAGGCTTTTAAGTAATTGTTTTTACTAAAAGTAAGGTTTAAGAACGGAGAAAGACAAAATTTCCGATGCGTGATTGTGACGAATCCCCAAACGCATCAGAATTGAGACGCACCACTTACCTGCAACTGTTACTTTGTACACTTTGAATCCGTCATTCAGTCCATCTCCGTAGATACACACATATTTTCCTTCGTGCTTAAAATCAGTTGAAAGTATTACTAGAGAAACGTTGTGCGTGGTAGTAAAATCTTCTGCAAATACTTCAACAAACTCCTGTTTAACATTTACAGAATAAGCCAAAAGCTTATAATCCGAATATTTAGGAGGAATTGCTTTTTTCCAAACATTGAATGCATTTATATTTTCTGAGCAAGGTAACTCAGTCCGTTCAAAGCGTTCCACGGTAACAGATACAATTTTCTCTGGAACTAGATAAGCATTGTCATTTTGGACCAATACAAACGATTTAGTGTGAACAAATGTCCCTGGTATACTAGATGCTTTGCAAGAAAGAAGTACTAAACGGGATGAGTAGTTAAACACATTACGGGCGATGACCGTCGATGTAAACCCCTCTCCGTCGGAGACAATTGTTAAGTTGCTGGGAAGGATTTTATCACCTTTCACCGTTGTTGCTATGAATTCCAGGGAAACTTCGGGTCGAGCACCATAGACAATGCATTTTACCTCTGCCTCATTGGCTAAAGTAGTAAAACACGTCCTAGTAATATTCCCACACTGAGCAATAATCGGAAACGGCACAGCTGGTTTCTCTATCCAGAGTAACAGTGACAAACAAAAGTTGTTAAAATATTCAAACTACACTTTTCAAAATACAAGTCAATAAGTGTGCCTCAATTTAGCTCAGCATTACCTAGATAAATAACGCTCTTAATTCAAAATGGCTTTCTATTGCAAACTTTTGAAGCATTTTTGAGAAACACAATGCGTTTACGCTTTATTTACATCTAAGGCCTTTGAGTGAGGCAACCACGCATCTCACACATGTACAACAAGCAGCTCATGCAAAACAAGTATTCTTTCCAAAGCTTTATTGTATATACCCGTAGAGTATTTGTCTAACTTGCCTTATGATATTACTAGTTTTGCAAGAGCTTGGCAAGCTCACCTGTTACAATAACACGGACTTTGAAGAAATGCACATCCTTCTCCGACGGTAAGTATGCTACAGTAAACACGTCCTCGTGCTGAAGCATTACTTCATGTATGATAAGTGAACCATTCGGGCTTACGTCAAACTCCAAAGATTCATACCCTGGGCCATACTTATTCCTGTTTTGATATTGTATAGTTGGATGACTCCTTTCAAAATCTATCGATTTATACCACCACACGGCAAAAAAATCTTTTTCAAATCTGCAAGTTATGATGCCTGTTTTACCTAGTTTAAGGTACTGTGGTGAATTGCAGATTGTTGTTTTCTGTGCACCTGCAAAGAATGGTATTACAACAAGGTTAAAGCGAATCTAGATAATAAGTTCCATTAGCTTAATGACACATAAACAATACATATTGTTTCAAAGTGCCTTTTGAAAACATGTTTATTTTGCTTACCAAGAAGTTGAATCCCAGTGCACAGTGTAATGACGGTACAAAATACGGTCAATGGCTTCATTCTGACAAACCAGTTCGTTCGTTGTTTCAAGAAGGAAAATAATTCACAAATAGTTCGACGGCATTTTCACCACGTTTTCTTGCAATGTATTAAAACCCAACTTGAAAATGAGGATGAGCCAGACATGCATTGACAACTGAAATGGAAAATAAATAAAATTAAATAAAACACACATTGAAGAAAGATTTTTTCCTATTATTCCGTAACTTAGCAAAAGAAATTTCCCCCCAAAGGCCCAAAATTATTACTAAGCTATTGTCACGAAGCTGACCAATAGGTTTTGTAGCTCACATAAACTAAACTGAAGCTTTATCATTAGAAAACCTAAAGATGCCAACTGACTGTCCCACAATTCCTCCTGGTAATGCTTACTTACATCACACCAATAAATTCCCCGTAAGGGTACTGAATAAGAAATTTCTTTAAAATATTGATTGGAGACGAAGTAATGGTGAACTAATTCGAACTACTTGTAAAAATTATCTAAAATTTATGTAATATTTAATGGGAGATCTTATGTAGTGTCCTTTTCAATAATGTCCCTCTTAATCTGGGAGGTTTTTTTTTTATTTATATGACACATATTTGAGAACGCTGCTATGTACAATATGATATCAAGTGAGTTCATCTTTTTCAATTTTCAAATCCAGCTCTTCCAACCCACTGCAAGTTCGCTAAATTCAATCTTTGTAGTACACATCTTGGTTCAGGATTCCATAGCTTCTGTAGCACGTTATCCGCAACGATAGTATGCGTTCATTGGCTCCAATTTCTCACCGGCCATCAGTTGACAAAAGTTTTCGTTCATGTCAACAGGCAAACTTTTTGTTTTGGTACAAGATATCTAGTATGGCGGTACTTGTTCGTTGTAGCACACAACTCTCTCCATTTTTTTGCAGAATTTATTTGTTGAAGGCTTTGTTTGTAATTCTTATTTTTGCAACGTTTGGTAAGGGTGAGAATAATGCGGAGTGTGAAGTGATCAATCCTACTAGATACATCCATATTGTTGGTATCGGCGAATCTCTTCTTCTAGCTTGTATGAATGAAACAGGGAATGAATTTATTTGGAGACATGGTGCAAAGGTGCTAAGCGTTTTGACCTTCGTTGTTGACATGAGTCTACAAGGAAATGTGCTTGTTCTTAAAGATTATTCTCTGAATGTCATGTTTGAATCACTGGCTTACGAAGGCAATTACATTTGTTCAAAGAACAAAACTACTTTGGTTGAACACAACGTGGAAATATACGGTTTGTATTTCACTCACTCGTACTTTTCTCTGAAATCTTTTGAGTAAAGTGCAGCCTTTAAGGGCGAATCTAATATTTCAAAAACTTCAATCCGAAAATGATTAAACCGCTAAAAACTGTTAGGTAAAAAGAACTCCCTACTCTTTTACAGATATTAGAAGCATTTAACAGTCTAGAACTATAAACCCCAAGGTATATTTAAACAATTTTGTGTTAAAAACCGTATAATGACGAAAATGAGTAGTTCTGCTCAACTTAAATTGGTACTTTGATTCTATTTGTGTAAAATATGACAAAAATTCAGTCGTAGTATGCGCTTCTTTCGAGTTGGAATATTTATTTTCGTACTGAGTATCCGTTTTTTTTCAACAAAATTGTTCAACCATTTTTTTCAGTGTAAATTACAAATTTCGGTTCAAAATGGGCTAAATAGAAACTAGCAATCTAGTTGAATTCGTTTAAGTTCCAGTTAAATGGACATTCGAATGATCGATTTGAAAATTTAGAATTGCGAATAACGTGAAAATCGTCGAAATGTTAGCCAAAGGGGTAAAAGTGATAAGTCCCATTCAATAAGCGTCAGTAGCAATTAGTACAGTGGCAGTACCGAGAAATGAACCAACTGATAATTGTAAAATTCTCCTAGTAATTAAACAAAATAGTATGAAATCTAAGTTATACTGAAGGAGAACGAGGTACTGAGTGTCAGTAGTAAAAGACGTTTGCTTTTTCATCATGACTTAACTCGTCTCAGTAATCTAGTCTGGTATGATATTTTGTTTGGTCAGTTGGTAAGATGAGTTGTTACGGCTCTGTGCGAATCGGTCCCCTTTACCAGTTGTGTCTGAGTGGTTTTATGCCCCTACGCCGTTGATTATGCTAAGCACCAAGAGAAAATGACAGTAGATCTTTCCAAATTTGGAACCTGCCTTAGACATATAAAAACATCCATGTAGAGAATCCAATCATCTGGTATTATTATACAAAACCAAATTGGTAAAGTCATTAAAGTCATTTCTTAATAACATAAATTTTTACTCCCCTAAAAATGAAGTGTTATTTAGTTAGGTTACTTGAAGCGTTGCAACATTTCTAAAGAATAAAAAGTATATAAAATTAAAGCAATACATGCTGTTTTTTTTTAAGCATCTTGTTAGAGAAATTATTTTGCAAGGGCATCACATAACAGCCTCAAGCTTAATTTCATGAACGTTTTAGCATATAACGGGATATCTTGAATACATGTTTGCAGGTGTGAAGAGCTTAGATCGATCCTTCACTGACATGTTTGCGGTATTTGAAGAGATTAACGAAGGTTAAAGGTTTTTTTTTTCAGTTGTGGTGCAATAGAGCCTAAATATGGGGCATATCATATTCAGTTGTAAATTATGCACACTTCCAAAAATTATTCTGTTAAAGGTGAAAGCAACTCAGAGAGGTGAAAGTTTTGGCATATCTGTTTTTTAAGAAAACGATTTTCACACAATCTTTATAGATACTCATAATGATATTACAACAAATGTTCTTGGTCTAAAAATCAAAACTACTTTAAAATAAGAATTTACACGATGTCTTCAATACTTTTTGTGATAATGTTCAAAAAATTCGTATAAAAGGTAATGTACCAGATCCTTAAAAAACTTTTCCTGTAAAACTAATGAAACAAAACATCTTGTGATTATCTTATACGCTGGAGTTGTATGAAACGGTTGCATACAAAAATAGTCTCTAAAATGGAAAGCGTATTTTCATTATTTTATCAATTTTTAGATAAGGTCTTTAACGTATCTGAATAAGCATAAAAACTGCAGTATATTTTGTACGACACGAATATTTGTGCGAAAAAATTAAAATAGTGAAATGATTGTTTTTACCCAAAGGGCGAATTTTGTGGCTGGAATGTTTCTCTTTCTTTAAAGGAACCAAATGTGCCGTTTCATTTCCTCCTGATATCGAGATAAATCTGTTAACCGACAGCACTGTGCTTGCAAATAAATGTATTAAAAGCAAAATCATGCTAAGGCCTTGGCCTACAGGCTGAAAAAAACCTTCAAAGCATTCGTATATATGTTATGAAAAACTGTGGTTAATAGCCTTACACTGAAGGGAAGTATCATTTTAGATCTAAAGTGTGCAAGGTTTCCGATTTCAACTTCTTTTATTTTTTCCTTTTTTATAATTATGTCTTTGCGTTTTATCGTAAGACATTTAGATGGACACTAAAAAGACACTCGGCTAGAAAGACAGGCAGTAGGTTCAGTCTATAAACAATCAGTTTAAGTTGGGCTTATTAGGGATCGGAACCCTACACCAAACGGTTCTAAAGGATGTCATAAAAATTTGTTAGAAAATGTTTTTTAAGTCCTAAACATGCTGATGTTCTATGCAAGGTTTACTGTTTTTGAAAACAAATATAGCTTATTGAAAGAATGATGTGATCAGTTCAGTGTTCTGGGAAGGACATTTCCTGGACAGCTAATTCTTACTCATTCATCATTTCACTTATCATTTCGGCGCAATTTTGAACTTGTAAATTTAGGCCTCAGTTTCTTATCAAAACACACAGAAATAAAAACGTTAACTGAATAAAAGTACAATTGATTTTTTACGCTGACATGGTACATGACATAGTACAGGCAAAATATTCCTTCCAATGATAAGGGCACAGCTCAGTTAGTAGATCAAATGTTCTGATACTTTTGCAAGTTTTTACTATCCCTTTATTGACTTTTTAACTAAAGCAAGTAAATTTTCCGCAGGAATAGGTTTTTGAGGTCAAAAGGAGAGGCAAAAATAACATTTTGATATTTTTCTTGTCCTACTGACAACAATTGCACAAAGCTTCATCAGTCAGACAGTAGTATCATACTAAGAACTAAGCACGTTATCCTGCAGGAGAAAAAAGACGAGATTAGTGGTTGTCTTCAAAAAATTTTTGTCGACCACATAATACAATGGAGGTTGCATGCTATAGAATTAATTTAAGTATCAAAGTGTGTACACTTTCCATGTCAGCTGCATAAGGTTACAAAGGAAAACCGCATAATAATTCTCAAACTATCATGGTGTCGATTAGGATACCACCCCAACACTGGATACATTTTAACAGTGTTTCAGTCATGTGAATCAGCAACAACTCCATATACTAGCTAATTTGTGGAATTTATTCTTCATTTAAAGCGCGGAAAGAATTTGTCGTTATTTTCAGGACAGAAAGATTTGATTTTCAAAGAGGAGATCGGGTATCTAGCCCATTTTTTCCTCCTGTCCTTTCAAGGTGTCTACAGTGGCCTTGGTAGGCATTTTTCGGAGAGGGGGCGTGGGCATGCATCAAATTTTTACGTTTTTTTCTTCAAGGTTTGAACACCACTGTACCAGAGACGTAATTTTCCCCCCTTTCAAATATTTCAAAATACGGAAATTGCACTGAAGATAAGATTAGTAGTGATTCTTGTTGGGGGATTACTAAAATAATTGCATTTGCTATTGGCAAATCTGAGACTGAACGACAACCAAAGATCATTGTTGCTACATGATGTTTTCCATCGCTCACGGCATGAGGCTCTCCGACGGAGTTTTTTCGAGTCAAGAGCCTTAGTTGGAGTAAATTTTGAATTTTATGAAAGGAAATTTATAAAAGTAGTACTGTAGTTACCTATGTCACTTGATAAACTGTTGTCAAATATAGCAAATTCCAATTATCTTACTTCCAGAGCTCGATAAAGTTTACCAAACTGAAGGTATGCGCGAGAACTTCTGTTTAGTAATTGTAATTTTCTGGGTGCGTGAGTTGCCACAACCCCGCAGTAGCTGGGTTACACAAATGGCAAATTTTCGAATTTTTCATTTCTCATAGCCCCCTGCCGCATATTAGCTACGCTATCGATCGTGTTTAAGGGAAGGGGGCTGAGATGCTGACTGGTTCTAAATGTTTCAATATTTTGAGTCACTAGAAAATCTCCATAGTTTTCAAAACATGGTCTTGAAAGTGTAGTTATCACTTTAACGGACTACGGTCAACGTTAATTATAATACCGGGTGTACTCTATTCATAAATAGAATCATAACGAAAAGTATGTCCTTCCAACGACACCTCATCTTGCACTATCTGTAGACAGAGTAAGAAGAGGTACCTCTAATTCCAGATTGAAGTCTCTTATTAAGCAAACGTCAGTGTGATTTTACTTCTCTTATAATGGCAGTGGCGTAGCAACGGGAGGACCTGGGGCCAAAGACCTCAGATTTTCTTCAGCCCCCCACCCCCGATTTTTCACGTCCTGATGAAGTAATTGAAAAAATAAAATGTTTGAACGGATATAAACCGTGGAGTATTTCCTTCAAAAACAGTAAATAAATGTATTGAGTAACAATAAAGAAAACATGCATGAATGTATGTAAAACACAATTTGTGTGCACATATGAAACCAAGCAATTACTTCAAAATGCCTACTTTCACTACATTAGATACCGTATAAAATCTGCACTGTCCTTTATTGCGTTTCACTTGGGAGATGAAACGAATGTCTTGACTACCAGCTCGAATTGATTTTGTTAGATTAAGACCCTTTCTGCCTTTAAGATTAAGACTCTTTTTGCCTTGTTTACTAAAAACAAGACAATCATACACTGGAGACTATTCTTTCCCGACCATTCCTATACTTTATCATACACAAAATATGCAATAAGGGTGAGGTACTTCCTTCGAATGATTGTTACCTCCCATCCTTAACAAGAAAGCCTATGTCGTGCCCCACTCCTGCCTATGACAGGTGCCATTGTAGAACGATTTTTTCGACAAACCCTCTTTTCACCACAGTACTTGTAACTAGCATCCGGGCGGATTTGAAAAATGTCCCCAAGGTCCGGAAAACATATGTTCCCCACATGATCCCTACTTCTGCTTTGCGGTTTGATATTTTGAGAGATTTGCTCGTAGCATTTTAATTTTGACTGAGTGATGTACAGGTTATTGAACAAATACTGCACCATTTTGCATCTAGACACCACTGAAAACCAGAAAACATTGTTCCTTCGGTAATATGTATGTCACTTGTAAAATCTCTACAAAGACTAAAATGAGTATTCCGAAATTTTTGATGTTCCCCAAAAAGGGAAATCCGCAGGCCTATAATCAGTTCACAATTTTGCCAAACATGGCACCATTTGCATATGGGAAATCTAACGCTAAGAAAGTTTTTCAGAGGGGGCACAACTACTTTAGTTTCCCAATAATAGCTGAAATCCGTTCAAATATTGCCACATTTGCGATCTACGTCCTCCTGAAGATTACAATTTTTCCCAAGGGAAAGGGTGATACCGGTTCCCTTAAGTCTTATCCCCTAGGCCACAGATCATAAATACCAAGTTTTCTGATCCCTAAAAGTTAACGTATTACCATTTTTCATAGATTTATTTTTTATTCTCATTATTTGAGAAGTGTCAGACATGAGATTCCATTTCAAGGCTGGATTCACATGATGCAGCTTAAAACACGTGGAAGTGCCTAAAAATTCCATCCTGATAATGGTCTGTAAATATGAAATTTTGGGATCGTTATCCTGTCGATATCATGCATTAGAAATCATTTATTTTTCTGGAATAGTTTCATGCAGAATGTGCACCAAGATATTTTCAGTTTCCTTAAAAAGTGTTTGCCAATCTCAGCCTGCCAGGCTGGTCATTCACTAAAGATTACATTCATTTCATTAAAACATAGTGGAGGACGATTCCACTTCTTCAAATGTCTAAATGTTGCGCTCCTTCATAACTGCACCTGCTGGCATATGCACATCAACAATCGACATAGTCATAGAGAAAGATGATTAATGTATGTTTCATATGCAACTGAATAGAGCACATCATTGAGACTTAGGAGCGCGGATTTCGCAAAAAAAAATCTTAGGGATTTGCTACGTGAACGTGTGGAATTATTGATACATAAAATGAATCGTAATCGGACGACACATTTCATAATCTATATGTTAAGTCTTTTTCGTAGTACCTAAAAGATTCAGATCACAAAAAGGAGGGGACCTTTTGTGTTAGTGTCTCCTCTACTCAAAATAGTGGGATGATGACATGCCCACCCCCCCCCCGTGCCCCCAAATCGACGCCCATGACAGAAAGCTTCTTCGACCTTGTATTACATTAAATTCTTTTCCAGGCACAATGTGGGTTTAATGCGATAATCAAATGTTGCAATGACGAATTCGCTCTGAACTAAATACGTTGAGAAACGTGTGGTATTAATAGCATAGAATTTATTATCTGTAAACAGGCTTTTGGCAGACGGCCCAAAACTTCCTTAAAGATTTTTTAAATGTTAAAGTTAAGGAACCTTAACAGAAACATTAAGTGATGAGGAACTCCACAGGGCGGCAACAAAAGTTTAATCTTGAAACGAAGTCTTTCTTGAAGAATAATCAATAAGGCATTATTCTTGTATTATTTCTTTGTTTTAATAAAGAATTGGTGGCATCAATTAACAAAATGCGGTTATATGTCATCAATTCAGGCCAACCTGTTCCAGAAACCCGCAAAAAGCAGTTGCAATAGTGAAATGTACAGAGGGCATTGTGCATTGTGCCATGCCTTCCTTAAGAAGTGATATGACCAACAGTTTAATCTTGTAAAACGTTACAACATATCAAATAAAAAACAGCCATTCGTCAGGACTCCAAAAAGTTCTTACAGTTAAAGTCACATTTTGAAGTGTCATGGAATCATTTAAAAAATTAAGTATCACCGAAAGTATTAAAATAGTTTTTTTGAGAAACAATATTTCCGAACATAACTTTCTACGAACAGAGTCATTCTTTGGCAATGGCATCTTAAAAATGATCATGCATCATTAGGCATGCAAAGAACTTGATTTTTATTATTTATATTTGGGTTACACGGACAAAATCGTTAACTTGTCATTACTTGTTTGCAATCAAACATTATAATTTAGTTAACACCACTCTTCTAAGATTGAAGTGTGACGTATTTTCATCTGGAATGAAAGCATATTTTGGGAGTTATAGAGAGTACCCATTGCGTTGATGTTGAAAACCTGAAAATTTAACCAACTTGTTGAAGTTAGCCATCTTTTTCCCAGCCTTACAACTTTTATTATTCAGATTTTTATTCAGATCTAATCAAATACTAGAAACTTTTACCCTTCCACCCAGATCTCCCCAGACGACGATTCAAAATTTCTTGACAACCCTCGTATCCTTGTATGTAGGTTAACAAACGTAATCTTAGATACATTCACAAACATGATCAGTCACTTCCCATGACCAACCACTATAACTTCTTTCAGAGACAAGCACTAACACTGTATCAGTATTTACCGTTATATGCATGTAATACTATAACGACACATACTGACATACAGAGACATAGATGGGCAGATGGGGGATCATTTTGCAGAATCTGACAAGTGCGTATGAAACACCAAATATGTGAAGCAGTGCATACACTGTTTTGGATCTCATCAAACTCGTTGTCTCCTAACGCTTTTGTTTCTCGACCGCACGAATTTCTGTACCAATATCAAATACTTATGTAGCCTTCATTACAAAAACAAAAAAGTCACCTCCATGCAAGACAAAAATGCTAAAGGTAAAAAGACTGCGTAGCGCTGAAAAGAAACTGTAAAGCTACTTTTAAGTTTCCGGGTAAAGGTATCTTGCCACTTCTGAAACTCTTACGCACATCTGATTCAAAAGTGCAAGTTACATTTCTTGGAAGGTAACAGTTTCACTTTCGGTTATTTAATATCGGAGACAAGACTAGCCGTTAGTTTAACACTGAGCAGAGATCATGCGTTACTTTCTACATCTTTATTTAACGTAGTCTTAGTTTTTGCCGCTGTGAAAGTAATACCTTAAAAATGTTAATACCCTAAAAAAATTTTCGTATTCTCTTTTCGTTATTAAAGAAAGCATAATTTAAAGCTTCCCTGAGTCAACTTTCGGTAGGTATGTCAGTGGGCTATTGTCATCTTCTGTGAACTTTTCAAAATGACGAAGGACAATGTACTTTGGTGGCATTAAGAGAACTCAATTTATTATTAGACACCTTCGTAGGCTCTCCAGCATTAATTTTTCCATGTCGCTAAGCAAATGTGATAGGCGTGCTCTTGGCGTGAGAAGACACTATCATGAAGATATCATATCAACAGGTTTGCTGAAGGAAGATATGTGAAACAAGGCTAAAATCTCAGAAACATGGGGAGATTTGGTCTCAATATTGGGGGAGGAGGACATTACCTCATTTAAAAAATTAATATGTCGATTTCTCAAATATTGAAGACTGTCCATCTTCCAACAACGCCTATGTTCAGAAATCAGATTCAGACGTCCTAAATGATATACATTTCCCCTTTTGTATTTAGCATTTACAAGTTTTTTAAGAAAATCTTAGGGTGTTGTGCAAGGATTTGAAATAAGCAAGCAAACAGACCAAAAGTCAGGGAATTAAGGATCTGAAGATATAAAAACTTACACTAATCGAGTCTTTCAAAGGTAGTCGCGCAGTACGTCTTTTCTAGGTTTTGTATCCTAGTGTGGTAAGTACGAACCTACAGAGTGATTGAACGTTACGTCACAATTGGAAAGCCAAGTCCATTGCCGGACAAATATCAACAATGTCTCAATGCAACAGGCACACATTGGTCGTCAGCTGTGCTTCTCAGCTAGATACACAAAATGCGTACTTAACCTCATTTTGCCCGTCAAAAAGGACTGGCCTGTGACATAAATAAAAGCACTTTATTGTTGTAAGATTCATGGATGATTTTACAAGATTTTGTCCCACTGGAACATTTAACCTACCCAAACATAATTCATCACCAGTTGGTAGGTAAATAACATTTAATGGTACTGGCCGTTGATATTAAGAGTTCTGGTACATCTGACTGCACCACTAAAATATGAATTGTGGGATGATCTCCTCCATAGTTGAGCTCAGAAGTTAATAAGGCGTTTGCAATCAACTCGACCAAAGCAGGGGGGAGGCGTTAGACAAAATTGATGCTTAATCAAGAGGTTTTGTAAGGGCGAGGTCACCGTAGGGATAGAGTGAATTGATAAATAGGATTAAGCTGCTTTCACTAACACCCATTTGATAAAGTGTACATTGGCTCCTTTAAAATCAGTAATAGGAAGGTTAAAACAATTAGACATATCAAATGTCATATTGTCAGCGATACTTATATACCAAGGTGTTCCTGAGGTCGTGCCAAGAAAAAAAAAAACTCATCTGGTCCATCCTATTCGTAATGTTCTTATGAACCTAATTTTTAATAACGATCTCCCAGGTGAACGGTGAGGATCCCCCTCTTTAGGTTATGAAACCGGTCACAAATTCCTACTAACCATTTAGCGCGCAATACAGCAATGTCGCTTTACACTATTTAGGTATCGGTAGGTGAACAGTGTTCAAGGAGAATTGAACACACCACAAAACGGTTATAAAACATCGCAAAACTAGCCAACATGTTAAATATTTCTCTCATAATAATAATAAAACAAAAAACACTTACATTCAATGATAGTTTCATCTTCCGGATTACAAGTATTTCGAAACAATCTTGAAAAATCAAAAACGTTTGTTAACGCGGCTTCCTGTTAATATAACAACTTATGCACGGTTAAATTTTACACGACTCGTTTGTATAATTGGAGGTAACAGTTACCTCAGTTGACAAATACTCTCATACGAAAACTTCCCCTTTGGTGAACATATGTATGTTGATCTTTTCAAAATCCGTCTAGTCGCTGAATGACTACATTTAATAGAACCATTGACCCGTGCCATCTCAATACAAACGGGTGAGTGTTTTGCAAAACCTCAAATAGATTCGGTAGACAAAAAAAAGAAAAGATTCAACAGAATTAAAAATGTATTGGTATTAGGCATATTTGCAAGGCAATCAATAGAATTTCTTTTTTATCAAACAGTTATGCTATGGCGTGGCCCCTTTTGCAAATTTAACAAACTTGGGTTATCGGGTTCCGTAGCTTACACAGCACAAAGGTTTCGATACCTTACACTTGACATGCCAATCTATTCAAATTTTCTAATGCGTTTCTGGTTAAAATAATGGCGGATCCACTTTTTATGTCGTCATAAGTTCACCGCGAGATGTGTTTTTTCTCAGCAAGGGGTGGGACATTGCTTCGTTTCAAGAAAGTACCGTGCGAAAAAATCAATGTTAATGTTCCCATATTCCCATGTTACCCTTATTCCCACCCCAGAAACATGTATCAAATTCCACTGTAGTGGCATCTTCAGGGGTTAATTGATTCCCTTAAGGAATAAATGCAGTTTCTAAAACATCCAACACAAGATCCTTGTCTTTAACAAACTTTGAACCCGATACCACAACTTTTGCCCAACAAGGGCTGTAATAAAGTTATGAACCAGACTTTTTGTTAACCACCGCGCTCAGTCCAGCCTACACACAAAAAACTTGAAGACCGTGCATATTGTTTGCACTCAGCTGAGCAGCTGTGACAATGGATCTATTACGTAATAATTGCAGGCCGGCCCACACAATAGTTAATTGTCGATCCAGACTGGTTAGCAGTAAATCCTCCCAAAGGGGCGCCCAGTTAGGGCATAACGTTCAGATAAGATAAACAGGAAATGGAACAATCTTGACAACTTCAAGTAAAGCCCTTTAATTTCTTCATCTCTGTTTTACTTATACGCCCGAGTTCAACTTTAATTAATCTAAGACACGTCAGAAAGAAACCGCCAAACAAAATGCATTTGATCTAAGCAGTGACGAAACATGTTTCTTAAGAATTTCTTCCCGCAGATTGTAAACAGTGCTGAAATTTCGATTAGAAATGTTTGATGAAAACGGGTCCCACATAGCTTCATCTTTACTGCTTACTCCCAGTAGCATAAAGTAATGGTAAAAAATGACATCTGTAAGACGTGAAACTCTCTTTTTCAAGTTAAGTATTTTGTCCTTCATCATTCTTAAACTCTTGTACAAACAGGTCAGCTCATCTTGCCTATTTCATCGTAGGGAATTCCCACATTATATGGTTGTACTCCTTCGGTCCATGTAATTTTGCACTTATTGAAAGGCAAGACAACAAACTTTTATTTTTTTCAACTTTATTGGATTTTTCTCCGGGATATTCCCGGTTTTTTTTTATTTTAGGTTTTATAGCTCTACGAAAGACTTGTACGCCATAGATATCTAACGGGTTACACATTTTCTTTTTAACTATGTTTTGACGAACTGCAATGGAATTCGAACGACACATATCAATTACCCCTTAAATTGAGTCACACATCGGGTTTAAATCACAGTCCCGTCTGATTCTACCCTTCAACTACTACTTTCAAATATCAAAAAAAAAAATAATTTCGCTACTATAAATAATACTATGAGTCTTTCAATGGCTTCAATGTTGAACAGTCGAAGTTTCCAACTAAGTAACACGGTATACAATAGCTTGCCAACTTTCTAGCGAATCTCATTCAAGACCACCAAATATGACGTCACGACAAAAATTAAAATACTTAATTATATCTCGCGTAATAGGTAATATTCATGCATCGAACGTTTGGCCTGGTACACATTTTCCACCTAAAAAAGCTAATTAGGTTGTTCGCCGTTCGTTGTATCAGTTGTATGTACCAAAATACACTATTCATACTTGTTTCGTGCACCACGTGACCATCTCATGTTTACTAATTCGTCCCTCAAAATGCGGAATTCCTGTAAATGGAAACTGGACGAAGGTTTGCAGACGCTGTATATTATACTGTTTAGAGAGGTGTATAATGATTTTGAGAGAGCGCCATCTTTTGGCTATTACAGAGTCTGCTCCGCAGGCTAGTCTGATTCCAGATCATCGTGTTATTTCTAATAAATTGACAACAGATCTAAAAGGTTTGCTCTTTAAATTATTAAGCCTCAAAGCTGGAGTCGGTAGAAACAATTTGAAGAAAGGTGCAATGTTATTCAGTACATACGCATTTAACTACACAACTCTTACGGCAAACCCTTTATTTTGTAAAGACTACTACCAGTGTAGTTATCCCTTTAAGAACCAGGAACAGATACGAATATCATTGGCCTAAAGAAAGCATATCTGCTCCCAATCTTGATGCAGTGCACTTAAAAGCTTTCGTTCAAAGACACGATTTGTGTATTTTTCCATAGAAATAAAATAATTCTTTTACCTACAACTTCCACCTCACTTAGAAGTTAAAAACTATATATAATACAAATAGATTAATGTCGAATTAAATCTTAGTTCGGTTCTTCATTGTCGCATGGAATTGTGGGGCAGAACGTGAGGTACACAATTAGACCTCAGTCCATAGTGTACGGCTTTCCCTTGTTTTCGCAAGTAGGTTTTTACAACACTTAGTCATTAATCCCAGGGACTAGCGAACTCAAACGAAAATAGAGGTCTCAGTCCTACTTTACGTTTACCGTTCATTAACGGTCTTTTTGGTGAAAAAGAAACAGTGCACTATACACTCTGAACCACACTCAACGGCGACGCCAGAATGTCACAATGGTAAGAGAGACAAACTACGGGTAAAGGATAACGTTTTGGGGTAACGTTTTTATGAAACTTGGTTTCGCAGCGATTAACCAAGTCCTAAGAGCCCGCTCTTGGAGGTTGGTTCCCATGGGCGAAGCCCTGAAAGCTGCGAAGTTTTAGCATATCTCTGGATAAAAACCCGTGTCAGGACAGGTACATTAAGTAAATTGCTGGTTAACCCAACTCCTAACTGACCTTCCCGGGGGAAAAGGCCAAACCTGTGAAGCAAATGTCCCCTCTTTCCCCTGTAGCGCCCCAATTGACCCTCCTTTTGTTATAGATCAATTAAGAAAGAATCATTTCCAGAACTTGCCATGTAAACTCAAATTTTGGGAAACGTGCATCAGGCAGGGGAGTTAAGTTTTTTTGGAGGGGTAGGGTGGCAGAGGAGACATGCCCCTTCAAAATTTTTTGAGTGAAGGGGGACACTAACGTAAAAGGTTCCCCCACACTTTTTGTGACATGAAACTTAAAAATTAGGTACTAACAAGAAGACTTTACATGTTAGTTATGAGAGGTGTCCTCTACCGATTACGATCGACTAGCTTTCTCTGACAATACCTCCACATGTTAACGTAGCAAATCCTCAAAATTTTTGCCCGCTCCGCGCGCTTGCAGTCTCATTTATGTTCTATTTTCACATGCATATCAAACATGCATTATTCTTCGGTCTCTATGATTATGTCGATTTTTCATGTGCTAAGGGCAGCAGGTATGGTCATGAAGGAGCACAGTATTTAGGAATATGAAGAAGACGAGTCGTTCGCTACTATGTTTACATGAAATCTGTGGTCTTTAGCGTTTGACCAGCCTAGCAGGCTGAAATTGGCATTTAAGGAAACTGAAAAGTCTCGGTGCACGGTCTGCATGCAATGTTTTTTTAGAAAACAATGTATGGTTTCTAATAACCCACAGTCACGCTCACATCATTAATTGGTATAGCGATTCGACCATTTTATATTTACACTTTCATCAGAGAAGTAAAATCACACTGACGTTTGATACGTTTGATAAATAACAGACTTCAATCAGGACTTACAGGTACACCTCCATCCTCTGTCTGCGGATAATGTATAATGAGTTGTCGTTCGAAAAAAACATATTTTAATGTTTTTTGTATCAACAATTTTAAACCGGTAATCTTATGCAACGGTGTCTCAGTAGCACCGTACCAGTGGGTATCACTCCCCCCCCCCCCCGAACCCTCGTGCTGTGATTTTTCCGTAGTAGATTGAAGTGTGCCTTTAATCAGGTCATGGATTTATTTTACCTTCTTCCCATTACAAATGAATCCTTACTAGTATAGCTTTTGCACAAATCTTTTGCATTCTATGGCAACTCTCGTTGTGATTCTAATAACTTATAGCGAAAACCCGGTATTTATATTCATATTGACCGTATAGTCCGTTGAAGTAATTACCTTCACTTTCAAGATAATGTTTGGAAAACTTTGGGGTTTTAAGTAACTCAAAATATTGAAACATTTAAAAACCATTTTGCTACAGGGCCCCTTCTCTTAGACACCCAGGGCCGGAGCTACAGGGAGGAGGCGACTCTGGAAAATAAAGAATTTGGAATTTGCCATTAGTGAAACCAGTCTACTGTGTGGTTTTGACAACCCATTAAATTCCGAAGTTCCAAATTCTCTCCAATGAAAGCTCCATATTAGTCATTGGTTTGTTTGTTTGGTTTTTTTTTTTCAAATTTGCCGGGCGCTTCCCGCGCCGCAAATTGCAATTCCTAAGCAGAAGTGGTCATACCTTCATACATTTATACCTTCCATACCTTCAGTTTCGTAAACTTTTCCGAGCCCTGAAAGTAATTAAATGGGAAATTTGCTGCATGTGACACCATGTCATCAAGTTACACCGGTAACTACATTACTATTTTCAAAAATTATCATTCATAAAATAACAAATTTTCTTTAATATAAGCTCTTGACTCAAAACTTTTGTCGGCGAGCTTCATTTAGTAGGCGCTGGAGAAAATTATGTTGTAACAACGATCTTTTGTAGCCGCTCCTTTCCAGATTTTTCCAAAGGAAACACAAATTCTTCTCAGTAATCCCCCAACTTTTCAAATGGAAAAAATTGGAGACCCAGAATCCAAACTTTTCGGCATTACATGCTCCATATTTTCAAATCTTTTGAAAGGTGCAAAAATTTCAGAGCGCCCTGCGCGCCGAAAATTGCGTCCCTAGTACAGTGGTGTTCAAACTTAAAGAAACTTTTTTTTGTCTCCATCTTTATTTTAGTTCTCGTCATCTCATAATAGCATTTTTCATACAATTGTATTTAATTTAGTTTAGATAGTATATAGCAATTAAATATAACATTCGACTACATTCTATAATATTCTTTTATCAATTGTCCTAATAATGCAAGAAAATATCATAGCAAGCTTAATAGTGTTTTCACATTCTAACAATACGTTTAAATTCTGTAATAACATTCAATACGAAAAAATGAAACAAAGCTGCCATCACAACCTTAATCGACAACATCCAGAAAGTTTGAGTTGAAGGGGTGGCTAAATTTCAATTACGACTTGCACAAAAACATTTGTCATAAGCCATACAGCATAACGAAAATAAATGTTTATATTAATATCGGTTGCAAAGTACTACAAAACATTATGATTTAATTAAATAACATGGGACACTCCTTGAAAACTTCCTCGTACTCAGGAAAGGGGATACATTTTCGTGAACTGATTTGATTAGAAATACGATTTTCTACTTGAATATGAAATTTAAACTTATGCAGAAATTCATGAAATGGTGGGATGTCCTCATTAATCTTCTTACTGAAAATATAGTATTTCATATGAAAAATTAAAAAAATTGTAGGGGTGCTTTAGTAAAAGTTTATAGCCAAAAAACATCTTCTTTCTTAAAGAAGAATTGCCAACCCAGAATACCCTGCTCCACGTCTAAAGTAAAAGAACAAGTAACCCGACATTCCCAGAAAAGATGATCAATTGTTTCGGCTTGTTCGCCACAAAAGGCACCCCAAGGGTTTTCTGTGATTTTAATTTTATGACGTAAAACGTTAGTACCCAAAATTCTGTGGAGGAACCTCTATTGAAAATATTGTAACTTAATACTTTCCCGGATAAAAATAAAAGGGATTCTAAAAATTGTTTTCCAGCAATTTGTAAGTTCCGTAAAGCTGTTATTCCATTTCGTACAACACGTAGGAGGAGAGTGTATTTTGGCTATTAGCTTCTTGTAGACATTTCGTGACATGCCAGGGACAACTGGAGAAACATTCTCCCTGTAACTGTAACTCTTCAAGAAACTGGTAAAATCTGAATGCTTGCCAATCCAACTTGAACCTCCCCTCCCTTCTCGCAAAATGCCTAGCTACTCTACTGTAGAAACATTTCTAGAACAGGAGAAAAAAATTAAGGCCAGATGTCCTCCCCCACTTACCCAAACATCATTCAACACCAGTTGGGAAGAAAATAACATTTAGGGGTACTGTCATTGATATTTAAGGATTGGTTCATCTAACTACAGAACCAATATATGAAATGTGTGTTGATTTCCTCCATAGTTGAGATCAGAAATCAATAAGGTGTTTGCAATCAACTCAACCAAAGAAGGGCAGAGGCCATAGACGCAACTGATACCTAATCAATGGGGTTTGATAAGGGCTAGGGGTTACCATTGGGGTAGAGTGAATTGATAAGTTGGATTAAACTGCTTTCACTAACACCCATCTGATAAAGTTTACTCTGGCTTCTTTAGAATCGATTGTAAGGAAGGTAATACGGTTAGACATACCAAATGTCATATTCTCAACGATATTGACATACTAAGGTGTCCTTGGAGGTCATGCAAAAACAACTAATTTGTCCATCATTTTCGTGATGCTCCTATGTACTAAACTTTTAATGAAGATCTCCCAGGTGAACGTTGAGGATCCCAATATTAAGGAAATGCAATTCACTCAGAAATTGCTGTTAAACATTGTGTTCGCAATACAGAAACGTTCACTAGTAAGGTGTCGTTAGGTTTTCATGTCGGAACAGTGTTCAGGGAGAATTGAACACGCAACACAATGGTTATCAAACACCATTCAAAACGAGGCAATGTGTTCAATATTTCCCTCATAATGTTAAGAAAACAATGTCCCTTACATTCACTGATAGTTTAGTCTTTCGGTGTACAAGTATTTCGAAACAATCTTGAAAATCAAAAACATTTGTTAAAGACACTGTATCGTGGAGCGAAACGGGGGCGGCAGCATCTTTTTGGAATTGTTCTGTTCTCCTTCACGCATCAAAAACTGTTACAGCGCCATCACCCTCCTTAGCCGTGAAAAATGTTCGTGCAATCGACGGAGGGAAGTTGAAGCATGGACGGTACTCATTCGGGTGATGTGGATTTCTGCAAGACATTTGCAAATACCACATACAACGAACAATCGTCGGCAATAACAAGAGAAGTCGGCGAGGGCAACTTTTCCCAAAATTAACATGAGATTGACGGCACGACATCCAGGGAACGCTTTATCAGCTTTAATTAACGAGTAATTTGTGATGTTTAAAGCTGCGAGAAGGTAAGGAAAAGAGATAAGAACAAATACGATGGCAATTAGTAGACATTGACAGTAATTCTGCGAAAATCCTTTGCTTGGCGATGTGTAGTATTACATACGTGTATATGCCATACAAAATTGAACAAGGGAGAAATTTTCCCAAGATTATGGGCACAAATTCCCAAGGTCCGATACAGTACAGAAAGAAACAAATTCAACTTCCATCACGTTGCATGTGGATCCTTGTTATTTTATTGAGTGTATAATTAATGCTACAGTAGTTTCTACCGGGATACACCTTCAAATTAAGGCTGATATATCTTAAACAGCTGTGAAAGGGACAAAACTTTAGTCATTGCTAGTATGAAATTACTTCAAGCACAACACTCTTTGTCCTACAATTGAGTTACATAGTGTTATAGTAAAATATATCCCACAATTAGAAAGACTTGTGTGAATTGACAGATTTCAGACTACACTCTGATCACATATGATGGCCTAGCTAGCTCGACAATTGGCTTTTCACCCCCTAAATTAGGACAAAATCAAAAAAGATTAGTTGTATGGTGCACAAAAGTTTAGGAAGGGTTTGCTTGATGAAAGCATTATGTACAGTATGATTAGAAATAAACTGGACTGACCATGTTCAAAGGATAAGAATGCTATCCAACCAGCTCAGTACTGTTGTAATAATGCCAACAATTTCCACTGAATGCTTAATTGACATGTGACAGCAAATTGCATCTAGGGATAGTCTTGCCATGATGGTTGTCTGAAACAGTCCTTCCACACCCAACCTCGGGAGAACATAGTTTAGTAGACCAAAGATTTTAAGACTTTTCAGGGTGCTTGCTATAATCCATTACCTAACCTCATTTTTAAACATCAGGGTATTAAATAGCCCTCAAACAGGTCTATGTCATCAGTTAAATGGCCTAATGAAATTCTCTACATGTAACAGAATACACGTGCAGCCCTGTTAACTAGGGAATGGGGGTGGCAATTAGAACTTCTCTCCACTGATACCCGAAGTGTAACTGAATATAAGTCTATCAATCATTTAAAGCCCCCCCCCCTTACCCTCCAAATTAGGAAAAAAAGGTTCTAGCTACCCCACCTGACAAAGTTTTTCGTCAAACTATGTTTGCCACTGCTAGGCTTCTTTAAAGGGTGAATCTCTTGATTCCAAATGGTTCCAGCCAGTTCTGGTAAAATGGCTAACATCTAGCTCCTCAAAAAACACACAAACTTTTGTTGCTAAGAGACTAACCCTGTCAAGTAGCTGTCATGTTTAATAAAACAGAACAATTGCAGTGCATGCAACTGCCTGTTGTAATGAAAGCATTAGCTCCCTACTGCTAGCGTACATCTCTCATGTTTCATATGCTATTTTGCATTTTAATTAACATCATATGAAATAAACATCATATTAATCCAGGCCTGTGTCAGTCATGTAACAACTCAGTAGCCTCTGCCTGTCACAAGAATCTTCAGTATGGCTATATGTACATAGCATGAAGTAAATTAAAATATCATACCAGAGTAATCTAACCTTCGAGAGTACAACATTTTCAACAGTTTACTCAAACTAAAAGGTTGTTACTACATGTGACATATTACTTATTTATATTATGCTCTTCTTTGTATCCTTGAAGGCACTAGCACTACAGGAACTGCATCAACTTTCTGGAAAAAAAAATCACCTACAATACCTACTCTATGGCAGAACTCATGCATGGGAACCTACCATTATCTTCTTGTTAGGCTGGAAGGAAAATTGATGTCTTCTCTTTAAAGAAGAAAGTGCAGGCCAGGTCTGTATGGTGGCTTTGAGAACTACATCTCCACTGCAAGCTGATTGCCTAGAGAATTCAACTATTCAAACTTGCTTCGTATGACTGTCAATACTTACTTAATGCAATATTCCGAGACTGGGGAAGTCGGCCGGTGTCATCATGTTAGGATAGAGTGACAGGAGTGCAAGTATAGGAGTGGAAAGGCCAACCAGAAGTACATTGAGATGGGAATTTCATGTCATGATATCAGTGACAAAAAATGAACTTGTAGACCCAAACTATGATGCAAGATATATCATGAAAGTTGCATGAAAGCCTCGGATTCCTATACATTTTAAAAACTTCATTTACAAAGATGGTAGTAGTTTTCATTTCACTTGAAATATAAACTTTTTTTTAGAAAAAACAAGTTTTGGTATCATTTTTGAAGTGAATTCATAACAACATGCAAAATAGAAGAGTTATGTTTTGTTTGGGAATTAATCATAGTGTCTACTATTGTAAAAAAAATAAGTGCTTTCCACTGTCATGCTTGTTGATCAAGAAATGTATTATGGCATGTTGATGGGAAATTTTAAGTGTAAAACAATAAAGTGAAACAGCTGGTACAAGATTCCAGTAAGAATATGGTACTCTACCTGATTTTCATCTTTTCTTTTATGTAATATTTCTGTCAATTGACTTTTTAGGAGTTCCAGTAATTATTATAATTTTGTCAAAAATCATTTAATATTACTATGAGATACGAGTGAATTACATATTTCCTATACCTTTACATATGTCTTGAAGACTAGTTGGGTCAGGCTATTCACTTACAGAGGTAGATCAGAAAAATGATGGGGTATTTACAGGATGTAGAGGAATCTATTTCCAGTGGTTTACAGCAGTTATGGTAGTGTTGTAAATTTGCATTCTCTGGAGAAAGGACCTGTAGCACAGATGTATAGCCTACCTACCATTTCTTTTGAATGAGAATAACAGTGGCTGTTTTGATGATTTTGAGTTTGCAATTAATGAGCTGTTCATTCTCATATAGAATCTAGCATGCACCTAGTGTATTTTATTAGCATTCTGGACCAAAATGGGGGGGGGGGGAGAGGAGGAGGGGGAGAAAGGAGGAGATGATACTAACCATACACACTGTCCTGCAGGTTGAAAGGCTGACAAGAACTAGTCCACCTCCTTTTTGAAATTTACAAATCCACCCATAGAAAATGTATGGTCAAACTTTCAATAGATCACATTCCACTTTTTCTGAAGGGCAGCAAGTTTTTACATAGTTTTCAGACTTCAAAAAGGATCACAATGAAGCCCTATTTTAAAAGCTGTGTTCTACACACGCTAGTACCTTCTCCGATTTGAACAAGAACACCAGCCTAGTGCACCTTTGCAGTAGAAGTTCAGCAAAGCTGAACTGAGTTTCAAAAGTCTACAATTACATACAACTTCATTCTTCATGAGAAGAAACTCCCCTTAGCTCATTTGCAAAAACTGAAGTACCCAAGCAGGAAAAATAATAAATCCTGAGAGCTAACACTGCTTTTGTATACAGTGTCATAGAAGAATAGGAACACAATGCCTCTGTTGTGCTGGTTACTGGACATTTCCTGAGTAGTTTCATGGATCAATGCACACACACAATACCCCATTGAAATTGACTTAATCCATCTTTCCTGCCATGTGCCTGCTATGGCGGGTACCAAATTTGAAAAGTAGCTAAGGGGCTTTTCCTAGCATGTTATTGGGGACTTCTACTTAGCAGTAGGGTGGACCTGGGTGGACAACGCACAGGGGTTCATGGAGAATTCAAACACCTCAGAGCTTGTGTGTGCAAGGTTTCATTCCTATCCCATACCCCCACCCCCACCCCCACCCCCACCCATGAATATTGGAGGTAGAGGCTTTTAGAAAAATGAATTTGGGTACCCCCTTGCTGTCTAGCTTCCCCATGCATCTAGAAGGCTTTTTTATGCCATTGATTGAGTACACAACTACTAGTACCCCAAAAACATTGATCAATAAGAGTGGAGTAATTGTTTCAATTCATATCAAAATTTAACCAATTGGTACTGATCTTCATGTATATAAAGTGCTATATATTCCTAACTATCTTTGCGGATATGCTCAGTACATTTCCTTCAAGTGTAGCAGTGCTGTTTGTACAGTATGCAAGTGCACAAACTGTATGCATGCAATTTGCACAAATATATTTTCTCCTGCTTATGACAACAACTTAATTCTGCATCATCCCTCCATAACTAAGAGCAAACAATGATGGATGCTAGGACATATATGAGACCCATCGAAGCAGTGCCACAGTCTCTAATTTAAGAGGCACCATGCATGCACCAGCATGCACCATTTACTACCAGGCTGGTTTCTAAATGGCACTCAGGTGGGGGCACATAAAGTACTGCACAATATCACATATAAACAAGCTTGTTGATCAGGTGTAGGATTAAACGAAATTAGTGGAAGAGAGCTGATAAAAGAGTTCTCATGGATTGCTACATGCTTGAAGTAAATGTAATCAAAAATTTTATTCAAGTCATATTTGGTCCTTGGGATGTTGGCATAAGGTACATGAATGTGGCAACACAGACCCACGTCATGAAGTACTGAACCTGAAGGAAGTACTGTTCAAGGAGTGATATCAATGTTTCTGCACAGATGGGCAATGCTTACAGTATCAAGTCCTGATTTTACAATTGCTCTTATTCAAAATGAAACACAGGGATTTGGTTTAACCCATTCATAGAAAATTTCAAGATTGGAAAATTTCTGTGTCCCACTAACCATGGCGAGGGCTCCAAACATGATGATAGCTAGGAAATGTGTATTTTTAGCACAAATAAAATTTACACTGGAAATTAAATGTTCGTCTATAAAAAAAAAAAAAAAAAAAAATTTTCTTCCAAATTTTCAACAATTCTTGGCAAGGAGCTTCCCATTTTGCTGGTTTTTCCACTGGCACCCTTGCTCATGGCATATTCAAATCTAAGAAAAGAAACATTTTGATCATTTGCACAAGAAGTTTAAGAAAACACATTTGATCAGTGCAAGTGTAGGATATGTATCACAAGCTTGCTCCAAGTTCACAAAAATTGAATTAAAAATCTGAAAACTTTAATTGCATATATTTTGAGCATCTGAAGAATTGATTTAATAATTTTATCACAAAATTCTACTTCACCGTATTAAACATAAATTTATTTGAAACATTTTTTTACAGGATATCTTTTAAATGTGAATTAGGGTCTACTTCTGGAGGTACAGTAGAATATTCAAGCTAGGCCAAGTCCTCTCACTATTTCATACATTCTCCCAACCTTTTTAATTCTACCCACCCACAGCTGTTTAAAACTTTTCATTGTGCAGACACAATCCTGGTCTACTGTTTGAAGGGTATATCATCAAAGTGAGCACACAAAACCCTGTTGAATCAGACTGCACTCTCTGTCGGAATATGAGCCACTCTGCATTCTTGAATTTGATATCACAGATCAGGATGATGCATGGCTATTTCTTACACAGTACAGTTACTACAAATAAATAATCTATAATTATCAATCTGAATATCCTGAACATGCAGTTTCAAACTTCCACTTCCTTTGGCATACCAATGTCTCTATTAAACAAATGACTTAAACACCTTTTGAAGGGTTCCTGCCATCATTGAAAACCTAGAAAGTCATGAAATTTGAAAAAAATATTTTCCAGGGCCTGGTAAAGTTTTCCAATTCAAAAAGTTGTGTTAACCAAGTCATGAAAAATTCATGGAAATTTTCACAAATTTTCATAATTTGATGTAACAGCTTCCCCCCCCCCCCATAAAAAAAAAAAAAGTTCTGCAAATTCTTTTAATATTTGGTCCTGGAAAAGTGAAAATTTAGTTTCCAGAAATGTAGGAACCCTGCTTCAACTTATGATTCATTTGAAGCTTACAAAAGACACATGCTCCACTGAGTGCACCAAAAATTGTTCCTATATTCTTGTTGTCTTTATTGTGCATGATATGATAGTCCCATTATTTCTTTCATGCTTTTTAGTAGCTGGAATAAAATTCAGACCTAAAGTTTCAGGTATAGCTGATGTTATTTATAACATATAAATGAAAGGCTTCAATACAGTTACAAGCTGGTTGGCAATACTGTTCAGGTATCACACCATCTTCCTATTCACAAAACTTCATACACAAAACACATTTGGCCAATAAAAATTGCTTTTGTGATGTAAACCATTAAATGGCAAGCAAGGCAAGCAATCTTTCCAGTATTGATGTGGTTTTCTGGGTTCTGCCAGGTTACTCAAAATCATGCATAAATCCATCCTGGTTGGGAAGTATCAACCAGGTGCCTTTTACACCCCAATTGTAGCTGAGATTTTGAATCTTCAGTCCAGTTGAACGTGACACTGTACATGACTAGCATATGCAGAGGTGAACTTGACAACTTTGGGTGGATCCTTGGGCTGGTCCTCCTGTGCCAAAAAAAAAACAGAATAATATATGAAATGCCCACAGAAATATTTTTGCTCTGTCTGAGTTTTGTTTCCTTGCTTACTTGAAATTTTTCTGGATTGCTTAGTAATCTGCATTGGTACTTCTTCAAATTAAATGTAATAAGCAGGCTCAGCTGGAACTAGAAATGTATGAAAAACACTTATAATTTTTTTCTTTATTCTCGTCACAAGTTCCAAAAAGATGAAATTGTTCTCATATTTCTCACTTTCTTGAAGAGAGAGCAACTCATAAAAGATTTCTTTCAAACTTGTGGTGCCAAAACTTGATTAACTGGACAAGGCCAGAGCTTCAGAGGTGAGGTTGGTATTACTGTCAGTGGGTCTTGGAACTGGGGATAGGCAATACTACCATTCCGGAAATATTGTGAGCAGAATCCAGATCAAAATGGAAATTCAAAAGATATAACAAAAACTTGATATTTTTCCATCAGGTACAAGGATTCTCTTTTCAAAGAAACTGAAACAAATGCATAGTGAATTTACCTAGATAGTCTACTTTCATGTTTAGACTTGACTGCTTCCTCCCACATTAAATTGTCTGCCTCTGCCTCATCAGTGTCATTTTCATTGTGGCAATCCAGAATCTTCAACTGGACTGTTGACAAATTTAATAGATTTTACTGCACTTAGATCTGTACTTCAAGTCGCCTCTTGTCCAAGCAGGCAATAATAATGGAGAAATTAGCAAAGTTTGAAAACTACATTTTATCCTTTATATCATATTTTGAAGATAAATGAATGAAGGAAAAAACTAACAAACTGACAAATGCAAAAAATTTGCAACTTGGGTAAAGGTATTTTTTATCCATGGATGTGTTCATGCCAAATGCAAATGGTGAATGTTCCTACCATGCAGTTTCATGATACTGTTTCAATCTAGGGAAATCTCAGATCCTCTTTTCTGCCCTGTGATATCAAAGCATGATTAATGAAAAGCTTATAGGGCAAGAGCAGTCTCCCCAACTTGAAGTAGTGTAGTAGACTCTCCTGTTTCATGATTGGCTCTTCACGGTCATGTGCCATTTTTGGGGGAGTCACTGCTTGGTTTACCTAGAATATGTAATATTGAAGTCCTAAAAAATTATTAAAGATACTTTTAAGAAATTAAGAAAAGTGAAAAGAAAATTATCAGCTTTAGCCTTTGCTTCGAAATACAGTAAGTTTGTGATGACTGTTTTTGCCTTTCATTGTGGAAAAATGACAACAGCAGTCATGTACCTTGGAGTAGTATGGTTAAAATGGGAAGACCCAGTGATTGCAGATCTGCCAGGACTGAGCCTATACAGCACATTAAAAAATTACAAAACAAATTCTGTTTAACAAAGGATTTTTTCTTTCCTGGTCAGCTTTTTGATGTTAATATCCGACATTTCAAAAGCACGTTGGAAAGCAGGTATATATGTTTTGCAAGCATGTGACTGCATTTGAAAGTGGTCAATCAGTTATCACTAGAAAAAAAACTTGCATTTTCAGAATTAACACCCAAAGAAACAGATTGGGTAGTATATATTGTTGGAATAATAGATAAAATAAGTAATAATAAAAAAACATAGGACTTCTGACTTCATAAATCCATTTTGAAATGATGAGAGTAGCCTAGCTAGGTTAAAAAATAAAAGGAAATACAACTACTGTGAGTAGAAGAGAGATGCATATCTGACAGTCAAGCTACGGTACTGTACTCCAGAAGAAATGCTTACTGTCATGAAAATAGTCAAAGCTTTAGAAATTTATGAACAATTACAGTAAATATAGCACCCCCTCCCACACTGTGACAAAGACATCACACTTCCATTGCAGAAAGACATGGGGAGACTGTCATCCAATACCCCCATCCCTTTTTGTTTAGGTAGAGGACAAAACAACTCCATGCTTAAATCTTGAATGACCCTTTGTGTTTTTTGGCAATTTATTTTGCCATAAGTGTTCAGTAAACCAGGAGTGCCAGAGAGGTGCTAAGGGGAGTGAGGTGGGACAGGGGATTCATCTCCCAGTTATGATGGATGGTCCCCGCTGTATATGGGAAACATTTTAGGAAACATTTTCCTTTCTTTTCAAGGGAGCATAGATGGGTATGCTATTTATTGTCCAGAAAGTGACAAGTAACATTCCAATTGTGTACTTCCTTCTAATTCTTGAAGGAAATGCAATTGTCCTTTAAAAATCACAAAACTTGAAATTTAATATTCAAACCCAAATCAACATTGAATTTAAAATCCAAATTTTCAATTTTTCTTTCATAACATTTTATTCAAAATAATTCCCAGACAAATCTCTGGGTTTTGGCCACAGATTTGGGTTGCTTGTGCCTACAGTATGAAGGATTTCATCATTCCCTTGGAAAGAGACTGCATGGCACCATGCCGGATGTTGTGACTTATTACAGCACGTACTACAATGCTATAATCATGGGTGAAAAGAGTTGTGAAGCTGAGAAGCTCCTTCCCAGAAAATTTGGACATGTGGAGGAAAATTTCCCTTTTCATGAAAATGCAGGGAGAATTGTGGAAACTTTTACTCTCTTCCTGGGAAATAATGCAACTCCCTTCCTGGAAAATAAATATTTTTTCCAGCCCTGGCTGTAATACATGTTGTAGTTAGATGGAGTTTTACAGCCCAGTTTCCAACCTATTGGTTCAAGTCGAACCGGCCACTGCCTTTTTTCCAGTTGTGGCTCACTGGCTTGTTTTCCCTACCCCACTGCTTATACAGAGCAGCGATCATGCAAAATGGCAGTAGGTTCCTTTTTTAGAGTCTTTGGTATGACTCGACCTGGGAAGTGAGCCTTCTGCGTGAGAGGTGAATGCTCTACCGTAGTACCGTTAGACCAAACACACCGTCTGTGTAATACATGTTGTATAAGGGAATCGTGCGTATAGGACATGTATGATGTTTGTCTGAACTCAATGAAAGTGCAGCTAGTCTTGGGCAATGACTATTGGTTTTTAGTTGAACAGCCATTTGCAATCCTCCCTGTGTTTGGCTTCCATAATTACCTGTAGTTGCTGATGAGGGACAAACTGGCTCTAATATACTGTCATAGTGGCCCTTGACAGGAGTAGATGTCAATGCTGCAATTCAATGGAATATCATATTTACAGCTGGTGATGCAAGTTTGCAGCACAGGATGAACTGTATGGATGATTTTCAATTATTATAACCACACTTCTAACTACTGTAAACTTGATAATAGGGCAAGGTTTGTTTTTAAGGAGGTATCTCACAATTTTCTTCTCATTCCATAATATTGGATATTCAGGCAAACCAAGCAATTAAGTAAATTGCACATTTCAGGAAAGAATATTGTCACTTGAATCTATAGCCAATCATGAAACAGGGCAGTCTAACTACTGTACACTTCTGTACTGTATACTGGGGTGAATGCTCTTGTCTTCAAGGAAGGGAGCACATCATATCAATAGAGCAACTAGCCCAATTTGTAAAGGTAAACTAATCAAGCACATTACAATTATAATTCTGAAAATGTTGGCAACGTCAAAACATTACCATAGTGGGTATATTGTGCAATTGGGAGAAAATAATATTCACTCAGGCTTTGTGGACAATTAATTGATACTGCAACTCGATCTGCATCATTATCAAACAAGATATTGGATAAAGGCCTAACAATGCTCATAAACTGTGCAATATTTTAGTAAATATAGATATAAAGTTTCTAGATAGCAAAGATGAGATTTAACTAAACCCAACATGAACATGTCATGTACAGTATTGTGTCAGTCAACTCAATAAAAAGTTCAAAGTTTAAATTTGCTTTCAAGTACAGTTCAAGTACAATTCAAGTACAAGTTAGTTTTCCTTTTAGTCACCTCTTACAGTAGGCAGGATCAAACAGGCTTTGCCCCTGGAAGCTCTCAGGTTTCAGCATACTGTATCTCTGAATGAAAAATGTAGTCTCTGGAGAGGTATGTTATTTAAATTCTTTTCAGTAAACCCAAACCCAACTCCTTTCTGACCAGCTAACATTTGGGCGGGGGGAGGGGGATTGAGGAGGGCCAAGGACAAAATCTATGGAGGGCAAATGCCCCCTCTTGCCCCAACATAGAGCCACCATTCATGGTGCTAATTAAAGCCGTGAAAACGTTACAACCAATTCTGAACAGCACAAGGTAGACTGTTCTGTGCTATAGTGTTGTGAACCATAGAAGTACTACCTGGAAGTTAGCTGGGAAAACATGCTTTTGGAAATTGAAAGACTTGTTTTAATACATCCTGCAGTTATTTTCACTCTTCTATGGGTGTGACAGCTAGCAACTGAGGTGAGGTTGGTCATTCACTTGGCTCTGTCTGTGTGGCCCACTGCATGTACAGTACTTTGAAGAACACCTGAAAAGTAAATCAAGACTACTTGCAATGAAACAGTATTTTATCTTAGGGAAGAGTGCATATATAAGACTTCCATGATTTCAAATCACATGTCCCTCAATGATTAAGGGGTGGTGTCAAAATTGGTTGTTAAAAGAGTCATAATAATGATGATTGATGATGATGTGAACAATAGGCCCCATTAAAACAGAAAGGGACAAGGGGGGGGGGTTGCAATCTAATCTGTCTAAAGGAATTTTAAATCAATTAACCTATACCGATTACCAGTGACATCAGCAGTGGCTCTTGTATACCCCCCTTATGTAAAAAGTATATTGGGCAAAATGTGTAAGAACATCACAAACACCTCTTGAAAGCAGCACTTTTTAGGAGTAAAAACAACAGCTGGGAAGTACCATTTTATGCAATCTGAAACACATTTCATATATAACTGCGGCAATGGGAGTTGGTCTGAGAAATGAGGTCGGTCAAATTCAAGAGTATGCGGCCCCTGTATGATGTTGGCGCCCCGTCTTTCAAACTGCCCCTCCTTCAGCTAGGGGCTGGATCCGCCCTTGATGTTCATGAGAGGAAACTCCCCTTAGCTCATTTGAAAAATTTGAATTACCAAAGCAGAAAAAAGATAAATCCTGAGAGCTATCTCTGCGTTTGTGTTCAGTGTCATAAAAGAATACAATCACAATGCCTCTGTTGTGCTGGTCACTTGACATTTCCTAAGTAGCTTTATAGATCAATGCACACACAATACTGCATTGAGATTTTCTTAATCCATCTTTCCTGCCATGTGCCTGCTATGAGGGGAACCAAATTTGAAAAGTAGCTAAGGGGCTTTTCCTAGCATGTTCATGTATTATTGGTCTTAAAGAATAAAAAGATGTGATGTTTGAGAGACAGGAACACTCCAAGTCTGAAATATGGTTATGAAACTATTATGGAAAAAGGTGAAAGAATTTATCAATCAGCAGTATACTTTTTCAGTCCGAGAGGAAAATGGTTGTCCATGCGACAACCAACCTGGTTGTCCGTATGGAATTTTTGTTGTCTCAGATATTCTGACAGCCATGAAAATTGATTCCTGCAGCCCAACTGGTTACTGGTAGTAGGCCAACAGTACTTTGGCTTGAACTGAATTTAGAATGCAGATTTCTTATTTCCCTTGTGAGGAGGGGGTTGTGGGGTGGTGGTGATTGAGGGGAAGGAGATCAGCATCAGTTTTCAATTGCACACAGGTACAACCAATTGTTGAATATTTGGTAATTATTTATGCCAAATTGTATATATGAGCATATAAGCAGAATTCAAATTTTTATTGGAGGTGACCCCCAATGCCCTGGTGTATGGTTTGTTGACATTGTGTAAATTCCCCTCTTTCTCAAAATCCTTGATCTGCGACTGAGCCCAAAATCTGCAGATCCAGGTTTTCTTAGGCCACTGATGAAGGCCTACTGTAGTTAACTTTCTATACTATAGCATTGTTCCACACATGGGGGGAAATTTATGATGTACGTACTTGAAAGCCAAGGCCTATATATGGGGCCTTACCTTACATTAGGAAGGCAGTTGCCTTACAACTCTTTTTCACCACATACCTGGAAAACCACTAGTGGCATTTGGATGGGGACCCTCATCACCCTTATTGAATGCTTTCAATAAGCATTCATTATGCCTTCTGAATGTATCATTTAGCATTTGAAGGACTGTCAGTGAGTTGGAATGCTTATTTTCTTCCTCAAATGAAGTCTTCCTTGCATTCAAAATCAGCCTTCATAATTTTTTTTGAAGTCTCCCAAACCTTCAGTTACTGTTTGAATGCATTCATTAGTTTTTTAATGTGTTGGAATGCATTCACACATGAATGATATATGAATGCTTATCAAAGCCTTCATTTCCTTTTTTTGCATTAATCCATATAACTAGTATCAATGCAGCTGGATGTCACTCAAGCATAAGCAAAGTTACAGAAATCAATTACTGGATAATGGCGCCTTGATCCTGCTCACCTGATTGCACCAGATAATCTTCATTTATATTATACAGTAAATCCAATATGCTCAGGCTAGTACAGAACTGTTGTTCTCATCAAGTCTCTTTGGCAAATTACTGATCCAGCAAAGCTGAGCACTTACTCATTGTCAAGTGGACTGTAGGCTAATGAAACACCTAGGATTATCTAAGTGATAGCATATTGTAGGTCTATGCTTTTTGAGAAAGTTTTGAGAAGACAATATTGGGGGAAAGTGCAAACTCCGCGCCAGGCGCTCTGAGAGATCATAAGTGTAAACTATTTGGGGCATGTACATGAGCAAACTGAGGACATAGGCTAGTCACATTTTTCAAGAGTAGTGCGTCTTATTCTGGGGTTAAGATTTTGATGAAGTGGTAAATGTAGTGCTGATCACTTCTGCTGTAACCTGTGCTAGCCCGTCAAAAGCTTTACTAGGCATATAGCTACTAATAAAATTGTCCTAACGTTAGGCCTATGCATACTCTGTACTGTACATAAACTAAACACGCGTGTGGGATGGGTATGTGGATCACTAACGAAACGGGAATCCTGTTTACTTTTTACTATCAGTAACTGAACAAACACATTTCACTTACCTTTGAGCATGATCTGTGAGATGATGTTTCGCAAAATCGCCGTTATAAACAAGAGACTTGTTATTCCCCAACCAATCAACCTGCTTTTTCTGCGGCGATCTAGGCTAACGTTAGGTTGGGCCTATTCCGCGTGAGAATGAGAAAGGGAACTCCGTCTTTCGTTTGCTACTGTATTTTTCTCGTTTGATTTCTCCTTCTCGTGACAACGTGTGCAAACGCTGTCCTTCGATTTTTTCTTTCTGAAGTTCTGAACAGGAAGACATTTTGCTGTCGTAAGACTAAGACTAGCCCCTTCGCTTCGACCAATCTCTCAAGTTCAATGCAGGTTTCCTAGGCCAGTTCGTCTTTTAGAAATTCCCAAGATCACGTCTCGAATAACAACGTATAGCCTCTCAACGTTGAACTACAGTAATGATAGCAGCATCGCAGTCAAACTGATGATTAAAACACAAAACAATTAAGCCGGAAATTTAATACAAATTAGCCACCTTGGCATTCTTATTAGAACTTATTCACATATTTCATAACTAATTAATAAGTGACTTAAAAAAGTCACACAATATTTCTTTTTTCAAAGTGGGAAGGAAAAGAATGATCGAGACGGTTCAAAATTCCCAAGATATTGGGAAAATTCCCAAGGGTCTCTCTGTTGTCACTGAGCAAGGTACTTGTATCAGGAAAACAATCCCTGCTACATACAAATTAACACAGATACTGCGCCTGTTAACGCTCAAACAAGCAAGCATATGTAGCAGTACGCTATCCCACGCAATCGTATGAACTGTTATCATACGGTGTCTATGGGCTACATCCGGGATTTTGGGTGGGATAACAATTTTTTTGAAGGCTGTCCAAATGTCGCCCCCGTTTCGCGCCACGATACTGTGTCTTTAACTCGGCTTCCTGCTTATATAACGACAGCTTATGCACGGCTCATTTTTACACGGCTTGTATGTATAATTGAAGGGAACAATTACCACAGTTGAAAAATACAATCTTACGAAAACTGAGTTTTTGGTGAACATAATAATATGTGTTGATCTTTTCAAGATCCGTCTCACTGAATGATTACATTAAATGGAACCATTGACCCATGGCATCTTCATACAAACGGGTGTGTGGTTTGCAGAACCTTAAATAGATTCGGTAGACAAAAAGAAGAAAGACAAATATGCGAAAACTTCAACATAACTCAAGATGTTTTGGTATTTAAATAGAAAAAGCTTCAACAGAACCAACAATGTATTGATATTAGACATATTTGCAAGACAATCGATAGAAAAAATTGTATCAAACAGTTGTGCTATGGAGAGGTTCCTATTCAAAATTCAACGAACTTTGGTTATCAGGTCCCATAGTTTACACAATACAAAGGTTTCAATACTGTACAATTGACATGCAAATCAATCCAAATTTTCTCATACGTCTTGGGTTAAAATAATGGCGGTGCCGTGTTTTTATGGTTATAAGAGCGCCGGAAATTCCTCTTGTCGTCCTAAACTCATCGCGGGGTTCAAGTTTAGTGCTCTTTGTCAACATGGGGTAGTACATTGCTGGTTTAAAAAGTACTGTGCGAAAAATCAATGGGAATTTTCCCAAGTGTATGGGGGTGCGTCTCCCCCTGTTCCCACCCCAGAGTTGCCCCTCATGATAAAATATGTCTCCCATTCCACTGTAGAGGCATCTTCAGGGGTTTAGTGATCCACCGAAGCAGTAAAACAATGCAATTTCAAAA
This sequence comes from Holothuria scabra, assembly GCA_037179385.1. Taxonomy (NCBI): domain Eukaryota; kingdom Metazoa; phylum Echinodermata; class Holothuroidea; order Aspidochirotida; family Holothuriidae; genus Holothuria; species Holothuria scabra. Next base: position 68,287,442 of record CM074179.1, read on the forward strand.
AAATACACCACGAGATTTCTTTTTTTTAGAGACTGAAAACATGATACCACAACTTTTGCCCATGAGATGTTGTTATAAAATTCTGAATCTGACTTCTTGTTTATCACCTTGCATATTGTTTGCACCTAGCTGATCTACTCTCTCAGTGGATCTATTACATGATAGATGCAAGCTCACGCAATGGTTCATTGTTGATTCAGGTTAGGTAACAGTTAATCCTCTTAGAGGAGCTGCCAGCTAGGGCATGACTTTCAGATAAGATTAACATGCAAAATAACAATCTTGACAACTTCAAGTAAAGACTATTTATTCCTCTATGTTTTTTTTTTTTGTTTTTTTTTACTTACACGCCTTACTTCAACTTTAGACAAACTTAAATCTGAGAAATCCCATAATGCAAACAGCAAAAAAGAAATGCATTTGATGTACGCATTGCTATGCCGAAATACGTTCCTTTTCCATTTCTTACTCTAGATTATAAACAGTGTTGTCATTTCGATTAGAAAATATTAGCTAAAAAGGGCTCCTTTTAAAAACTATAGCTTCATCTTTACTGCTAACTCCCCGTAGCATAAAGTGATGCTAATCATTTGACCCAAACAGAAATAAAATTAGTCATTTTATAACATTCACTGATATCTGTAAGACGTGAAACTCTGCTCTCCTTTTCAAGTTAAATATTTCTGTCCTTCAACATTATTAAACTGTTGCAAATGTACAAGTTGGACAGCTCCCCTTGCCTGTTTCATCGTAGGAAATTCACACATAACATCGTTGTGCTCCTTTAGCCCATGTAATTGTGCACTAATTTGAAGGCAAGACAACCAGCTTCTATTACCTTCACCTTTTTTTTTATATTTTCGACCAGTTTTTGATCCCAGGTTTGCTAGCTATAACAAAAACTTGTACCCCATATATATATCTAACGGGTTACTCGTTCTCAGTTAAACAATGTTAAAGTGCTTAATTGCATTAGACTTTGAACCACGTATATCAATTACCTCTGAAATTGAGTCCCCCACCGGGTTTAAATCGCAGTCCCGTCTGATTCCCGATCATCGTGTGATTTCCAATAAATTGAAAACAGATATAAAAAAACTTGCGTTTCAAATAATTTAGCCTCAAAGCTGGAGCCGGAAGAAACAGCCTGAAGAAAGGGGCAATACTTTTTATTACGTAAGCATTTAACTACATAACTCTAACGTCAAACCCTTACCTTGTGAAGACTTCTACTAATGGCGTTATCCCTTTAAAAGCTAAGAAAATGTACCTATCTCTTTCGCCTAAAAATCGCATAACTACTCCCATTATTGTCAAAGTGCCCTTCAAAGCTTTTATTTACATCATGCAAAGACATGATGGTATACTTTACCCTAGAAATAAAATAATAAATATACCGACAACCTCCACCTCACGCATTAAAAAAATTAAATAATAGAAATAGATTAATGCCTGCTTAAATCATAATTCCGTTATTCGTTGTCGCATGGAATTGTAGAGCACAGCGTGGGATACGCAATTAGAGCTCAGCACATAGTGCACTCCTTTCCCTTGTTTTCGTTAGTACGTTTTTACAACACTAAATCATAAATCTTAGTGACTAGCCAACTCAACAAAAATAGAGGTCTCAATCCTAATTTACGGTCACCGTAGATTCATTGCCTATTTTGTGAATAAACACAGCACACTTCAAACTCTGAACCACACTCAGCGGCATCGCCAGAATTTCACAATGGAAAGGGCGAAAACTATGGGAAAATTATAACGTTTTTGTGTAAAATATTTTGGAGACTTGGTTTCGCAGCGCCTGGAGTGGGGTGCAGGGAGCGAAGTCTCTTGAAGCCTTGAGGTTTTACCAATCTCCGGGTGCAAACTCATGTCAGGAGAGACACATTATGTAATTTGTGGGGTAACCCATCTCCTATATGACCTAATTGTGGGAAAAGACAAAACCTGTGAGGCAAAAGTCCCCTCTTGTCCCCGTTACGCCCCGACTAATCCTTTCGTGTGTTATGTATCAATTAAGAAAGAATAACGTCATGTAATTTTCATGTAAACTCAAATTTTGGAAAACGTGATTTAGGTCAAGATTATCCTGACAATTTGCCACAAAGCGAACACCGAAGCGAAGGTGAGTTCTCAAAAATAGACCTACTTATCTTGTTGCCAGACTAGCAAAGTGCAAACCTTATAAGCCAGAAAATCGATCAATCAATCACTCGATCAAGAAATAAATATTCCGAGTAACTAACTTCAGAGAAAAACTTTTTAATATTATGGCATTTTAAATGTGTTATAATGAGCAAATTGAGATTCTTACTGTATTTATAATCACATAAATTTATTCAAATCAATATTTTCTTGAGGAAACCAAAAAAACAAAAAAACAAAACAAAACAAAAAAAAAAAAAATCAATGGACTTTAATTTTTCATCCTATATTCTCTTAAACCCAAAATTTCTGTTGTTCTTTTCCTAGATCAGGTTCCCAACCTTTTCTCAAAAACAATAATTTACGAAAGAACATCGGATCCTTACCACGTTCCAGGTACTCTGAAAGTCAAACATTCAGCTCTCAATGATTATGTAAATATTAAGCTTCAGAGTTCACGACGCTAACTCCAGTTTCAACTTAGTAACGTAGACTCCTACATTTTTCAGCTCTGTTGTGATTGACACCACCCTTAAAACCTTTCTAAGCAGCCACAGCAAACAAATGCACTTAGAGTGGGAGCAGACACAAAATAAAACAAAAGAGCAATAGAGGTCCCGCCCCTAGGCACCCCCTGCCTTCTCTACCCGCCAGCCTTACGTACCCAGGCCTACAACATTAATATGTATTGAAGAATATTTTCGTAGACCTTTCTTCCTGAGGTAGTGTGTTCCAAGTAATGATTGTTCCATGCCTGAGACTTTTTTGCAAGCCTCTTTATCAACAAAAAGATTATGAAGCTGGTCAGCTTGTAAAATGTGATAACTACGAACGGTCAAGACCTAAAGAAGAAAAGGACCTTGGAAGAAGATCTTTCAAAAAGCTATGGGTAAATGTGACTAAAGTCGTGTTGACTGATCATCGAGGGAGTTCAAAGAGGTAAATAAACGACTCGTCTAATCTTGTGGAGCAGAGCCTGTGACATGTCTGAAAGCCCTGTTTTGAAGAAGACATAAATAATTAGTATAGAATTAGTGGTAATGGACCATACACTTCAGCAATAAAGATAAAGATAATGACGACCTTGGCCATTTTCAAGAGATCAGAGAAAGCACAAGTCCCAAAAAGTATCAATGTGAAACGTTGTAAAATTTAAGGGATGAACACTATTGTTGGATGGATGTTAACAAATCCTACCGATTTTCTGGCATTAAGCGTTTCACTCACAACGGTATAGACATAAATGACGTTTTTTCGTTTTAGATGAGGTCTTAGTTTGTCGTGAAATCTAAAGCTCCCTTCTTTGGAGAAACGACAAGAGTTACGCAGATGACGCAGGTTACGCCACTGTTTCCTTGCTACGCTTATATGGGTTTTTCACCAATACAATACTTCTTGGATGGAGTAGTAGAGACAATTTTTTTTTCCATTTCGTTCGCCACCTACGATAATCGTTTAGAAAGCCACATCAAAGTAGTGGCCCATCGTTGGGAAACTATCTCCCAGAATATCTTCGGGTCGATTGTTAGAGAACGTGACAGCTAAACAAATTTGTGCTATTTTAATTTGTCCTTTGCCTATAGGAATTTAATAACAATTGAAAGGGGAACATGGGGAGCGAGAGACTGCTAAAGTTGGTAAAGTAGAAACGGTTGGTTGTTTCATACAATAAACTTTCTCGTAAACTGCTTTTCCTTTCTGTTTGCTAAGTGTTTGAGCTCTGCAACATATACAACTTAAAAGATTTGGTATAGCATAGGGTCCTCAGAGTGATAATATATGACTTTGTCTCATTGGTCTTCATTTTCATGGTAACAACTTTATTACGAACCTGCATTTTGAAGGCCTCTTTAAACTACAGCTGACACTTATCGTTTGCCAAAGATTTTACATTCTTGAAAGCTAGTCTTTTTTGTTACTATTTTGTCAAGTTATTCTGAAAATGTTGGGAAAATATCTTTGGAATTTCAGGTATCAATATAGTGTAAGCAATGTCTGTGCTTCTTTTTTTCAAAGTTGTGATTGTCACGTGGTTATTATGAAAGAAAGGGAACTTGGCGATAATTTGATATGAGACTAGTACTGGACTGCATTACAGATAGGACTCGACATAAATTTATTTAAGTAAGAAAATTATTACTTAACTTACAACAAATACGATATACTATTGCAATGATCTCCAGTTACTGGGCAGTAGCAAAAACACTGTTCTTACTCTTAAAACATTTAACTTATCTTTAATTTACCTTAGGTTTACAATCACTTACTGCGGTCACTTGTTCATGAGGGTAGTGCTGCCCTCCTTTGCTACGACTAAAGGTGTATTTCGGTGGCGACTAAGATTCCACGCTGTTCGCGGAATTCAGTAGTTCTCTAGCCGAAACAATCGCGAGAAATTCAGTAGTTAGCTTCGAACTCCACCTTGAACCGAGGGTACTTCGCGTAGTCGTCAGGACATAGGCACCGTCTGGAGATGCAGTCCCAGCCAACATGCCCAGCTGGACCCCAACTGGGTTTAAGCTGGGCTACTTGCTGGGCCCCAGCTGGGGCCCATCCGTGTTTGTCAGGTGTTCCCACGTGGGGCCCAACTGGGCTAGCCTTTCCCAGCTGAAGCCCAGCTGAAGCCCAGCTAGGCTTCAGTTATTGAAGCTGGGCACAGCTGGGCTTCAGCTGGGCTTCAGCTGGGAAAGGCTAGCCCAGTTGGGCCCCACGTGGGAAAACCTGACAAACACGGATAGGCCCCAGCTGGGGCCCAGCAAGTAGCCCAGCTGAAACCCAGTTGGGGCCCAGCTGGGCATGTTGGCTGGGGTAACACCTCGCCCCGTCAGGAAACGTAGAGTAGGAGAGCAAAGGTGGAATCGTAACAGGATGTAGAATGACTGCAGTGAGAGTAACTGCTATATACAGGTTGCTGTTCCCCCACCTCGAGTTAAATTAAAATAGTCGGACCAAAATACAGGATGAGAAATAACAGTAATGATTTGAATACGGCACAATTTAAGTTCCAGAAAAATTTGAATTACAGCACTCTTCCGTGGAGTTCAGTACTTAGGAAAATGTGAAAAACGGCACATTCTTCCTGAATTTGAGAAATAAGGAAAATGTGAAGAACGGCACAGTTCCCTAACAGTTCACAGAATAATTAAAATGTGAAAAACGGCACATCTCCTTAAAAGTTCACGAAAAAAGGAAAATGTGAAACGGCACATTAGATTTCCTTTAATACCCAGTTGGCCTAGATACGAAAATGTGAAAACTGCACATTTTCTTAATGCTCCTATAAGTACGGAGACATGTGAAAACTGCACAGCCTTAACTCACGAAACATGTCAACGGTTACCGTCATACTGGTTGAAGGTTTTCCAACTATAATCTGTCCTTGAAGGTCTCAGCAGTTGCAGGCAAGTTTCACGTTGAAAACCATTTTTAACGAGGCTCTGTTGCACCCGTGTCACGCTTTACAGGCTGTCCATTTCGCCATTTTACCTCCCAAAAACAGTAACCGATTATCCTCACCGTCACAACTGTCACAGTACCTCCAAGCTTTTCTTTCTTATCCCAATCCAATCACTCCTCCCTTAAGTTACATGGTCTTCTCCATTCCCGGTATTCCAGACACTTGAGGTCAACCCCTTTTAAAAAAAACCCACATAATTCCCACATAATTCCTGTAGGAAAATGAAAACTTCCTATAGGAATTTGCAATTTCCTATAGGAAGTTACAACTTCCTACAGGAATTATGTGGGATAATATTCAGCCTGTGCGAGTTTCCCACATTCAAAAAGTTGAATTCCCACACGAGAATTGAAATTCCCATATGGAAAGTTGAAATCCCCATGTGGGAAGTTAAATTCCCACATGGGGAGTTCAGTTTCCCATATAAGAACTCAACTCTTCACATGGGAAGTTAAATTCCCCATATGGGAAGGCACAAAATGGCTGTTTGGATTGTGCAGTGAATAGCTTTGAAGGAAGTCTATTGTGATTGGCTTATTCAAAGGCTCTGTCACAACAAAGCCCTTTTGAAAGGAGTCTTTGTATGGTAGATGCACAGTGTTGAGCTGTATAGGAAAGCAAGCAGTGTACCAGTTTAACAGTGTGTTGTATACAGCAGTCAGCAGTTAATAGTTAGCAAGCAGCAAGAGTGGATGCACACTGTGCAGTTGTAAATTTGAGTGGAGGCTGTGGACTTTATATGTGCTGAATACTGTTAAGTAAGTGACTAAGTCTGAGTGCTGTTTTGTTGCATGGACTTAGATATTTTTATAAGGTGTAGCCTCAGCAACTGGACTCTCATATTCAAAACACATGCAGGCAATGGGATGTGCTGTTAAAGGAATCAGTTATTGTGTTGCATACAACTTGAAACTGGGACAAATTTCAAACATATCATTTAACTCTTAAACAAGCTTGCATCTAGTGGACTTTTCTTGTGGACATTCAGCAGGATTTTGCACATGCCTTTGTCGCAAATTATTCTGAAGAAGAGACTGCATGCATCAGAACACATGCAGGCAATGTGATGTACTTTAAAAGGAATCAGTGATTGTGTTGCAAACAAACTTGGATGAATTTAAAACATATTGATTCTCAAACCAGTTGCATCTAGTGGACTTTTATTTTGTACGTGCCTTCACAAAATATTTTGATGAAGAAACAATCGTGTATCCAGTTTGGCAAGAACTTTAAGGTGAACGTTACATTTAAATTCAGCCATAAAACTCTTTTGGACACACTTTAATTCATAGGAACATTATACTGTGACTGTTCACTGCACATGTATACAGTAGTGTGCCTGCAGATGATGATGAATGGAAAATAATGATGAAGACCTGAGTACATTGAAAAATCCCCCTTCAAGAATATGGTAGAACCCAGTATGGGAAGGGATGACCAGCATGTGGGATTTATGTGGGAATTTGTCCCACATTCATGTGGGAATTAGGTGGGATTTTTTTCCCACATGCCCAAAAACCCACATAAATCCCACATGCTGATTCCTGTAGGAATTATGTGGGATATTTTTATAAGGGACGCTTTCCCCTTTTGTCGTCCTTAACATAACCAAATTAAACTAATCATACGCAAATTTAAATTTCCCGCCGTACGACTAGATTACGCGACGCCACAGCCAACATACACAAACAATTAACTCTTGTGCAGGTCAGTCAAGTGTTTACTACTCACACCAGTGGACCTAGGAATATAAATACAAAGGTCCGTAATCCCTGAACCGTGACTGACATCGCACTCAGTAGTTCATGAAAACTGTACGAAACTCTCGACTCATGAATAGTTATAAGCTATACTTGTGACCTGTGACAGTGATATCTGGTATTACTTACTTTATATTGACACGTTACAGTGCAAACATACGTATTTCTCAGACACTTCTTAAAGTCCTGTGTATATTTTATTGTTATTTCACTATTTGTTTGCCAAAGGAAAAATGTTCACATGAATTAGACATAGTCTGTTTCACATCATGATGCGTTATTCCACAAATAACTATTCATTTCATTTTAAGATCTCACACCCCTTATAATTTCCCCATGGACTTACACACTAAATTAGCTCCCTTTCGAGGCACCCTTCAAGACACCTATCACTTGATAGCTGACAAGTTTGCCTATCATGGCACTGCAAAATTTCCCTACCATGACCGTTTAGATTTTGAGCTAGAAGGACTTAGAGTTTTTGTAGGGTAAACCCACCCTAGCCTTTTCACAAAAACGGAAAATCTCCGACATTTGACAGCAAGTTTTTAAACAGTCAAAATCACCATCAATCTCACCCAACTTTTCCACATCCACACTCTAGCAAGTACTCCGCTTTCATATTCATGGACTTTCATTACCCAGATGGCAGTTTATCTTGACAAAATTTGGTCAAAACCAGAGCGAAAAGGACCACTTCTTTAAGGGTGTGCACTTGACGCTCTAGAACACTACTCTAATGGAGTAATGAGACCTTAAACAACAATGGATTCCTCTCAAGTCTTTCAAATTACAGGAAAGAAGTAAGAATACTAAACTGCATTACTTCCAATTTCGGTTTGGACTATGCTACTTGCGTTGATTGAAATCTTTATTGTCACTCTGCCGTCTGATAGTTATGAAGGTTTTCCCCATCATCAAAGATGTAATTTAAGAAAAAAGAATTGTTTGGTTGCGTAAAGCAAGAATATTTACAGAATCTCCATCAATCTACAACAAATCATTGTTCCATAATCCATGGCTCAAGATTTCTGTTGGTGTATTGACTGTCATATTATCATTCGTAAGACCGCCCCAAGGAGCGCGCACATCAATGAGAAGAAGTTTTTAGTTGTTTTCATGCATTTTGTTAACACACATACTTCTTTGCAAATGGGTTTCCAACACCGCTACCCAGTATTTTCTTGATAAAGCTACAGGTTCTATTACATTTCAATTATGCTGACCATTCTACAACCATTATCTTCGCAGGAGCCACAAAGTTGAGTGTATTTTTTTAATTCATGTAGGTTTGCGTTCCACGCATAGCTTCAAAATACGATTGCAAATTTGTGAAAAACATTCCTCCGGGCTCGGAAGACACATCCAAATTTAAGTTAGTTTTGAATAGACGTGAAACATAACTGCACAGAGTATACCTAACACCGCCATATGAAAATTCGAAATATTTATTAAAATACCTTTATTGCTTTTTGAAGGCTTTGCTAAAGCTCGAATCAACTATTAAGTTGTATTAAAAGGCAGGCCAATAGAAAAAAAAATGACCTTAATCCAATTCAGATACCGCTGCAAAGTCAGGGTATTATTCTTTCTTCAAACAATCCAGACGCCTTTTTTTTCTACTTTTACATTTACCCCAGGAATATAATAGAAAACATCAAAGAGTTTCAAACTTCTAGAAAAAGAACGTTTCGGATACATTCAGAATGATGAAATAAGTCCTCAGAATGATGATGAAGTCAGCATTTCCCCCACGTTGATTTCACTCCACTACACCGTTGTTTCTAAATAAATAAAAAAGAAAACATTACAAATGACTAACATAGAGGTCGGATTTTATGTTAAGAAAAGCATTTACCTATAACTACGCAAAAGGGCGGAGGACCAAATGTTTTTCTTCTTAACAATTTGTGTGAAAATATATGGTCAAAAGAGTGAAGTTTTTTTTTTTTTTTCAAAATCTACTGAGACGGAAAGCCCGAAAAGTGTACCAGATTCTGTGTACAACATTTGTTGCTACCATACCGCAGCCTTAAGGCCCCCATACAACATCAAATTTTTCGTCAATTATTTGATGTCAAATAATTGATATCAATTAATTGACGACAAAATTGATCGTGTATGGGGACATTGACGGCGAATTATTTGAATCAATTATTTGAAGCAAATATTTGAAGGACCGAAGTTCTGTTGTTATTTTTTGACGGTTCATCCATGAAAGTGACCATCTGTGGGCGAAGCGTCAATATATTGATCAATGATTCATTATCCGTCTGACTGTCGAAGCGACAACATGGGGGACAAAAAAGGAGATATCGAGCACAAATTCTTGCTGAAAGTCATAGCAACTTACGAATCTTTACCAGAATTATGAAAAATCAAATCCGATGATTATATGAATCGACAAGACAAACAAGCTGATGCATACAATGTGTTGCTTCAGAAATAGAAGGAACATATTTCGGAGCGAATCTTGAAGAACTGAAAAAAAAAAGTTCAACCAATTTTTCGACCATTTCCTCCCCCTACAGTATTTCACTTTGGAGCATCCTCCAAGGCAAGAACAAGTGCCAGTGCGACAGATTCCTTTATTTCGAAGACTTTGATCAGAATAAAGATTGACATAAAGTTGAAGACAACATTGATCGTGTGTGGGGAACATCAATTATTTGAATCAATTATTTGAAATCAAATAATTGACGAAAAATTTGATGGTGTATGGGGGCCTTTATGTTTTTGCCACTAGAGCTTCCCTAAAAAATTTTCTTTTTGACCCGAAGGATTAAGACTGTTGAGAGCTCTCTGAATTCTGTTTGTATTACAACTTAACCATTTCGGGAGATAACCTCTTACGGGGAAAATCAATTTTAACCCGATGGGGGATTATTTTGTCATGGGTGGCGCCATTTCCAAATATCTCCCGCGATGCATTGCGATCCTACCGGGTAAATTCAACGGAGATAACGTTCAAAACAGCATTGCGAATTTTATGGATTTCAGGAAAGAGAAATTTGGGCATTTTAAAAATCTCTGTTGATAGGGGAATAAAACAGCTTTGTCACGTTTGGTTGTTCACCACGCCGTTTTGAGAAATTGAGCAATTTTGCTACGTTCTTTGTCCTAAGCTTGATTATAGACTCCACGCAGCCGCAAGTTTTGTACACCATTTTTCACTTAAAGGTGTGCAAGTGGGTCGTGCCAACACTTATGTTTGTAAATACGTAGTTGAAGGTCCATGGTGATTTCGGTGTGTATGTCTAAACTATTACCTCACAATTGAATATACACACATTTATTAAACAATTCGACGACTGAGAAGAGGTAGACACTAAGTGCTCATAAGTATTCATACCGTTGAGACATACAAATTTTCCCCAATCAGGGTAATACTCATTTTCTTCCGAAAGCAGTCATCTCCCGAACTGTTGATGGATCTTTATAAATACTAGGTAGTAAAGTAATAGATCGCCACTGTTTCAAATACACGCTATCTTCAATTGACTTTGGTGTAAGTGTCATGATATTACCAGATAATGTGATGGAAGTGAAACTTTTTTGTAGCAATGATGTAGTGCTTTAGAGGCCTGAAAATGTTTTTCAGATCACGTTGAAAGGAAAATTAAGGTGCAGTTAAGGCCAATTCAGGCCAATAAAGGTGCAATTTGCAATTACAACACAATTTGCACGAACAACTTCGATTATAAGAGAACAATGTCCAAAAATAATAAACCTGTTAATGGTAAATTAAGCATAACGTTTGACACAACATTGGTTGATTAAGGAGATTTCAAAGAAATCCTGAAGAACATGTCACAAAGTGCTCGTGTGATATAAGTCACGATTATTATGCGCTCCGAATGGCCAGTTATCATATAAAACAGTTTACAGTGTAGTGTGTATTTAAAAATATTTTTCAACTGCTTTATTTATTATACATGTTTCAGTGACTTTGAAAAGTAAAATAAGGAAGGGTAAAAAATCTCTAACCATCAAAAAGTCCAGCATTTTGAATTACGAATTTTAAGATTTTCCTTGAATGATTCTGTTTAACTGACAATTTCTGGTGATTTGTACGTGCATTAACTTCCCCTTTACCATCTGTATTTAAGATCATTCATATGTTTTGTTTATTATAAATCGCCCGTCACAAACATTTTTAGGCATCATGAAAGAGTAAATAAAGCCATGTGTATGTTTTGTTTATAATAAATCGTCCGTTACAAACAATGTTAGGTACCCCAAAAAGAGTATATACTCAGAAAATACTTAGTTTGTTCTAAGTTATTTACGTTTTAGAGATGTACCTACATAACCTATGGCTTACATTGGCTTAATTCATTAGTTAAAAACCTAACTCAAATTTTATATCGGCTTTTATAGGGAAATATCAAATTGTCATAAAGTTTAATATGGCCATATGAAGCCAGATATTAATCTCAATACAGGCATCTTGATACCTGATACCTTACATCAAGTTTAATATGGCCATATCAAGCCAGATATAACTTGCAATTTTACACGTAGTTTATGAATGCAATATACCGAGTAAAACCGCTAGTTTTTGGTAGTCCGAGATAATCTGGCATCTTGCAGGGTCTGAAACTCTAAACCTGATTTGCGCAAAATCCCAATGTGGGACGATTGGCTACATTACATAAGTGGATGCTTTATGAAGCACTGCCAATTTAAAAAAAAACAAGCCTTTTGGCTTGCTTGGTCTGTAAGTCAACCGTATTTTTACTGTTAAAATCGGGGTGCTGTTTGATACCCCTGATGAGCTTAATGATTTACTTTCACAAGGTAAGCTGACATTTGAATTGTATTCCCAGAGGTGTAGTATGTTGCTTTGTTTTTGCACCAGCAGTGTGGAGAGGTTGGCAGTGTTTCGGCAACTGTTTCTATTTATCTAGGCCGTGGAACTAATAAAACAAAAATTGTATTAACGTGTTACAACTCTCGTGTAACAAAAATGTGGTAGAATTGTATTGTTATAGTCACCTAAAAGTGTCCATAATCCTGTTAATGAACATTGTTTCCGCAGATAAGAGCCCCACATTCCTACCGGTCTACAGTCATGGACAAAACTGTCGGAGCACTTTACCGTAATGTTCTTTGATCTCAGTTAGCAGGCTAACATACCCTCCCCCCCCCCCCGTGTTAAATCTAAAAGAATGGCTCTCTTCTCTTAAAAACGTAGGAGTGGTAAATATTGGAAAGGGAGGGGGTCTCAGTGCGTTTGGTCCAAGACTGAATCATGGGCAAAACTGTTGGTACACTCTGCCAATATTGTGTAATCTCATATAGTAGGCTAAGATGAACCCCCTACTTTCCCTGCAAATGGTGCGTCTAACAGAGAGCCTAAAATCATAACAGTGGTCAACAATGGAAAGGTAGGGGTGTTCCAACGAGTTTTGCCAAAAATAGAGTTCCTAGTTATAACGACAATGGATAGTTCTACATACCTATGTGCGAGTATCAATACTTGGAACAGGACAGGCGGTACATTGAACGTGGTGGTATGATTGCCCTTTTGTGTTATGAGTGTTATATGATCTGACATAACCGATTTCCCTTCATGAATACGCATCAAATGAACTATAAATGGGACGAGGCATAACGTTCCATAATGATCGTAAGGAAATTGCAACTTTTATTGCATATTTGTGATTCATTTTTTGAAAAGAGAAAACGTGCCGAAAGCTTTGTAAGAGTTGTTTGATCGCAGTATTTCCCCTAAACACACAACGCGGACTGTACTATGCAACACCATGTGGCTAATACCATGTGGCCAACCGAAATGTATAGAGAGCAGTGATCACTTCAAACCAAGCACTTATTGAAACCAGTGAAGTTTAAATAAGCAAAACAGTAACCTTACATGTCTTTTTACGGCCTAGTTAACAAGACAAACGTTCGAGCAAAATATATCTTGAACAGCGTATTTCATAACGTTTATAATTAGTTCAGAAGATGAGGGACCATTAATATCATAGAAAAGGTAATTAGTCGTTGGTGTACAACTTATCTGGCGAAAACACGCCGACGGCATGAGCAACTTTAATTTCGTATAGCGCCGCCTATTTTACCAATTTTGGATTTTGGACCATCCCTTCCATCTGTGACACTTTTATCGCACATCGGAAATATCATTATTCCATTGCAAAGGACAAACCAAACGAAAGTTATTGGTTGCAAATGCTTTTGCACAAGCAGTTTGGAGACGTTGGCAGTGTTTCAGCGACTGTTTCTATTTGTCTAGGCCCTGGAAAAATAAAACCAAAATTTTATGAAAATGTTACAACTCTCGTGTAACAAAAATGTGGTAGAATCATATTGTTAAAGTCACCTAAAAGGTGTGTATAATCCTGTAACTGAACATTTTTTTCGGCAGATAAGAGCCATACATTACTACCATCCTGCAATCATGGACAAAACTGTCTGGAAATTTTACCACACTGTTCTTTAATCTCAGTTAGCAGGTTAACATGAACTCCCCATCCCCAGTTTCAAATATAACAGAACGGCTCTTTTCCGTAAATAACATAGAATGGGTAAACATTGAAAGAGGAGCCGGTTCCAGCGAGTTTTGTCCAAGACTGAACCATGGGCGATATTGTTGGGACACTGTGCATAATTTTGGATAATCTCATATAGCAGGCCAAAATGAACCCCTGCTTTTTCTGCAAATGTTGTGTCTAACAGAGTTTAAAAGCATAACAGTGGTCAACAATGGAAGGGGGGGGGGGTCCCAACGAGTTTTTTCAAAGAATGTAGTTCCTAGCTGTTACTTCAACAAATAGAACTACATACCCATGTGCGAGTATCAATACTTGAAACAGAACAGGTGGTACATTGAAAGTGGTGGTATGATTGTCGTTTTGTGTAATGATCTGAAGAAACCGGTCTCCCTTCATGACTATGCACAAAATGAACTGTGAACATTAGGCTAACTCTTCCGATGCTTCAAAAACCTGGATTTTAAGGCCTTTTTCAGGGTTTTTGCCACTTCATAAATTGCTCATTAAGACTCCCTGGCCCAGTGGACCATGAAATTGCAGATAGTGTGCCTGAAGACTCTTCTCCATAAAGACATAGTGTGACTACATAAGGTAGCTTTGTGCTGTTATCTCAGTGTAGTCAGTCAATGAGCAGAGTGGTCAGTAGGAGCTGAAAGCATTATTCACACTTAAGCAACCGTGAAGGTGCTATATGAAGATCATCGGGCTAGATTTCATCTTGGGGACGAGGCATAACGTTCGGTAATGATCGTGAGGATATTGTTGTTTCATACTGTCCATACTTGTTATCTGCGGCATATTTGTAATTCATATTTTGAAAAGAGAAAACGTACCGAAAGCTTTGTAAGAGTTATTTGATGGCAATATTTCCCCTTAACACACAACGCGGACTATAGGATGCAATACTATGTGGCCAACGGAAATGTGTAGAGCGTAGTGCTCACTTCAAACCAAGCACTTATTGAAAGCCAGTGAAGTCTAAATAAGCAAAACAGTAACCATACATGTCTTTTTACTGCCTAGTTAACACGACACACGTCCCGAGCAAAATACATCTGGGAAAGCTTATTTCATGCCGTTTATAATTAGTTCAGAAGAATAGGACCTATTAATATCATACAAAAGGTTTTTTTTATTATTTACTCACTCAATGAAGATACTACTTTACAAAAAGGATATTAACAATAAACGCAAAAGTCACAGGAGAAAATAAAAACGTAAAGGAAAGAAAACATTACCCCTAACTACAGTCTTAACAGATCATACCATGGCAGCCAAACTTTATCCCATCCCTCATTCATATTTTTATTAAAAGTAAATTTTTGTATAAGGAAGTAATCTTTCAAAAATACCCGCAGACCGTGAACAGAAGGAGTAGACTTTGCTACCTTACTTTTAAAAATATAAAACTTAACTGGAATAATAATTAAATTAAACATTTGATCACGGTTACAGCCTAATATTAACAGAATAACATCATGAGTATCTAGTTCTATTTCTGCATTTACCAAATGGGAGCGGAGAAACTCCCATAAAGAACGGGCATATGGACAATACACAAAAGAATGTACTATGGTATCTAAGGCGTATTGGCATTTACTACATTGATTAGATTCTACTGCGGATATATTATGGAGGTAGACATTTGTAGGAACAAGACGGTGAATAATTCTATACTGGAACCACCTTATCTTTATATCATTGGTACATCTAAAGGGAATAGAGCAGTACAGTGACCACATTACATCTGAAATAATTACATCCAACTTTTCACGCCACTTAAGAAGGGATTTATTTGTTACTGCTGAAGCTGAATTTACCCATGGAATTTATTACACAATAAAAATTATTAACAGGTTCTATAAGTCTGCAGTTCGAAGATTTGAAAAATTCATTCCATGCAGATTTATGGCAGAAACAGGCCCATGGTACTCAAGAAAATTTGAACGTAGATTACACTTCACCTGAAAATCTTCGAAGCTGTAAAAATCACCATTACTTGAAATCAAGTCGTTGATACAATAAATACCCTTTGAGATCCAGTGGCGGTTAAACACGGGATTATCATCAATTCTAACTAAACTATTGTTCCAAATCGGTTGAAGGAGAATAATATTTTTATCATTGACAAAAGTAAGAAGCTGAACAAGATAGTGCTGAAATGCGTAAAATGCGTTTTTCCAAAAAGGATTTAAAATACTGTCACCAGCTTCTTTGAAAAAATAATCTCCATTTTTAAACATATCACCTATAGTGAACCCATATTTACTAAGATACCATGCACTGAAACAATTTTTGCCGTATTGCTGTCGAATAGACGACATACACATGTAACTTTCAGAGCAATAATATGCTTAAAAATATCTATCATTTTCAGACCACCATCCTCATACTCACATATAACCTGCTTCCTGCTAATACGATCCGGTTTATCATTCCAAATAAAGTTAAAGAATAGTAAATTTATTTCATTCAACAATTCTTTTGGTGGGTCAGGAAGAGATAGCAGGTAATAGTTTAAATGAGGTAAAATAATAGATTTTAATACAGTTATTCTTCCTAACGTGGAAATATTCCGCTTTGACCACGTATAAACCAATCGTTTCATTTTTTCCAGAGCAATCGTATAATTAATCGAAATCATTCTAGGTAAATCAGTGTTAAACATAATGCCCAATAACTTAAAGTCATCACCTTCATTCCAACGGAAATTTCCGACCTTCCTGAAAATATTTGAAGAACCTCTTAGAGTGCCAATTCCTACTAAAATAGATTTCTCGGAATTAACTTTCAAACCAGACATATTGCCAAATTGTTCAAGTGTATCTACAGCACTTTTTAACGTTTGGACAGAGCCGTCAAGAAAAAAACGTTGTATCGTCGGCATATTGGGTCATAGAAAAGGTAATTAGTCCTTGGTGTACAACTTACCTGTCGAAAACACGCCAACGACAAAAGCAAATCTAATTTCGTATGGCGCCGCCTATTTTTACCGATTTTAAATTTTGCACCATCCCTTACATCTGTGAAACTTTTATCGCAAATCGGAAATGTCATTATTCCGTTGCAAACGACAAACATACGAAAATTGTTGATCGCAAATGTTGAATGTTAAAAATTATCGATGGGACAAAGAAGGAGATGTTAGGGGATAACAAGAACGATGTATGAAAAGTTTTGCAATAGCCTACATCAGAATTGTGTTTACTAACTCAAAGCACGGTCCAACGTTAAATGAAAAATGTACCACTAGCTACAAAATAAGTAAACAGAAGAGCAGAACGAGAAGACCAACTGACTCGTGATTTAATGATTTAATGATTAAAATCCAGCATGTAGTACCAGGATCTTAACATGCTTATTCAAAATAGTGTTGCTGGGAAGTTAAGTTTTGTTCTTGTTTTCTTTTTAGGGAGTGCACTCTCGACACGCCTTCGGCTTTTAGTTGCATTTCCTACCACTCTCATTTTACCTTCTGTAATTTTGTTGAGCTATGTCATTGTATATAATGGAGTGCGGTGAAACAAATATATGAATTGAAATATATATAATGATAGGAAAATACATATTTTTGAGAACCGATATCCGAGACTTGTCTTGTTTGTGGGTATCCTCTCTTTCCCGATATAACTCCCTCACGTCAATTGTATTCACACATAAAATTATCATTGTGCCACCTACACCTGTTACATATTGGTAACCATGCTCTCTAACTGATTGTATAATGAGGTTTTATCTCTCAATACATGGTTATATATTCCAATGATATGCCTATAGCAGTCTCGCAACAAAGAAACATCAGTGAATCTCGGATAAGTTCCGCGGTGCAGTCCAACAAATACAGAAGTCAATAGGAAATCTTTCTCTTTTAACTAAAAACATTTAGAATAAGTCTAAATAGAGTTAAATTAAATCTGTTCGTTTTGAACAAGTGGCCAATCGAACGTCCGATTGTTCACTAATTCCACTCGTTTAGATCTAATTTTATATATTTTAAATGTGTCGCTTCAAGAGAGTTCCCCACAGTTCTCAGTTATCAGGGTTCTTCCTTGCAGAATTTTTTGAGCATGTTTCCTAACTCATCTCCTTATGTCACTAGTATATTTTAAGCAGGTACTAAGTCTTACCTCCTAAATTCTGACATTTTAACGTCTCTTTACGTACTTCACTCTTTGCCTTTGTTAGTGAAATAGTATTAAAAACTGTCTTGCATACCTTTGTTTAACAATGGTCGGCAAAATTTCATTTAACGTCTAAGATTGTAGACAGAGCAACACAGGTGCTTTGAACATTGTTAGTCGCAATTGATATGATGACATATAATTTGCACTAGAATAAGCTGGGAAACTGTTTCAGGGTCTGCACGCCATGTCTAGATCTATATAAAACAGTAGCACTTTCCAATTTCACGGGTACACTACAACCAGTGTTAACATTGTCTCTATAATCTGTCAGATGGTCTTTTATTAATTTTGCTATAATTACGCAATGGGGGAACAAGGTATTAAACAGCAAATAGACCACAACCATTGATTTCGATGAATACCACAGTAAACAAGATTTATTTTATTTTGTTATCTTATTTCAGCAAGCTCAAAATATTGCCGTCCTCTGAGCACGGACAAAAATATCTATCACTGCAAGTACATTAGTGATAATGAGCAGGTTACTCAATGTCAAACACGCAACATGTAAATCATTTATCTACCGACTTCTCTGTTCTGTTAATATTCAACTATCACCTATTAAGGTTTGACGAGTTTCTCTTTCGATTTCGTTAAGAATAATAACTACAATAATTATAATAAAAACAATTAACCTTAACTGAGGAAGTGCAAACGGACGAGTACCAGCCTCTCTTTTCATGAAGTTTACATATGCACGTAGATAGTTTCAAGATATGTTGTCTGTAACCTTAGTTGAGCTGACCACTCTAAAAATTCATTCCGCTTCTAATCGTCCGGACTTTTGCGCAACCTGTGTTCGAGGTAAGGGTTGTTCAAATTGCTATGCTGTCTCAAAGTTTAACACAACTTTTTGACGTACTTTTCATAAATGTAATGACTTTTGACTATATTGAAATTCTTTGCTTGTTACTTCAATCAAACTTTTTGAACACGCAACCATTAGCGTGAGAATCGTCCTAAGCAAACTCTTGTAGTTTTATTACTTTATTTTTGGCTTTCCTTTTTTCTTTCCACTGACAATACTATTTGAACAAGTTTATATTTATAATTGTTGATAAACAAAAGTAATAGTTTTCAAGTTTTCATAAAAGAGAAGAATTAACACTCTTCTCGAACCGTTTTGCTTTCCGTTACATACAAATATTTTAAATTTATTTCTACAAGCTTCCTTGTTTGCGATGAGTTTGTCAGAAAGCTTCCTGTTATTTTCGTTTAACCTTTTCGTATCACTTGCTGCCTTTTAGTGATAATACAAATACACACTTTTAAAATGCAACCAGTTAGAGTGTATATATATATACATATATAAATATATATAAATGAAAGAAATGTTCCCATATGTCCAAAACGTAATCGGTTCTCCTCCATACTATATATACGTAAGAAATAAAGTTCAAAGATGGGAGATATGAAGTCTTGAAATCTACTCTGAGCTGCACTGAAGAGACCTAACAAGGTCGAAACAGTACTGTCTGCAGATATATATATATATATATATATATATATATACATATGTATATATGTATATATATATATATATATATATATATACATATATATATATATATATATATATATATATATATATATATATATATATATATATATATATATATATATATATATATATATATATATATATATATATATATATATATATATATATATATATATATATACATACATATATATGTTCGAAGGGTCGTGAATCTTTAACGAATATCAACCGTTCTCACAAGAGATTCGGATCCTTTAGTCCACATCAGTATAAGTTTATCGTTTGCTTATTTCTAAGTTTTTGGTTTTATTTGCCGTTGGAAGAGCACCCGTGTTGTCTCCTTTTCTGCCTCCTACGCTTTCGCATGACTAAAACAGTACGATAGTTTTGCTTCCATGAGAATAGGAAAAGTTCCAATATTTCACATACTTCATGAGATATTGCCATTGTTTTATTAGATATGTATAATGAATTATGAAACTACTGACTTTTGCATATAACCTCTGTTATATTTTGTTTTCCTTTATATTGACTTATATCATCATTAATGTTTCAAAAATAGAGTTTAAATGTATTGTAAAGTCTTCTGTGTTGCAAACGTAGCATTTTTCCTCAAGAGTAAAACGGTAGTTGTATGAAATCATTTTTGTGTTGTGCTCAATCCAGGCATGCCCGGATGATCCCAGGGACCTGTAGACACAGTTGGCAATGAACTGGAGGGTACAGCAACGAAGAGGGTGTTCTGTCTTTCACTGCTAGTTCATTCTATGGATTTATCAAAATCGTTTGTGCTGAGAACATTTCGATAAAAGGCTTCCTCCAAAATGATGCACCTAGCAATAATTTTACGTATAGATTCAGATAACATGGAAAATTTACGCCTTTAGTGATGTAAATTTTGACAAGTTCAAGTTTAATAAGTAGTTATAAGTAGAATATTCAAAGGAGGCAAAAGCTCACAATAACTGCAGACTTGTTTTAGATGAATGTCTAGACAGTGGGGCTTTAAGACTGTGTTCTGTGGCATCAAACTTTCTTGGGAAAAGCTCTTCTATGAATCTTCTGACTGTTGCCGTTCCATTGTTAAGAAATTTAGAAAGTTAAAACGTGGAGGTGAAAGTTGAAAGCATACACTTTGTTGCAGTGGCAAAAGTGCTACACTTCACTTTAGTGATACTCACTTTCATATGCGTTTTCCTATCTCCAGTGCGTACTTCCTATATGCTCCAAATTCACAAAACCGGCTAAAATGTTAAATACAAACCAATGGGGAAATTCTATGAGAAGGGAGAAAAGGTTTGAATTAGCGCTAATGAGGACTGTCTTTACTATTCGTTTAAAACGGGGAGGAGAGAGTTTGTTTTTCGATTTATTCTCTCACAATTGACATTCTGAATCACATTTGTACATTTTATTACATGGTAATGGGGGTTGCCAAGGTTTGCACCTGTGTGACGTTTGTTACTTGACAAATATTCAGAAACTTATGTTCATCAGTGGTAACAGAAGATAAACGTTTCTTCTAACCATACAGACTTCTTCAAAGCTTGTATATACTGGTAAACAACTAGTTAAGAATGTATACAACACAAAGGTTAATATGCACTGTGGTTGTCCCTTTAGACGGAAGTACTTTCTCTTTTAGAGAACTTTCCTTTCTAAAAAAAAAATCATGTAAGATTCCTCGGTAATAAGTCATTACCCTGTCGCTGAAAGGTTTCATTTTTTTTTTCTTTGGCTGGTTACTGCTTCTTTGCTATGGGAGCTTCAAAGATTGCATAGGTTTTTATTGCCTAAAATAATGTGAAAACTGTTTCCATTGAAAGTGGATTTACCCCCCCCCCCCACACACACACACACACATTTCCCTTATATTATGGAGGCCCCAGATGTAAGTGAACAGGTCAAAAGCATTTTCTTCGATACGGAGCTGAAGCCACAACGAAGGTTGAATAAAATGCAGTAGTTCCCTGTCTATAATCCGATCAAACTCTCCCAAAGACTTTAAAAGTGGAACATACTGCCGTTGTGCGTGATGCCGGGAAGAAGCAAATAGAGTATAGAAAACAAGCCAGTGAGCCACAACTGGAAAGGGGGCTGTAGCGGGTTCGACTTGAACCAAAAGGTTGAAACCTGGGACATAAAACTCCATCTAACTAACTAACTAACTAACTAACTAACTAACTAACTATTAAACTCTTAGCAAGTATAACATATCACGCCACACTTTGGTCAATATAACTCTGTTGATTGTGCATAAAGTATTTTTGTAATTATGAATCTCGAAGTCAAAATCAGACAGTATAGGATTAAAAGGCTAAACTAAATTTTTCAATTATTAGCCTCGAAGTCAATATCTGAAAATGTATTTTAAATTTACCCTACCGATGAGCCTAAATGACGTATAAGGGAAATACAATATTTTAAGTTATTTTACACGAATAAAAAGTGCATCAGTTTGTTTGTTTAATTCAACAGGAGAGTTGCAATAACCCAATTCTTTTGATCGGCCTCTTCAGCTAATTAATATTGATGACTGCAAATAATAAACTTAAAAATTCCCAAAAATAAGTCGTCGAAAGTTTACGTGTATACCAGAGAGATAAAACTCTTTACCTCTCCTTACATCGCGATAAAGCACATAGTTTTAAAAAAGGAACCCTTCGAAAGGCACACTTTTCCCTTAATCGAGAAGAACTACCAAGTTGACACTGATAAAATTAAACAAGAATACAATAAAAAATAATAAATTGTGATTAAGGGGAATGTGTGGTTTAAACTGTACTAATATGCATTCACCAAATACAGGCACAATCATAATTAAATCAATTAGCGTCAATATTAGTCCCCAAATCCTTCATTTCCTGAAATAATTATACAAAAAGACTAAGGGAGTTGAAACATTTTAATTTTGAAAGATTTGGTTACAATATTTATCCTATATGTGGAGAATTTTTTGCTCAAAGTTTGGCAACCCCATTGCCTTATTTTTAACAATCGACCACTTAACCTCTATAAATCACGGGATTTTTTAGCATTTTCTCTCGTAAGACTTTTCTGTTTGTTTAAACTAATCGAAAATTTCTGTAGGCTACTCAAGCCGTATCTGGTATTGTCATTCGCCCAACAGAATTGAGGGAAAATTGTGGTTAAATTCTCTTAAAAACAAACAATCTATCAGACTATTGCCATTGCAATTTCCCATAGAGGAAAAGGAAGTAGAGGCGCATCTTGCCATACTTACAACCCGAAGAGTTAGAGTCCAACAACCTGTTGCTCAGACAAGCCATTTATCAATTATGTAAAAGGCAAGTTAAACCTTCATTGTAAGGGGTTATTTAGACGACGTGATGGGTCAATGACCGCACAAGAACGTAACACGTGTACCTCAGTAAATAGTTCCTTCCATTTTAATGTCCATAAGGGAGGATAATAGGGGAAAAGGGGACACGTTCCTTCAAGTTTCTGAAAGTGGCAATTTATCCAAAGCCCCACCTAATTTTTCAAACATGATTTTTAACATAAGCTGGTATTTTGAATTTTATTGTCAATACCACAGTGTTTCCTACCCTACATACATGTGGTTAACGGGCTCCGGGCCATACTATAGTCCTACAATTTTTCCCCGTCGGTATAGCCAAAACTTAATCAAAAACAAATCGCTGGAAATGACACTCATGGTCAGAGGCATTTTAGTCCACAATTTCCTGCCGCCATTCGCCAACCATGCGTTTTTGCGCGAAACACTAGGGCACTTGCTTACTCTACCGACGGGGAAAAGTTAAAGGACTATAGTATACCATATCAGCCACACATGGTATCTAGCAAAAGCATTGCATTACAGTAATTTGACACTTTACCCTTGTTTGAAGCGGTAAAGTGACTCTGTATACTTATAGAATGGTAAATTATATGTCAAAAATAAGTATGTAGCCGATTTCTATATGGCTTTTATTTTACAAAATATTTCATGAAATAAATAATAATACGTTTGTTTAGGCATACAAATATCATACAAAGAATGCTCAAGATTTTCATGTTAAAACAAAAAAGGGCGTTTCTCACCGTGGACGGGAGAACAACCCCATGCCACAACCCTTAGTCGCGTAGCTCCTTTGCAAAAATTGGACACATGGAAAAGACCTCCCCACCAACTTCTGAGGATAGATCCACGCTCATGCCAGTGTGTTTAAACCTTATTGACCGTGCCATCCAATAAACAATAGCGATCAGAAAGCCAACGTGTTAGTCAACAAGAGGAGTTCACACTGTAAATTTAACAAAGTAATAACCGTGTACCTCAACATTTTTAAGGTAAGCTAAAATAGGTCCATATCTTCCCTCTAAATGAATATTAGGGAACTCTTTCAACTGAATTAATTTTTTAAACCTACGCCCATGGTTGGTTTGGGTCCAACATAATTGAACCATTCTGTGTGGCAAATCCTGATTGAGTAGCGTTAAGAGAATCTCGAAACGAGGAAAATGTTTTTTATTGGCTTACATATTTCCCTTAAAGTCCTATTTCCACTTAAGTGATTTGTAGAACAGCCATGATGGTTTTTTGCTCTTTCAAGGTTGATCAAATTTTTCAAATAATAGGCCATACTATGCCACAATTGTTCTCGGTCACGATCTACAAGCCACCAAGTTGAACATATTTTTAAAAGTCGTTTTTACATTTTCATATCAAGTATGCCGTTATGTAATGGGTAAAATATGTCAGGCAACGCGTTGATAGACTGGTGTGTTTCTTTTTTAAGCATTTTCCCGTATTTCATGGATTTGCAGATAACAGCAATTAATCAGCTAATTAATTTGACGTGGCTTTTGGACTGCAGACTTTATGGAAAACCACTTTGTTTCCGATAGGACTTTTTCAAATTATCTGTTGAAAATAGCAGGTAGAACTCCCAACAAGTCTACCACACACAGTACTTCCACCAGATATTACGTTTACCAGACAATGGAATGCATAAAGAGGAAATTGGGTGGAGTTGAATTACGAACTTTGTTGTCTCGTGTAGATTTCACGAGCGACTAGTGTTCTAGGCACTGCCGCGATTGTCGTTGACCTCAACAATTCTTGCCCCAGGATGATCAGTTTTTCTCTCTCTCTCTCTGTCGCTTTTCTCTCAACATTACGTTCTTTGACATGGGCTAAGCTATAGATAAGATGGGTTTCATTCAAGATGGAATACATACTGTTACTATCTACTCTTCCACCTATATAATTTACATGATATGGAACAGAAAAATGAAATTTAGCCGTATGCAAGTAAGATATTCATACAAAATATGAAAATGTTAAAATGGTATGATATCATTTAATTAACAAAGTGTGCATATGAGACGGACCAAAGATACTGTCTAGCACTGCCTAGCCCACCCAGACGAGAGGTGAAGTCCTAAAATTTCCAGAAATAGTTGTCGTGACACTTTATTCTCTGTGCGCTTTGTATTTTCGGTTGTTTTGCAATTTTGGTCGTAGAAAATTGAAGCAATATGAGACACATTTATCATTTCATAGTTTATAATAAAATATATATCATTTTTGTACATTTGTTAAACAATGGTTCTGATCTCTTGAATTTTTACTTTAATTTCTTAGACAACATGTAATTCCAAGTGATTTTTGACGTCTTGCCTCACATTAAATATTTTATCATAGCCACTTTTCCAACATTTTTTTGCCTTTTGGTGTAAGTATATACCCTATGTGAAACTCGTGATCAAAAACAGGAAACTTAAAAGTCGCCTCAAACAAAGCAGTTGGAATATTAAGCGCTTTCTTAAAAGCCCTAAGTCATCCTTTAGGTTGTGGTAGTACTAATTTCATTACATTTTTTATTTCAGGTAGAGATAAAGTAATATTACGTATGTTACAGTAGATCCAATGCCTGGTTTACTAAACGAACTTTCTGTCCTCATTCATTTTCCATAAAACGTTATATTTCAAACAAAACTTTGTTATGAAAATTTCGATAGCTGCTATTTTAACACTAATTTAGTGCTTTGTGGTATCCTATGTACACTGCTTTAAATTACAAAATGATTTCAAATAAAGAAGAATATGTGGGCATCGTGTTTATCAATAAATCATATCTATATGTAAGGTAGTATTGAAGTTTACTTACCATAAATAATTAATATGTGTTTTGCATAAATTTGAATACCATTAAGGCAAGTATAGAGGCCTTCATCAGAAAGCTTAACATTGCCCAAATGCAACGAGTAATTGTCCATAATAGCAGCACGGTCTCCGATGTGGCCAATGATAATATCTTTATTCACATTAATTGTATCGGTATTATATTTCCATGTACTTTTTTGTTGCGAGTTACAACAGTGAAATTTTACCGTTTCGCACCGGATGACTTTATGA
Source organism: Holothuria scabra (assembly GCA_037179385.1). NCBI lineage: Eukaryota > Metazoa > Echinodermata > Holothuroidea > Aspidochirotida > Holothuriidae > Holothuria > Holothuria scabra. The sequence goes on from CM074179.1 coordinate 68,313,398, forward strand.
AAATGTATATCTTCAATACGTGCAGAGAACGTCACGGTTGCTACATACAAAACAAAATGAAAAAAGTGTCCCCACAAGCACATCATCATCTCTCTGTCAAATTATTTGTTAAATTACACACAGCATGTATGTGACTTTTTGGGCCTTTCTAACAAGCGAGGAAGACAACTATTAACAATTTAATGGGGCTCAAGCTCGATGATCCTCGTGTATTAAACATTGGGCAGACCCGAAATCCTCTAACTTAACACTGTGTAAGTATTATGCTACCTTTAGTTCTTGTTGATAATGGTCAGGTGGAACTGGACTTTTTCTTTTCATACTAAAATAGTCTAGAGGCACTGAAAGTTCATGAATATTCATTTCATATCGTTTCATGGGTTAAAAGACAGAGCAGGCAAAAGCAACGTAACATTGCAGTCGCAATAACGTTTCAAGATAGGTTTGCTTGTATGGAGAAGTTTCACCTCGCTTTCAAAGTTTCTACTTAGGAATCTTTTGAGGAGCAAAGTATTAATGTCTCTAAGGTTCTACCATCTAAAATTGGAAGATTTCGCTTGGAATAGAAAAGTAATCATTCTGTAAGTAGTCGCACTTAAACGCCTTTTAAAGAACACTATTACCTGCAAAAAAGGTTACTTCTAATAAAAGGTCTTCTTAAAGAATATGTATTTTCATTTGCCGGCAAAATAGGCAAAGGTGAATTAAACATAAGGCACGTATGTTTTGCTTCTCTACTAAGTAGCACGCACTCGGAGGCCAACTGGAAGTGGAGAATATGTAAAATTAGTAGATTACCCTCAACGCACAGAGTTTCTTGGAATATTCTTGAAAAAAAAAGGCGTCCAGAAAACGTACCCGACTTCTTCCAAGACTTTTTCGCTGTTCTCGTTTTGTTTCCTTCTTGCTGTTTACTATAAGTTCAATACTGTTGGAATTATTGTTTTCCCAATAGGAAGAACGTGAAATACAAAAGAAACACTTGGTTTAGTTTGCAAGGTAAAGATCGATCGTCTTAAGAACAAAGTTTTGTCTGGTATCTAATTCGACCTCTTGAAAGAATCTTTTTTCATCACCAAGCAGGGCGGAATTAAAGCACTGTTTTGTTAAAAAGGGCTTTCTTTCAGAAAGTTGCATTGCCCACAGGACACAAGAGTTGAAGGCTCGAAAGTGTTTTCATAGAAGGGGAACTTTCTAATAGTACATGTCTTATATATGATAACGCCTGAAAAATGTTACTGAAAAAATACTAAGTATGTTTAACAAAGCATTTACATGATGAGGAATACAAAAGTGTTTCTTCCATTTCGGACTGGGTATTTATCTGTTTATACTGGTTGATTAAGTACTCACGTACAACAGAGCACCTCAAGAAATGTAAAACACAGCGAGGAATAATGCATACTATTTATACATGTAAGGATTATAAATAAGTCAAGCCAGTGTTAGCTTTCATCAGTTATGAACTTGAATGCGGTATTTTGCGTTTTACAACTTCGTTCAGCAGAATTGAGTTTTGGTTACTACTGCAATGGTATTCACAAAGAAGGGTTTTTCAATTGTTGTACTACTTATAACTGTATAAAAGGGTGAACCAGACACTAATGGATTTGATTTGTTAAGTCGTACTTTAAGTCTTGTCGAATTGGATAATATTCAGTTTAACATTTCTGTGTGAACAAATTCTTTTATACATTCGACATAAACATGTAGCTCTTGATCAAGTAAAAATTGGTTTTACAATGCCTATTCTGTGGCGGTACCTCATCATGCGAATCATATTCTCCGTTTATTGCCAATCAAAACTCATGCAGAAAAGGAAAGCACGAAAATTGTATAGGCTACCAGAAAGGTCATGACGAGAATGATCTAACAATTTCATACCTTAGGATAAAGCCAATGGTCGTGGTATCTCTCCTTCAGGTTTGTTCAGGCTATGAGGTCTCGTGTATGGACTGAGGCACCCGGGGCAAAGACAGGGGTGTCTGCTCACGTTGCTCATTTAGATGAGAGGCCATCATAACTTTTTACTTATCCACACTGTAAACACTTTAAATTTGAGAAGCTGAGAGTTAAAAAGCATTTTTTTCATTCGATTCGCCTTACCCATACATTATTACCCCAAACTGATAAAGTTTTACAAAGTACACGCCACAATGACATTGAAGTTGATATTAATCTCTAGAAATAATACTTTAAAATAGCTTATGAGAGGCCACTTTAAACCGAGTTTTCTGTTGAAATTGAACTCAAACTTTTTAACGGTTTGATGAAATTTGCATGTGGAGAATACACCACACTTACGATCTGTTTTGTTAATGATAACTCATAGTGACGTTCTAAAATGACGTCGAAACTCTGAAAACAATATAACGTATTCCAAACATCTAACATAAAATAAAGTCTACGTGGTTTCGAGTTTTGGCTAGGTCGGTAAGTAAGTAAGTTATTTGTTTAGTTATTCAGTTAGTTAGCTAGTCAGTCAGTAATTCAGTCAGTCAGTTCGTCAGTTAGTAAGTTAGTCAGTCAGTCACCCAGCCAGTCAGTCAGTCAATCAGTCAGTAGTCAGCCAGTCAGTCAGTAAGTTGGTCAGTTCGTTAGTTAGTCAGTCAGCCAGTCATTCATTCAGTCAGTCAGTCAGTCAGTCGGTCGGTCGGTCAGTCAGTCAGTCAGTCAGTCAGTCAGTAGTCAGTCAGTCAGTCAGTAAGTTGGTCAGTTCGTAAGTTAGTCAGTCAGCCAGACAGTCAGTCAGTCAGTTAGTTAGTCAGTTAGTAAATTAGTCAGCCAGTCAGTCAGTTTGTTAGTTAGGTAGATTGAGTTTTACGATCAAGTTTCCAACATTTTGGTCCAGCTCACTGGTTTGTTTTTCCTACTGCATTGCACATGCGGAGCATCACACACAAAGGCAGTATGTTCTATTTTTAGAGTCTCTGGATTAGCCTGGATTCTTACCCCTTCAGTTTTTCAAAAAAAGGCCACCTTACTGAGAGTTTAACCTGCAAGCAATTATCCCCCGTCTATATTGGGACACAGACGAACTTTTGCTCTACACAATATGATCTTTATTATGCTTCGTACAATTAGAACACAATATGATTCCATTCTTCTGTGACTAGCAGAGACTGTTTTTTTTTTTTCGAAAATAGAATTTCATCGAGTAAGGCATTTTCGCCTTTGCTGATATCTGTCAACTGCACGAGCTTGTCCCACCGAAGAAAGAATTGCAATATGGAGGGAGGTTATTGAATGGAGTCATTTTGTGGGTAATGCCATGCACCTGGGTTATTGCCTAAAAGGTAGGTCTATACTGGATGGTATCCTAGTCTGTGACTAACGCCAATGACTAATGGATGAGCTTTGTCCATTCATTATTTTTGTTGCTGTTACATACATTAATACTCTTTTCTTGGATTGAAGGTTTCACCTGTAATCTTCTTGAAAATGTTACTGGAATATGCAAGAAGACATTTTTATCGGTCAGTAACTCTTTTCGAACATCTGTTTTACACTTGAATTTGATCCCTTCCCAAATAAATGTAAGGTAATATATACACATTCAAGCTGGTGCAAGAGATTGGTTTGAATTTTGACAAATTTACGGTAAATTCTATACCCAAAACACGTCTTGACGATACTTCGTGTTTCATACCCAAATTTAACTCTCTTTGGAAGGTCCGAAATGTCGTTGCCAGTTTTCCATTCAAGACTTACCCGGGACAACTTTTGAAAAGCCTCCAAGTTCTAAATACGTATTTAGAACTTGGAGGCTTTTCAAAAGTTGTCCCCATCTTTGATTTATGTCCAAGTATGCATACCAACAGTTTAAAATGGTTGGCATGAGTCACTGAAAATTATTTCAAAAAAAAAAACAAAAACAACCTGACCTTGTTCCTAACTACATTACCCTACCAACAATGCAAGGCAGGCCCTCAAGCAAAAAAAAAAGGGGGGGGGGGGTTCAAGCTTTAGATTTTAATCCATTGCAGCCAATGAATAGTTTTAATTACTGCATGGCCAAGTGATTAACACTTTCGAATTGCAGCAGCAATGTGAAACATTCGATTGCTGGCAGGTTCATACCGGAAGTTTATATATGGACAATGCTGCTTTGTGGTCAGCATAAGCAATGGGGTACTGAAAACAAGCCAGTGAGCCCCTATTTGAAAACAGGCCGTGGGCAGTCCGATTTACACAAATTGTTTAAAAACTGAGCCGCAACACTTCATTTGACTGACTAATTGGTACGGTTGAAATATCAGCTCCAATTTTAACTGGTCAGCTGAAATGGAAGTGAACTTTTGGGTGCGACATCATAACAGCATTTGAAAGATTATATAATCAATGTTTTGTTTTCTTCATCTTAAGTCCCGCTGCTCTGTTTGAATTATAATAGCCTTTGACAAAAAGAAGCTCTATTCGAGAAAGGTGTTGTTTTAGTACTTGCACAGTTTCGCTGATTGTCAGCATGTGTGAAAGAAACTTGACTTACCTTCACTTCACAACAGTAAATATTTGATATATATATATTTGGCAAAGGCCATCTATAATGATAAAATGTCAACTCGGGGGCAGTTTTTTAGTTCAGGTATTATTGCTCCAATATTCCAAAATTGGTCAAAATGATTGAAAATTAAGTTATTGAGACTAAAAGCATGAATCCAGAAACGGACTCGGAAATTAGCCACTTGTATGTTTTCGTTCAAACCCCAATTTTCTAGTACAAGTTTTCTGAAAAAAGGCTATCACAGTTTGTTTTTATCACCTATTCACCACCTTAATCAAGCACATTGACTTAAATCTACCAACCTGACCGGAAATCATTTTCTAACGTCGTGATTAGCTACAGTGCAGTAGAGGAAGTCTACTCTTGCTCCTTTGCGGAATTTTTTACCCAACAAATTGTCAGAAGTTGTCATTTAACATTATTTACCACGGCTTTAGCGTTTTTCCAACCTGAAAAACATCTTTATTTTTCCCATGATCTGTTAAACAATGATGAAGGAAAATGAGAATCACAAAGCAGCAACAATTCACAAAACAGTCTGTTCGCTCGAGCCCACAACAGGGTTTTGCACACATGTGTATATGAAGTAGGGGAATTCCCAGTATATGGCACAGTAAGTCAACATCAAAACTTTGATTGTGAGCAAACTTCAAAGGAATATCACTGATGCAAAAGGAAAGAGACTGAAAGCAAAAAAAAAAAAAAAAAAAAGATATTAACTGATAATGCATTTCGTAGTCCATTCTCATAATTGTGTAAATATTAAGCCCTTCGTATGCATACAATTCATCTTTAAAACTTGCCTTCTTTGCCCTTTAGACTAATGTAAAGATTCTTAGAAAGAATATTATTGTTACTCAAGAAATAAACTCTTGAACACATCAAACAAAAACCTTTAAAGGCAAATTCTATTGGGTTTTCTTTAAGGTCTTGCAAAGAAGACACAAATATTCTGGACCGTCTTCCCCTAGTTGAAGATGATAAACCTGCGGTTGGTATGTTTTTATGAAAAGAACCCTCTACGTTTCAGCAACGCCAAACAAAATTAGGTATGTCAGATGGCAATTGGTTTTCTTCATTACTATATGCCCTGTTTGTCCTAGAAATTTGGTACTGCCGGATTGGTTGAGTACCTTTTCTTGTTCATCTAGCATTTTTCCAGAGCATGTATGGCGTATGGCAAACAATGTGGCTTAATGTTCTCAGCTGCGCTCTCAAAATTACCATTAACAAAAATGAATTTAATTTTAAACTATTGTGCTGCGATGACAACACAGATTTTCCATAATGCAGAAACTCTCTTGAAAAAAAAAAATTCTTAACTTGAAAGTTAGTGTTTTCCGAATAATATACTCTAATAAGATGTGGTTTTCAGCGCGTGAAAGAAAATAGTTTTTCACAAGACCTGAAGTCAATGAAGCTTTTATTCGGAAAAATGCCTTTCAGCTGCTTCAAGAAATTGTCGAGTTGGAAATTGAGCCCATTTCAAAAGACCGTTTGCACTGTTTTTACACAAAATGAAAGCGTAGTTTCGGAAATATATGGGAAATATATCCAGGAAAATTAATTGAATGCTTTTGACATTGGGAGGTTTTCCTGCATAGACTTTACTTATTTCCATGTAAATTGAGCCTTTGAATGGCCAATTCACTCACACCAAACTACAATTTTATAGGAATTTACCGAAATTCGCAATTGGCAGCTTTGATGAACAGCTAATTCCAACAATGCAGGATACCAACGCTAACATTACACAGCATCAGCTATGCTGAGAGTGTTTTGATTATACACATTGAAGCAGTAAACTGAGATTGTGTCTGCTGGATAAGGATGAATCGCAGGCAATTGTAGGTGGGATTAAAAAAGCTCACTGAGTAAATATAGATAACTTAGTGTGAGTCTCAAAGGGTCACTACCACATAACAATGCTTATAGTTACCATAACAAGGCAAGTTTCAAGTCCAAAAGTCACAGAAAACGTAAACTTTTTGAATGTTTTAGTGTCCTAACTTGTAACGGTTTTGTACAAAATTTGAAAAAGTGTCTGGTCACGAATTGTTGAAAATCGTCTTGAACTGTTTAGTACTCACTCATAAAACAGATATCTGTATGTAGGGTATGGGGATTGTCTAATATGGAACATTTGTCATTGATATGTGAAGAAAACGTAACAGGTTTGATTTTTTTTTTTTTTTTTTTTTTGTTGTTGTTGAATTTCACGGCTCATTGAACTAACTCAATGAGCCGCTTTTAGTGCGAAGGTAAGGAGAATTGATACTGGTTGGGGTGAGAGAATTGGGTCTTTAAAGTTTCTTCCAATTATCTATTTAATTTATTTCTTTCATTTCTTTTCAAGTTATGGGCGGTAAATATAGAGTCCACTGTAACAGCTTTGTTCATTGGTCGAAAAATTGAAATAAACAATGCTTCAATAGAAGATGGACTGGTGGATATATTTCTACACGTTTATTATCTTGTACCTGATTGAATTTCGACTAAGTAAGTAGACGTTTTGGCATATATTTCGATTTTACCATAATAAGAAGAAAATACACACAAATTCAGAAAACGTAGCCACATTTTCCACGTGGATGCAAATTATCATAATGTTTTCCCGCAGGCGTCGCAAGAACAAACCCATGTGATCCTTCAACGTACCTTGAACTCGGGAAATATGGTCTTATCAACTGTTCTTTCGAAGAACCTTTCTATGGTGTTTACTGGTACTTGTCATCAGGTGAAATATCAACCATTCTCTACCAAGATTCGATCAAAAAGGGGACAGGCTATACCAGTGGTGAATACGATATCTATCCAAATGGATCTCTTTCAATAAAAACAGTCATGTTACACCATGAAAACAACTTTACAGTCAATTATCTTTCCACTAGAAGTGCTCTTCCGGTGACATTTACAGTCAACATCATTGTTTATGGTAAGGGGGAGTAGAGCTCTATTTCACATTATTCCAATGAGTGTCGTAAGTTAATACAACATCATTATAGTTTACAAAATCCAACAACAGTAGAAAAAAGGAGTGTTAACACCCATCACACTTTTGCTTCCTGGTGTATGTACACTGCTAAAAATTTCTGTAAATTTAAAGACTTTTTTTAACTTAAAACTCTTGTATTTTACTTTTAATAGATATTTTGTGTATCTTTGAGGGACTTTGTATTGCTACAAAAAAAATTGTTTAACAAGTATTTTCTGTTTATTTAAAAGCCATTTCTGTCTGCTTTTTTAACCAAATTTTACTGCTTTGTAAAAATTTTCTGTAAACTTACAGGAATATTTTGTTTTTTTTCTGATTTTTCATAAATATACTGTCATTTAACAAACATTCATTTTGAATGTGACAACAAAGCATTCTCAATGTGTTTTGATTTAAAACAACTTGGTTACGACACATTAGGTTAATATGCAAATACCTGATCTACGTAATGATGAAGTGCATGTGACGAAATAACATATGAAAGGTAAAAGAGCAATATTATAATAAATATTAAAACGTCGGGAATGAAAACAGTGGGCTGAAAATTCACATAAAATTAAGATTAACAAAACAGAACAATTGTGTAATTCGATTTTACAGTAGACTTTTGTAAACTATTTTACAAGTAAAAAGTGTGAAGGAAAAACAAACCCTTTATGTTTTTCATGATTACAGTATGGCTGTAAAAAGAAAAAAAAGAAAAAAAAACAGTCTTTGGTTGGAAAAAAATTTGCCATAAAAAATATATATAAATTTACAGAATTTTGTTTTAACAGTGTACGAATGCAGCTACTTTTCAATTTCAAAAAGACTGAATCGTTTTAGTGAACTGCACGTAATCTTGTCTAGGCTCCTTTTTGTGTGTGTTTCTCTTCACATGGAATACAAGATATAAGAAATGAAAATCACAATTAACATAGTGCTCAACAAAAGTGATAGAAAGTAGCCTTCAAATTTGAAACACGTAAATACTATCTCCTTAAAAAAAAAACAAAATTAGTAATGAAATGGCTGTTTCGAATAAAACTAACACATCTAAATGAAGCATTGCAATGCCCTTCAAGAACTTTACTAAGTACACAATAGCTATTTTAAAAGTGATTGCTTTGATTATGTGAATGAAAAGGAAGAAAAACCACGGTATGTTACTTTAAAACAGAATTCCAAATCGAAATTTGCGCGATAACGCTCAAATTTTATTTTGTTTTTATTTAGTATTCTCGGCTTATCTGAGGTAGAGCTGTAGCGTTTCGGACGTTGTGACGATTGGAGGGGGGGGGGGGTAACATAACTTTGACTCTCTTCTTTTACCAACGCTAGTCAAATTTTAGATAACGACCGGCTTTTATTCGGTTTTACATTTCGCCTCTTAAAGGGCACAGAATAAATGAAAGACTTCCACCTTCGTGAGGAAAACCGGGAAAAGAAATATTGCTAGGAGTTAAAATGTATTTGGCTTAACGAGTTATCCTATTGTGAGAAAATTAAAGTCATACATAAGGAACTGTTGAATTGATGATATCCCAAGATAACACAATTACATAATAATAATACCATATTATTGTAGGATCTTATTTCTGTAAATTTAAATGAAGTAAAGATGCGATTTAATTTTTACATTGTAGTTACACCAACACCAAATTTTCCCCTCATCAGAGGTTGTTCCAACGTCACGCATGACATTTGTTTTTTACAAACTAAAAAACAAGAACTACACTTTGCGTGTTCCCTGAATGACGTTCGACCAAATATAACCCTCTCCTGGATTAAAAGGACTTCGACTGGTGACTTTACCATCCCATCCCAGCAATCCGTAACATCTGGTCATTTATGGCACAACTCACATGTTGGTACATCGACGACATTTCGACATCCATCTGTCCTTCAACTTCTTGTTTGCAAAGTTGAGAAACCTCCCGGTTTGCTTGAGCAAGACGAATCGCTAATATTGGTACAGAGTGGTAGCCTACACATTCCAACAAATCGAACAACCACGCGACTGGTGGAGCGGCACTCTAAACTTGAATTACGCTGTGATGAAAGTCCCTCCATGTTAATGGTTTGGGAAAGATACCGCAAGAATACTGAAGAAACAGAGGTTATTCTTTATTATGGCGAATCGCGTGGAAAACATGTGCTCCATGTACTTAATGGTGATTTTGCAATTGGAGCCTCTAAAAACCTTGAAATTCAACAAATCCAAGTGTATCACGAAGGATTGTACGTATGTCACTTTGGCGATGGTTTTAAAAATTCCCTCACCGAGTACAATGTCAAGGTTTATGGTTAGCAAAATATTTTCATATTCTTTGTATTATGAAGTATCTATACACAGAGCACTTGTGAAACTAAACATGACCGAAATCACCACCGATGTCATTTGATACTATTCCTCGGCAATGGAAGAATTTATTAAGTTGTCAGTCTAAGATTTACTCAAAATGACTAACTGACTGACTGACCGACCGACCAACCAACCGACCGACCGACCGACCGACAGACTGACTGACAGACTGACTGACTGCCTAACTGACTAACTGACTAACTAAGTGACTAAGTTACTAACTGACTAACTGAGTAACTAACTAACTGACTAACTGACTAACTGACTAACTGACTAACTGACTAACTGACTAACTGACTAACTGACTGACTGACTGACTGACTGACTGACTGACTGACTGACTGACTGACTGACTGACTGACTGACTGACTGACTGACTGACTGACTGACTGACTAACTGACTAACTGACTAACTGACTAACTAACTGACAGACTGACTAACTGACTAACTGACTAACTGACTAACTGACTAACTGACTAACTGACTAACTGACTAACTGACTAACTGACTAACTGACTAACTGACTAACTGACTAACTGACTAACTGACTAACTGACTAACTGACTGACTAACTGACAAACTGACTAACTAAACAACTGACCAACTGACCAACTGACCACCTGATTAACTGACTAACTGACTAGCTAACTAACTAACTAACTTACTTACTAACTAACTAACCAAGTAACTTACTAACTACTGAACAATGGTCGCGATAGAAATACGTATGAAGTTCCTTAAATGGCATATATAATTTAGTCCGTTCTTATTCGAAATGATGGCGAGTTCCCGTAAAAACCATCTTTATTTTTCTAGTTAATCCGGTACCAAACCACTTAGTCATTCATGGATGTAATACAAGCCAATATTGCGTTTTAAAAGCTAACAGTTCGGGCAATTTGACTTGTTCAGTGGAAGGAATATATCCAGAAGTTGACCTTCAGTTGAAACCGATCGACAAAAACGCATTTTCATTAATAGAGTTTACAAATAAAATCAAGTCTGAAAGAGACGGAGACACATACCGAGTATTACTCACTACAGCATACGAAGTAAAGGATACGTCCTTAGAAAGAATAGGCATCAGTTGCAAGGTAGTTGGACTAAAGGCTAAGCCATTCAATTTGGAAACTACATTTGATCTTTTGTTTCTGAATAAAAGTAAGTACTGACTTTCAAGTAATATCCCATACAATATTTTCCATTGCATAAAAGAATGGAACTGTCAGCTTTGCAATGTTAATGTTGCTTCATATTGAAACTAATATGTTGAATGATTTAAAATTTCCCAAAGCCCCAAACCATTGAAAATTTTATACGCCCTCATTCCAATACTCTTTCCTCATTTTATTTTTTTCTACAGCAGAGGCACAAAACGAACCTAACAACGTAGACGGATTAAATAAAACGGTTCTCATTACGGTTCTCATTGCCCTGATTGTGATAGCAGCTGTCCTCATAACTATTTATCTTGATTTTAAACACAAAAGTAAATACATTATTATTAATTAATAACAATATAGTGCAACCCATCTTTCTATCGAATAATAGAAAAAGACCCATCCGCTTGTTTTATTTTGTTCATTTAACCTGTACAATGCAATTCACCATTATGTTATTCAAGTAAGTCAATGTTTATATTATTAAATAATCGTGTCAAATGACATGAGCAGTCCCTCCACGAAGAGTAGTTGACTGTTCTGTTTCAAGATCGGCTGTTGAAAGTCATGATTCAACTTTTTTCTTTCTTTTTTTTCATTTTAAATTTGATATTTACTGTTTGTTGTACCCTGCATATGCAATATTGATGTTTAAAAATATGATGAAGGATACGTTGAAGAGAAATTAGAAGAAAATTGTTTTGATACTAAGTTGTTACTTATTTTGAAAATTACTTTCATTTTGCCTCTATTTCAGGACAGGCTGAAAATGGATCACCCTTTTTACAGGTTTGTATGAAAGAAAAGGAGTAGGTGAGAGTACATTGATATACCATGGTTTTCATTTCGTTACAGCTTACAGGGCAGGAGCAGTCATCCCAAATTGAAAAAGTGTAGTAGACTGTCCAGTTTCATGATTGGCTTTTGGGAGTCATGTGACAATTTTTTCTCCTCAAATGTGAAATTTACCAGAAATAACTGCTGGGTTTACCTTAAATATGCAATAGTAAAGTCATAAAAGGTTACTTGGAAGAGAAATAAGATGAAAATTGAGTTATTTAGCTTTTTCTCCAAAATAAGTTTGGGGGGACTGTTCTGTACCTTTAAATAATGATATCGAGAATAGATCTGAGCAACAACTAGTAGCGTAGCCGTTTTCCTCTAAGCATTGCTCTTTAAATAAAAAAATACGAAATTTTCCATATGTTACACCAAATCAGTAAGTCACCCCGGTCTACTATAATGCGGTTTAACATATTGTCTCTCCCCTAATAATAAAAATGAAATTCAATGTAAGGTGCTCATTCTTTTTTTAAGGGGCAACCAAGTTTTCAAGCATTTAAAATATCGTAGGAGATACTCAATCTATTCTACATTTGGCCATGTTGTAATTTATAGTCTTCTTTTTTACATTCGTCGACCCTTGTGTGTCCACTTATGTGGACAAGATGAAAAGCCTGTTTCGCTAACTAAATGTACGCATATGTACTCTTTCACACAAACAATGTGGTGGCTAGTAGAGAGGTAGTTAAAGGGAACGAAATACGCAGTCTCAAAGTGTTTAACCCATTATGACCAGTTATATATTTAAACGTCCGGTGCCCCGGTGTACATACTAGAAAACCGTAGAATTGCACCATCAGAACTACATTAACGCACTAAAACTTGTTCCCTTGCAGCTAGCGACACCGTACTTTTCTAAAGAGGAAATGGTAACTCGTCAGATGATTCTCGATACGATTGAAGAGGTTTTCAAGTCAAAGGAAGCGCAAACACTCCACGCCCCAACTATTGTGGATGCGAAGAACATAACAGATAAATACAGCGCCCCCTACTCACGATTGATTAATTATTTCCGCAACAAGTCTATTTCCTTAGGATTTGATAACACGGTATCCTTGGCAAAATAAATTTATTGTTAACAACGATTTAATTTCTTTTCATGCACTGTCTTAATACATAGAAATCACCTATTCTAAAACAGAGAGGATAATATTATAGTGCAAAGGCATTTTGCTTCAGAAATCTGAGAGACACGGTTAGATTTTAAAATAGACTCAATCTAAGCAACTAAAAGTGAATATTATTGAATGATATTATTAATCGTTCTATACATCGATAATCCTTGAGAAGAATTCCATTTCTTTCTTTTTTTCTGAAAAAGAAAAACCAATAGTCTAGTACGAAAAGGCTTACAAAAAGGACCTCATTTTTTGTAGTAGTAACTTGCCCTTTAAAATGTATTTTTAACTTTAAAATTATGTAACTAAAAAAAATTGCTGACTTAAGAATAAGTTATGCTTTGAGACCTTTATTGATTTATGCACATTTTCCTTAGTATGGAATATAAGGTTCCATTTGCAAAATACGTAATTGAAAAGAATATAACCGGTATGAAACGATATCTTATTGCAAATGTCTTTCGGAAAAGCATTGAAAACGATGAACTGCTTAAAGAGCTACGTCAATGTGTAAGTAGAAGCACTTAAATTTTTCTACATATCAATTTCTTTACATGTGGATGTTTCAAAAAAATGGAATTATTATTTGCTGTCCTGGGAACCAGTCCTAAAGTAACCGGGTTTTTTTTTTTTTTTTTTTTTTTTTTTTTTTTTGTCCTGACATTTCACGACATTGTGTGGGTGTTTTCAAGCCATTTATTCTGTGCTTACCCACAATATCTGAGTTTAATCGCCAGTTGTAATAGATCCTTTCGATCAAGAAGCTATTCTAGCCTATTCCATACACTTAACACGTTTGATAAACGATGCATTCCTGGCTGTGCATTAGCAAAAATAATTTCGACAAAAATTGTGTAGTCTAGGAAAAAGAAAGCCTACGGCCCTTTCAAGGAATCTTTAACATGACCTTTCCATTCCATTTCCTCAAGTTCACATGCAATCAATGACTATTGTGAACAAAATGGGAATAAGGCATAAAAACTTCATAATTTCCTTGGAATTTGACGCACCTTTTGCACCATTTTGTGCTCAAGCCGTGCTGCGCCCACTATTTTTTTATGTATTTCGGCCTCTAGTATATCTCCGCGGTCCCTATCATCCAAACGTCACAGTTTAAGTTCTTCCTTAGTACTATTGTAGTACTAGTAGTAACGCATTGTATATAGTACATAAAGCAGACTGTCGTAACCTGCATTAGAATAGTAGCGTAAATTGATTGATTTATTAAACGTGTTGCTTTTAAGAAAATCTTGGAAAGGCAAGAATTTGGCTGTAATAATCACCAGGGAGAGAGGTGGTTTGGAAAAGAGCTTCCTTGACCTTGAATCCTCTCAAGCACCTGCAAACCTCTTGGAAATGTGGCTCCGGTAACTTGCGGTAAGTTGACACTGATTATCGTCAACAGTAACGTAGTTTAACGTTTAGGAAGACTTCTTAAACAATTAGTGTCTTGTAGGGATACTCAGGGCAAAAGTATTGGGACTTAAGCCGGGGAGACTACTCACAGACTTTCGAACGTGTATCAGAACTCAGCAGTGAACAAAAAGAGACCCAGAGCGGGTTTTTTTTTTTTCGGAACTTTCAGGCCAACCGGAAAGGTATGAAAACGCCAGGCCTAACGTTAGGCTAGGCTAAAGAGCTATTATTTGCATGCCTATACAATTTTCTTTTCGTGAACATTGCAGCCAAATGCCAGAATACAAAGATCTTCTTCAAATCAAATATTCTGATCAATCAGTCGCGTTACTATCCTAGGTTATGGCTGCCGTATGTGCTGTTTATACGAATCCGAAGTGATGTCAATTGTCAAGTGATGATCTCAATAGAGTATAACTGGGGTCCATCAGCTTTTAATCCTTCCAATTCTTTGCCAACCTGTATAATGTAGGCCTATGATTGTTCACTAAAATATTTCGTGATTCTGTCAATTTCACTGAATATGAGGGCCCGGAACTACGTATATAAAATAAAGTTTAGACATTTCATGGCTCAGCTCATGGACCTCAAGCTGATAGCCGCCGTCATTTGCTGTTCGGGTTCGTCTATGCCATATTGGTATCGCTGGCACGGCTGAAGTGTTATTTCCAATTGTATCGGTTGCAAATTTTGAACCTAGGAAGACTTCAGGGGTTGTAATTTGTCAAAATTTAGAGGACGCAGCAAAGTCTGGCCACACAATGGTCGAAAACTTCATACCAAACTCTGTCTGAGTAACGATATTTCATGCTTTACTCCAGATTGTTCACACTACAATCGATTATAAATGTACATGAATCATGTTTATGATTCCTTGAAAATACCGTAGAATTTCATTTCCCTTAAATATTTTATCTTTCCATCAATCACGAAGAAATTAGTTTTGAAAAAGAGACTTCAAAAAAGGAAAAAAAAAACTAATATCCTTTGTGATCACTGCTTGAGATGAGAGAAGCAAAAGAAAAAGAGAGATGCTTGCCAATTTGATTTCATTTATACGGTTATCCTTTTTTCTGGGTCATAATCGACTGTGATTTGTTTCTTGTCTGATTAACAAGGCAGATAAAAGCGTTGCTGTTCGGAATAACGAGTAGGGAATGGTTACTCCCATTGATGTTTCACGGCGTTTGATTCAATCACCTCGAAGGACGCTACGGATAATGGTGAAATCATTAATTTCTTAGTGCTTTTGATTATAAGGACTGGGTTATTTGAGGCTGATTTAGTCCTTGTCTCTCTTCACACAAATAACCCAAATAAAAACCAACATAGCTGTTTGGTTCTGCTGTGTTGAGTGACGTACACAAGGGAGTTGCATTGGCATTTTAACTGTTATAAATAAGCCTACTTGTCAATGAGATCAAATAATGAAAAGTCATTGTCCATTTGAATATGACGTTAACAGGTTAACTACTTTGGATGAGCACTTTGAGACAGCTTTCTAAAATTCTGTGCAGGAGAAAGTTATTTACTGATTTTCTGCCCTACCCTCCATGTAAACTAAAGCTTCGGCAATCTATCTACTTTCATCCCACAGGCCTGTCAAAGAGAAGCCGTTCTGGCATCATACGCACAATGTCTCCAATTTTAGACACATCATATTATCGATACATCAAAACTCGTGTCTCTTTCCAATTGATTAACTAACTCCGTAGCAACACTGAAGTGAGAAGTTAGCTTCGCGTGAAAAGGTGATATGTTGTCATGTATGTCACACAACAATTGCATATAGGATTCATCGAAACTAACTCCCTGCTACGGGCACTAGCACCCACAACTTACATCCACAGTGGGACAAATATAAGGTTCTGAAAAATTTGATTTTTTTGTTTTTTGTTTTTTTTTAATAAACTAAATAAAATTAGACTTAATGCTAACTTCTTGGGCATTTTTTTTTATAAATTTGCATATTGTAGGACTTTGACATCGTGAGTGAACGCATAAAGATAGAGGATGAAGCTGAATGCTTGGAAGTAATAACTGAAGCTTTAAACAATTTAAAGTTCGGAGACTTTGTGACAAAAGTAAGTTTGGTTTAGAATTACGGTAGATCATGACTTTTAATCAGTGAGAAAGAACTGTGCAAAAAGAAGTGTAAGTAATTAAATTAAGTTCCTCCTGTTCCTCCAGGTTTCCATCACGACCGTCGCAGTAAGTCCGATATCTTTGAATAAAATGTATTAAAAAGATCATTTACAGAAACAGTCCGCCGTTACAAATTAAGGAAATTTATTTCAATGTTACTTTGTTCCCTACGGAAGCGTATTGTTGCCACATGAAAAAATAAACTTTTTGTACGTACGAAAAGATTTTCGAACGTAGAAAGAGATTTTCGAACGTTCCAAAAGTTTTTTCGTACTATGAAAAGATTTTCGAATGTACGGAAAGATTGTCGAAGGTTCCGAATTTTTTTTTCGTAAGAACTAAAAGATTTTCGAACGTACGAAAAGTTTATTTTTTTTTCATGTGACAACAATACGCTTCCGTAGTCCCCCCCCCCCCCCCCACTTTCATACAACAGATATTTTTTCCATTTCCAAAGAGAGAACTGTAATTTAGTCAGGGTTGATAATCATTGTAAGAAGTTGCAAAGGCAGAGATTTGTATCAGGTATTGTTGGGAAATTCTCATAGATTACAGGCGGGTAACCAGGAACTCTGATATGGGGGGGGGGGGAGGATCGCGGGGGCATAAACGAAGCGTTATGGTTGAAGTCAGTAGAAACATGTAGTAACCACTATTTGAGAGAATCGCATGATGTCTCAAGCCCATCGTAGCTATTTCAATGCGGCTTATGATGTGCCAAGTAATACTCGCGAGGCGGGTAATTTTTTTCAAATCCTACTCTTCTTTGAATTTCCTTCTCATTTTGCTTTAGACAATATGGGACCTTGTGCAGGACATTGACTGGCAGAGTCCGACAGTCTTAAATACGGATAATTTTTGTTATAATGATGTTTTTACTTTTTTTTAATTTGATCGATATTTTCATAACGAAAAGGTAAATTTTGAAATGAATTTGTGGAAATGGTTCGAGTTCAAACCCCAAGTATCCCAGTCATTAGGTTAGGATGTTTATTTTAGTTTTAAGTGAAGTTGTTGTATGCATGGAACCTCCTGGTGGTGATTCACGGGAACTAATTTGAGTGTTTTCCTTTCTTTGATTCGAAAAGGTTCCTGCTGAACGTTTATACTAATAAAAAGTGCTTGGTTGGTTAACCTTCGACTGTGAGTCTTTCGCAACGGATGCTAACGTTTTTCACAAAATTTAGTTGCTGTATAGTAAAAGGGGTCATAAAAGGCTGAAAAGATATTCACAACACCTTGGCAGCTCTATCCCGTTAAGGATCCAGTGATCGAAAGCTGCACCAGAAGAGACTTCTACCCGAAATAATGTCCGAAACAAAAGTATTTAGACCGTGACCCCAAATGGAACTCGAAACTTTTGCAGGGGTTTTGCTTAAAAAATGCTGAAAATATTTTGCCCATGTAAAGGAACGACAAATCGTAAACAAGTCATACGAGATAATTTCAATTTTTCCAACTACCTTACTCCTGTAGAACCACCCAAAATGTCCTGGGCTCTTTCTTGTGAAGATGCGCAAACCTTATTATAGTGTTCACAAAATAATTCTTAGGGGAATGGAAGTCTATGATAGTAATCAGCATTTGGCTTGGTGATAATCACAAATCATTCAGCAGTTAAGTGAGGTGAAATCCCAAGGCCATGGGTTCCACGGGTATACTCCACTTCCACTACATTGAACTTAAAGTGTACCTCAAGTCAAAAAATTCAAAAATATATATTAAAGACCACGAAAAATAAATTCGAACAGTCTTACTTCCATCTTCGTAGGACATTCCTGAGCGGAGATATAAAATGTTGAAGTTTATTCACTCAAATTAAAATGGTACATTGCGCAATAATTTGTGATATCACTCTTTTACTACTCAAATTACAATCTTTGTATTTCTTTGTTTTTCCGAATGTTACTGCACCTTGTACCAAGGCGCGATAGCACTCTAACTCTTATGAGGTGATGTAATTAATTAAGTCCTCCTTGTGCATCATGCTATGCAAGCAAACAAGAAGTGTTCAAGGTCATAAAAACATTTTTAATTTTTAAAGGGAAACAAAGCATGTTATGTGAGTTGTACAACAAGAAAGTCACAAATTATTGCGCAATCTATCAATTTGTTTTAAGTGAATTCACTTCAACATTTTCAATCTCAGCTCAGGAATGTCATATGAAGATGGGAGTTGGACTGTTAGAATTCATTTTTCATGCTCCTAAATATATATTTTTGAATTTTTTGACTTGAGGTACACTTTAAAACTGAAGCACTAAATGTTTTCCACAGAATATGATGTTTTGTCTGTATAAAGGATCTTTCAAAATGCAGCAAAAGGAGGCCTTTTATAAGTTTAATATGGTATTTAGGTAGAAAAACACTCACACAACAACTAATAGGCTGTTTTGGAAACCTGCTTTTATGCAGTCAGAATATATGAAGATCATGTAAGCAGTGTAAACCAAACAGTCTGAGGAGAAAGCGCACGTAGTGTGCGAAAAAATTGTAACTTAAGAACAGAATGCTCCAAAAATGAAGACTTCATGACACAACAATTGCAAAATATATTTACTAACCTACTGATTGGAACATTGATGTAAACCTGCTACGGTATTCATTTTTTCTTCATGCCTCAATTATTGGGGTGGCATTTGATATAACAAGCCGCTCAAAAAATATTTGGTAGCATGTTCACCGTCACACTCTCTTATTGGCCTCTCATAGTCCATTCGGGCAAGGCACGGGCAAAACATGATATGTGGTGCCAAAAGTACGGGAAATATTGCTTTTGCCCCCCCCCCCCTTCCCCAAATAGTACCTCCCGAACGCTTATGGTTAGGGTTGTTGGTTAGTGTTATGGGTTATTGTTTAACGTAGGGGAAAGACATAGGTGCAAGGAATTGCGCACACGGTCACTTGAAACCTTGGGGGAACAATGAGACGGGGAATTTTAGAACAAGAGAGTCGGGGCTTACAGGCATTACTGCTTGTCAATGATCTGTTCTGAGCTATTGGATTTGTTCTGGGAATTGTTTTTGAAAAGTCGTTAAGCTTTTAAGGTGTTCTGAACTAGGTCTTAGTGGAATAATGTCGTCTGCTATACCTCTAAGAACACAGCTGCAAATCCTTCTATCACTAAAACTTGTTTCTCGCTTAATTAAAACTTTCACTCTTTCAGTTTTTTACACGGTTTAAAATTGGTGTCAATTTGCAGAAGAAAAAATTGAGACGTGCATACACTCTAAAAAACGTGCGGTTGAGAATTGAACCGAGAAGGAACCAAATTGGCACTAGGCCGAAAAGGTTCAAATATTTGACTAGATTTGGTTCATTTTGAACCAAACTAGTCAAATATTTGAACCCCATTAGATTCAGTGCCCATGTAAATCCTTTTCAGGTTCGATTTGAACCGGACGTTTTTAGGGTGAAGAGCTATTGTAAAAAATCTGTTAAATATTTTCCAGTATTTCTCTGGTTACTATAATCATCCCTTTTATTTATGTTCGATAATTTACATCGACTTTTAACAGTAAAAATCTTGCTAAATATGCATGAACCTTGAAATGATCGGGATAATGCACAAAAAATTCAAGCTAGGACTGTAGGTTTAAGGACAACTTGTCTTTGCTCCTTTGCATTAGTCATTACTACCCAGCCAACATATCCAGTTGGGCCAAAACTGGGCTTCAGCTGGGCTACATGCTGGGCCCAGCTTGGACCCATTTGTGTTTGTCAGGTGTGCCCATGTGGGACCCAACTGGTTTAACTTTTACAAGCTGAAGCCCAGCTGGAGCCCAGCTAGGTTTCAGTTATTGAAGCTGGGCCCAGCTGAGCTTCAACTAGGCATCAGCTGGAGAGGCTGGCCCAGTTGGGCACCACGGGGGAACATCTGACAAACACTAATGAGTCCCAACTGGGGCCCAGCAAGGAGCCCAGCTGGAGTCCAGTTGGGACCCAACTCGGCATGTTGACTGGGTGAAGGCTTATTCCAGCCAGAAACATAAATATCTTTGGCAATAAACAGCGAGTGATAGAGAACGATTTTGTTTCATTTGGATTTCGGCAAGTTTTAAGCCATCGATTGCTTCGTACATTTTTTTTTGTTAAGTACGGGTCACTATATTGTTGCGGTGATATGGTTATTAAACAGAGGAAACTAAAGCCCTCAAATTCAATAGTTCTTCAATCGTAAAGGATCCTATCCACAATTTGAGATAATCTAACCTGTCTGGCAAATATTGCATGAAATATATATGCACTGATCATCGCAATGCCTCAAAATATTTACAGTATTTTATTATTCTACCGCAGGTTAGCCATCAGGAAATTTTAAAAGGAATATTCCAGACATGTGGTATTCCGAAAAATAAGTATGATGATGTCAGTTTTTATATGGAAAATTTGTTTGACTGTGAGTAAAATCAATCACGTTTTCTTGAGAATATAATGAAAACGAGTGGTGGAAAAGCCACATAGGGTGCTTTTATACTTGATCCGGATCTGATCGCCCGATGTTATCAGCGTATCGAATTACGTGTATGGCTTGATCCTGGTGCATTTACACTTTCCTCGTACTATGTTCCTCCTCTGTGCTTAAGCGGAATTCCCTCCAAATTAATTACGAAATACAGGCACACGCTCGTGCCCACCAAAGTGTAAACAAGAAATAGATCCTGTACATGTACCATGCACACCGTACCTTACCTCACCGGTGATCCGGCGAGCATTTACACTACAGATTTAATCACCTGCGCGGGATCCCCCACACTAGGGTCAAAATCGGGCGATCAGATCCGGATCTGATCTGCATTTGCACTACAAATTTGATCTCGAGCAGTGGATCAGACCCGGCGCAGGCGATCAGATCCGGATCAAGTGCAAAACCACCCAATTCACTTTAACCTTCAGATTTTTGTCTTATTCGACATGCCTGATTTTTTTAAGAGTCCTTACTCTTAACTTAAATGAACAAGTTAGACGTAATATTTGCATTCAGGCTTCAAGCTTTAAGACTTGGAAACATAAATAATTTTTTTAACCCAGGTTCCTCTGAACACGTTTGGGGAAAACATCGTTAAAGAAACAAAAATTAGCTCCAAACAAGCTGCCATGTTGGTTTCGCTACTGAAATCACAAGGTTAGTTTCACTATTCCTTGAATTTCCTTCAATGAAACTTTGATATCACATATTTCCAGAACCATGATGCTATTTCCGTTTATTTTTTTTTTACCTAAAGTTCTTATGCCATTGCTGTTTGTGTCGGTGATTTGATGTTATGCCTTTGCTGTGGCTTTGAATTTATTAAGTAAAGCAGGCCCACTTACGCTAAGAGTACTTCTCGGGATCCTTCCTCAATATGTTCAACCCTTGCAAAATGTTGTTGGCAAAAGGCTTTCTCTGCGAATTGAAGTGCGTAATAAATGAATCGTTTATTTGATAAGTCAGTACATCTGTCAGTGCTACAAAGCGCTACAGAAAGTTTAGTACAAGCTTCACGCTGACGTAAGGTTAATTAGAAAAAATGATGTCTGTTTGCAATTCACCTAGATATCGATAAGTTGAAAAGAAGGATGGGTGACAAGAAATTACCCATAACTGACAGACTGATAGCATGCAAGCTGGAATTAATCACCTGGAGGAACTCTTCGATTATTGCAAGACATTAGTGGAGGACAAAAAGGTAAAACGTTCTTTTTGTTATATTTTGGTCTTTCCAGACAATGGATCAGGGGTGGCGCCAGGATTTGCCCGACAGGGGGGCCGAATATCAAGGCCCCGACAAAGGCGATGTTATGTCTCGGTTGAACGTGACTTTGCAGAATTTGAGGCGCACGGAGCGCGCCTTAATTTTGAGCTTTCTTTTTAACAAATACTTAAAAATCTGGAGTTTATTTAAAGTAAAAATAAAAAATTTTGAAAGAAATTTGGCTTTTTTTGCTACCACAAAAAATTTTGGGTGTTTATTGAAGAATCTGTCCTTCGTGAGGGAAAAATCAAAAACGCTATATGGGCGACAGATGAAATTCTTTGGGGGTTATGCATTGAAACGTACAAGACCTACTTACTAACTGACTAAGGCTTTGAGACGAGACTAGAAGTTTGCCTGGAGAGTTTTCCCTTTTTTGAACGAATCTTTCAAAATTAAGAGCTTATCATGATGGGGAAATTTTGGAATTTAACGAAAGAAAATTTGGTTTTATGGTAAGATTATTATGAAAAATTTGGTTTCTTTTATTAAGTGATTCAGGAGCAAAATTAGGTAGTATGACGGGTGATTAACAGAGTTGGCTTTGGTTATTTATTGTACGGAGTATCCATCGAAATTGGGAAATTTTGCCATTTCTCTACAATATAAAGCTTATAATGGAATAGAAATTGTAATTTTATGACAGTTTGGGGTTTTATGGGGGAATCTAACACTATCATGAGGAAAATCAAGTAGGGGTGACCTGTAATTTGTTGAGGTTAGTGAATATCATCATGCAGCACTCGGACCATATTGGAGCATATATTTTATTTATTGTCATAAGCGTACGGAAGCGTGTCAGCTGAGTTTGGGAGGGGGCAAAATTGTTCTTTTGTCCGAAAAATGTAATCCTGCCCGAAAGATTATCTAAGTGGAGAGCACAGAGTTTTTTGGAAAAATGTAGAACCCTCGGTCAGCAGAAAATGGCATTTCCTGGGCTCGTAACTAGAATTAAAGAAGTCCTTACTTTCAGATTTCTTTCGCAATAAAATTATTTTCACTTTAAAATACTGCCCAAAATGAACAATAATTTACAAACAAGCATTGTACTGTTCAGTTATCTGTTCGACTAAAACACTATCTATGCAGAGCGCCACCATCAGTTATCACGGAGCGTACAGAAAATTGTTAAGAAATCTAACCCCTAATATAGCCGGAATGGCATTTCCCAGACTTGTAACTAGAAATGAAGCAGTCGTTATTTTGAGCTTAGCTTTAAAATGAAAGTTTCACTTCAATAGAGAAGAAACCCAACTTGCTAATGATCAGAAAAGTGTCAGACAAAAGGTACTGCTACAATAAGATATAATGGTCTTGTCTCTTTTCTGGGGGGGGGGGGGACTATGCAACGGAATTGAAAGCATACTAAAATGCTTTTGACTGTATTAAGAATCTTCGATCAATTCAATTGCAAGGTCCACTTAATAGCCCCGACTGCCCGAACTCAAGATTCCAAATGGTTTTGCTCCCAACGTATTTGAAAATATGGCACGTTACAAGGTGCCTTCAAATAAATTTCCAGTCAGACTTATGGGGAGATTTTCTCACACAGCTGTTTATCATTATGTGTAGCTGAAAACGACATGGCCGATATTCATCATCCCCGAAAAATTGCCCTCCTACCCCGACGAGGGAAGATATAGGACAAGGGACATAGAATGGGATTTAACAGAGTTAAGAAGTGATTTAAAATCGATTCCGATATGTAAAATAGCATTTCAAAACAAAAAATATGTTCTAGATCGCCCATCCAGTAACTTCAGTCCTTTTGGGGTTTATTATTTTTTTTTTTATTTTTTAGGCCTCCCCGACGAAACCGCCGACATTCCCCGACGGGGGGGGGGGGGGGCGCAGTGTTCCCCGACGGGGAGGGGGCATGCCCCCCCCCCCCGCTGGCGCCACCCCTGCAATGGATATTCACTGGATGTTATTGGTAGAGAAGGTTTTTTTTTCTCAGAGTGGAGACCACTTTAATTTGAGAATGTATATATCTCAATGACGAAAAGCGCATTCGTTCTACATACCTAGAAAACTCAAAAACTTCAATTTTCAGAACTAAACAAAAAAAAAACAAAAAACAAAAAACAATCTAATGAAACTGGCAATTAACCATAACTAATGGCTCTTGACGAATTAGCTAAAGGTAAATTAAACCGAACATGACTCTGATAACTCAGTATTCCTCGCATTGCGAGTACGGTTTTGTTCCAAAAAATGTCGAAACGATAAGCCAGGGGACTATTACTGATAGCGAGTAAGAGCACACAGATTATATACCACTTGTAGTAAAATCTTTTAAAAATTGGGAACAACACACATTAGACGGCTATTGTCGGTACCTAAAATAGGGTTTTGAAAAAATTCTCTTGATTGATCTTAATCTTCTAAAAGATTTCCTGTCTTACGAGCAATTTTCGGTCAAACAAACTCAATTTTATAGTATGTGAATTGTCGAGAAAGGAATGAATTAATGATAAAAAGGGAAATTATAACATTCTTTTGCAATCACTACATGACATTGTGAACATCATTTGGCAAAATAATTACATTTACATCATATTTATCTGCCATTTCAAGGTTCAGTTTGATTGCAGAGTGGCATGCGCATTAGGCATGTACGACGGTGTGATTTTCAAAACTTTGTTAAAAGGTAGGTGAAATCGAAAGATTTTTTTATTTGAAGAAATTGATAGCCTAAATTTTGTATTCTGCACACTGTAAGTACAAAGTAGTCAAATCGGTGTCTGAATAGTGTAACCATTTTAAGCACTAATTATTCACAAATTTGTGATGATATTTGACTAATTCCGCCGTAATGGATTAAAGAGTATACGGTCAAAACTTAGTCAAGAAGGCATAATATTTGGTAGGTACTAATTAAACTTTGTCAAATATGAGTCAAATATCAGTAAATGATATTGACTAATGTGTTTAGTCAGTCCGTCCATTGTTTTGACGCATTTGTGTTTTCATATGGAGAAATATTCTCCCTTTTGAAGGATCAGGTTATTTGGAAAAAAAAGTTATTAGCCAAAAACTATGGTGGCCTGGTGCCCTGTATTAAATGACCGTATTGTGCTTTTCATTTGTATATTTAATGTATCGCCCTTTTATTTTTGAGCGTGGAATAATAAGTGTGCACTCTAAAAACTGTTTGTTAGGAAGTGTTGGAAAAATCCAAAGTGCTCAACGTGGCAATTTATTGTCCAACAAATAGGCAAACAATCTACCCATATTTGTTGACTAAATTAAGGTTGGGTAAACTTCAAGTGTTGGTTAAAGTTATTGCAAGTTTTAAAGTACCCAACATTTGGGCAAAATGCAACTAACCAATCAGATGGTTATTGATAGATCAATTAAGTTTACAGATAATTATTTTTATAATAGTAGTTAATTGGGATCTAATGGTTGAATACATTTGGATTCGGTAAACAGACATCTAGCGGTAGAATAGCAGAGAAATCTGGACAAAAATTCTTAAAGAGTAATGGTCGTAATGAAAAAAAATTCACTATACGTAAAAAAAGGAAAAGAAATACAAAGTTCACGATTGAGATTGTTATTTCAGACTACAGGCTTCACTGTTTATTAATCAAGTGCATCGCCGCTGGTGCCCCTAATCACTCTTGGATCGCAATCGCGATCGGTGTAAGTTTTAGGGTACTTTGTGAAATCTCCTTCTGCCCAAATCATATAATTATATATCAGGTTATATCGAAATCCAAACAAGCACCTAACAGTAGGCCTATCTGTTGGGCAAACGTGTTAGTACAAGTTAACCATTTGTTGGGCAAAATTAGTTGGGTGAAATGGTTGGGTAATTTCTTTTGCCCAACTAATTAGTAAAACACTAAACCAACTGAGTTGGGCAGTTTTTCACCCAATTTCAGTCAAGAGGCATATGGAACCAACGGTTGGGTAACTTTTTGCCCAGGTTGGGAGACCATTTTTTACAGTGTTGGGCGTAGTGATTATAATTTGATATTATTTAATATTATTGTGGACTGAGGGTCTCATTACATCCACGGCAATTGGTCACATAGCAAACCGAAAATCAGAAGGCCAATTAATCACTTTGGTAAGATAAATCCCTTTAATACACTCCTTTTAAAATTCATATATATCGGTAAATGAACGTCATAGCTTATGCTTTACATACCGTTACCAGCTGTTCCAGGCATTATTACAGGGGTTATTACAAAGGAAGAAAACAAATCGTCAAATCGTGATATTTTTCTACTATACATTGACATCTACAGCTAGACTTTAGTAAAATGTTTACTATGTAACATTTTGAAATTACTCGCGCTTTTCAGACCGGTTTATCGCCAGCTTTCTTCATACTATTTGGCCTTTCTCTGTCAAATATCTGACTGTCTTAACTGCTTGACAGCGTCCTCTTTAATGGAACGTCTCACACTTGCACATTGTGCTGGAATGATGTACCAAGGCCCCAAAAGGAAGCATTTTGAGCTATACAGGCCGCAGGCCCTCGATTTTGTTGTCTTTCTGTGACCTGCATGGATTTTCAGGGAACGTGTTCATTGAACAACAGGATGTCAAGAGATGTAAATGTACAAAATCGGTGACACTCTTTTGATAATTATCGGTTAAAATCGTTTTTGAAGGGCGTCCAGGTACCAGCTCTGGCAACTGACATTGGACATCAACCTGTTCGTTCAATTTTTATCTTAATTTAACGAGGATTACCTTACCCTCCCAGTTTCGCACTTACTTCATAGGTGGACCCCGTTGGAATCGCCATTGAATCAAACATCTGAACCACTGGTAGAAATTTCAGCGTTTTTCTTTTATACCACACCGTAATGCACCTCTCTTAATCAGTTATTGAAATGTTTTTAACCACCTTCAATCACCCCAATAAGCGATTTGGGTAATTTGTTTGGTGGTTATGCGCAATGCGCACATCCTCCATATCTTTTGGGTAAACAAACCTATCCCACACCTACAACCTATGTGTCCAAAATGTGAGTTTATGAAAATTCGGTGTCATCATTCTTTTTTAATCCAACCATAACAAAAAGATGAATCATAAGTGTAATTCTGTTCTGTGAACTTTGTCCAAATTAATTGCAATTGCCTTTTGGTATAAAAATATGCATTTGAATCTGTTGTATAAAGGAGAATTGAGTCCCAATTTCGTTCAGGTTGGCTTTCCTTCTTACTTTTTTTTACATCCTCTTTATTTGCCTGATTACCATTTACCGGACACTTGATGAGGTCAAGTTTTACATCTGATTTATTTATTGACAGTAACAGATATATTTTAATAAAGAACCAGTTGCGTCACATTTGGAGCAAGCTAACAGGCCAGTCAAGCATGTGTCCGTTGCTTTTAACGCAGAGTAAACACAATTAAAAGCCTATTTGAGGGCACAGATCATGTAACAGGCTTGGATACGAGTTACACAGTGACTCCACACCGCCTTCGTATAGGATGTCTATGTTGCTTTTTCAGGAAGCAACGCGTGATTCAGATTTATGCTACGTGATGTATGCACGTACTGCAGGAAAACAAAATAAGGGTGTACACTATGTGCTGAGCTCGGTTTGTGTATCCCACGCTGTGCCCCACAGTGCCATGTGCCAACGAATTACCGAGCTGTAAGTCCTGCCATGAGCAACTCCCAATTAACAGATTGAAGAGGACCTCAAATTGCACTTAAATAAGCACTTTGGTACTGCTTTCATGAAAACGCCGAAGTTCAAAACCAAATATATGTTCAACTTTTACTTTGCACATGTTACGGCGTTTCTCTGCAACGATATGGCCACATGGGTGGAGGTTTATAACGTGGTCTATATGATTAAAAAGGGGTACACATTTACTACACGAAATTAATCCTACGAACTTAAAAACTTAACTTCCACCAAGGGCCTAATTACTCCTCAGAGCTTCTACAATAAACGAATTCGAAAAATAAATCCGCATTATCTGCATTTTATTTTACACTACAAAACTCAATCGAAATGACTGTGCGAATGAATTCACAATTCTTGTAACTTCATTTGCTAATAGCTATAGATAGTTAGTTCCTCTTTCACTTTGAAAATTAGAATTTCCATCCCCCTTTTTTCTCCACAGGACCAAATTCCAGAGCGCAGGAAAATCATACTCCTTACACACGAGTAGCATCTGGAGGTCGCTACGACGGTTTATTCTCACGTTTTGGTGAACAGAAAACCAAGGTTAGTACCACTTCATCATAAAATCAAATTATTGTCGGTTGCCAACGGAAACATATATATATTTCTAATTGAACACAGCAAATTCCGTTTCGAAGTTCAGGAAATGAAACGGGTTCTAGCAACTGAGGGTAAGATGTATGGGATATAAAGACAGTTTTACTGAATTTCAAAGGCAGGCTTAGAAAGAAGTTGATAATTATTTCCAAGTAATTTCCTTCACAAAATAAAATGTTACAGATTTGTGGTTCAAAAATGTCCAACAAAGTATTCAAATATTGTATCGAAATAGACGTCTATCCAAACGCTGATGTGTACGGAACTTCCAGGAAGAGAGCATGTCTGACAACATGGCCATGTGGTTAGATCATCCGACTTGCAGCCGGGATGTCGAGGGTCCGACACCTGGCCAGGTAATGCAAAAAGAAAGAAAAGAAAGAAAGTACAGTCTACTGCTTGGTGTTAAGCATAAAAAATGGAAAAGGAAAACCAAACCAAAAGGCCACAACTGGATCGACTCAAAGCAATTACTGAAAACTGAGCCTTGAAATTCCATCTAAACCAAATATTTCATGGCTGGATCAAAAAATGGTTAGTTGGTTGGATGGAATTTACAGCCCAGTTTCCAACCTATTGGTTCAACCTATTGGTTCCGAAGAATGGTAAAAGCTAGCCCGGTTGGGCCCTGGGTGGAAACACCTGACAAACACGAAAGGAGCCCAGCTTGGGTCTAGAAAGTAGCCCAGCAGTAGCCCATTTGGGCCAAACTGGGCATGTTAGCTGGCATGAGAAGGAATTAAAGTTGACACTTTTCACATAAAATGTGAGTTAGAAGCAAGCATGTGTGATGTCATGTTTCACATTGTTGACCGCCGTTTCCTTTTCCTCTATTTTCATCTCATAAATTTGATCTTGAATTGATTACGGATGCTATCTTTCCCCTGATGCAAAAAAAGTTTTACAATTTTGTTGCCTAGGATGCACCCATGGTATTAATATATCAGATTTTTGGTTGCATAAAATTGGTGATGAATTACAAATAAAAACAAATCATTGACAAACATTGTGACTCTATGGCATCGGACATGCTTGCTTCAAGTCATTCTATGTAGAAAAGTTGCCACATATAATTGCTAAAATTTCGAGAACCGAACATAGAAAATGAATAAAAAATTCACCAGAATGCTCAGAATATGTTCCCCCGTAGAAATATGGCTCTGGAGTTTCCTTTAAGGAATGTTTCGAATCTGGTGCTTCTGCTCGCTCGGTGCCAAATGGATAAATAGATGTGTAAGGAAGATTCCGATTTTATGGCTTCGTTGTTTTGAAATAACATGATATTTTTATTAGGCTAAAGATTAGGCACATACATCGTGTGGTACAGCCTAAACGATGGTAAAGGGTAACGTCAAAACTAACTAGAACGGAGTGTAGAAAAAACAACCAAAAACTGAAAGCTCGTGAGCTCCTCAGATAACCGGAAATCGCATATTTCAGACTCGTATAATTATAAGCAAGGTCATACACTGACATTTTTAGTAAGGATTGGGACATAAGTGGAACATTCACTAATCTGAGGCATTGGGGATGAGTCTTAGAGGTGGGGGTATCCCCTTCCCTTTTGCGGAAAGTTGTAAAGTTGTAAATGATGATCTCATCTTAAAAATAAAGACAAAACTAGTATAACAAAAGAAGTAATATTTAAAAAGAGTTATGAAGAAACCATCGCCAATGTTTCATTTCATAGCTGTCATTCCGACAATAACCTTGCCTTAAAGCGATGCCTGATTCTTTTTTTTTTTTTAAGGATTGAGATTTAGTGAACGGCTTTGGCTAAAAACAAAAGGAAATTTTAGAAAGCCAATAAGTATGTTATTGCGTAACAAAGTTAAGAGCATCGAAGATACATTAAAGCCTACTCATGTTCTTGTTTGATATAGGGCAGAAGATTCTCTGCTAAACTATGTAATAATTTCTCGAAGATCTAAGCAGAGCGGTACCATTGTCTGGGGAGCAAATTATTTTTTAAACCCCGTCCTCCTCGAGAGCCTGAAATGGCATTCCCAGGATGGCAAATACACTCTAACTGAAACAGTCGTTACTTTGAGTTTCCGTTTGCAATAAAATGTTAAATTCAGTCAGGACACAACTCCCTACACCAATTAGAAATGAGAAAATTTTAATACGATCAGCAAATTACCAGATAAAAAGGTTCCAAAAAATTTTTGAACCAAAGTTTGGGCACTGTAAGTACACCTGAATACCTTTCTGCTGCTTGTATAATCTGGCAGTAAAAAAAAACAAACACAACTTTTTGCGACTTTCGCCAGAACAGTATTCTCTACCATATTGGGTAGTGTGGACAGTAATGTCCACACTATGAAAAGAGGCCAAAGAAAAATTGAATTTATAGGCTGCAGAATGTGTGGCAAATTTTCATTATTTTTGGGATTTTTATGAAGTTCTTTTCACAATGACTATGACGCTTTTTCATTTGTCAGTCAGGCAAAGTTTTGAAAGAATGCTACTCGCGGTTAAGGTTTTTCTGTGTACCAGAAGGATACCAGGTTGTTCGAGATGTAAATGGTTGCTCCATGAATGTTTTCATAGTACTGCATGAGGCTTGGATCATGCGCAAACATTGGCATGGGTCTAAGGGAAGGGTTTTCATCAAATATTGGATATCGTTACTTGAAATATGACGTCATCTCAGCTACCTCTGAATAAAACTTGTGTCAAATATTGTACGTATTTTGAGAAACTAAAGTGGCATCTTTGTGGGGTTGCATGATCCAATGCCTTCCCGACTACGCTAGTGTTTGAAAACGTGTAAATACGTCCCATGAAAAATAATAGAGGTACCGTGAGTCTATTCCTCTTTACGTGGCCAGATGATGTCACAGTTGTACCTATGGAAATTCAATGGAGGCAGTGCAATGACTAATAGATCGTTGGGTGAGGATAAGAGGACAGGATAATGTTATATTTACTTCTGGGAAAGGGAAGAGAACGATGCAAAATTTCCATCAATTAATAGCATGTTTTAACACGCATGGCGACCAATATGGGCTCGCGCACCGTTGCCAGAACTGCATTAAAAATTTCTATAGAAAAATTTAACTTTCAAAACAAAACCCATCTGTAAATCAGTCATGACGAAGCGATTCGTCTAACTGATTTTTCGTAAAAAGCCTTTAACTTTTGCTGGTATGAGTCTCCCCTCAGTTGTAACCAGGACTTTTATTGATGTATAGGACAGAACTGAGAAAGGTTTGAAGAACGCAGAGCACAAAGTTGGGTTGTTCAATAACCACTTGTGAGAAAATGTTCTAAATTAATTCTTGGTCGAAAGATCATCTCACCTTTCCTCTACAGAGATATCTTTTAGATGTCTTTGAAAAAATGGGAATCTATGGGGGAGGGGATACAAATCACGTTTTTGAATCCGAAGCCTCGAGTGTAAACTGTGGTATTTGCGGACGAATCTGGCTAAATTCTGCTCTAGAACAGTTGTAAAACTTTATTGGTAATTCTGAAAAACGATAAAGTCGAAAACTCAAGAGCACAGAGTGTACGAACGTTTTGGTTTATGGGAAACAGTTTTGACAGAAACAATAATAAAAAAGCGTTCATAAAACACCTTGTCAACCTGCAGAGTAAAAGAGAGGTTAACCTCTAATTGTCAATGAAAGTGTAAGCCGTAAGCTCATATGTATGATTTTATTTTCTTAATATTGCTCATTACAGCGAATTATTACGAATGTCCCATATGCTTACACGTATACACTGATACACGTAAAGCAGACTGTGCACGAAGACTTTTCCAGTTTGTTTAAATGTGTTTGACAATTCCAAAGTGGTTCAGCTACAATTGGTCATCCGATGAAGCTTTTGACAATCATTCAACATAATTAACAAAAGGAGTGAAAGGCGAGATTTCTAATGCGATCTTGAATAATGAGCTGTTTCATGGTCACCCAGTCTATGTACACGAATAATTAACCATTGCCGAGCCGATGTATAAATTAAATGTTGGTAATAATACCTCGATGAAAATGAAGCCCGCTGAACAAGGGAAAGTTTTGCCAAGTTCTTGTAAGAGATTTGCAAAAATGGAACTCGATAGTGAATACTTTATTGGTGAAAAATGGAAAAGTCTACGCAACTTGCTTTAGTTGAAAAAGCCGACATAGGTTTAATCGGTAAAAACAGTTCTCACGTAGTTCCTGCATGTAATGCATTGTGGTGAGATAGAAACATGCTCGACCCAGCATGAGAAAACTTTAACTAGAATTTCATATCGTTTTCCAGCTATCTTGGTTCTGACGAATTTAAACGCCAGGTCGTTACGGATCTGAGTGCACAATTGCCCCGATACTAGTGTAACTGTAGCAGACGATAAATACCTTTTGTATTTACCACCTAATCCTATTTAAGCCTTCATGAAATATCGAGTAGGATACGATTACAGATTATTGAGTGATCTTGACGGCGTAAGCCTCATTTTGGAGTGTTTTATCCCCATCCAAGTAACAGCGCTCTGCAAAGGCTTGAGAGACAAATATATCTTTATGCTGGACGTTAGTATAGTCAAAACAAGTAGCTGTTATTCAGAACAAATTTATTTTCAAAATAATCTGCTATTTTTCCCTTTCTCTTATCAGAGATGTGGCGTCGGATTTGCTCTTTACTTTGAAGAAATATTCACCATTTACAAGAGCAAGGAAGAGACAAGCTCTAATGAAACAAAAGAAAGCGATATTAAGGAGGAATCGGCTACAGCCTGCAATGAGCTCTGTTATCCCGAAATAAAGGTAAAAGCAATCGACATCGAAATACTATTCATTAGAAATGAACTAAGAAAAGTTTAAATTATAAAGACCAGGTTTTCTTTGCATTTATTTTCTTTGTATAAAAACATTAATGTTACACTCCTCTGCCATTGTGTAAGTAATGCTGTCGGTGTTTCAAGTTAAAGCTCACATAAATCAGCCTGACATACCAAAGGTACTCTGAAACCACGGACCACCTATATAAATGGACACAGAATACCGCATGCGTAGATTGTCGCTACCGTACGTGTGAGTACAGGCTTAGGAAGATGGTTTCTGTTATGGTTTTGTGCGAGAATTTTGACCCTGCACAAGTTGATTAAATCAACAGATTCTGCCAGAAACTTGAAATATTCTCGAAATAATGCAAGGTTCATTAAAAAATCATTGCATGTTTTGCAGAAATATGATATTGTGTACCATTCAAGTCTATAGTTTGTTTAAAATTTTACAGAGTTGTTGTCAAATTTGTGCAGATTATAGCTTCACGACGGCCATCTTGGGCGATTTTTTTGCTCCAGGCGAAGGCGACAATCTACGCATACGACGTACACGTTACGTATTCTGTCCATGTATATAGTGAGTCCGTGTCCGTGCAAAGTTAAAGGTCTTTTGAAGTTGTCAATTGCTTTAATATCTATTCGATTCTTTATATGAATTGGAGTAATGCACTCTTAAAAAGTTGATTAAAAAATTCACCTACACTGGTCACGTATGTCAAATACCTGAAATTGGGTAAAGTTTTCCCCAATATGTGTTGTTTATTTGGCTACCCCACAGGCTGGTTACCCAATTAAGTGGTAAAAACCTCTTGGATAACCCATTAATCAACAGTTATTGGGTAAACTTTACCCAATTTCAGGTATTTGACATACGTGACCAGCGCTGGTAAGTTTTTTTAACCAACTTTTTTAGAGTGTGGTATTGGATTTGTTAGCTAGATGAGATTTAACAACACACCAACACAAATGTGTTTATAAAGTGTTCATCACCTCGATTAAAATCTTCAAAAGTTTACATTTGTTTTCCAATACGGCTCGCTTTAATTTCAAATCTTGTTTCTCTTTTGTCGCGTCTTACGACAGGCTGAAAATGCCGTGGGCATATTCTACAATCCCATCACATATAGGGGCGTAATGATATTGAAAAAAAAAAAAAACATAATATCTGCAGTTAAAGCTTGATCACGTAACATGTCTTTGTTAATTTAACGATCATGTTAATCAATATATACATAGTCATTAAATTTTGCACAAATATATATTTCCATTTGTTGTGGCCAATACTACATGTTAGTAGTAAAAAGACAAGATAGCTAATACATCTCCTTGGTGGTTGTAAATTTACTGATGTATACAGAACCAGATCTTAAACAATTTTAACAAAGACCTGATAAAACTGTATCGGAATCCAATCCTAATTCGTTGTATTGTGACCGCAGCTTTATGCGGAACTAGTCAAAACGTTTTGCAACATTTGCCAAGTAGGGTCTTTTTTATTGCTCCCACGTGTATGTAAGATATAGTTTCAGTTGCATTATAATTTAAAAAGGTCAAATCTAAGCACACATAAAACGTGCATGTTGATCATTTGAAAACGAAAATTGCGAGCGTCATGTTTTAACATTCATCTGTTAGCATACTAGTCTAATTGACGAGTAGTTTGCACCATCCATACGAAATAAGGGCATGCTTGGATACTGATATAGACTTTAGTTCAAATGTGTGTTTTGAATCATTTTCCCCTTTTTCAGGTTTCCATGGAAATTGAAGTGACGGAGTAAGGCAGACAGGGAACTACATATAAAGCAACATTGCTCTTTGCTCTTCAGTTCCCATCACATTTATTAATGGCAAAAATAGTAACACGTATATATTAAATAAACTGATAAATTTGGTAATGATGTATAACGACTATAAACAAATACCAAAAAAGTTAAAGTTATATATATAAATTGTAAGGTTGAATAATGTCCAGATTCAGGGTATCACCTGTTTGAATTACACCAAAATATACTGGCAGAAAATTTGACTATGTTGAAACCGCCTGTTTACCTGCGGTAAATTTAAAGTGATTCGCAGAGAAACGATGAAGCCGTAGAGTAATTTACCAGCTAGATCTGTAAATGGTGCGATGGACGCTTAAAAATGTCATTTATATGGATTTAAAAAAAAACCCCTATTGAAAAATTTGTTTCATTTTCCTGGGACAAGGTAGGGGTGACAAGACTTTTTATTCGTTTAGTACAGTACATGAACAGTAGCGATATATAATGATAAGAAACGCAAACAAAGGCGGTCATTTGAGATAAAAAGTAATTCGGATCTTTACTCTTTTGTTCTTTAACACTATCATGAAAGTTCTTCATTTCACCAACAATTTTATGAGCGTTTCACCAGTAGAACTTCAATATTGCAATGTTGTTGAGCTACCGTTTACACAAAGTATACTTTGGACTCCCAAACAAGAAGGCATAATATCAATGAACTCATATTTTTTTCACGGAGCTGGGTAACAAACTTGTAAATATTGTTAAAGGAAGTACTTTGTTTAAACTGGCAATTTAATCGTAACGAGTGTACACAATATTTGGATCAAAATAAGTCATATATGGCGCCAGCAAATAAAATTTATTACTTAAAGCCAATTTAAATTTACCTTCTACAATTATGGAAATTTATATTCTGAAACGTAATATGCCAATCCTAAAATGGATGAAAATATTGTGAATATTTTATTGTAATCCCAGATTATGTAACAATCTTCAAAATATTTTAAACCCTTAATTACATGACAATCTTTTAAATGTAACCAATATTATTTTAAATATATGACAATATTTAAAATGCATCGCTAAACGAAAAAGAAGAACTACCATTATGTGACATTACTCAGTCTCTAACAATGCAAAAATTGCAAATTCACTCAATTAGAGTAATAATTCACTCCAATAATGACGAATTCCACTCAAAGAGGAGTGAAAATTTGCTGTTTATCGAGTGCCTGCAATGATAACTTGTTTTAAGTGATATATTCCCTGTAGACAATCGTTCAAGGGTTTAAACGTTGCTCTTTCGAAGCGAATTTTACTCTTTTTGTTATAAATTGCACTATTCTAAAAGTGAATTAACACTTAGTATAACTACGTACGTTTTCAATATATGACAATCTGTAAAATATGTTACAATCTTTTCAATGTAGTATTACAACCTTTTCAATGTATTAACTCAAGTGAAAAGGGCAAATTTACTTCGTTTGAGGAATAATGTGCATCGGTGTACTCCACGAGGAATACAATTGACTCTAGAGGAGTGAAAAATCGCTCTTTAACGGGTGCCTTTTCCTTTTAAAAGTGTCACCTGTACAAACCCCATCAAAAAGTGTAAATTAGTTTGCTCTTATATAGTGAATTTTACTCTGAGATTTGGCATAAATTTCTCTATTCTTCGAGTGAATTCTTAATTTCACCAACAACTGTATAAGCATTTCACCAGTAGAAGTTCAGGTTGCAATGCGAATGAAGTAGTCAGCTAATCTTTAAAATTACCGGGTAAAACCACCTACTATTTTCTTATCCGTGAGATCATTGTTGCGCTACCGTTTACACAAATTAGACTTTAGACTCTTAAACAAGAAGGCATAATATCAATGAATTCCTTTTTTTACGGAGCTGGGTAACGAACTTGTAAATATTGCAAAAGGAAGTATTTTTATTTAAACTTTCAATTTGATCGTAACGAGTGTACACAATATTTGGATCAAAACAAGCCATATATGGCGCCAGCAAATATAATTTATTACTCAAAGCCAATTCAAATTTGCCTTCTACAATTATGGAAATTTATATTCTGAAAATGTTGAAGGATTTTAGGATTGAAATGTTATTTCAATCCTAAAATACATGAAAATATTGTGAACATTTTATTGTAATCCCAGATTATGTTACAATCTTCAAAATATTTTAAACCATAATTACATGACAATCTTTTAAATGTAACCAATATTATTTTAAATATATGACAATATTAAAAATGCATTGCACTGTTTAAGCTAAAAGAAAAGTATGTATGTGAAATTATTGAGTCTGTAACAATGCAAAAAGTGCAAATGCACTCCATTAGAGCTATGATTCACTCCAAGAATGGTCAATTTCACTCAAAAAGGAGTGAAAATTTGCAGTTTATCGAATGCCTGCAACGATAACTTGTTTTAAGTGATATATTTCCTGTAGACAATCGTTCAGGGGTTGAAACGTTGCTCTTTTGGGGCGAATTTTACTCTTTTCGTTATGAATTGCGCTATTCTCGAGGTGAATTAACACTTTCACCGACTTAAAGAGAAAAACGGTTAGCGCTTTTGCTTAAGGTGTGTTATTACCCACTGTAATGAAAATTTACTTTTTACAATCGCTTAGGTTGTGTTATTACGCACTGTAATGAAAATTTACTTTTTACAATAGTTCTAAAATGTAGTGTGCAATCTTTCAATATTTGATTGTCTTGAAAACTTATCGTACTCAAAAAATTATTTAAAAATCTTTAGAATAAAAAATTAAGAAACAATCTTTAAAATACGTTAAGTCCCTATATGATATCTTTTCCATGTATATAACTACAGTACGTACGTTTTCAATATATATCACAATCTGTAAAATAAGTTTCATTCTTTACAATGTAGTATTACAATCCTTTCAATATATTTAATCAAGTGAAAAGAGTAATTTTACTTCGTTTGCGGAATAATGTACATGACTGTACTCCATAAAGAGTACAATTGACTCTAGAGGAGTGAAAATTTTTCCTTTAACGGGTGCCTTTTCCTTTTAAAAAGGTTTTCTGCACACACCCATCAAAAAGTGTAAACTACTTTGCTCTTTTATAGTGAATTTTACTCTAAGACTTGGTATGAATTTCACTATTCTTCGAGTGAATTCTTAATTTCACCAATAGTTTTATAAGCATTTCACCAGTAAAACTTCAAAATTTCAATGCGAATGAAGTAGTCAGCTAATCTTTAAAATTACTGGGTAAATACACGTACTATTTTCTTATCCGCGAGATAACTGTTGAGCTACCGTTTACGCAAAGTAGACTAGACTCTCAAACAAGAAGGCAGACTATCAATGAATTCATATTTTTTTCTCGGAGCTAAGGAACTTGTAAATATTGTAAAAGGAAGTATTTTATTTAAACTTAAAATTTGATTGAAACGAGTGTACACAATATTTGGATCGACAAAAGCCATGTATGGCGCCAGAAAAATGGAATCAATTACTTAAAGTTAATTCAAATTTACCTGCAACAATTATGGAAATTTATGTTTTGAAATGTATAACATTTCAATCCTAAAATATATGTTAATATTGTGAATATTTTATTGTATTCCCGGATTATGTAACAATCTTCAAAATATATATTAAACCCTTAATTACATGGCAATCTATTAAATGTAACCAATATTTTTTTTTAACATATGACAATATTTAAAGTGCATTGCTTTTTTTATATGTATTTCAAAATTTCAAATGTTGACTCCAAAGAAAAAAAATGAACTGAAATTATGTAAAATTATTCAGTCTCTAAAAAAGCAAAATGCAAATTCAGTCCATTATAGTAATTATTCACTCCAAGAATGGTAAATTTCACCCAAAGAGGAATGAAAATTTGCTCTTTATCGAGTGCCTGCAATAATAACTTGTTTTTAGTGATCCTTGTGGATAATCGTTCAAGGGTTGAAATTTTTCTCTTTTCGAGCGAATTTTACTCTTCTTGTTATGAATTGCACTCTACTAAGAGTGCATTAACACTCTAGTGGAGTGATTAACACTTTCACTGTCTTTGAGAGAAAATACGTTCGCGCTTTTGCTTAGGGTGTATTATTACGTGCTGTAATGCAAACTTACTTTCTACAATCTATAATGTAGAATGCAATCTTAAATACTTGATTGTTTTGAAAATTTATCGTAATCAAACTGTTTCAAAATCTTTAGAATAAAAAGTTATGAAACAATCTTTAAAATATGGCATGTCCCTAAAAGACATGATATTTTTCTTTTTAATGTATAACTGCGTATGTTTTCAATCTGAAAAGTATGTTACAATCTTTTCAATGTAGTATTGCAATCTTTTTTATATATTTACCGGAGTGAAAAGGGTAAATTTACTTCGTTTGAGGAATATTTTACATGTACTCCAAGAAGAGTACAATTGACTCCAGAGGAGTGAAAATTCGCCCTTTAACTTTACACACCCAAATTAATTTGCTATTTTTAGTGAATTTAACTCAGTCTGAGACTTGGTATGAATTTCACTATTCTTTTCACTTTTCTTTTTTGAAGGGGGTGCGGGATTCCGCCTTAAAAAGGGAATTGCTGCCTTTGAAAAGCGTCCCAAATCTTCCGAAAGTACCCTTTCCATGTGATAACAAACCTATTGAAAGCATGTATCACGTTTAAAATGCACAAGAATGTCGCCTTTTCGAGAAATTTGGACGAACAGAAGCAACAAGTTCTTAACCAAAGGGACTAATTATGAACAGATAAGCCTCACCCACTAACGTTTTAGTGCTGCATATTCATTTGGAAGAGAGGTCATGTCGCGGTTATGTTAACATATATTGTGCGCAACACCTGTGGATGGAGCAGATGGCATTAGGACATATTTCATTTGTTTGCTTTTCCACAGTATTTGATAGAGAGTGGTATAATGTTCAGAAATAAGAGTATAATATTATATGATATCAAATATTGTGAAGGGAAGCACTAAAAAAAGCATAGGGTTTATAGAGTAAAGGGCTCACAAGAAAGACAAAAGGAAAAATAAAAAGAACTGGGACTAGGATATTGCAAACAAAAAACAATTACAGGAATACAGGTGGTGTCAAAACAATAGAAAGCAAATACTGTACGATCATGAATAAAAATAAATAAATCTTTAATGGGTAGGTAGCGTTTCCCAGTCCCCTACACGGTCCTCCCAATCACCCACTCACTTGCTTGCCCCCCCCCCCCCCATATATCATTATGTCCCGCGTGGCATGTAAAACACATGGCAACATACAGTAAGGCTGACAATTTTAATATTCAAACTTAATCTCTCGCTTAGTTACCCCATCAGCATAGGCTACGGCTACTGAACCATACACTCTAAAATCAAAAGAGTGAATTTATTCACTCTTTGATCGAGTGAAAAATGTAAATTCACTCCATAAGAGTGATAATTCACTCCAAGAGGAGTGAAGCTCCCTCCAAAAAGAGTGAAGTTCACTCCAAAAAGAGTGAGCGAAGTTTCACTCTTGATGGAGTGCCCACGATGATCACTCTTAAAAAAACAGCGATCATTGCAGACATTCGTGGAAGAGTGAATTTTCCCTCTTCCTCTAGTGAATTTCACTCTTTTTAGAGTGAACTTCACTCTTTTTGGAAGGAACTTCACTCCTCTTGGAGTGAATTATCACTCTAATGGAGCGAATGTACACTTTTCACTCGATCAAAGAGTGACTAAGTTCACTCTTTTGATTTTAGAGTGTAAATATACCGGCGCATGCATTTTGTCAGGCTATACCCGATTTTTCACATAACCATTGCTAGATTACAGGTACTGTACACCATTGTTGCAATTAACAAAAAAAATATTGGCTTGGTATTCTAAAGTATTTTACGGAATTAATTTTCTACCCATGTCACGTAAATTTAATTATCAAACTATAATCACGATTACCGTGTATAGTAGAAGGACGAATAAAATAGAGCTTTAAAAAAAGTCGTCTGGTCTTATTTTTCCGATGTTAATTCTCAAAGATTTTTCCTGATTTTTAAGAAATCCACAGAAACCGTACTTCCCAAATTGTCACCGAATCAATATTGAACTAAAAACAATGTAATATACTCTAACAGTGTAATGTTTACTAAAAAATTGCATGCGTCTTAAGGGTACTGTAAATTTTTTTACCGTTGCCGCAGCGTTACTTTGTCGTTGCCGTTGCCGTTGCCATACAAGTGTGAACGTATCTTTAGAGTTCATTTTCTGCTGCCAAGACGGCAAAAAAAGTTTGCAAATGTTATAACCTCAGCCCCCAGTCCAGTGGAAAGACTGAGTTTGAAAGGGAAAAATACAAAGAGAGAACACCTTGTAAAATAACGTGAACGAATGGAGCCCGATTTTCCTGGCCTGCAACAATTTAGCCAGGTGAAATTTCTGATTCAGCTTTGTTTTCGGAAGAGTAAGTTTTTGGAGCTCAAAATAAAGGATGTCTGGATACGTTTAGCAAGACCTGATAAGTGCCATGCATTTCCTGCAATCTGGGAGGCTTTTTTTGGCAAAACTTTTCTTGGTGCGCTACGCGCCAACTGATGGTGGGCCTCCGCTTAGATGGTAAACAAAGCCATATATCTAAATATATGCCACCCCCCCCCCCCCCACCAAAAAAAAAAATATGTCCCTAGAACCGCGCTTGAAAACATGTAGCCCTAAACCCCTTTGCCTAATTCTGTACAAACCAGAGAAGGTATAGGCTCACCTGTCCAACAAGTACTTTGCTAGTCCTGCGTTGTTTGGAAGACAGAGTCTGGTCCTTAGTTCATTCCATCTGTTGATTTCGTCGCCGATCTAAATGCGAGTTGCATTATTTCTCTTTTGCTGGGAATCTTTCCTTTTCTTCTTTCCCGGTGTGGACAGTCCGACCAAACGTTTGTATGGTTTCTTGCCCGACCTTCCATCTTTCACCACTTACTGTATTCAGTGACACAGTCACGACACAAGCTAAGGCTAGGCCCTAGACCTTTAGCCTAAGTAACAGTACTTACAGCGACAAGGGCATGGCCTGTTTGTAAGACGGCTGTCATTTTCCGGGAAAACGTCTCGCAACTCCTCAAACAACTGTTTATTTCAAGAATGAAAGCTCTTTGGGAAAAGTCCCTCTTTCGAACTGACATCGTTT
Source organism: Holothuria scabra (assembly GCA_037179385.1). Classification (NCBI taxonomy): domain Eukaryota; kingdom Metazoa; phylum Echinodermata; class Holothuroidea; order Aspidochirotida; family Holothuriidae; genus Holothuria; species Holothuria scabra. The sequence goes on from CM074179.1 coordinate 68,355,635, forward strand.
TTTGTTCGTTCCTATTTCAGTAACGTTAGTACAGTGATTACAGAGTCAGTCAGTGTTTTGCGATATAAACCAACCTACGATCGTAAAATGTCTTCGTGAAATTTGTCAAGGCGGTTTGTTATTATCTGACCTAGACTGTGTTGTAATCGAGTCACTAGATTAGTGACTCGAGTCACCAGTTTTCAAACTTTTAAGTGACTCGAGTCGAGTTATTGACTTGAGTCACTCTACTGTTTCAATTGGGAAGTAACCCCTGAATTTAGTCGAGTCACTATCATTTTGAGAGGAAGTGACTCGAGTCGTGACTTGTTACAACACTGGACCTATGTAACAGTAGCGATATTATTGGTGGAAATCGAAATATAGATGAGAGAGGCGAGGCTTTGCATGCATAATTGTTTGGCTCATCAACTTTTTCAGACGCCCAGTTTAATATACTCGTTAATTAATGTCCACTAAGTAAATATTTTATGATGGTTATCTTAATTCTTCCATCAAGAAGGATCAGTACGTAGGTAGACAACGATCACATGCAAAAAGTGTCCCCAAAACGCAGTGTTTTCCCTTTAAGTCCTCTCTAATCATTGATTTACCAACAATACATACAACAGCAAATCAAGAAATCCCTTTATGGCGCATCAGCTGTCCTGGCATTTCAGCAGTGGCCATTATGTTAATGCAAATTGGTAAGCAAAAACTACGTTAACTAAGTTATACTATGCACAAATTAATTACTCTGAATGATATATTGAGTTTCGGCACCTATCTGACCCAAGGAATATTTCGGAAAACAAAAGAAAAACACACACTCACACACACACACACACATACACACACACACACACACACACAAATACCAATAAAAAAATTGTAAAAGAAAAGCAATTAAAATCTTCAACTAAATTATGGCAACTTGGTCAGATGCAGTATTGATAACATTCCCGACATCTCGCAAGATTACGCGATATCAATTGAAACGTGTTGTTGTGGCAGACAAACTGTTATTTGCAAATGAAGGATCCCAAACCTGCAATCCGTATGCTATATTTGTTTTTAACGATGGTTTCATTCATTGCATGAACCATTTTCTAGAGTCATGTTTGTCCTGTATCTGTTTAAAAAACTGAGCATTAAAAACCGTGGGGTGCACTCATCCATGATTCATTTCTGTCATGTTTAACTTTATTTTCGGTGTGATCCAAAGAATTACACTCAGCTTAAATGTAAGGGTACCGATTTTGAAGGTTATCTAAGTATCTAAGCACTTCTGCAAAAAATATATATTAACATGAGTCAGCAGATAAAGTACAGGAATAACCATATGAGGGGAATGTTTCATAGTTGTTTCCGATCCTATGAGACAATACTTTAAGCGGAAGCTTTAAAACTATAGTTAAGAACTAACAGCGAAATATAAATTTTATTTGACAAAATAACAATACAATTTTTCCAATGTGGATTTAATGAGGACGATGTTAGTATGGCAACTGAATTCTATGAGTGTTAGGGATATGGCTTTAAGTAAAGGAAATTGTTCCTATTTACGAAACAACGAGACACTTGCACGAAACGTTTTTGACGCATAGTATAGCAGACGCGTAGTCAGGACTAGGGCTGTCACGGGAGCGATTTTGAAAGTGTGACGTTGAGCATGAGTCTCTCTGGCCCAGCTCGCCACCTGTGAGATTCAAATAGCTTTCTTGTGTCTCCATATTGAATATGGTGCAATATTTTAGCCTACAATTTACAGCAATCACTTAATCGTCTTTTTTGCCGAAGCAGAAATATTCACGTTATCTACACCATACGGCTTAAATTATTATTTCAGTTCTTTTAAAAACAAAACCTTCCTTACTGGACTTTGATTCATAATACTTGCAATGGGAATATGTAATAGACTGCAGAAGATTGTTTTGTACATTTTCTGACCACCTTTCTCTCGTGTTGGTATTGTTAAAAGAGGGATAAAGGTTACATAAACTTTAGATATGTTAGAAGGACTTTATTATCCCAATCCTTGTGGTGAAATTTGCATTGAAATCCGATGTCTGGTTTTAAAGATGTGAGCAAGTACACTTGTCTCATTTTCAGCAAAAAGTGACCTTGAAATAAACACAATTGACTTAAAACCCTCAAATTAATGGACAGTGCTTTTATTTTTATTTTTTGTATTTGATTTTTCCCCACTGAGAGAGTACAGGGACTCGAGTCCAAGTCCGGACTCCAGTACTCGAAAATTGAATGTTTCCAGACCCGTGACTCGGACCTTCCGGACTCTACGGTACTACAAAACTGACATGAATAGCGTACGTACAGACGTAAGCAACAAAATTACAAGCATATGCGTTATGACTGTAAAGAATGTAGCAGTTTAATCTAAAATACCTGCACCACTCGGCTAAAGGGTCATCGTGCATACACGTAGAGATAGTAGTACCAGCTTTGCAGTAAACACACTGCACAGGCTTATTTTAACCCTTTACCGTTGTTTGGGTCCTCTTGGGCCCATGCGGAGAGCTCGGCTGTCATCTATCTTCACTGTTTCACGCGGAGCTCGAAACTGCGAGCTGCTACCCGAAAATTCGGCCACAACAACGAGAGAGACAAAAGTTTAAGGTCACGGGGTCAATGGTCTACGGAAGCTGATGCGGGGCGTGCTACGTCCGCTTTTCCGCCTACTCCCGAGGCGCGCAAATATGCCCCGATCGGAGCACAACGGTAAAGAGTTAAGTCTGAGGCTATTTGGCCAGGGGATAGCGTAGATATAGCCAAACTTGCGATGCATCAAAAAGTGTCAATGGCAAGAAGGTATAAACAAAATCGTTTTACTTTGAAAGTAGTGAAAATGGTTCAACCTGTCTTGAAATTATTTTTGAGTCCCTTTATCTAGAAAACTCATGTTATGCCGTTGCACTTTGAAAGCTGAGCGGAGGGGATCGGGGACCGGGGCAAAAGTTCTGACTGGGAAGATGCCTCCTTTTGTTGGTTTCAGTGCCGACTCCTTCACAGAATTATTCCTACAAACTCATACCTATGCGAAGTTAAGAATTCAAACTCAAACAAATGTAACTTTTGCCTCCCTCATGAACAAAATATTTACTATCTACTTTTTTGACTGCTGTTGTGTCCAGGATATTTGGCGTTGTATACAAACTATTTTTGACAGGGCTGGTGTAAATGTTAATCTTTTAAATCCACAGATTGTTTTATTTGGAGGTGACTTTGCCCGGGTTTTGAATTTAGTTCTCATCTTAGTTAAAAATTATACTTTTAGTTGTAAAGGGCAACATGTCCTCCCTACTATAGCTGGTCTGCAAAATTTTTGAGTAAGTATTTTAGAGATTGGGAATATATTTTTATCGAAAATATGGATTACGATGTTTGGGTAAGATATTGGCTCCCTTGGTTAAGGATTTTTTATTTCTAATGTTAGTGTTTCATTTTGTTGTTTTTCTCCTCTTTTAATGATTAATGAGTAAGAAGTTTTGAATAATTAACATAATTTGTGTGTTGCGACAATAAACGTAGAGAGGAAAATTTTAAATAAAAAAAAAAAAAGGATGCCTCCTTTGTCACCCAATCCTGTTGGTGCCGCCACTGTATCTGACAGGGCATGCAGGTGCAATCTTTAACCATATACTGTCATGTGTGCCTAATTTTGCTTTGTCTTCTTTACTAAACGATAGTTTTTACTATTCAAACAGTCCTAAGTAATGTTTAAATCATTTTTGTTGGCTGGTACCACGCTTGTGCCACGTTCAGCTCATTTCATACTGCAATTTAATAAAAACAATGACGTGCCGATTACACGTTTTTGTTTCTTTTTTTCAAAATGTGATACATCGTTATAGGCGTATGAGGGGGGGGGGGGTGCAGGGTGTACTCGCCCTCCCAATTCGGGCAAAAGAAGTTGGTCTAGGCCGGCCAAAAATTGGCAAAACATGATAAACGGTGACATTACTCGGGCGAAAAAATGCTCTTGCAAAGAAAATTACCCCCGTACGCCTATGTTGATTGTGGTGTGGCAGCGAGTCCTTATTCTCATCTAAGCGGTTGCAATCATGCGGTGGTGTACAGACAATTTTTTGGCAAATCCAATCCACAGATTGCAGGGGGGTAACTCTTACCAAATATTGTCTCAGAAATATTGTTTTTGGAATGAAGAGATGTCCGAACATCGTATTATTTTCACCAAGTCCCGTGCACAGATTATACAATACGTGATTGAAAACGTTTTTATTCGGAGATGTCAGGCTTGATATAGTGCCGAAAGTAATACACTTCCCTTTTGCTGTGGAGGTTACTCACTTCTGCAAAGAGAGAGGGTAGATAAGAGGATCTATAGAGGTAATGCACCGGCGTCTTGTGTTGCGCATCTCTTTACTTTTCCATTCAGGCGCCCATGCATTGTACAATGGTCACTAAGGTGCTGTTTTTCGAGCGCATCTATAACACACGTACTGGGTACTGCATTTGGCCAGTTCAATCCATGACGAATTGAAACGAGCTAACGTCACGTGCATAACCTCTAGCCCACTGGTAACTTTGCGCCGATGTAACTGTAAACAGAGAATCCAACGGAATGAAGAAGTGGATTAGAAAGTTTCAATGAATTTTACAATGTTTGTTCTTGATTAGGTCATATTCCAAAAATGCTGATCAAGCTTAAATGAATAATAAAAACATAAACAAATTAAAAAGTTTCAATTAATGTAACGAAGTCTGTTTTTATTGAAGTTTTATTAACGAAATGCTGATCAAGCGTTATTGAATAATAAAAATATGAATAAGCAAATTAAGTTAAAATTAATTTTACGATAAATGATCTTGGTGAGGTCTTACTCAAAAAAAAAATGTTATCATGTTTGATTGAGTAAATGGCCGCTTAAAAAAAATACACTGAGGCTATTTTCACATTGCACAGTGCACAGATGATTAACGACTTAGAAAACGCACTGCTCTGTGTCAAAGCTTGCATCTCTGAGTTTGTGGGCCTCATGGAGATCAGAAAAATAATTAAGAAACCTTATACAAGTGCCCTGACTGGTCAGCAATTTGTAAGAACTACAAATGTAAAATATTTATGTATTTCAAGGTCTTAGTTGACGCAGAAGTTGTAAAAGTACACTTGACAGCGACTAAAAAGTTTGGACCCGTGGCTAAGTGCCACGTGAACAACTAAGACTAGCTGACTATTTCTTCTATAAAATTCTCGCAATATACAGTAGGCCTTTAGTACAGTTTATTATATATTTTCAGTCTTAATGACTCCCTCTATCGGTCTTTTAACTATGTCGCTTCTCAACAAGAGACTTGGGACACCTAGAAACTATGATGTCATACCAATTAGATTATTTACTTAACTTTTAAGATGTCTCAGTATTATTTACCAATATACATTTGGACTCTCAGACAAAGACCTTAGTAGCGCCCAAATCGAAAGTTTGTATTGAATGTCTTGTAATGTTAGTTTACACCCTGACCACACAAGTTGTGATACCATGTTTTAACGTGGTTTAAGATAAATTATATTACAAATGTAAAAATCTAAGGAGTAAGTAAATAATTTCGTATCTTACGGTTAAATGAATAAATGACAGTTCTTAGTAAATATAGCCGGCCACCGACTAAATTCTGAAATAGGCCTACAAAAAATAAATAAATAAATAAATAAATAAATAAATAAATAAATAAATAAATAAATAAATAAATAAATAAATAAATAAATAAATAAATAAATAAATAAATAAATAAATAAATAAATAAATAAATAAATAAATAAATAAATAAATAAATAAATAAATAAATAAATAAATAAATAAATAAATAAATAAATAAATAAATAAATAAATAAATAAATAAATAAATAAATAAATAAATAAATAAATAAATAAATAAATAAATAAATAAATAAATAAATAAATAAATAAATAAATAAATAAATAAATAAATAAATAAATAAATAAATAAATAAATAAATAAATAAATAAATAAATAAATAAATAAATAAATAAATAAATAAATAAATAAATAAATAAATAAATAAATAAATAAATAAATAAATAAATAAATAAATAAATAAATAAATAAATAAATAAATAAATAAATAAATAAATAAATAAATAAATAAATAAATAAATAAATAAATAAATAAATAAATAAATAAATAAATAAATAAATAAATAAATAAATAAATAAATAAATGTTTTGGTTACCGTGTAACACTCGAATATGAAGAACTTCCACATTATGTAAATAAGGCGTCACAATATAAGAATTCGAGCGATCCTGTCTTTAAAATGTTGTAAATTGACCAGAAAGAAACCGTGCTTTATTGTCTATTTCTTACAGCCTTGGCCTAAGAAAAATAGCACTATAGTGAGATGATAGTGCTAAATTGGAGTTAGTTACGTAATGCACTAATAAGTCACTAGCAGTAATGAAACGGACTAAACCCATTTGAGTGCCTTTCTCTACAGATAGAAAACGAATTTCATTAAAGACTAATTTACACAAAAACATAACATAGGCCTTTAAAATACACACTTACCCATGCATGGCCCCATATTTGATATAACGATTTCAGTTGAAGTGGAAGTAATAAGTATTTTCTCAGTGTAGTACTAGATTTGAAATTTATTTTCAAGGGACCACCTTCAGCGTGATAACAATTATGGTAAGATCTAAAATAAAGGTATATTTTAAATAAAATTCGCTGGAAATATTATATGGAAAATGGTAGCAACATATAATAGCACTTATATATTTAACGCCGAAATTGGTGACAGCTTCTGTCACAATAAAGGAGTAAAACATGTGTGAATGAATGAAAAATGTTGTTTGGAAATACCACAACAAAACACACTCAATAAACCAAATTAATAAACCAAATTAACTTTACCTGACATTGATAAATTGTGTTCCGTTAATTTACATGTTGTGACATTTCTTCTTGAGAATACACCATCAACACCGCAGTAGATACAGTAGAAGGTGGTGTGGGGTGTGAGTGTTATCTGGGTTTTTTACATGATCTGTGTCCCTAAGTGATTTATGCTTTCATTGTGTTCATGTTGAATAAAGAACAATTAACACATCCCTGACTGGTCTGTTACCTAACCCCAAATGTTACGTAACTTTTTTGTTTTGGTATATCTGACAATGCCAATTTATTAATCAGATGTAAATCCAAACTATGTAAAGTGGTATATCTATAGTGTGCTTCATTTTCTCCCTAGGACGATAAGATGCAATCGGGCAGAGAACGATGTTTCAAAAAGTAAGAAGGAAAGTTTCATCATGTAATTACATGGTAGAGCTGTTTTCTTTCTTAGTAAATGGATAGTGATCTGGCAGTTACTCCATTGTTGAGAATCCGGCCTACAGTCTCTTTCTAGCCTCTACAGGTTGTAGATCCAGTTCTGCTTACCGCATTTTGTACATGAATTCCACCACCAAGATACGTTAGGATCAAACATTGCATACTTTGCACACGATGTATTAGATTTTTTTACTCCATCGAAACCAGAATCAGGATCGTTTTTTTCTTCTAGGTATCTATTAGACACTCTACAAATTGCATTACACGAGTAGCAGAAACCTTTCGGGGGTACCCTACTCTTGACGTGAGGTCCTTTTATATCCGGATAATTGACAATTATCTCACCATTCTCCTTCCATTGGAAGTATTCATTATAAAGATCATCATTGCTATCAAGAATTTGAATATATTGCGCCAGGTCTTGTACGGTTTTAAAGTCATCCGCGTAAATAAAAGAATGAGGAGGGGCAAGTCTCTCATACGACTCCCGAGAAGCACCGACTACAATAGGCACGATATCCCAGGAAAGCGTTCGCCAAAATTTCTCTGAAATATATTCACTACAGCACGCACTCTCCAAAGCAAGGTAAAACTTGTACTCTTGAATCTTTTGTTTACATTCTGTGCTGTTTCTTGGACAAATATTCCGACCCTGACCTTCTCCGAATAAATCAACTGATAAATGTTCCTTTAACCTTTGGACAAAAGTACCTCTTTTCCAATATTTACTGGTCCAAGTTGACATCCAAGCCACAAGACCGCTTTTATTTTGAGCCCAATTTATCTGTGGTCCTGAAGGCTGGCGTTCCTTTGGGAGTAACTTATAATATCCATATGGAGTTGGGAAGTCGGACTGTGAATGATATGTTAAAGACCAGTGGAACATTTTCTTGTTATATGGAGGATTTAAAGCCAGGAATTGCAACTTCCCCCCACATTCAAAAGAAGCATAAATTCTTTTCTGGTATCGCGGAGCTTCTGCTAATATTTTATCCATTATGCTTTCTCTGTAGGGAGATATTGAAACGTCTTGTGGGAAGAATAAGACGTCAAATACGGTAGTGTGGGATGCATTCTTTTCCATTGTAACATTGGCGTAAAACTTCACCTTATTTCCGTAAAAACATTCACAAGTTCTTGGCGAAGGGGGTGGTTGAAATAAACCCGGGTAGTTCCAAGCCCTCCGAAAACCTTCGAAGAAGCCAACATTTACAATAGATTTATTAAGCATTAACTTGGATAGGGTGGGGGCAGTCTTTTGTTGAAGGTCATTGCTACTGACTGGTTGAAGTTTTTGGCTGTTGGAACCTTTGCTTGACGGTTCGGCTGATATTTTGCTGTCCATCGCATTTTTGACTTTTGAACCTCTTGAACTAGAGTTAAGCTGCTTCGATCGAAACAAAGGTTTATTCTTTTTCGAGATAAGATTACTGCGCCCAACATTTAAAAGTACAACAGAGATAAGTAGAAGCATACAAAATATCGACCATCTGTAAAACGATCTGTTGAACGTTATCCTTTTCATTTTAGACAACTTACTTCAAAGGTTTAGTCTGGAATAACGCTGTTTTGAAACGATCTCCCTTCGACTCCGCTTAAATGAAATGTAACCTTTGAAAGACCAGTAAAATGCTCCTCACCGTGATGCGTTATTTATTCTAATTACCTTTAAGTGAAATTAAGTTTGTCGTTATTCCTCCTAAACGATTCAGTGATATAAAAACTATGATAAGTAGTTAATTGATTTCAATTGCAAACAAGTAAACCTAGAAGAGTTGATTGCACCAATCACTATTCAGTTAAAGGCAATTTGTTTACGACAGGGAAGATCGCACATATGGTGAGGTAGAATTTGTTGGTGTAGGCTCCCGTAATTGGCTGATTGATTTTTTTAAGTACACGACTGACTAATCCAAATTACAACCCCACACGTTTGTTGACGCTAAATCACTCAATATAGATTGCTGCGATCTTTGCATTTGGAATTAAATTTACACTCAAGCAATGTTGACGTTCTATTTACATTTGATCGATCCTTGATTACATCATTCGATGTAATTCATAAAGAACTCCCATCATAAGGGGAAAAGTGTCTCAAGCTGAATACAGTCATATGTACTTTTTTTATGGGGTATACCATAATCTAGATAATTAAAACAAAATCGAGCCAAACGTAGCGTGACACCGAACAAACATAATTAATGCACTATACATAGTACTCTAAACCAAGGCATGGCCTGTCCGCCTGTGAATGAATATGATTTTTTTTTCTTTGAAAATAAGAATAATTACGTGGGATGACACGTACATCAATTTCCAGATCCAATGTAACGTAACTTATAATTAGAGTCCCGAAAAGAGAGTCTCTAAAAGGAATGCATGTATCGGATTTCATGCAACCAAGACTATCTATGTTGGGAACTTTACAACAAAATTAGAATTATGACTTTTGGTAAGATTCGAATTAAAGGGAAATACTGCGTTTGTTTTACAAGGAAATTTCATTCTTTTAAAAACCAATATTTATTGGTAAAGAGTGATGAATAATTAAAAATAAGGCTGTATGGTAACCTTTTTTTTACGAAATAAGTTTTCTTCAGATAGACATCCAGCTGCTTATTGCTGTAGAATAATTTTTTTACCCAAACTTTAAACATTTCAAAAAATGCAACTTTCATAATTTCTCATGTACATAACATTTTGAGGAGATGAAACTATTTTGGGGGTTTATTGTTGAGACCAAATGATTTTATAATAACTAGGGCTTTTTTCTTTTACTGCTATGTTGGAGAATTTTAAACGCAATATTTCCCTTTAAAGAAAACTCGAACAAATTCCGCTCTGATTTGTTTTGCCATACCTGGCAATATTTACCAAATATATGTGTGACCTCGTTTCCGGGCCCTAACATGGATGGCTTCAGTGGTTTTCATATCGGCAGATTCACTGCTGTATACTGCATATTGCGGGTAAAACTGATTAAAAATTTGACGATAATGATGTTGCAGTGTTCGGAACCTTTCATCTACTACCACGCTTTTAAATGCCCACTAAGTTCAACCTGAAGGCAACAGTCCCATTGGTGTTCCGGTACTTACAGCTTTTGTTTAAGTTTTTTATGAGGAGGTATTGTAAGTTTGCTATGACGCCTCCTGATTCATCTACTGCTACGGCAAGCAGAAAATGCCCTCTTATTCTCTTTTTTGGTTTTCACACAATATTCCCTAGAAACATGCAATTGGCTAAAACTTTCACTAAATTGTGTGGCCCCTGTGTTGCCGGAGCCAATCCAATACATGAACGTATCCATTTGGTAAATGGACGCTTGCGATCCGCACATGAAAGTATGCATTCAATAAATTCCCTAGAATAAAAGGATGCTCTTATCGCACCTTTTCCTTTACAGGTATTGAACTTTGGAACTCCCTTTCTAACACATTAAAGCAAATGAAAAAAATCTCGCGTTTTAACTTAGGCGTCAAGAATCTTCTTGCCAACAAATCACTTTGAGGGGAGCAATATCTCTAGGGGAGCTTTGTCAGTACTGTCAGTCAGTCTGCCGGCGTCTTACATGCAGTGCAATATTCCAACTTTCTTTCACTCCCTCGTGCAATTGTTTCTTGTTTCATCGGTAGGAACTCCAATGGAAATAAGCTTTTTTTTTAGGGTTTTGGGGTTTATCCCTGGTACTCTGTTTGTAATTCCGCCATATTCTATTATATGACGATGGGAATTTATTTATATCATGGTTGTATGAAGTTCATCATTGTGAGCCGACTGTATGACCAAGTTATTAGCGCATCTGACTAGCTTGCAGCGGGGAGGTACAGTATGGGGTTCGATTCCTGGGCAGGTCATACCGAAGACTTAAAAATGGACCACGCTGGAACTGTGTTTGATGCTCGGCATTAAAGCAAATGAAAAAAAATCTCGCGTTTTAATTTAGGCGTCAAGAATCTTCTTGCCAACAAATCACTTTGAGGGGAGCAATATCTCTAGGGGAGCTTTGTCAGTACTGTCAGTCAGTCTGCCGGCGTCTTACATGCAGTGCAATATTCCAACTTTCTTTCACTCCCTCGTGCAATTGTTTCTTGTTTCATCGGTAGGAAATCCAATGGAAATAAGCTTTTTTTTAGGGTTTTGGGGTTTATCCCTGGTACTCTGTTTGTAATTCCGCCATATTCTATTATATGACGATGGGAATTTATTTATATCATGGTTGTATGAAGTACATCATTGTGAGCCGACTGTATGACCAAGTTATTAGCGCATCTGACTAGCTTGCAGCGGGGAGGTATGGGGTTCGATTCCTGGGCAGGTCATACCGAAGACTTAAAAATGGACCACGCTGGAACTGTGTTTGATGCTCGGCATAACTTGAGCAATGTGGTATGGCAAATGAAGTACCAAACAAACAAACAAACAAACTGACTGACCGACTAGTCTGCTGGCTGACTGACAAGGGCACTGTCACGGATTTCCTATACATAGACAGAGCATACTGCACGGTACATTGTCGCTACCGTAGTGTGAAGAAAGCGCACCAAGATGGCCGCCCGCTATGTGTTTGGGTGAAAGTTTGGACCTGCCCAAGTATATCACCATATTTTGCAAGGAAGTTGAAATATGTTTGAATTATGGCAAGGTAAGGTCAAAATTACTTCATGTATTGCAGGAATGTTGTATTGTTTCCCATTCAAGACTAGTTTAACTTTTGTTTAAAATATTACACAGTCGTCGTCAAATCAGACGATTTATAGGTTCACGGCGGCCATCTCGGTGCGCCTTTTCTGTCCCAGTCTGTGGCGACCAGCTACGGACAGGACGTACACGTTACATGCTCTGTCCATGTATATAAGTCCGTGGGTACTGTTCATATGATCTACATTATATGATGCATATCCAAAGGAAAGATTGGACTGAAAATAGATGGTGTGGATATAATTTTTTAATGAAAACAAAAAACAAGTAGTTCGCGAATGCTGTTGACATAGGCTTAAATGACAGTTTGTCACTAAATCCCTTGTATATTTCAGGATATGAACATGCCCAGTCGAGACAAGCTCTTAATACTAAAACAGCTTTGAATGCATACAGGCATTTTGCCCTGGATGAGTACATGGCAAGAACATTGATTTAGAATACATTAGCAAAAAGTAGACTATGTCCACATCAATCAGTACATGCATACAGATAATTTCACACCGATAAGTAGAACGATCGATACACTAAAAACAAGAGTCGCAAAAATAAGAAAGAATGTAGTGAAACGGATCCGTATGTTAAGCAAGCATTTGCATGGGAAAAACACACCGTGTTCCGACCGATGAACGGCATTGGTGGTCTGAATAGAGAGGGACAGCTTTTTGTCTGCATGGGGAAAATTCTAGTTGGGGTGTCGAAGTATTGTTGAAATGCTTTCCGTTTTGAAATTAAAACTCAACTGCTGGATATGAACAGCCGTTACATTCTCCTTGATGTTTAAGTAAAGAGTTTAATTTTTTACTTGTCTCCATCTATGGTACAACTATTGATGATCCTAGGTTTTAGAAACTAAGTATTTTATATCCTCAGCTTGGAAATTTGCAGTGTGATAACACCATACGTTGCGGCGGTTTTAACTTTGTTTTCAATCTTTATATAGAAAAGCATGGTGGGGCCCAAAGGACAAATTTTACAGCCCGCGGTGAATGATTGCCTCCCATTCATGGATTACTTTATTCTGTTTCACATGTGGAGATAACGAAATCCACTCTGTCTAGGCTATGAGGGTCCTCTAATATTTCAGATGTTAGATATAGGTTGGATTTTTTTCTAACATCCAGTCACATCCCAGATATCTTTTGAGAAATGTTGCTGACTGCTATTTTCAACCCGCATTACTGTACATTGATTCCAGACCATTCTTTAATTATTCGCTAATTAAACCCCTTTCTCTGAAGCCAGAGGAAGAGGCTACTGGAAGTTTAACAAATTCATTTCTTCATGTCCACGAGTATATTCGTTTAATTGAAAATATGATAATTTCCTTTTCCAGTGATTACATGAGCGGCGATACTTACCCTTCTTTGACTTGAAAGAACTTAATTGCAAAATTTGCATATTCAAATTAGAATTTCATTAACTAACGGATCCGAATGTTTAAGAGTATTTAAATTCTGATTTAATGACAGAAATGTTTTGCATCTATGGTATAAGCACAAATTGCAAGTAAATATATGATCCGGTTTAAGGCTAGGTTGACTGAGGATGGGGGGGGGGGGAGGGGGCGGAATTTATAGTACTTTCTAAGTTAAGAAAAACGTAATACGCTTAATAAAACGCTTTAACTACAAGTAAGGAGGTAATGATAGTCATTAATTAACTTACAAGGGCAGATATTTTATGTTGCATATCTTTTTCTCTTAACTTTCGGATGTTGATTTGAATATGTGTGAAGGTTATTTTGATTACGAGGAGGCTAATGCAGCCCTTTCTTCAATGACCGAATTTAACATCACCTGGGACTGACGGTTTTGTTCTTAATTTTATACATTTTTCTGGCCCTTAGTGGTAACTACGCCGTTCATTTATTTAACCATACGCTAAATCAATACAAATCATCTGCTGAACAAAGCCGTAACATCATTAACATAATTTTAAAACCTGACAAAAATTCCTGTAATATTTCAAATTATTGACTCACAGCTCTACTAAGATTTTAAATTGCTGGTAATGTAATGACAACAAGGATTTAATATGGTCTTAATCATCTTATTGGTGAAACTCGGTAAGGTGTTTTACACAATCCAGTGAGCTGGAAAAAGGGCCGTGGCCGGCTCGACTTGAACCAATACTGTAGGTTGGAAACTGGGCCGTTAAACTCTATCTAACTCTTACTCTACAAAATCTTGTTATAGGGAAATACATTCGTTCTGTTCTTTATCTCATTGACTACATGAACACTCATAATATCTAAGGAACTGTATTTTCCATCGACTCTGAAAAAGCTGTCGACACTATTGATTGAAATTTCATTCATAGAAAACGGCATTACTTCAAGTTCGGCAGTTCGGTATACAGTTTAAGGCATGGATTGGTACCTTTTATACTCTTCTCATTTGGTGCATATTTAACAGTGGAATTTCAACAGGTCATTTCGAATTCAAAGTTAAAAGCAGACAGTGTTCGATATGACTACCCTATTGTCGATTACCTTTTTATCCTATGCACAATTCTTATTGCTAAAACAATACTGAGACATGTTACTTTCAAGAGCTGGCATATTTGTGGACATGTGGATGTTACAACACGCGAATGATACAGTTCTTTTCAGCAGGGAGCTGCTACGGCTCCCTGTTTTCACTGGCGACAGCTACGACTCACTCAGTTTGGAAAAGCTTACAATTCTATGAAAGTTTCAGACTGCTACTCGTCTGAAACTAAGTCTAAGTTTATCAAACATTTTCTCATTTTCTATTCCACCAGATTTTGCAATTTGAATTTTCAATGACCTTTCGGTTTATTAGATTCTTGGAACTTACTTTTCTGAACTGTACCGTCTGAATTATTTGCATAACCTGTCTTTTCTGGAAAGCATTTTTGAGCTTTGGTCAACAAGAAATTTTTCTCCTATATAGATTCCTGTAATTGCCTTATCTCGACTTGGTTTTCTTTATCAAGTTCTCCCTATAACCCTTCCGATTTCTTTATAATAGCTGAAAATTTCAGATCCGGAAAAAAATCCACCAGCATGTATAAGGGCCATATATATGCAGCTCACATGCATGAGGGATATTTTAAAGCTGGCCCATATGTTTCCTGCAAATATAGGTCGTTTGAATGACCCCGGAACCATATCCCATACAGGTCAAATGGGTCATGTTGGCTAACCCACATGGCCCCTTATTAATCCCTGGTGAAAAATTCATATGGGTCTCATGAGGGCCGACAAATGGGGCCCTTAAGGGTCCCATACAGTTAGCTCTGATGAAGTAACTCAATTTTGAATTTTACCCTCTTATGGAAATCATATCGAAAAGTTGTTTGGAGAGTACCATGAATTATCCTAACTAAGAACGAAATGCAAACAAAGAAAAAAAACGTAACTTCCATCTGACACTGATCCAGGATCCGGCGAGGCTGTATTCACTTTCCAACTATGTGAGATGCGGGAGATTTTTAAAGATGCGGAAACTATGCAATTTTAAAAATGCGGGAGATTCCGACATGTAAGCCGGTGAGCGGGAGACAAATCAAAGTTCGGGTCTCCCACCTAAATAACGGGATATGGCAGGTCTAAAACAGAGATTTCTCATTCTGTCATCTGTCCCACCCCCGCCCACTGAGATGAAATCCTGACTACGCCTTGGCAATAATCCAATCTAAAAGTAAGTGATGCCATGTTATCATGGCCGGGCTAATGGTGTGCTTGTGTAAAACAACACACATAAACATACAGATACAACTAAGATTTTGGTAACACTTTACATTGCCCAATCACACTTTTATACCAGCTGAATTGAAAAAAAAAAAAAAACTCAAAACACTGTTAACACAACACAAGGGTGTGCATGAATGCATGTTTAATGCAAAAATCGCCACCTTGTATTATGCATCTCAGAAGCACTCCCTAGTCGCTTAACAAAACAATGTTGCAGAAACGTAGGGTACACAATACTATACAAGTCCAATTATGGGTGCAAATTCACTTTCACATACTGACATTATGAACAAACCAGTGCTGCAAATTTACTTTAGCTTTACAGTATTTCAATTTTTCATCTTCAGTTGTTCACTATCAATTATTCACAACCACGTTTTTTATCACTTTCCAATTGAATGGAAATCCAACTACATGGATATAAACCAATCCAGTATAGCTAGTGTCAGACAAAGTGCCTGTTTTTTACAACCGATAATGTAAAAATTAATAGATAAAGCAAAAAAACATTCATGTAAAAACAACCGATAATGTTAAAAAAATACAGTTAATGTAAATTTAAAATTGTTCTAAAGAGGGTTTTATATAGTCAGGTAGTTTATATAGGCAGGCGGGTAAGCTGACAGGCTGAAGGCGGACAGGACGGGGAATTACTGCAGGTTCATGGGTGGGTGCGTGTGTACATGCGTATCTATGCATGTACTGCACCCTGTGTGAATTTATTGGTGTATACAGTGTAAATACAGTTGGACAAACGTGGCACTGTGGTTATTGGGGAAGAAAATTTGCTAAAGGTCCTGGGCGAAACTTCACGATTTTGCCGTATTATTACATAAATTTTGTTCAATTAATTTAATAAAGTTTGCTTACAATAATCCATGAACTATCTTTCCCCAACACTGGGTAGTTTTAACCCATCTGTTATTGAAGGGACGTTTTGTCTGAGTGTAGCCTTCATCACGGGAGTAGCCAGGGCTTTTTATGAAAGGGGGCGGAGGGGGGGGGGGGGATGACCAACTACAGGGCCTGATCGCCGTCCGGGGGATTTTTTTTTTTTGAATAATGAAGTACCCTAAGATGTAGAACAATCTGATGCTAATATGATTTGCATCATTAGCATATTTTCATTTCATTTTTTCTCAATCATTAGAAAATAATTTTTAGAATTCGATTGGGTGCATGGCTTTCTGGTCTCTCTAGCTACGCTAACGGCCTATTCGTGGTTTATGACTGTATTTATGAATAGTTACTCACTTTTCGCTCAAGCAGTGGCGGAGCTAAGGGGAGCGGGAAAGAGGGGGAATTTTCCCCACCAGAGTTTATCCTTTCCCCCATAACTTGCTTCCTAGAACCAATAAGCTCATTTAGGAGTTGAGTTAACCAAAAAATAAACAATATACATATCATTCGACTTAATTTTCCATTCAGAAAACCTCAGAGCTTTCGGGAACTTTGTTCCTGGACCCTCACCCTTAGGCGGTTTGGGCTCACCTTCGCGTTGCGCCTGTGAACGTTTGTCCCAACATTATTCTTTTCATAATCAATATTGTGTTAATGACAATTGGGGAAAAGAAGGGGGCACGTGTGATAGGTAACTTTGGTGGCTTATTGGTTTGACTCCAGCAAGCACTTCCTTACATAGGAAACCTAAAAATATTTTTTTTTTCTTCCAATATAAGCTCGGTATTTTCAAATATTTTTTTTTTACAAAGATCTCACGGTTTGGCGCGCTTCGCGCGCAGCAAATATGCCTCCAGGGGAATGGTGTTAACATTTAAGAAAAAAATGGGGTGCTTGCCACCTGGAAAAATGATGTCTACCTACGCCACCGCATGCACAGATCAAGACTAGAGTCGATAGACTTTTAGTTGTATTTCTCAATTCTAGGCTACAACCAGTGGAATGTATTGATTTCTCAAATATATTATATTTTCAGATTTACATTTTGCATATTCATCGGAATAAGCTTGTAGTCCCATAGGTTTTAATAAAAGTTTAATTGATTACTTCTAATTGAGGAATTTTCCAAAACCAGGTAATTAAATGGAGCCTAATCCAAATACAAAGTGCAACCGGCACTTTATGTGGGCCTACATGTATGTCAGCACGTACAGTATGCCACCGGTTACTCTCTCAAAGTTGAATAAAAACATGCCAATACTATAATTTGTACAATACGCTATAAGTTCAAATTTGCAAGATTTCTGGAAGCTTCATTTCAAATTCTTGAAAGCAGTGCACTTGAAACATTTTAAAACATTTCATGCTTTCAATGAAATCGATGGCTTTGATATATAACCCATGAAAGCTTAGTGTATGGCATACCATTGCGAAATTTATTTTAACTTTAGCTACATATTATACTTCTACATACACCACAGCTGCACTGTTACAGTAAGAAATTTCTCAATCATAATATTAAAACCATCGCAACTTGTTTTAAGTGCCGATATACATTTGCAGTTCTGCAGCAGGTACAGGTAGTCCAATGAGTTTTTATTAACTGACATTTCATTCATTCTTTTTCATAATATTCCAGTGACGGTCACCCCAGAATACGTAACCAGCCACATTCTTATAAAAAAAATCAGCTAACACTTTGTGTACATAAATACATACAAGTAACTAATCACTCAAAGTGCAATATGCCAATACTAATATTTAAACAACATGCAGTATGCTTAAAATTGCAAATATTAAGCATATATTAAGGAAATTAATATTCAGGAAATTTCAGTTCAAATTCTAAAAAACAGTGCAATCTTAACATTGAAAGACATTTAAGTTTTAATTAAATGATGGTTTTAATGCAGTACATGAAAGGTTAATGTTACAGGCACGGTTCAACACCAACACGTCGAGGTGGGGGGGGGGGGGGGGGGGCTCATCAGTAAAGAAAGAGTCTATTTATAGCGTAGAAGTGACACCGACCAACACAACATTGTTTTGTAGGCCCAAACCTGCCTACCGCCCTTCCATGTAGAACAGTGGTTCTCAACCTTTTTAAGCACAGCGCCTACTTTCGTCAATTTGTTTTGTTCAAATGCTCCCGACAGCTCATCAAACAAGAAAAAAAAAAGGCAACTTCGTATACCATCCCATTCATTCCTGTAACTTTGGGACGTTGTGTTGTTACATACCGTACCTGGGTGGCCACCTTTAACTTTTCATCAAACCATGAGACTATAAGCAGCGTTATAGAATATGGCTATTGTAGACTTGGGGTACAGTAATGACATTCATGCTCTAATGAGATAAAAGGGCACGATTGTTGAATTATTGTTATTTTGAAATATTTTGACTGAAGAATTTGTCCGTCTCATTTCCTGCTAACGCCCCCCCCCCCAGCGCCCCTTAGCCCTTACTTCCCCCTTGATGCCTTCAAACGTCCCCAGGAGGTGGTACCGTCGCCGTTGGGAACCACTAATGTAGAACCACACAAATACTACCACACCTCCCCGGGTTTAAATTTGCAACTCTGCGTGTGTGTATGCTCCCATTTCTCAATAAATTTAAAAGGTTAAATAATGTAAACCTGTTGATCGAAACATATTACACATTTCGCATACTCAAATTTCCAATGTCCAAAGGCAATTCAAGGCTTTCCCTGCTTCTCTATTGCAGCAAGTTAACACCATTAAACAATTATAGGATTTTTATATTGATCGAATCTCAAAACAGTAAAAAATAATGCTGGGAAAAGAGATAAACATTTTGAAGCAACACGTGGGCTCACAGAGCTTATTTGCTGTAATTCACACTAAAAAATAAATGAATTCGTTCTTACAAAATATTAATTCGTTCTTACGAAATATTAATCCATTCTTAGGAATAATTATTTCGTTCTTATGTATTATTTATACGTAATTAAGAGTAATTACACATTTTTGAAGCAACGTCGACCTTATATGACATTATGAAGTTCCAGAATACTTTTAAGAACGTCGCTGTTTTATTTAATCAATAACGATGCAAAATACACGAGGAGCAAATTCAAAGCAACGAACACCCAAACTGCTACGATGGAGGCCCAAAGTAATTTTTATTAATCACGGCACATTTTCGTATAATAGCGATGCAAAAGTACACAACAAACACTTATTACACGGGTGAGGTATTTTATTACATGTTGACGTCTTTTTAACTTGGTGGAGATAGAGAAGCCCTTCGCATTAAATCTCCCAAGTTACATCATGCCATCTAGGCCCTATCACAGACGAATCCGATTAGCGCTTGTTTTTAGTGACTGTAGTGTGGTCCATTAGTGGGGTCCATCAGCCTTTAATCGTCTTCATTTACTGTCTACGTGAATTTCAAATCCTCATTTTCAGTGAAGTTGAGAAAAATCAAGATACACTTCAGTGTACAACCATCCATGGAACAGGTAAGGGGGGAAATTTAGAGATTGAAGGTGATGGACCCCAGTAATGGCCGACCAAAATCAGATCATCACAATCTGTCCGAATTCGTCTATAATAAAAATAAAAAATAATGACAGTGTGTGTGTGTTGCAGTCACGACTTGTTTTTCCACAGAGTACTTGACGATAGACACTAGCACTCAAGAGGCATATTTTGGGGATAGAGGTAACCTGAAATGAAATTCTGGATACCTGAGAAATGCCCTATTTAGAACATTGCAAGTCGCCTTCAAATATAAAAAGAAAAATTGGAAGTTACATAGGCGGCGATCGGGGCTAAAAGACAACCAATTCATTTTTTATGAAGTTTGTTTGGGAGGGGGAGGGGGTTGAACTTTTGAAGGTAAAATTTTCCAGCAAGAAAGGCTCTCTGAAATAGATAAGATGACATATGTTACCAGTGAATTTGCCCACCCCGCACGCTCTGGAGAGAACCACTGGTGCGAGTGGGTTTATTGACCACAGTCACAGATATAAGTACGTGCTCACTGAGATCTCCTAGAGCACGCAGAGAGGCGTAGCCAGGGTTTTGTTTCGCCGGGGGAGAGGGGGGGCAATAAGTCCTATAATCGCCGGCATGGCGGACGAGACTCCCCCTTGGAACATTTTGTCTGGTACGGAATGCTCTCAGTTACGATTTGGTTCAAGAAAAGTTTAAGGTTGTTGGCTTCAGTTTCTTCTAAAAAATTGTTCTTTTCTAGGAATATTTTCTGTAGCAGTCTTTCCTTTCATTATTAAGTATTTTCGGCACTCTTCTTCAAAGGCGTGCTAAGGGCTTGAATCTGAATTTTGGGAAGGTATTTAAAAAAAAAGTCGGTCAGTCATAAAAGTGGTATGATTTTAATTACATAGAAAACTCTTGAGAAGCCGAATTCTTTCAAACATGTGCCCAAAAATGAAAAAGCATCTTAAAATAAAAGTTGATAAAAAATCAAAATGTTTAGCAAAAATTCGCAACACATTTTGGCAGCGTATGAAACATAGTTTTCCCTCAGCATCGATCAAGTCATGGTCTTTCCAAAAGTTTTGCCCGAATATATTCGAACATCTGAAGTCGCTGAAAAATTGCGCGAAAAATAAAAAGAACATCCTTGTCACGGTAACTTTTTTATAAAATATCAAAAAAGTTTTAACTATATTGTGAAATATCCGGGCATGCTTTTGAAAATCAGTTTTCCTCAGCCTTGTTTAAGTCACAGCCTTGTTTAAATAGCTTCATGCCCTAAATATGCGAAAGTCTTCTTCATTAAAAAAAAATTAGCCCCCAAAATAAAAAAAAAACATCATCGTCCACTGGTTAAGGATAAATTTTCATGAAAATTCAAAATGATTGAAATTTGCGATACATTCTGGCAGATTATGTAAAACAAATTTTCCTCAGCCTGGGCACTTTATAGAGCTGCACAATGTTTTGCCCGAAATGGTAGAATTTTTGCTTGAAAGTTACAAAAAATGTTTGGGATGTATGCAATTGCCACAGACGAGCCGCCGTATGGAACACCGTTAAAACATTTATTCAGGAATTTCAGACATCTCAAATTCAATTTCAGATATCTTGAATTTAATTTTAAATATCTCTATAATTCTATTTCAGATATCTTGAATTCAATTTTAGATATCTCTAATTCTGTTTCAGATATCTCTAATTCAATTTCAGATATCTCTAATTCTATTTCAGATATCTCTAATTCTATTTCAGATATCTCGAAATGAATTTTAGAAATCTTTTATTCTATTTCGGATATCTAAAATAGTGCAAAATTTTAGATATCTGAAATTACTTCAAAATATCTAAAATTCCTGAATAAATGTTAAAACGGTATTCCATACGGCCGGGTGAACAGGTGGATAAGTGTTGTTCACAATTTTGCCCGAAAATTTAATCAAAAGAGTCTTGTGACGTATTACATTCTTTAAGGGTAATACCACACTAATAGTCACCATGTAGGAGGCTGAAAGTCGAGATGTATTCGAACACCGTATGATAACGATGTTCCCGTTTTTAATATGAACCACAAAAGAAATTCTCCAGTGTTGTGGACCCAAAATTCTGAAAACGGCAAAAAACATCAGGGTCAGAAGCACTGACTCGGGATAGTGGGGAGCATGCCCTTAAACGTATATTATTTTTTTTTTCATTTTTTGGGTATTTTTCTAAAAATTTATCCCAAAGGCGTTCAAGCTATAGAATTCTGTAGAGGGTCTGGTAAGATGTAGTTTAGACGGATTGATGGTTCATTCATATTTATCACTTTATGGCACAAACGATTCTCAAACTATCAGAATTTTCACAAACCTTCCGCAAAGGACCAAAACCTGCGCGTATTCCGTGCGCTACATGTCCTAGCCATATTGTGTTAAGTATCCATACCCCGTGATAGCGACTCACGGAGAACCTGCACTCTAAAAACACCGGGGTTAAATTTAACCAACACAAAATTTACTCCAACACAATCCTGGTTAACTTTTAACACAAATCCTGGTTAAGCTAACACAACTTCTGGTTAAAATAACACAAATTCTTGTTAAAAATAACTAGGATTTGAGTCAGTTTAACCAGGAGTTGCGTTAAAACTTAACCAGGATTATGTTGGAGTAAAAAGAACACCGATCCTGGTTAAATTTAACCCCGGTGTTTTTAGAGTGTGGGCCAGAGAATGTTGAAAGTTTTCTTCAGGGATTCCCAGGTAGATGACTAGTGGCTACTGAATGTGAGGGAAATGTGTTGTAGATAGATTTTTTAAAACTTATTAAATGACCTGAAGAGACCTTTTTTAAGGTGTAATACTCTAAATGGGGTACATCCACCGAGTGATGGAACTATATCTGTCAACTACAAATGTTTCACAATCTGTCAGAATTCTCGCTTTCCGATTGGTAGATGGTTTTGCTGGAGATCTATTGTCTCTGGTTTTGCATGGCCTGATTCCAACTTCCGTCAAGGAAATGGCATTTAATGCAAAGTTTAGACTCCCTTCGTGCGTATTTGTGTTCTTACTAGGTACTGTATTTTTAAACTAGAAATCTTCAAAAGTACGGGCACTCTTTAAACATACGACCAGTAGGAAAGATCCCAAAGATGACACCATTTTGCGCCTAAAACAACATTAAAGTTAACCTATCGTCCAGTGGCGAATCCAGAGGGGGGTGGGGTTGGAAGTATGCATACCCCCACCGGGATGGTACAAATATGTTTAGATATCCAGGCTAATTGTAACCTAGGCCTAATTACTTTTTAAAAATACAGTGATAGTTGTTACATTATTTGATGTGTCATGTTTCTCATTAAAATGAAAAATGTATATTATAATGTATCTATCTTCGGTATCATTTGGTAAATTCCCGTTTTGTTTACACATTGCGCAATGACGAATTCTAAATCCAGCGTTTTCCGCCACCGCCCCTGGTAACGCTGTTAGTGACATCGCATGTGTGTCTATGTCAATACGTGGGGCTATGAGTACTGTCGAATCGTTGATACGAAGGCTTGTACAGTACGAGGATGTTGCAGAGTGTGTAGGCGATACGAGTTGAGATATGAATAAACATATGAGAAGATTTAGTTCTGATTCAAGATGATTGGTGGTTACATTCCGTTCGATTAACAGCCGCAAAAAAAAAAGTATACAGATCGACGAAGGTGCTCGTTGTCTGCGGTCTGCTGCACCAGTGTGTGAGCACGGAAGTACTTCCATGGTGTGAGTTCGACCAAAACTTGCAGGCTCGGAGATTTCATGTCTCGCGGAGATTGGAACACATGAAGTCCCCTGATTGGTTAAAAGTTGTGATGCACCAAATTAGATAAACATTAAGGAATGTGCTGATCTAAATAATCAATGAGAAGTCTGTAGAGGGTGAAATTGGCCACACCTTGAAAATATGGGATACAGCATACAAGTGGAACTAAGGCGGGGTAGTTTGTCACGTTCACCGGTAACACGTGGAGAAAAACAGGAAGGGTCCTGGGAATCTAGGACAAGAGGAAGGGAGAGTTGCTGGAAATAACAAGATGGCGTTCCTGTTGAAGGTCAAGGAGGGTGCACCATACTGCATGACGCTACGTACAGTTTACACATGATATAGCCTAAAACCGCGTGACGGTAATAGAGTACACCCGGTATTAAATTCACATTGGCCGTATGGTCCGTTGAAGTAATGATTACCCACACTTTCAAGACCATGTTTTGATAGCTTGGGAGTTTCATAGTGGCTTAAAATATTGAAACATTTAGCACCATGTTGCATCTCGGCCCCCACCCCCTTTTTTAGACACCCATGCGGGACAGGGGGCTCTGAAAATGAAGAATTCGGAAATTTGGCAATTGTGAGACCAGTCTACTGTGTGGTTTTGACAACTCATAAAATTACGAAATTCCCAATCAATTTTCTCGAATAAATGCTCCATATTCGTCATTATTTGATTCAAGAAAGCAAAATTTTTCGCGCGCGCCGCAAATTGCAATTCCTTGACAGAAGTGCTCGCTCATACCTTCACTTTGGCCAACTTTTCAGAGCTCTGGGTGTGACAAAATCGGAAATTTGCTACACTTGTGACACCGTTTACTATATACAGTGCTATTTTCATAAATTTTCTTTCATAAAATTTCACATTTTCTCCAATAAAAGCTCAAAAAAAAAATTCGTTGAAGAGCCTCATTTCGTAGGCGTTGGGTAACATTATGTAGCAACAACGATCTTTGGTCGCCGCCCAACCTCAGATTTGCCTATAGAAAATGCAAATTCTTCAGTAATTCCCCAACTGTTCAAATTTTCTTGCAGGAAGCCCACCATCCAAACTTTTCTGCAAAGCAAGCTCCATACTTTCAAGTATTTGAAATAGGCGAAAGTTTCAGCGCGCTCCTTGCGCTGCAAATTAGGCCTTCAGTGCAGTGGTAATCACACTAAAATATATGATAAAATTTGGATGCTTGCCTACCACCCAATTTCCCATTTCCTGAATTCTTATAGGCATCAGAGACTAAACAACATGCATACCTACTCTATGGTGGCGCTTCGCTTAGTGTACATTTGATACCCAACCACATGCAGACCCCTCCCCCACTGAAAATTCCTGGATCCGCTACTGCTATCGACGAAAAAATGAAAAATACATGTTACATAGCTTGAAAAATGCATGTAAATGTTCAACCCAGCCAACACACCAAATTGGATACCAGTTTGGGTAAAATTGGGGTGAAATTGGGCTACCGATTGGGGTCAAATTCAGTTCTTTCAGCTGGTCTTCATTAGGTCCATTGGGTCACAACCTGACAAGTCATGATTTCTCATCTCTATTGCGAGCTAAATTTGGGCCCAGTTGGAAGCCAATGTCAATACCAACCTCGCATGCCTATGCAAATAAAGCCCAAGCTCCCCAATTGCAGTGGCGGATCCAGAAATTTCGAAGGGTAGTGACTGATGACCTCACTTTGGAAAATTTTGTTACGTGTGGTCAGATGCGAAATGGTGAAATTATTACAAAAGTTTTAAATTTTAGACCTTAATTAACACGATCAGTGTGGCAACAATTTGGGGAAGGGGAGCCTGTTTCTTTGTCACGAATGAGGGTGCCCCTTTTGGAAGACCAGTAACCATTCACAATTATGAAATATTAATTCGTTATTACGAAATAGTAATCCGTAAAAACGAAATAATAATTTGTAATAACGAAATAATAATTGGTAATTAAAAATTAATCATTCGTGAGAACAAATTAATAATTTGTGAGAACGAAATTAATAACTCATAAAAACAAATTCATAATTCGTAAGACCAGCCAATGGTTTGAAGATCTTCACATTTGACAGTTAAAGGTAAAGAGCAGTCCCCCAAACTTACTTTGAAGAAAAGGCTAAATAACACAATTTTCATCTCATTTCTCTTCAAAGAATCTTTAATTACATTTTATTACTTTACTATTGCATATTTAAGGTAAACCAAGCACTTATTTCTGGTAAATTTCACATTTGAGAGAGAAAAAACACTGTCACATGACTCCTAACAGCCAATCATGAAACTGGACAGTGTACTACACTTCTTCAGTTTGGGATGACTGCTTCTGCCCTTTAAGGCCCATACATTTTTAGCCTTGGATAACATTCCAAAAACTGTGAACCAGAGCGAAAGCAGGTTTCCGAGGGGAACATTTGCGACTTCTTTGTTTATACATATTTACAAAATGATCAACGATAGCAGGGTGACGGCAGCTCTCCTTTTGTCCTGATGAATATGAACAGCATTTCCAAACACCAGTAATAAACTTGAGACGCGCAGGTCAAGTAGGCTGGAAAGGGAGTTGGGGTGGTACCTTGGCCTTTTTAATACATGCCGTGGCGTAGTAATCGTGAAGCAGGCGAAGAGCCCCTCTCGACACCGCTCAAATGTAGTCCGATTTTCGATTTCGCAAATTGCCTTTGGCAGTACCTAAATATTCACGCTTACAAAAGAAATCGGAAAATTTTCCGGCTTGACCCTCACGTCGCACCCCTTCCCCTCCATCACCACTGGAAAATTATGTCAATAGATTTATGATATCAATCAGTTTATTGCAGCTCCACTTTGCCCGTGGAGAATGCCATGCGGAGAATGCGTTAAGTTTTATAATTGAGAATAAGTTCAATGGTGATATTAACCCTGCAGTCTGCATAGGGTCTCGGGGCCCAGTACGAAACGGGCAAAACCTCTAGAAAGCAGTTCAAACACTGCCAACGTAGGGTGCCCCGGTCAAATAGCACATAATTACGCACAACTTGGACATCTCAGGGGAAAGTTACTCCCTCTCGCCCAAGCCACGGCCCCGCAACCATAAATGATTAGCTGCATAAAAGCCCCTATTTTCGTGCAACGAGCTTAAAGGAATATTCCGGTGTCAATTTCATAAGGTCTCAAATAAAAGAAAAAAATTTTCCATGACACGTGCTTCAAACCCCACATCTATAGCTTGTCCATAACTCAAGATTTTCCTGTTTAAAGACAGGTTATCTTTGTCAAAAACAGACTCCCAGTTGCTTCATTGTTACACAACATTACGTAATATCGGCAGATAAATTCCCAATTTTTTGTTCTTTAAAATTGAAATGATTAATTTGACCTCGAAACTTCACACCAGGAAAACATTGAAGTGTTTTCTTGAGGTTGAGCTGCAAATTGTGTGAATAACAAAGGTTGCAGTTTCAAAAATGTCAGTTCTGCACATTTAATTCGAATGCGTGAACATTACAAAAACCTTCACGAGATGCTCCATTAATCTGTCGGAATGGTTCCCACAATGCAATGTGTAACTGCGGTTTGAATATTTTCCTTAAAACCTCATAAAGCAATATGCTATTGAGAAGGAATTTTCATCTTAAAAGAGAAAAAAAGTGCCTTGATTTTTTGAAGCCTTTGAAATTTGTCACCAAAATATCCCTTCCAGAACTACCCGAAATCCCCAAACAAAGATAGAATACAACGAAAAAAGTACACGTAAGCTGATATTTCTTCCTCATTCTTCTTTTTTACCTTCTCCGAAGTGCAACTTACCTCTGAAACATGTGAGAAGACGATGAAGTCAGCGTCTCGTCACCCTGTCATCAGTTACGTAGGCCACGGGGAGGGTTTTGGGGGTTAGAACCCCCGCCCGACCCAACTTTGCAATGCAAAGAACACCTAAAATAGCCGGTTTTTTCTCTATCCTTAGACTTTTCCCTCATATCGCCCCCCCCCCCCCCCCAACACCAAAACCCTCTCCATGCCACAATCCTGGCTACGCGTTTGCACACTGCAAACAGTTTGTTCGTTCCCTTATTGTCGGGTATGTACGTCGCTCATTAATCCCTTCATTGATTTACACGCTATATCCACATAGTAAACCGACTCCCAGAGGTTGTCAAGTTACTCATATGAAAGCTGACAAGTTAACTATGCCATTGGCATTTCCCGGGCTTCTATGGGGATCTAAGCAGTCGCTATTTTGAGTTTCCTTGAAACTTACATTCTGCTATGAAGCGGTCTAAGTGGAACACCAGCATAAGTTGGGGCGAAACGTACAGAAAATTTTGAAAAATCTGACCCTTCAGACGGTAAGAAATGTCATTTTCTATGCTTATAGGAGGTCTTAGAAGTCGCTAATTCGAGGTTCTGTTTGCAGAAAAAATGTTCACTTGAAACTAAAATTCTGCTAGGAAGATTATCTGGGCGGAGCTTCACCACTGGTTGGCGCGAAGCGAAGAGAGAAAAATCGGACCCCTGAGACAGTCGAAAATGACATTTCCCAGGCTTGTAGGGGGATTTAAGCAGCAGCTATTTGATCAGAAAATTACCAGATAAAATGTATCACTATCAATCGATTAAATGGTCCCGCATATTTTCGGGGAAACTACAAAACGGAATTAAAAATGCTAATGAATTTTACTCTATTGCAACTCTTGGCAAAATTCATTATATATTGGAAAAATTGAGTGCCCGAACTTCCGACTATATATGAGTTTACTTTTGAAAAAAGTAGGGCTATGGGGATCTTAGCAGTCGCTATTTTGATCAGAAGAATCAGATAAAATGTATCACTACCACTGGATGAAATGAAGATGATTTTTCTTCTATAAGTAACACTTATTGACAGAACTGTCGAGTTACAATGGGGGGAGGGGGGAGGGGGTTCAAGCAGACTTGCAGGAAGACATTCTCACCCTGCATCACTGAAGTATCGAAAAACAAATTACCCGATTCTCATAACCATTGCCCGTATTTGGCTCTAGGCAAGATATAGATGACAAACTTTTGGGCACTAAACACCCTCCTGTCTATCCGTTGAATTAATTTGGCAATTGAAAACGTCCCAACATTTTTTTAACCTTTGCCCGAATATTTGACCATATCGGGCAAACCTTTGCAAGGGTGTAGTGTGAAGTTGGGATGATGAAAACCTTTTTTCCACATTCCATCCAAAGGTGTCGCAGATCTTTTTCTATTTTCCAGGAAGATTGTACTTTAACTATATTTGCTGCTATTAAAATAAACGGCCATATCGGGTATTGTGTTACACAAGATTTTAGAACAGTTTTAAGAATAATTGTTTCTTCTAAGCCACAGGCTTCCCAAATGTGTGTCGCAAATTTTTTATCTCTTTAATTTTTCGTAATTCGCAATTTTTTTTATCTCAGTCTTTAATTTTCCGTAACTATGTTAACCTTACTACGATACTTTTCCATTTTCGGGCAAATGCTTGAAAGAATTTGGAAATTCGACAATTTCGGGCATTGTGTTGTGATTATCCGTGAAGTAAAGGTCACGAATAATAGCTTTTTGAGCTGCCCGAAGGTGTAGCGACTTTTTGAAGTCTTGACTTGGTTTTTCATGAAAATTTTATTGCGACTATATGACGTTTTTTTCCTTTCTTCCCGATATATCTTCTTGAGATTTCGGCCACATTTAGGAATATTCTGAAAAACCATCATTTTTTCAAAATTAAAGGGCTGTCCGAATTATTTCCAAATTCATGGCCGAATTTAGATTTTGCAGAAATTTGGGGCGGTCTTCCCCCTCTTCGTCTCGTGCGCCACTGCGTATGTCCACTTCAGCCAAGAGCTAAGGGAGGTCCTGTGAGGTAATAGTGGTAAGTTAGTATGGATGTGACCCTTGAGACTGCATTGACCCAACGTGGGTTTGGTGGGTCCCCAGGAATTGAAAAAAAAAATCCCTACAGGAGGTAGAAACATGCCAGATGCTAGGACCACACTTTAATTTACACCAAGGTAGCCAGTTTTAGCCAATCCTGTTAGA
Source organism: Holothuria scabra (assembly GCA_037179385.1). Lineage (NCBI taxonomy): Eukaryota > Metazoa > Echinodermata > Holothuroidea > Aspidochirotida > Holothuriidae > Holothuria > Holothuria scabra. The sequence goes on from CM074179.1 coordinate 68,385,557, forward strand.
AAATTATCCATCCAGACACCCGACGAGTAAAAAGTCAGGAGATTCCGAAGATATGAAGCTTGTCACATACTACCTGAATTTATTCCGAAATTCAGAGTGGGTCACAATTGTAGAATCCCAGCAACTGTTTAAAGGGCGATGATTACGTCTCCTACAGGTTATCGTTAATGCGGGGATCCAGGGGGCGATGCTCCTGGAAGCTTTGCAACTTTTGCACTCTGAAACGTAATATTTGAGCAAAAGAATAACCGAAATCCGAAATTTAATAAAAGCAACTTAAACTCGTTTACTTTTGAAAAAAAAACTTTTGCGACATTCAGTTGTGGGGGGGGGGGGGGGGCAGAGATCTGAAAGGCTGTCTCATTAAACAGGCACTTTATTGAGGAACACCCGACTTTATCTAAGATTTTCCCGAAACCCCCGATCATTGCCTACAAAGGGGCTAAAAATCTGAGTGACTCTCTTATTAAAGCACCTTTTACTTCGGAAACTTCTTCTAATGAGTAAAATTGCCTAGATGCACCATTAGGTGAGATTCTTGTGGATCTCAAGCTTGAATAATTTAACTGTTTTATATCTCTATCATTTATCCCGATAAATCATTCTTTCAATCACGTCACTGAGTTCAGGAGAGTCGACCATTTTCTTGAATTCAGAACTTAACTGTAAAATACCACATTCCAATAGCGCTAACGGGAATAAAACCCCATCTCATCTCATCCTAAGGATAAAAATATCCATTGCCTCTGAAAAAGGTAGGTAACTACACCTACAATCCTCAACAAAAATACATGGGGCAAACCCCACTCCCCGTATCAATGTTGAAATTTCACGACGCCTTGGGCTGCCGCAACATTGAATTGGGGAAGTGGGGGGATGGTGATCCATTCAATGCTTCTTTTGTCTCATCATTAATGTCTAGATTGTCGGAAGCCTGTACAATGTACATGGAGAAGTTTTCGGTCTTTGGCAACGCATAACAATTGGTGAATAGAAGTTGTGTATATTAAACGGTGTGATTCCCTGACAAATGTCACAGTGTAGGCATTATGAAAAACAACTGCTGCATGACAACACAATAAAAGCAACTTTAATATTTCTGGGGGACATGCGTAATTTATTAAGCACTATGGACTTTTGTCCGTATGGGGTCTTTCTAATTAGGACTGGGAAGTATTCAAAATAAGGATCCCATGGGTGGTAAACATAATTAATTTTTGTCATTAAAGTGTTTATTTATCAAGAGGGGTTTGGGAAATGGTGATCATTGCTTGCTTTACTTGTTTTGTCCCACCATTTATTGTTTAAGATTGTAGCTATCAGAGGTGTTTTTCCCCGACCTTTTTTTTTATCCAAGACTGCCAGCCTCAAGGAGGGTTCTTCTAAGGTGTGGGTTTGAGAACACTTCAAGGAATGACCCTCTCATCCCAAATAGTTATAATTTTTCTAACCTACTAACTAAAGCCCCTCCCCAACTTTAAAATTCATCCTCATCCAGACACACCCTCAGCAGTTCGGGAGATAACCGTTTTCCGGCAAAAATGAGAATTCACCCGATCGGGAGAAAATTTGCAGCAAGAATATTCATGAGCGCTTAGTGTGTACCTCTACACAGTCGTCGCTTTGTTTTATAAATGTGGATATGTTCAAATACAAGATAATTGTTCACCACCAAAGGCAGAAATCTTAAGAAACTTTCAAGAACGTACTAATGGGCTCAGTTGCTAGCACGGGTTACTTACACAACTTTCTGTAGAAAATACTGAACAAATCTTGCGGCTGTGTCGAATCAAATTTAAGCTTACGACACAGAACGTGGCAAAATTGCTTGATATCTCAAAATTTGCGTGGTGAACTACCAAAAATGATGCAGCTTTTTTGTTCCCCTAGCAACAAAGTTTCTAAATATTCCAAGATTTCTCTTTCCTAAGACCAATCAAATTTTTCAGGTGTTTTGAACGTTTGCTTCCGTTTAAATTGCGCGGTAAGATAGCAAAGCATCAGGGGAGAAATTCGAAAATGGCGCCACCAATGGCCGTATTTTCCCCTGATCGGGTGAGAAACAATTTCCCCCCGAAAGAGGTTATCTCCAGAACTGCTCAGTTTTCTGCTTCAGGGCGAGTATACAAGACCTCAATGTGTAATCAAAAACTCTCTCATTATACACAGTAGGGGTACAGTGTTTGAACTAGCTGTCAATCAAAGAGCTGAGCCAATCGAAAATTTCTGTTAAACCCAAGAAAAATTGTACTTTGGGGTGTAAAATTGACCTTTAAAGATCAATTGGCACGGGTACAAAATATTGTGTTAAATAAGTTACTTGCATTTAAATGTAAAATGAAATTGACAATGTTATTTTTACAGAATTTGAAATCATGCTGGGAATATTCCTTCTAGTTTACTTGGTTAACAGACATTTTCTTCAAATAACAAGTACAAAGGATTATGAGTTGGCGTTCTGGTACATGTCGTTTACATCAATGTGCAGTTCACTTTGGCATGACAAGATGGCCACCAAAATTTTATCCCACAAGCCTATGTAACTACTGTTTATATCTTGCATCCAGTGCTTATACTGGGGCTTAAAATATGTGCAGCAGTTTCACCTCTTCCACTAGATTTTTGGACAGATTCCAGATGGTTTGTTGGTTAGTTAGATGGAGTTTTACGGCCCAGTTTCCAACCTATTGGTTCAAGTCAAGCCGACCACAGCCTTTTTTCCAGTTGTGGCTCACTGGCTTGTTTCCCCTACTCCATTGAGGATTGTAAATAGCTAACAGGGTAGTTATTTTCGGCAGACAAATATTTTCCTTTCAGAACTTGTGAATGGAAAGTGAGAATCCTGCAGTTGCACACCTAAGTGTTAACAGTGCTTTACATCAGCACAATATGGGATACCTGTGGTGCTAAAGCAATGGTGAAAAAGTTTCAGAAATGCAATGCTTTCAAAAAAATTCCCAGAAATCTATTTTATTAGACAATCAGGTTACAGGTTTGCTATAGTTACCATGGTTGTAATGGTCAAGTGTGGGAGTCAGAATTAAACGGACAAGTTACCAATAATGCCTTAGCATACAGTTATCTCAATTCAAACTGAGGGAATTTAATTTAGCCTTTAGAAAGTGACAGCATGACAACATTAGGTAAAGGAGAAAATACCACAATGTAGGAAACCTGTACATTTTATAAATGTATTTCTCACTCATCCACAAACAATTTACAAACCAACATCATAAGCTACTCATTCTCCTCTCCACGCAGACGAGCATGGCGATTAGTTACTAGGATAGCAAGCTGATGAGCACGTTCAACAATTCCTTTGCGTTGTCTGGCTGACACTCCGTGGAAGATTTCAGCGCAGAATTTACGGTTGTTCATCATGAGTATCTCAAGTTCCTGTAAAAGATAAGAGGGAAATAAAACTAGAAACAGACATTTTTAACCATTACACAAGGTTTTGCAAATTCTGAAGAAACTTATAAATTTTATGCTAAATTGTGCAATATTTGACCCAAACTGCATGCAAGTTTTGGACCATCACCAACTTGAAGCTGGGATCCCAAAAGGGGTGTAATTGGCTCATGGGAAATTTGCAGGAAAACCACCCCTTACAGCTGGGGTGCAGGGCCAGCTTAATCTCATTGGCTTTATGCTTATCATACAATTTCAGATGGGGACTGGAGGACTTAATCAGTATGATCATACCATGCCGGGAATAATTTGAAGGCACACACCTGTCCGTGAAAACACTGCTTTGTTTGATACACATTGGATGGTGTAAAATACCCACCTTATCAATAGTTGGACCCGTGAAATTTCATGGCTGATCCTAAAAACTTTGCTACAAATGACACTTGTAACTCACTTGTACAGTACAATCATGTTTGACTTGGGTACACTGTAGGCAATGGGTATTTCCATAAACCAAGGGTCCAATGGTGTGGACACCTAGTTTATGGAAATACCTCACGATAAAGGGGTGGGCAACCTATGGCCAGTGGGGCCGCATGCTGCCCGCCGGTAATTTTTTTTTGCGACCTCAAGGGAAAGGAAAATATCAGTCTATTTTACATCATGACAAACAAGCTATAGACTGGCTTTAATACATAATGTCGATGTGTTATTTAAATTTTATCTGACTACCTGCCAGGATTCAGTTGACAGAACATAATTCTGAAATAGTATCAAGGCCTACAGTCAAAAGGCACCGTGTTCTAAATGCAATTATGAGTGGAGAAAATTAATTGCCCAATTGGTGAATTTTCAACTGAAAAAATTCCATACAAATAGAAACTTGGGTGAATCTTGGACTTAATTTTTAATCAGCATCCCAAATCTATGAGCGTTGAATTGTTATGCAAAAGTAAATAATACAGAACACTTGAAGGTGGGGGGAAGGGGGGGGGGTGGAAGGTTCTCTTTGATGGTTACTCTAAGTTAGCATCAGACTCAAATCATCCCACTTTTCAGCTGAAAGTGAGTATACAAAATAAAAGAAGACAAAAATTAATGACACTGTCATTTCCGTTGCTTCATTCAAATGACCTACAGTAGCCACTTACTCTCATGCCTATGTAGCAGACTGAGGGCATATTCCTTACTCAGTCATACCCCCACTGTCTGCCAAAATGAACTTCCAACAGATTTTTTTGGATATTCGTAGAAATATGTGACCTACAGATTCGCTCAGTGTGACCGAATACTCACAAGGACACAACATCTGGTCCTGTTTAAATCATGCAGCAGCCCATCCCACCCACTTGCAAAGCACACTTCCTGGTAGAACCTACTGGACAGGTGGTTATGCAAGACAAATACCGTATTTACTCTATTAAACGCCCCGCGCGCGCGTGAAATTTTCGTTAAAGGGGGCGTTTATTAGAGTCAATTTTATGTGACTTTTCTCTAGGCAAGTGCCCCACAACTTGTTTCTTATCTGAGCCCTTCTGATAAACTGCCATGGCGTATTTGCCCATTTGGTTGTCAGCTTCACAATCAGCTGTGAGCTCCTCCCCAATAATCGGTAACCAAACTTTCCTATAAACATGGTAGCCACAAAAAACACTGTGAACTTTACAAGTGTGATCAACTTTCACCGACATCTTGATATGTAACGTTACACACAGAAGTGACTTTTTTTCGAGCCCGTGGCATGCATGCATGCATGCTGTGCACAGTATGGCCAGGCCTCACGTTACTATACTGACCGGCCGGCTATACGCACGTACATACGGTAATTGCATAATAGTTACCGTGAGTAGCACCATGCACCTATGTGTTAGCAGTACATACGCGTTCACAGCATTTCACTGTTAAACAGTTTTCCTGTGGTGAATTTGGATTTTCATGTCAGGCTGTTCGGATAGGCTAGCGAATATTTTTATACCTATGGTATGTACAGTACCACTTTCCAACCACAAACGAAGCAGCACAGGTTCGCGGTATGTGATAGCTTGATGGATATCAACAGAAATTAGTTGCAGAAACATGCCTTTTACTTCAGGATATGGGACTTTAGGAGATTTCGTGGCTTCAAGGTAGGACTATTTCATTTTCCTTTTACCATATTGTCTTTGGAATTAACAATTGCACTTTATGCAATGTGACGAAAAAGTTGGGGGGCGTTTATTAGAGAGGGGGCCTTTAATAGAGTAAATAGGGTAATCTAATCGGGTTTCAATCTTGTCCCTCATTTTATGACTACAAGAGTGCACACTCACCCCAAAACAATAACATGAATAATGAGCCTGGCATGAATAAAACATATTATGGTTTACATCTAAAATTGGACTCAGGCCTTTTCGCTTTGGCGGGCAGTGGTTTGTAAAGCCTTAAAGGGGCTGAGCTCCCCGGGGTACTTACCCTCTTGTTACGGACTACAAATTTCTTGAAGCCATTTGGAAGAAGATGTTTGGTTTTTTTGTTGCTTCCATAGCCGATGCTGGGCATCTTCATCTGACCCTTGAATCTCCTGCGAACTCGGTTGTCAATTCCCTTAGGTTTCCTCCAGCTTGGCTGATGGGGTTAAAAAGAAAAAGATTGGTAAAAAGAAGATGTTCATACTGACATGACTGCATATTCATATTAAAACAAGCTTTACAACTCAATTCTTATCCCAGCTTTCTACTCTCTGTACCTTCTACTGTAACTTAGTATTGGCAAATATGACTTATTCCTAAAGGTTCTGAGCTTGAATGGTACATTTCAAACATGAACACAAATGTACACATAAAGTGGCTCAACACAAAAAACCTCTAAATGTCAATCACAAATTATTTCTTTTTGAAGTTTTTTCCTCTTCTTTCATTTCTTCGGAGAGGAGTGACAAAGTTTACAAGAAAGTTTTGCAGTTGCTCAAAAGCTGTCATTTCTTATTTACAGCCAAGGGTTTAAAAAATGCTTATTTTCCAGGAAGAAAGCAGAATTATTTCTCAGGAAGGGAGTAAAATTTTGAAATAATTCTGATGGATTTTTCCTAAGAAAAGTTTACTCCATAACTGCCAAGTGAAGTCAGGACATTTTTCTGACATATCACACTACCTAACAACTTGAAAGAGCCTGTCTTTGATCTAACTGTAAGAGTATTTGCCTCTCATGCCCTGGTTTGGTTCCAAGGTTGAGTCATACCAGAGACTCTAAAAATGGAACCTACTGCCCTTGTGGGTGATTCTCCGCATTAGCAACGGAGTAGGGAAAACAAGCCAGTTAGCCACAACTGGAAAAAAGTCATGGCTGGATCCCCTTCAACCAAAAGATTGGAAACAGCACTGTAAAACTCCACCTACCTATCTAACTAACCCACCAACGTAAATGTTTACACAGTGTCAGCAAGTAAAAACTATGTAAAGTTAGAAAGAAAGCTTTCAAGGATAAGAGGAGGTACAACTCATTAACAAATGCTTCAACACAAGCAAGTGCAGGTCACTTCAATTAACAACACACCAACATGAAAGTGTCATACTCTAGTGTCATATAGACAAAGCTGTTGCAAGTCCATGCATGAAGTCGCCTTTAGTGACAAGTGGGAAAGGTCCCTGGGACTGTCAAAACACAGAGTATTAACTGAACATTACAGGTGACCAGGGAATAATTTAGCATTCAAATTTTGTGTAGCAGTTTTGAAGATTGTTGAGGTCTTTCACACATTGTTTATGAAAATGCAAGGATTATGCACACAGAAAATTGCTACACAAGTTTTCATTTGTGTAGCAACTTGGCCTGTTTGAGTTGCAAATTGTGATGCGATACTGGATAAATTATTCCCTGAGGTAAGGTACAAAGAAACCCTCTTCATATACAATTTTTCCTACACCCTCTTGCCTAAAACCTTACTGCTACTCAACAAATGGCAGCCAATCTGATCATTTACCCATCTAACTCTTTGCTTTTGTTTCTGCTTTAAGTGCAGTAAAGGTAAGGAACTCTATGAAGTAATTTTCATGGATAGCATTATCCAATTTTCAATTGTTTTGAGTAGGGTTGGGAGGTATACGGGTATTGACATGAATACCAGAACTAGTGGTACAGGTTACTTAAAATACCGAAGATATTTGGTGTATTACAAATACTGATTCTTCAAAAATTTACTGCTTCACAAAAATAATCGATACTAATTTTAAAACATCACAATTTTAAAGAAAATAACTGTGTTAGGAATAGGATGTGTGGATGATTTAGTTTACAAATATATCAATACTCTGGTAGAAACTGAAATGAAATGATAGTACTCATACACCAGGTTGTATTAATGCACATGATTACACAGGTGACATATGCAGTTTAGGCTCCTTCCTGCTCGACTTTCCAACCTGTGAGTTGAGAACCTGTACTGAACACAATACCAGTTCTGTGTGCTCAGTGGCACCAGTACCTATTTCACAGTACTGCTCAACCCTAGTCCTGAGGATAAATAAGTCATGGTAAAAATTTTTACCACAAATGATGCAGTGCCTTCAGCTGTGGACCTACCTTAACTCTCATAAACCTGTCGCTTTGATGCCTGCGAAACCTTTTGGTCCTTTTCTTCACAATTTTGGTGGTATTGATGGGCCTGACGATAGCCATGGTGGCTGTTAACTCCTTTCACCTTAAAAAAGTAAAACAACAAAGCATATTATTAAAATATTACACACTCTCTGATTCAAGGTATTAATTGTTAAATATAGCATTATTGGATATTTTTGCTGCGCTGGCATGTCCTATTCAAAGACACTGTATTATTGCACATACTGTACAGTATACAGGAACAGCAGGTAGATATTTACGCTCCACTGGTATAGTATGTACTGATCAAAGACAGTACTGCATTATCTTACGGGGTGAGTTAGACTACACTGGTATGCACTAATTATTTGTTTCTTTTTTGAATGAGCCTTTGCACTCTTATCTCATAAGCAATAGAATAAGGAAAACATGCCAGTATGCCACTACTGGAAAAAAGGCAGTGGCGGGCTGGACTTAAACCAATAGGTTGGAAACCTCAATTTATAACTAATTAACCTATCTCAGCATCTGGACCATCAGCATTAACAATTATTTCTGCCCTCTCCAAAAGGAATTTTGAGTAACTGATAAAATTCTATTAGGAAAGATTCCCGCCTCTAAAATTATGGTTTAATACTTCACTACTATTGTATGAAGTATATAAAAAGTAAAATCACTTCAGCAGTAAATGTGTCGTAGCTGATAACAGAGTGTTTTATTTAACCTACAATGAACATTTCATTCTATAGGATACAAACTTCCAAGAATATCATGAAGCTGCATCAGTTTACAGAAGGCCACATTTGTTATCGGTTTGTATGCTTTTTATTTGCAAAGTTGTAACATTTTATTTCAAATTTTCAGACACTTTTACAGTAGGAGCTTCAAGTCCTATAAATAGCTGAAACAATTGTGCAAGATTTGGAAGGATGGATTGTTTATTCATACTTTTGGTCCTACACTTGCTATTTACAAAAAAAAAAATCAGTTTTGTCCAGCACTGTACCTGTTAAACACCTGCAACAGTCAAGTCAATGAGGTAAGGGCTATGTTCAAGGAGCAAGTACCTGACAATCCCTTCTGCATATGTTTACAGAAAATAATTTACAGTATGTAGTTTTCAAAATCTGAGTAGCAGTTAAAGAGACTTTTTCCTTCTTTTGTATGGATTCATTGAAAACCCCATCCTTATGCACACAAAAAAGTGCTACACATTTATGCATTTGTGTAGCAACTCCGCCAGTTAGCGGTGTGATACCAGACTATTCCCTGACATTACAACAAAGCATACTCCTTGAGAAATTAAGGAATGCGAAAGGCTCCAAGTGCTGCTTTTTTGCTACTATCTGAAATGCTGACAGCTTATTATGAATCCACTTTAATAAACTGTGTTTGTCTAGACCAAATAAGAGCACTTTTATACAAGAAAATTTGTAACTTCATTTACAATACCCCCAGAGTGCAGGAGATGGCAGTCATCTGCTTCTCTAGGATCCATTCCAATGCTCTAAAATATGCTTGAAAACTTGTTTCTATGGAAAAAAAAGAACCTACTTGCTTGGATATTTTCATCATGCAAGGAATGTCAATGCTCAAAGATGGTTGTAAAACAATAAACTAGTTTTTACTGCTGATGCACCCTTTTTTCCAAGTGGTGGGCAAGACCAACTGCATGGTCAAGTGGTTCAATCAGACTTGCAGTCAGAAGGTCCCGAGTTCTGAGTCCTGGCCGGGTCATACAGAAGACTTAAAAATAGGAACCTACTGCCATTGTGCTTTTTGCTCAGCATAAGCTGACTTGACGTACTGTACACCCATGAGTGTAAAAACTGAACCAGATGAGATTTTTGCATTTTATTATGTGATGTTTATCCTGGTCTAATTTTTGCTGTGAAAGTTTTTTTTTTGCTTTAAAAAGAAAAGTTTTTCTACTTCATCAGAAAAGGTAATAAGAACCTAATTGAGAAATTTGAAAAGATAAAGACAAGAATTAGCTAAGAAATCTAGAATAACTTTGTGCGAAGCGCTTGACTGTGTACCACGATGTGACCTACCTTGGAGGACTGTGCATTTACAGTTAATTCACTATCTGTTTAACCAATTTTATTAAACCGTGTAACCAAAAATGATGTCATGATCAGCACATCAACAAAATCAATTTCCAAATAGCGCCATCACTTTTATACAGGAAGTAAAAGTCTACAAATGGTGTCATAAATCATGTTCGACAATATTTGCATGTGACAAAAATGTTCATAATTGCATTGTGTTTATATGATCTTTTCACAGTAAAAGCCAATCAAGCATTTAATGAAGCTTTCTCCAGACCATGTGCACTTTTTAACATTCAACCAACTGCTGTATTTTCCCGCCTCATCCTATGTAACATTGTCAGTTACAAAGACTGACTATTCATGAAACACTCCGGCACTGCTGTTTTGATGCAGCTTGCTTGCGATGCAGTGTTCAATACATGTACAGCGCTCCAGTGTTTGTCACGAAAGCAATCTGTACAACTGCACTGCAAATGGCCCACCGGCCACAAACAGCAGAACCAAGCGCTATTATCCTGCATTCCCACCATAAAGTTATTTACAGCTGGACTTATGGAATGTTATCATATGACGTCATTACGATTGAAAACAATGATGCACGTGGTCCCATGCATGCAGTATAGGCTTACGTGTGTATCCGTTTTTACCAGTAAACAAGGGATAACGTTTTGCTCGGTGACATCATATGCATACGATCTATTGCAAAATTTGAAATGCCCCTGCATCAAGATTGGTTCAATTGTGTTGATTCTGAGCCAGCCAATCACAACTCGCGCAATCGCCTACGGGATTTAGTGTGTGAAAATACCAGACCTCGAAACGAATTTCCCAACTGAGTTTCTGTTATGACCATTGCACTTCCCATGCTTACATAGCTAGCCTGTGCAGCTGGCCAAGCCCCGTGCTAAATTCACCAAGAAACGGGATCACAAATCTCTGCAGACGTGGGTTTTTCTGGGATCTGACCTAAGTGCATTTCATTTGCTGATTCTTTTTAAAAAAGACATAAGGTTTGGACAAGAAGTGCCAAAAATTACAGCGATATTTATATCAGAAAGGAACCATAAGATAAGTTAATCGAGTGCAATTGTTTTGCTTCCTAGAACCGCTAAGATTAGATAGCTGCATGTTTTTACGTGCATCGTTAGGGTGGGCTTCTACTGTACAGTACAGTACATTATCGCAACTACAACCCAGTCTGTACATAGCTTGACCAGCCAACGAACTGTGTACATGCTCAATCATAAAAATCAACAAAGACTGTGCCATTTTAATGTGATATTGGGTAAACAACAAAATGGGGGGAATTATCTGGTGCTTACGATCATATTTTTACAGGTTAAATTTTGTTCCATCCCTGCTTGTCTTGTGGCTTTTAAAGGCAAGTTGATACTGTAGCTGAAAGGCTCCTTGGAAGATAAGTACCAAGGGCCTATTAACGCAATGAGATTTTAGACAGAATCACAGCTCATTGTGTAAGCTGATTGATAAGCAAGACAAAGCTACATACGAATGCAGGGTAGGGTCAAAAGCTTTTGACGATCTTACATCATATCTTTTTATCCTTTTGGGTGGCAAGATTAGCAATTGTTGTGCAATTTTAAGCCCAGAACTTTGTGGTTTATGGTACAAAGGGCTTTAGTGAACACAGCAGAAATTGCGGCACTGAACAATTTGAATTATGAGGATACAAAAACAGTTAAACATTTAGAAAAATGGCGACAATGTAACCAGTCGCTTAGTCGTTTAACCGGTTAAACGGATAACCATTGCAGCCCTTTTTCTAATTAGCAAATGTTTTGATGAATAAACCTGCTGCCTTTGCAAACTTTACCCAAACATAAGATTTTTATGAAATTCCATAAGAATAGGCAGGGAGCTGTTACGGAAGGAGTTAAAGCACTTACCTTTCCTTTGAGCTGTCAGGATTGCCGACAATAACTCTTAATTGTTGTACTCTCGAAAAGTTAAGACAACATACAAAAGAGACTAGTTAGTGACAACAATAGTTCTTATCGTCTGCTAGATCTCATATAATTGTGGCATGATTTCAACCACTGCCATAATATTGCCAGTCGTCAAAGAAATAAAGAATTATTCTGTCTCTGTACGCCAGTGACCACTTTTTTGATGGGTTCAGTTGAGCTTCAATTAAGGTGTAGATCATCATAACATATTTTGCTGTTTCAGGAACAATCCGGAATCTTTTCAAAATTCATATATACAAATGTTAGACTCTGCATTCGGGCAGGTCCAAGCTATTCTATCCCATGAAGTCATTTTTAAAATTTCATTGAAATAAGTAGGGATGCACCGGATATAGTGAAAAAATATCCGGTTCCGGTCGGATTTTTTTTAAATCCGGCCGGAACCGGATTTTTCTGTAAACTTGGGTAGCATTATGTACATGAGTTACAACAAACATGAAAACAGCAGTAACTGCCTCAGAATTAATTTCAAGTTCATAAATGAAAGCTTATCAGTGCATGTTACAGTATATAACATTTGAACACCTTTATTTAACCCTTAAAAGTGACTGAACCAAACAGGCAACAAAGTTATAAAAGTAACTGCAAGTATGACTTCAAATTTCTTCAACTGTGTGAAATAAACTGAATGGATGAAAAGAACTTTCATGCAATTTAAATAAGTCTACTGCAGTGCACAGTAGTACTGTACAAAATGGATAATCCATATTACAGTTGTACCTGAGTCACATCATTCGAGGCAGTGTTTAGTTTAATTGCATTTGGTTGTCTACAAATACACACATTAACACTTCACTTTATTTTACTTTTTAACACTTACTTGCCCATTAAAGTTGTGTAGTACAAGCAGAAAATGTGTTTTATCTTGAATTTCAGAAGACAGTACTCATTGCAAATTAAAGTTGCCTATGGAGTTAATAGTAATGTTTTCTGTCCCTAATAATTAATAACACAAGTATACACAATATGATGAGTGTTCCACTGATCATCTGTTAAGTAATCAACATCTAGCCGATTATTTCATTGGTAAAAAATCGGCATTGGTAAAATTCTGCCATTCAACGGATCATTGCCACCGATTATTTGCAAACTGGAAAAAAGGGGCTAAATATACTTGAAAAAGGGCTCTTAGTTCGTTAAAATCCTTGTAAATACTCAATCCATTAACTTCCTGCCAAAATGAGATGCATTGATAATCACAAACATATAAATTTAACCCCTGCCATTGGAATGATTGTTTGATATTTTCCGCTATAACCCGTTTGTTTTACCTGAAATTAGATTTAGAATTGCATTCAAGGTGTATTCCTTGCTGTCTCTCAGAAAGCACCGCGTAAGTTGCTGTACAAACTGTTCTGCACAATACGCATAGAACAGACTGGCTTAGCCAGCTAGCGAAGCCGGGTGAGTCTCATGCTAAATTCACATAGAAATGGCACCACAAATATCTGCCTATGTGGATTATGTGGTGATCTGACTTACGTGCATTTCAGTTGCAGATTCTTTTCAAACAAGACGTAAGTTTGGAAGAGAGCTGCTAAAAATATACAGGGATATTTATATCTGAAAGGAACCATCAGATACATTAATCAGGTGCAATTGTTTTGCTGCCCAGAACTGCTAAGATTATTATGATTGCTCTACATGGGGTCCGTTAAGACGGGAGCTCGAGAGTAGAGCTACAGTACATTAAAGCAACTACAATCCAGTACAGTAAAAGAATGGAAATGTTCCGACATGATTGGGGGATGAAAACTAGACAGAGCATGATGTTGGCCTTAGAACTAAATTATCAAAGGGCATATGACATCGAACTGCAAACAATTCTGTTGTATAAACAGTTGATTTGTATCTTCACTTTTGAATTTAAAATATTACCACTACAAAAATTATCTCCCATTTGTGAAACGAACGGAACTATTCCCAATATTTTCTATCCTAAACTGGTTACGGTATACACGATGTGCACAAAGCAAGGGGCGTGTGCTTTAAAGACAAACATGTGATTTCCCTCTTTCTCATAATCAATATCTGGCCAATTGTTTAATTAATTAATCGGTAATTGGGTATTACCAATTATAGCATAATAGGTCGACCACTTAATATGATATCAAACATATAATACCTAATGTCAGAATGTGTGATATACAGTATATCTGCCAAAAAAGTTATTGATGATAAATGTGCTTCAGTTTTTAGATATCATGGCATGTTTAAATACTAGAAAAGGTGTATAAAACAATGGTGCTCTAAATAGTTAAAAACCTTAACCCTAGAGTCTTTTTACAGTACATATGAGCAGTCCATTCAGTAATCACTATCCAAGGACTCCCTTTGCCAATTATTACTAGTCTACATAATTTGTACAATTTTTTTGAACAAGTGGTGATTTACTGTAGTTCAAAAACAACAAACTGATTTGCAAAACAACTTTCAAGGTTCCCTCAGGAGTTTTCTCTACAAATACTCACTTAAGGAGGGAAAATACAAAGAGCTCTTACTGTACTTGCCCCACTTTGCAACAGTTTTGCTGTACTTCTGCAGGAACAGTTTTTCATGCCTTTTTTCTATGATATTGCAATTTTTGGTTAAAAAATTAGTTAAATACACTTGTACAACACTTGAAGACAAATTTATAGACATTTCCCATTAGTCCTTCACAATCATTACGTCACAAAGCAGAACACTCCTATCCCAGAGTTTCTCTGCTTTCCTGAATTTCACTTTATTCATCAGCATTGGAAAAATCCGGTTCCGGCCGGAAAAAATCCGGCCGGATTTGAAGTTGGTTCCGGCAAAATCCGGTTCCGGCCGGATCCAAAATTTTGGTTCCGGTGCATCCCTAGAAATAAGGCATATTTAGCATCATTGTAAAGCTTAAGGATTGAAGTTTTCAAATTAAATATAATTTTTGGAAAAAATAATACACACAATGAATGGAAGGCTGCTAATTTGCATAATTATTAAAACTAGCGTGACGTAAGGGACATTAAAAATTTAGTCCAGAAACCAGCTGCATGATTTATTTGAGTAACTATTATCTGAGAATTAGTGCATCCACCCATCCAAAAATTTTAGAAAATACCTCACTTTGCTCACCTCATTAATTATGCTAATTGGGCAGATTCCAAAAGGGTATGTCCCGTACATCACAATTTTTGCCTAATTTTTTGAGTTTTATGAAAGAGTAAACAATATTTTCAAAATATATTTTGTAAAGTTCTGATTTGTGGGAGTCTACAAAAAAAATATTCAACAAGATTTTTCTTAACATAATTTATGCATGCTTAATAATCAAATAAAAAAATGTGACGTACGGGACAAAATGTGACGTACGGGACAACTGTATTGAGTTTGTACACTGAACTTCTCTCACCTCCCTAAACTCGTTCCCTACCCTAAGACTAAGCAATGTACCCTTTTGATGTTTATCAGATGGCATTTTTGAAAAGAAAGTATAGCCCATGATCATTACTCTTATCATTTTTGCGATTCAACTCCAAACCTGACATATTTTAGTTGACTTTTGTAAGAATTTCCGAAATTTTCTCAGATTAGGGCAAAATGATTTTAAGAGTATTGCAGTTCGTGCTGCATGGTACTGGACATTTAATTTAGTTGAACTAGGGACTGGGAGTTGCTAGAGATTTCTGATTGATCACAGCTCAATAAAAGGAGATGTGGTTATTTACAGTACTAACAGTATCAAAGTAATAGTGTACAATACTAGGGGAGCTACAGAACAGTATTTTACCATAAGCTTGGTATTAACATAGTGGCACTGTAAATGAATTTGCATACATGTGTACTGTACATGATTTAGTTGAACTGAAATCTGATCGAATTTCACATTTAACTCTTCCATGACAAGAGGTCTTTAAAGCAACAATAGAAGCATACAGCATGGTTTACTGTTATTTTGACAAGTGAAAAAGTTTTAGAAAACGGCCCTGCACCAGCTTTCATCTATGAAATCCATTTATTTAGAAATTTTATGGGGAGGGGGGTTATCAAATACCTCGATCAAAAGAAAAGACTGGGCAAGGGGTATATATGTAAGAGGTCAGTTCATTTAAAAAAAGAATAACAGTTTGCAAAATTAGGTTTATTAAAGTTCCAATATTGCATTGAATCATCCAACAAGCATCTTGTACTGGAAAACGGTGATCCTGGCCCCCAACTACACTGTCTTCCCACACACTGTGTCATTCACCATTTTTGCAAACTCCTAGAACATAAGCTATACTTTACAGAGTTACAACTCATGTTCACAAATATTTACTGAAATACTGTACAGCAAATAGTGTAAAGAAAGTAGGGATGCACCGGAACCAAAATTTTGGATCCGGCCGGAACCGGATTTGGCCGGAACCAACTTCAAATTCGGCCGGATTTTTTCCGGCCGGAACCAGATTTTTGCAATGCAGATGAATAAAGTGAAATTCAGGAAAGCAGAGAAACTCTGGGACAGGAGTCTTCTGCTTTGTGACGTAATGTTTGTGAAGGACTAATGGGAAATGTCTATAAATTTGTCTTTAAGTGTTGTACAAGTGTATTTAACTAAGTTTTTAACCAAAAATTGCAATATCATAGAAAAAAGGCATGAAAAACTGTTCCTGCAGAAGTACAGCAAAACTGTTGCAAAGCGGGGCAAGTAAGAGCTCTTTGTATTTTCCCTCCTTAAGTGAGTATTTGTAGAGAAAACTCCTGAGGGAACCTTGAAAGTTGTTTTGTATATCAGTTTGTTGTTTTTGAACTACAGTAAATCACCACTTGTTCAAAAAAATTGTACAAATTATGTAGACCAGTAATAATTGGCAAAGAGAGTCCTTGGATAGTGATTACTGAATGGACTGCTCATATGTACTGTAAAAAGACTCTAGGGTTAAGGTTTTTAACTATTTACAGCACCATTGTTTTATACACCTTTTCTAGTATTTAAACATGCCATGATATCCAAAAACTTAAGCACATTTATCATCAATAACTTTTTTGGCAGATATACTGTATATCACACATTCTGACATTAGGTATTATATGTTTGATAACATATTAAGTGGTCGACCTTTTATGCTATAATTGGTAATACCCAATTACCGATTAATTAATTAAACAATTGGCCCAATATCGATTATGAGAAAGAGGGAAATCACATGTTTGTCTTTATAGCACATGCCCCTTGCTTCGTGCACATCGTGTATACCGTAACCAGTTTAGGATAGAAAATATTGGGAATAGTTCCATTCGTTTCACAAATGGGAGATAATTTTTGTAGTGGTAATATTTTAAATTCAAAAGTGAAGATACAAATCAACTGTTTATACAACAGAATTGTTTGCAGTCGATGTCATATGCCCTTTAATAATTTAGTTCTAAGGCCAACATCATGCTCTGTCTAGTTTTCATCCCCCAATCATGTCGGAACATTTCCATTCTTTTACTGTACTGGATTGTAGTTGCTTTAATGTACTGTAGCTACTCTCGAGCTCCCGTCTTAACTGACCCCATGTAGAGCAATCATAATAATCTTAGCAGTTCTGGGCAGCAAAACAATTGCAACTAATTAATGTATCTGATGGTTCCTTTCAGATATAAATATTCCTGTACATTTTTAGCAGTTCTCTTCCAAAACTTACGTCTTGTTTGAAAAGAATCTGCAACTGAAATACACGTAAGTTAGATCCCCACATAATCCACATAGGCAGATATTTGTGGTGCCATTTCTATCTGAATTTAGCATGAGACTCACCCGGCTTCGCTAGCTGGCTAAGCCAGTCTGTTCTAAGCATATTGTGCAGAACAGTTTGTACAGCAACTTACGCGGTGCTTTCTGAGAGACAGCAAGGAATACACCTTGAATGCAATTCTAAATCTAATTTCAGGTAAAACAAACGGGTTATAGCAGAAAATATCAAACAATCATTCCCATGGCAGGGGTTAAATTTATACGTTTGTGATTATCAATGCATCTCATTTTGGCAGGAAGTTAATGGATTGAGTATTTACAGGGATTTTAACGAACTAAGAGCCCTTTTTCAAGTATATTTAGCCCCTTTTGTCCATTTTGCAAATATTCGGTGGCAATGATCCGTTGAATGGCAGAATTTTACCAATGCCGATTTTTTACCAATGATGGAATAATCGGCTAGATGTTGATTACTTAACAGATGATCAGTGGAACACTCATCATATTGTGTATATTTGTGTTATTAATTATTAGGGACAGAAAACATTACTATTGACTCCATAGGCAACTTTAATTTGCAATGAGTACTGTCTTCTGAAATTCAAGATAAAACACATTTCCTGCTTGTACTACACAACTTCAATGGGCAAGTAAGTGTTAAAAAGTAAAATAAAGTGAAGTGCTAAAGTGTGTATTTGTAGACAACCCAATGCAATTAAACTAAACACTGCCTCGACTGATGTGACTCAGGTACAACTGTAATATGGATTATCCATTTTGTACAGTACTACTGTGCACCATTCAGTTTATTTCACACAGTTGAAGAAATTTGAAGTCATATTTGCAGTTACTTTTATAACTTTGTTGCCTAGCTGTTTGGTTCAGTCACTTTTATGGGTTAAATAAAGGTGTTCAAATGTTATATACTGTAACATGCACTGATAAGCTTTCATTTATGAACTTTAAATTAATTCTGAGGCAGTTACTGCTGTTTCCATGTTTGTTTTAACTCATGTACATAATGCTACCCAAGTTTACAGAAAAATCCGGTTCCGGCCGGATTTAAAAAAAGTCCGGCCGGAACCGGAACTGGATATTTTTTCACTATCCGGCCGGATAATCCGGCCGGACCGGATATCCGATGCATCCCTAAAAGAAAGTGAATATGTTACAGTACTGTAAGTAGAAAAATTAAAGTCTTGTATTCAGTCCAACTTTTAAATTTCGTGAGTGGCCACATTTTCAGTAATAAAATAAAAGGGATGACCGTTTAAATGTGTATGATAATTATCTTGCATTAGAGTAAGTACAGGGGCTCCAACTCTTTCAATAATTTGCATTTTCTGTACAGCATTTTCATAATAAATCATATTTTAATCCAAATCAGACTTTTCCAATACATTTTGTATAGGGACAAATTGTCCCATACGTCACATGTCCCGTACGTCACAAGATGTTTTTTGTTTGTGTCACCCCAGTAACAAAACTACTTTTTATTCTTTTATAGTAATGTGCAGCATATTACTTAAAAGGTTAGGCTACACATTAATGATATTAACTTGATTGCTTCACCTTTACTTTCAGAGCATTTTAAGGTTTAGTATTTCAGCACAAAAACACAAAATTCTCTGGTCCCCTACATCACACTGGCTTTTAATTAAGATCTTACCTAATTAACCAGGTGTGGAAAGTTTCTATTTCTTTTTAATTAAAGTGTTAATTGCAACAATTGTGTATGCCTAAAAGTTTCTTAAATGCCAACTTCTTCATAACTTTCAGACACATTTACATCTCTGAAATGTCCCGTACGTCACAGTGCAAATAGCTTGGACCTGTCCATTCATTTCTGAAAAGTGATGTCAGTGATCAATGGCAAAAATTAGAATAATAAAAGAATCTGATCACTTAGAAGTGCAGTCAAGTCATTTTGTCTCTAAGGCTGACACAAGTGTTACACTTGTCGGCAATGATGATAGCTTCGAAGCATTGTCAATATTATGAGTTCTTTGTTTGAGGATTAGGCTAGTATGAAAGGGTTGATTTCTCATTAGGAGGGCTAAGTCAAACAAACTAACAAGAAGTTCTAAAGGACCTATCAATCACAGTCTCTTCTCATTAACAAGGATTAACGTATTCTCAATACAGTACATATTGTTTGATTAGACAAAATTGAATGAAGTGCTTTATCTCCTTCCGTAGCAGCCCCCTGGAATAGGCAACCATTGTTTTAAGCCCTTTTCTTGAAATAACAATATATTAGTAGACATTCAATGGCATTTATCTAGTGAGAAATACCAGTGTATGTCATTAAGTTACAACTTAAAACCCATATAAAAAATGTCCCATTAATCTTCTCTGTGGGGTGGTCATAATTACCAACAGGTAGTAGGGTTGTCGCACTAAAAATACGACTACACGAAAAATATCAAACTTCAAGAATTTGACTGATTCACATTGTTAAGTACCCTTTTCTAAGCAACCATGCCAAATTTTATCAAAATCCGACCAGTACTTTTCAAAATATAGCCGATTTTATGTCTCCATAATCCTTACGATTTCTCCAAATCGCCGTATGCTTAAGTGTTACGATCTGCCTGCAAAAGTTGGTCAAAAACAACATCGTAACTGCTCACTCAGACGCTTTGATTATTCATCACTGTGTTACGTACACCAGATGTGCCGACGTGAATATGCAACGTTACTGGGCAAGACACTCGGTGATCACGCGTCCGTGTCATGATAGCTTGCGTTCTGTGTACGTAACATGCATTAACAAGTCGCACATAGCCTGCTTACACACAGTCTATGCTATAGCAATCCGTACGCGTGCTTACGCACACGTACACAAGTACGTAATTTACTAACCGTACTTCGGTATTGCACGTACAGGTATATACAATGCAGTACTGTATGTAAGCATATTGGCGGGAAATCCCTTGTTGCTAAGCTGGACATTAGGCTCATACATAAACATATCAATGTCGGCTCAGTACAAAAGGTGTAGGCGGGGATCAATGGGCTGTTTCATTAAAATCGAGTGTGCATCGGGGCTGAGCAAAAAATCATTTTTTTTTCATCGGAAATGGAAAGATCATAAAAAACGCTACAAAATGATACCTGGAAGCAATTGCAGATTTTTCTGGAACCCATTGTAATCATGTCACCAATGTTTTAAGCCCAAAAATGTTAAAGAAATATTATTTTTGGCGATCGCTTCCCTCCATTATAATGTAGAGTTCCTTTTCTTCTTTCTAACGATATATGGGTTGTAGGGGTCAAAGGTTCAGCCCCAATGCACGATCAAGTCAAAGATGGCCGTGTGTGGCATTTTACGTGTGACCAAAACACACTTTTGACTATCACCGTTGCAACGATGCTTCAAAGGGATCGTTAGAAACTGTAACATATTTTTTCTTCTTTTTGTTTTAAAGCTTATTTGGTGAAATATTATAGTAGAAATATGTCTTTGGTGTACTAATTTTACAGTGTAGGCAAAATTTCGACAATTTTGGGTGTCGTAAATTCAGTTTTTAAACACACTGTTTTAGCGACTTCGTGTTTGGGTGTGAGTAGTGCCGCGAGAATTTTGGAGAAAAATTCTGTGTGCGTGTGACAACCCTAGGTAGTTTGCACGTATTGCTAATTCTGACCACTAATTAATATGCAGTATTAATCTGCATATTCATGCAGCAAAAAACATGTTGGTGACTTTTTCAAAACACACTTCATTTTACTCCATGGTTTATGTAAACTTAAAAAATTTTCACATCTCTCTAATGCTATGTGATGACCATATATTTTGCACATTCCCAAATATCCGTTTCATCATGGATTCCACAAGAAATGAAATTATGAACAATGGATGTTGTGCTGAAATCCCTTGATTTTTTTTCAGAATTGAATGAAAATGCACCCAAGAAGCAGGGCTGGAAAAAATGGTTACATCCCAGGATGGGAGATGAATTATTTCCCAGAAGGGAGTAAAATTTCTCAGTTCTCGATATGCATTCATGTACAGGAAAGGGAACTTTCCCTCCAGCTACCTAAACTTTCCTCCAGATGGCCAAATTTCCTGGGGAAGAAGCCTCCTAGTTTCCCAACTTTTTTCTACCCAGCCATGCCAAGAAGTCTCAAAGTGATTTTATTACAAGTCCTTCTAATTTTTCATAGTTTTTCATTCAACAATTGCAAAATTAAGTAATGGGGGATGACTTTTCTTAGGGTGTTCGTACAGTAATTAGCAACAGAGTGGCCCAATCTGAACAGCAAAGTGGTCATATTTAGCAACAAAAAAATGACAAATTTAAACACTGTTTTTTTGCACTCACCCAATTGAATTGAAATCCAATATTAACCCTAGATGTGAACAATATGTCTGGTCATATTCTATCACAGAAATTATTAGCTAAGACCTAGGCTAGGCCTAGGCCTACAATCTTTTGTCTACAAAATAAAAAAATTTGTTTCTTAAAGCGGTTTGAATTCACCCTCCCCCTTTTGCCCTACTTTAGCCAAGGCCTAGCTAGGCCTTGCCTACTTTTATGGTCACAAATTTTGCTAGGCTAAGTGATCAGTAATCGACTTGTGATAAGCTCTGAGCAGATCTCCGAGTTATTAAATAGGCCGAGGCTAACTACTAACGTTATGCCAATGTTTAGTCTAGGGCTAGGGCTATGCAGGCCTACTAACGTTAGGCCTAGCTAAGTCGTTAGGCCTATTCCGTGCGTATAGTAATTAGTATCAGTTAGTGTGGGCCTAGCTAGGCTAGGCCTACGGTATGTGTGTGAGTGTGTGTGTGTGCAGTATAACGTTAGGCAATGAGTGTAACTTACACCGAAGCAAGAGATAGAAAAGTACTACTACGAACTTCGGTTAGCCTATGCTGTAGGCCCCCCTTCCCAGTAAAAATAAGAACTTTGGTTGTCTGTTAATTGTTAATTTAACGTGACGTTTGTCCTGTTACAGAAGGGTATAGGCCGCTGATTATCATTACATGTCATGTTAGGCTAGAAATTTGTGCACAGTTCCCGTTAAGTTAAAGAAAACTTTGGTCTTTTCATCGTTTGAAGTAAATAACATTTGAAATAATTGGATTCATAATTTTCTCTTTTGTATGATAAGTGGCAGTCATTTCGTGATTTCAGAGTAAATGGAAGGATTCCAGTGGATATAATTCAAAGTAATTTGGTACCCACTGTTCGAGAGAAAGCAGTCCGTGAAAAGAACGATAGATGGCGCTCGTAAGGAACAGTTTCCAGAACCGTATTATTAGAGTTTCTTTCTACGGAAAAATGTAAACAACATTTTGATGTTACAGACAGGCTTTTCGTGGTTGAGTGACATTGATAGGCTACTGTGATTCACCCGGCTTTGAGGCTGCTAGTTCCGGCCGAATTTTTGGAAAGAGAATCTCACAGTCCCCATTCCTCACACAACCGGGCAAGGTGAATCTGTGGTTATATTTTGGGGGAAGGGATAGGAGTCATTCCTGTCTGGCAGTAGCTAACGCCATTTCAACTTTCTGCCAGGGACAATAAAAATTCCCTGACTCCCGAAAATATGTCGAAAAATTTCCATTTCAGAGGATGAAAACTACATCTCAACAGCATATAACATTTGGAAGATACTAATTTTGAAAAGAATGCATTTTCCTCTTCAGATTAAGGTCATTATGGTAAATCAATGTCCAACGCGGAACATTGAACTCGGAAAATTCGATCAGGCTTGTTTATGATCATCGATGATGGTATCCCGGCCGCGGAGAGCACTCGGTTTGTTCACTCCCCCTCTAAGGCTTCACAAACCACTGTCCGCCCAAACGAAGAGGTCTGCTTCCAATTTTAGACGGAAACTTCATTACCATAATATGACTTATTCATGTCCTGCCTCATTGTTTATGCTATTGTTTTGAGCGAGTGTGTGTATTCTTGTTGTTGTAAACTGAAGCCGGGCTATTGAAACCTTATCGGATCACTACTGCGTTGCATAACCACCTGTCCAGTGGGTACTACAGGGGAGTGTGCTTTACGAAGTCTTATCAACTCTGTGGGTGGCATGGGATACTGCATGATTTAAACGGGACCAGATGTTGCCTCCTCGTGAATATTCACCAGCATTGATCCAGTCTCGAGGCCACATATTCTATGAATATCCAAAGAATCTGTTTGGTGTTCATTTTGGTAGACTTGGTGGGGATATGACTGAACAAGGAATATGCCCTACAGTCTGCTACGCAGGCAACGATGATGGAGACTCCCTGACGTTCAATTATGAAGAAACACGAAAGTCTAATCATAGTCAAGGTGCCAGTCAAGGTAACATAACATTCCAGTGGCCCGGAGGTATTTTTCAAAATTTACAAGAATATTTATAAGGTGATCTAGTTGAGTTAGGAAAAGCCTTTTCAACACCGTCATTGAGGGTTGGAGGACATGACTTCAGTATGATGTTTGTTTTATATGTGACAAACACAAGCAATGGACTGGAACTTCTTTTGGCTCAGTGACGTTATAATCAGGCTAAGCAAGGAAGTTGGCCCGGGGCAAGGGACCAGTCAGAGCCCTCCCCCCCCCCCCCCCTCGATCCTTCGATACCTTCCTTCTTCTTGTTGCCTACATTCTTGAACCAAACATGAAGTTGATATTAATACGGTATACAACTAAAAAAATCAAATTCACATAGAATTCCCCATCAGGGCCGGACCCTTCCAAGGGTTTGCTTTACCCCCACGGAATCCTATAAAGTTTCTTACAGGCCCAGGACAGCGTCTACCAAAATCAAAATCAAAAATATATACTGATCCATATAACTTAACTTCCCAGATTTGAAAAAATGGAGGAGGGGATTTCTGCATTTAATTCCCCTATGGCCTCCGTCAGTGGACAACCCATCCACCTCTCAAAAAAAAAGGAGTTTGCTCAAGGTATTTTCATCCAGATATAGTCAAAATTTCCAATTTTACCTCCATGGATCCGAAGAATTCCAAATTTTCCTCAGTTTAAGACTTTCCGCTTGGGAAATGAGAGCCAAAATCTTTCCTTTTTTTGTTGTTGTTGTTGTTTACACAGCCTGATAGTTCGAGTACCATATCAAAATGCAGTAACCTTAACAAAATGAAGTAACCCCAACGACCTGCTCGGGTGAAAACAAACACCGAGTAAAATCATGATTAGTATACAACCTTTGTTACATAGATACACAAATAGTTCAGTGTCTGTAATACCGTGATCCAACTGCACTTCCTTTCTGGTTAAAAATGAGGAAATTTTTAGTTCCATTGGATAGCGTTTTTTTTTCTTTTCCAACAGTCTTCCTTCGGGCTACTAGCTGTCGACAGCCTGAGTGACCATACTACCGAGAAGCGCATCCCTAGCTGCCACAGTGAATCCAAGATACTGTCAATGGAAAGTGATACTGTAAAAAAAGGTTTACAGAACAGCAATTGAAAATAAAGAGAGAAATAAAGATTACAGAAAAGTTCTGGAAACTTATATTACCAGAACTGTTCTTTAATCTTTACTTTGTGCTCTGTTAATTTACAACGATTTAGAGCTGTTTTTACAGTGATCATGCACTGTCTGGAATTTCCGAGGTAAATTCATAGAACGAAAAATAAAGATTGAAACGCATAATTGAAACGCAAAAACGTCATTTTTTTTTGTTAGGGTGGGGGCGCCGCTGCCAGATGCGTGTGTTTGGATTTTCGATTTTCCCAGACTAGTACTTCTGCAGTAGAGTCCTATAGGGTGGATCCAGATTTGGATAATGATTTAAAGTGTGAAAAGGACGGCATTTTTGATTGGGGCAGAAAATGTTTCATGCTAGCTACCCAGGCCGAAAGACTTTACGCAGAGCGTCGTTATCATTGGAGCCCATGGCACAGAAACTAATTTTAACAAAAATAACAACCCTTGTGCCAGCAAGAAATGGCATTTCTTTAGGATTGTTAGTAGAATCGTAGTTTGAGCATAGCCTATGTTTGCACGTGACCACAGGCGCACGGGGGTAATTTTCTATGAGGGGGCAAATACATTTTAGCCCGAATAATTTCACCGTTTATCATGTTTTGCCAATGTTTTGACCGAATAGTAGACCACTGCTTTTGCCCGAATTGGTAGGGTGAGTGCCCCCAGCACCCCCGTCTCGTACGCCTATGCACGTGACCACATGAGTAGATCCTGGGCAGTGGCGTAGCCACGGGGGGGGCCTGATAAAGTAATTGAAAAAAATAAAAATAAAAAAATGTGTAAAAATTAAAAAAAAAAATGGATGAATGTGTGTAAAACACATTTTGTCCGCACGTATGAAATCAAGCAATAACTTCAAAATGCCTACTTTCACTAAATTAGATACCGTTTGTGATCTGCACTGTAGTTTATTGCATTTCACTTCGAAGATGAAACGAAAGTCTCGACGACAAATTTTAATGCGACTTTGTTAGGTTAAGACCCTTTCTCCCTTTAGGATGGCTGATTGATTTACTGAAAATAAGGCAATCGTACACTGGAGACCACTCTTACACGACCCTTCCTATACTTAATTATACACAAAATATGCCGTAAGCAGATAAGGGTAAGGTACTGCCTTCGGATAATTCTTCCCTTCCATCTTTAATAAGTAGGCCTATGTCGTGCCTCACTCCTGCCCATGACAAGTGCCACTGTAAAACGATTTCTTTCGACAAGTCCTCTTTTTAGTAGTTAGCACTGGCGTCCGGGGGATTTGTAAAATGTCCACAAGGTCCGGATTTCATGTGTTTCCCACATGATCCATACTTCTGCCTTGAGGTTCAATTATATTGAGGGATTTATTCGTAGTATTTTGATTTTGACCACGTAATGTACCGATGAACAAATGCTGCACCATTTTGCACATTGTTTCTTTGGTAGTATGTATGTCTCTTGTAAAATTTCTACAAAAACTAAAAATATTTTTATATTTTTCATGCTCCCCAAAAAGGGAAAATCCGATAATCAGTTCAAAGTTTTGCCAAACATATCACCATTTTGCATCTAGGAAATCTAACGCAAAGAAAGTTTCTCAGAGGGGGACACAACTACTTTTGGTTTTCCTGTTAAAGGGTGAGGTACTGCCTTAGGTAAGCTGAAATCCATTCAAATATTGCCGAATTTGCGGCTGGGTACATCCAGTTTAAAACACGTGGGAAGTGCCGTTTCCGGCCATCTGGAGGGGTTTTAAAGCCCAAATTTTTCTTGTACGCTCCGCGCCAACCGATGGTGGCGCTCCGCTTAGATTCAAATATTGCCGCATTTGCGATGTACGTGCTTCTGAAGTTTACAATTTTTCCCAAGGGGAAGGGAGATACCGGCTCCCTTTAGTCTCATCCCCCAGGCCACAGATCAGAAGTGCCCAGTTTTGAGGTCTCTAAAAAGTGTATGTATTACCATTTTTCATAGATTGATTTTTTTATTCTCATTATTTGAGACATCGCAGACATGAGATTCGTATTTCAAGGCTGGGTACATCCAGCTTAAAACACATGGGAAATGCCGTTTCCGGCCATCTGGAGGGGTTTTAAAGCCCCAAATTTTCTTGTACGCTCCGCGCCAACCGATGGTGGCGCTCCGCTTAGATAGTCTTGCCGTGCCTGACCCTCGGAGGTACCAGCCCCCCCTCCCACTTGTTCCCTAGCCCCCCCCCCCCCAAACAAAATCCCATCCTGGCTACGCCACTGAATCCTGGGGGAATAGTTCGTTTGCTCCCCCGATATTTGGCAGTTGGAAAAAATGCTAAAATCTGTTCCCTATACCGTGACGGACAGAAAACAGTGTAATTTTAGTTAGTTTGGTTCTCGGTTCAAATTTTTACAATATTTCTCTTACGCCGCAACAGTTCAATTTGTTTCGTTGCTAACGTTAGCACCGTTTTGAGCACCATGGTATTTATCGATCCTTTGCAAATTACATTTTTTCCGTCGCGCACTCAACGTGCCTTCTGAGTTTCATTGATGTCTCTATTATCAATATCGCCTCAAACAAACTCACACAAGTGACACGAATAGTTCGGTGGCTTAGTGAGATCACATCGTGCCGGTTAACGGGTTTCGTTATGGGGCAGCCCAGTAAAAAAAGACGCAAAGCAAGAGGATTATTTTTGCTTTTCGAACTTAGTTATACGAAACGAAAATTTAAAGCTCTGTCGGACTTGGATGTCCAATTCTCCTTGAAAAATGCCTCGTCGCAGAGTCTGTCACCGAAACAAATGATTCTTCATACAAAACTTCGGCACGCAATCCTCCGTCTGCAGTGTTAAGCAACGAGGTGCATGTTGCTAGCACGAATAATTCATGCCTTTATTAATTTGTAACGAGTTTTTTTTTCTCTCTTTCACTTTTAATTTTGCCAATTTTCGTGAGATCAATGCTATATTTGCCTCTATTGCACCCCATCTCCATCTCAATGGTATTCAGAGTTTTTAAAGGCAGTGGACTTAACGACAGTTCTAATGTAAAACTTGCCACTGTTTATGTGGCCATAGTCTCACCAGCAAATGCGTGGGGAATTGGTGCACGAGCCCTTCAAAATCCCCTTCATCAAACTCTCATAGCCCTAAGAATTTAAGCTACATTTGGGTGAGGCTGAGGAGTATCTTCGGCCAACTTTATATAATGTTTATTTTAATTAACCATGCTTTACCACAAATGGTTCTCAAACTATACCAGCCTTTTCTCGCGATTTGAGCGCTTCAGGCCGTCCTTACCTCAGTGTTATCAATACCTTCAAAGATGTGCATAAATATACAAATACCCAGGAGCAGTCTACATACGATTAACCTTTTAAATTTACCCAATCGAACAGTTTTTCAGGGATTTCCGAGGTATTAAACTCCAGAGGGGGGAGGGGTGCCCCTTGACCCCACGAGGGACACTGAGGCGTGGCCCATGGACTTCGCCCTCGCTATCCACAATCTGTCGCGTGCACACTTTCGAGAATTGCATGAGTGTGTCTACTTCTCCCCTGTCAACCCCCACGCCCTTTCCACCCAAGTCGAAAAAAAATCTACGTCCATGATCGTGACTGCGCGTAACTAGCATCACAGAGAGTCGTAGATAATGGGAACACACCCTCTATAAGGCCGATCGGGCCAAAATAACCGGAAGTGACAGGTATTGTCAGTCCTTGAAATTTGGCGTCGTGGGAACCGTTTGGAAAGTTAGTAATAATATTGCAGTCTCGTTGAACACAAAATTATAGATCAGGTCAGGAACGAATTTAGAGGGGGCACACGGCGCCCATCCCTCTAAAATTTTCTAAGACTGTCCCCCTTTTTTCTTTCTGGTATTTTTCATACTTTTTAGTTGTCAAGCGCCCCTTATTTTGTAATATCCGAGTGAACATTTACTAATTTTCACCTTCCTAAGAACCTCAACCGACCAACTGCCATTGTCCTGAAGAGTTAATTTGAGGATAGCCGCTGACACTGTAACTGCTTTAATGTAATACACTTTGGTCAAACTAAATTGATGTCTGAGAGATTAACATCCCCTTTCGTTCACAATTTGAAAATACTTTACAGACTCATCATGATTGAGCGACTTCATATTTCCTCGGCAACTTAACGTGCAATCCTCGGTCAATGGAAACTCGCAGAGCGGTCACTTAGTCAAATCTCGACCTCATCCCCCTCCCCCTCCCCTTTGGCGGACCAAAATTGTCTGCTGGCGCCTCTTTAGGCTTAAAAAGTCCTTCTTTAACATGCCCTTGCATGACATTCTCAGACTTTTTCACCAAAACCTCTCGCTCCGCCACTGTTGAAACTCATTACATAAAAGATACTTAAGATCTATTATGAATTAGAAACGGATAAATTTACGAGCACTGCTCAGCATTCAGTAGCGGTGGGCGAGTTGAAGAAGTCTTAGTTTTTTGCAAAATGGAAATTTTGAAGGTTTAAGTGAATTTCTCCCTTGAAAGTATTATTCGTAGAAGAAGGTCGGGGGGGGGGGGGGGGGAGCTTATCGAGTTTTCAACATATATTGTACAAAGTAATGTAGAGTAAGGCTCGAGCATACGACAAAAGCGGACCATTCCACAGGCTGGGCAGCATTCCTCGACAAGGACAATGTCTTCCTACTGAACCCCTCCTGCAAAACAGTAGACCTTGCAAAGTATTTCTCAACAATGTCATCCCCAACAAAAATATTAAACGTTTTATCCAGTCCAGCAACTTTCCATTCTGTATATCTCTGGCAACTCTCATACCGCACACCCCAAACGCAATTTGAAGAGGGAGTAAAATAATAACTTGGAGAAATCGTGGCAGTAACCACATTTCTACGGCAAAATTACCCGAGCAGACTCTGCAAATCAAATAAGGATGAAAAATTTCAAAGTTCACTTGTAAACGAGTTGAATATATTAAGCGTTGTTTTCACATGCAATTCAAATAATGCAACCAAAACATGACAAATACATACTTCCATGATTTTCTGACAAACAACTGGTTTCGAAAGATGATTGCTATTTGATGAGCAGCATCCCAATCACTATAGAGGCTTTTCACACGACGTCATAATAATCTCCGGCAGCCATGTTGGAGTACATGTAACTACGTAGTAAACTACCGGGGACGCGCTTGCTCGTTGAATTTGTACACGCCGTGCATACCAAAGTGCACACTGTGCAGTGCGATCGGCACAAAGTCACGTGTATTTGGCTTGATTTTCCTCCAGCATGGCGGTTCCGTGACGCAATTACAAAGCCTCTATATATATACTGTATATATAAACTGTAAACACAAATTATTCAAACAACGCCCGAATCGACCAATCACGTTTGACCCAGTTGAACAAGTCTCTCACAAATATTTAGCCTCCTTGACGTCATTACTACGAAATAAGTCAGACAATAAAACAAAATAGTCAAATATGAGTGACTAACGTGGTTTGTCAATTCAGACACCCCCTGACTAATTTGTGTGTAGTGGGTTTTCTTTAACCAAAACGCTATGCGGTAGATACTGTAGGCTTAAAACTGCTGCAATATAGAAGGTTCCAAAAATGCACAACATTCAAGCACCATGGTATTATAATACTGATTTTGCTTCAAATTTGCATTTAGTGTTACAAACGAATTATGTGTCAATAGGCAAAAATATTCAGGAAAACACTTCTTGTTCTTTTGTGAAATGACTTCCCACCCATCAGTGGCGTAACCACGGGGAGGGTTGTGGGGGTTACAACCACCCTCCCCCATTTCCAACCTTGCAATGCAAAAAACACCTGCAATAGAGTTATTTCCCTCTATCCTTAGACTTTTCACTCATAGCACGCCCCACCGCCCGGTACCTCCCCCCCCCCCCCCCATGACACTAAAACCCTTCACATGACACATCCTGGCCACGCGCTTGCCATCCATCCCAAAATTTTTATACATTATTTATACATTACGGTGTTAGGAAGTCATCGGTCGCCGAGTTTAACCCTTACGCGAAACAGTCATGAAACTACCACAGTTTACTTTCACACCGCGTGTTTGGTCTAGCATCCGCCTTTCACGCGGAAGGTCCGGGTTCAATTCCCAGGTCGAGTCATACCAAAGACTAAAATGGAACCTACTGCCGTTGTGAGGCTCCCGCATAAGCAATAGAGTAGGGAAAACAAGCCAGTCAGCCACAACTGGGAAAAAGGCCGTGGCCGGCTTGACTTGAACCAACAGGTTGGAAACTGGACCGTTAAACTCCATCTAACTCAGTTTACTTTCATCTTAAGCTGCAATAAGCTAGTCCGTAGTAGAGCTTACGATGTTAACATTATGATATGATGTCAAATGTCAAGAAGGGCAGAAACACATGCATGCGCAATACCGCCAGTGTACAAACTTTTTTCCTGAGATCACCACAAGAAAGTTGCTTATCTCGTAACCACGAAACTTAATTTACATATTACCGCATTCGTATACTATATAAATAGTGTCCAATAAACTTCATCAGAGAATAAAATGAACCGGTTTAGTTTTCAATAAGTACTGTACTTAAGAGTGCAGTTCACCAACGACTCCATAAGATATTTCTCATTCATATTCTCATTCATTTCCTTCTAGGCATGCGCTCCTGTGCAGTTACTGTACTCTGAAACGGTTTATCAGTTATATCGATCCTCCTCTCAAAAGAGTGCAAGCGACATGCCTCCACCCCCCCCCCCCCCCCGTTCCTTCCCCCAGACCGCCGCCGATCATATCTATTAACCAAAATATCAAACGCTAAACAGAACCGATAATGCTAAGTATATTTGTACATGCATATTTCAGATGAAAATTTTATACTTGGAATGATTATATATTCATAAAAATAGAATCTGTCATGATCGAAAAAGCCCATGGGCAAGAAGCTGCAGTCCTTGGCACATACATTTTCTAGAAACGTGTACATACACATAAAGTCATAAACTAATTAAAATTCACATTCGAAGGTCATAATTACTGTAAGAAACAATATTTCTGTGTTTGAAAGGCAAAATTACGAGATGCTTCAGTGATAGTGAATACAAAAATTCTGCGTTTTTCCGTTAATTTCAATTCGGTTTTCACATTCCGTGATTACAATTACACTTCACAAATCGAAATTAAATAATGACTACTTACTTTATTGGAGTGCCATACGATATTAAAGTTCAATCATCCCAGATTATTACTTTTTTTTCTCTTAATCTTGTCATTTATTATTACTTTATTTTGTCTAATAAAAACGTATTTTGCTGAAGATGCTCTCCGTCTTTCTTTACTGTAAATTCCGCGTTTCTACCATTTTCCGTTACACGGAAAACTGAATTTCCACTTTATACTGTATGCTATACACGTACCTTCGAGGTTTTGACAGGCCCGGACCCAGACATTTCGGGGGGGGGGGGGGGGAGCTCACCTAGAGCAAACAGGGGTGTGAGGGAGTTGCACTGCTAATTTCCCATATCTTTTACTGTTGATGCAGCGAAAAAGGGAGGGGTGATGCCTTAAAAGCCCCCTTGGATCCGCACCTGCAATAGGTCCAACCCTATGATGGAGGAGTGGTTCTCTCGGGCAAATAAAGGTCTTGCAACTTATGCGGTCTAATTCTGATAAGATGGAATTGTCGAGGAGATAGATGGTAGTAAAGTCTTCAAGAAAAACAAAAGGCTGTCAATTAATGTGAAGATACGATTTCATATGTGCTTGCCTCAAGTTAACTTTTTGACATGTAACAACTTTACCTGCTGATATCTTGAGAACCACACATCGTATTTCAATGGAAATTTCACCAAAATGTTTACAATAAGTACCCCTCTGACATATCAAAACCTAATGCGACCTCACACTCTTCAAGAGAGTACAGAAGGATCAACTATACCGATTTTATCTACTATCCAGAGACTTCTGAACAGTCATCAAGAGAAGTTGGCATTAATAAGTGATTTCTCAATGATCAGCAACGCTGAGACTCCTGACTAGTCATCAAGAGCACCTGGCATTACTTAGCGATTTCTAAATGAACAACTATACTGAGTCTAACTACCCTCTGGAGACTTCTGAATGATCAACCATGCTGAGACTTACTCATATCCAGACACTCTAGAACAGTCATCAAGTTAATTCAGCATTTATACAGTAGTGAGACTCTTCTTTATGATCAACTACTGTATGCCAAGTCCAACAACTATCTAGAGACTTCTAAATGGTCCAAATCATTTTGGCTTCCTTTTCCATCACTCTCATTGGTTCCTTCTTCATCCGAGGTTGGTGGTTTGTTCTTTAATGTAACTCCTATGCATGCCCCTAAAACCAGTGATGCCCCAATGTATGACGTCCATGGGGGCAGCATGCCAAGTAGAAAAATTTGCCATATGAAAGCAAGAACAATCTCCATTGTGAATATTACAGTGACCAATGTTGCTTTCTCTGCCTTGAGGGAGAAGAAGAGGGCAACATTACCAAGGAAATAAACAACACCGGCAATTATGGCTACCAACCACTCAGTTAAAGTTGGACACTTCCACCTGTTTATTACAATGCAAATGATACCACTTGTGATAAATACTACCAATGAATTGAAGAAGAGACAAAAGAAGCTGTGAATACCGAGGATGGAGAGTTTTCTGTTGAATATCATCAATAATGCTCCTGTGCATGAGGCAGCAAAAGCAAATAGAACTCCAATCAAGTTGAACTCACCACCAGGGTCGTCTTCATCAGATCCAAAGATAAAAGGAGGTCGGGCTATGAAGATTACTCCTGCAAAGGCTAAAGCAGCAAACAGTAGATCAAATAAACGCATCGGTTCCTTTAATACCAGCCAACTGAAAAACCCTACCTGAATGACAGCTGTGTAAACTATAGTTACTGCATCTCCAACTGTTAGGTAACTCAGAACTAGGGTAAAAACACAAGTATTAAATGTTTGACAAGAACTGCTCAGCATAAGCCAGAAGTATTGCTTATAGTCACGAAAAGATGGTGGTCTTACATTCGTCCATAATACCACCACAAAACAGAAAAATACCATGATCGGTACATGCATTAGGACAACTTGAAAAGAATCTAAGGTCTCAGTTAGAACATCTAGACAAACACTCTGTCCTGAGAAGAAACAAGGTGATAACACAGCTAGGACCAGTCCATGTCTCCTCTGAATTAGTCTCACTGGTTTCCATAGAAACTGTTCTGCTTTGGTATCAGGAATTGTTTGTTGTGATGGAGCTCTGTTGCCTGACAGTGTACTACTCTCTGGTTGTTGAACCAGTAAAAGTGCATCTGCGTTTTCAACTGAAGATTCACTATGCTGTTTGGATACATGACCCTCATGGATGTGTTGAATTTCAGAAAGCTCACATTCCAGATTGTCAGCCATTGTTGTTCTTCAAGAAATGTTCACTTTTATATGAAGGCCAGAGTTTAAAGTCCCTTTAATGGAAGCCTGGTAAAAATGGAACAGCAAGTAATTTCGTAGCAAAATAAGAAGTTTACATCAACACAGTACAAAAACTAGTGACATGAAAATTTTGACTGAAGATCCCTAAAACCAAAAAGGAAATGCTGAAGTAAGTATAGAAGAAATGCATAACACACATACTGAACAGTACAGTAGTGCTCACCGAAACTCTCTTTAAAGGTCTGGTGACATGGTGATAACAAAATTGTCAGGTATTTGATGCTACAAGCATTGAAAACCTACAGCAGGAAATACTGTACACCCAATTCCCATTACAATTCATCAAAAATTGGCCATTTTAAGGTCCAAATATACTGTATAATTTGCACTCAATCAAGCATAAACATATGCAAATGTTGTGATGTCAAGAGAGAAAAGCCATAGCCCACAGTACAGTATTTGGCTAATTGTTTCCTTTATTTTGCAACCTGCATTTCAAGGACACTAGAAACATTTGTATGGCCTTGGAGTTTTATTTTTAAAGTTAAATTTGTGTCCTGAAAAACACTCAGTATAATTACCAAACCATACTGTAGCATACATACTGTACACTGTAGCTTTAATACTGATAGCCAACTCTCACCCCAAAACTACAGTAACTGTACACTTCTGCTCAGTCCACAATGATTCTCAAGTGGCATAGCTCTTTGACTGACAGCAAGTTCATAAATTGCAAAGTACAGTAATGTACAGTGTTGCATTTTACACAGAATGTAGTGTACTGAGAGTGTTTTGATTACACAGTGCAATAAATTGAGATTTTGTCTGGATGTGGATGAGTTTTATGTCTGTTGTGGGTAGCCTACTGTACAGTAGCTGTGGGTGGGGCCCAAGTACAGTACCTACTGTAAGTACTGTAGGCTAGGAGAATTAGTTGCTTGGGGTGAGAGGACTAGGCATTTGAGAGAAAATGAACATAGCTACAGTACTGTAACATGGAGTCAACTCACAAGATGTCACCACAACCCTCCACACCATTAGTGTTGCATATACTGCACAGAACAATTTCTATCTACTATGTACTACACTAGATACATTCCTACTTCAAAGTTACGTATCTCACAAATGATTAAAGATATTGAGATACATCATCGATGTCTTTTGCTATTCCGTGCCACACTGGTTACTGCTGTGCTGACTTCTTTCCAAGCAACATTCTCACTGTAGACTTTAATATACTAATACGCACTTTACGTATGTACAAGTATATGTACAACATTGAGTGCTGTGAACAATTGTTCACTCATTCAGCATAAAGCCTGCCCACAGACAAACGGACTACTTATACATGAAAAAATGAGAAGACCATGACTATACACTGTACCCGATGTTTATAAAAACATCATACTGTACAATACACTTTTTCGAGGAGGATGTTGAAAAAATTTAGGCCTAACCACAAATTTTATTGTTGTCTTGAACTTGGACTTGAAATTTAAAATTAAAAGTTATTTTGAACACATGTAAGTTCAAACCACTGATCTACATACCTGGATGTACAGTAAGGTGGTGCCGAATAATTGAAGCAACAGAGCCGCCATACTGTGTGTGGCAAAAGCGTCGCACAACAGCTTCACTCAGCACACAGTTGGATTGGCAATTTGACATAATACTGTACAGTAGCTTGATAATTTGACGTTTTGGCTTGAAATTAAGCCAGTAATATTGTGGAATGTGCTCATTTTCAACAGAAATGTCAATTACTTTGAAAACTAAGCAAGTTTATGTTATATTCAGAGCAAAACTTTCACTAAGTGCACTTTGACTAAGTGGCCAGGGCATCGCAGTCCCATTTCACAGTTACACTAAGTGCAAATTCAATGAAGGGAAGGGGGAGGGGTTCGCGAGTCCCATCCTATAAATTTGAGCCCACAAAGTCGCCACACAAAATCACCATCTAACAATGTCCCCCCTGAAAACTCCATCCCTCAGTTCATACCGGCCCTGCGACTTCAAATATTCCATTTATGAATGAAAAGTGAACTAAGCTTGACTTCAAAGGAGCGTTCAATGAAATCAATAAACCAGGAGACGTACAGTAATCAAATTTTTCTCAGAATTGAATATTTCAATTTACTGTCCAAGTGAAGAGAGGCCTGCAGGACAAGCTGAATGTCGATACTTCATTGTGCTTGGTCAGTAAACCATATATGGCACAGTGGGAGCAATGCAGTCACTCAAGTCGCCCCTACAAAGTCACCCCTGACAAAGTCGCCAGCTTGGCCAACAACTTCGCCGTCCGTAATAAAGTTGTCCCTACAGTAACAAACTAATCGCCTCCTGAAAAAGTCGACAGTCCCTAAAAAATGTTACAAAAACGTGCTATCAAACAAATGTAGTAAACCTATGGGTCCCTTATGCGTTAGGTCCCTTTGAACTGGGGGTTGTAGAATATACGCACCATATTCCCTGCCTGAGGTGACTATAAACGGGAGGACTTACCGCATTTGACCTAAATGACACTATATATTTAAAAACACATTCCTGTTGGTGTGTCATTAAATTTTATCTTTACTAACCCTTATGAGTAGGCTAACCCCATACCGATGGGGACATTTACCGAGATTGATCAGGGGCCCATATGGGTAGCCCCTGCCACATGCCCAAGGGAATTAAA
Source organism: Holothuria scabra (assembly GCA_037179385.1). NCBI lineage: Eukaryota > Metazoa > Echinodermata > Holothuroidea > Aspidochirotida > Holothuriidae > Holothuria > Holothuria scabra. The sequence continues at coordinate 68,422,802 of CM074179.1, forward strand.
GGATTGAAGTAGACCCATATTTTCCCACACAACATGGGACACATATGCAAAACAGTACGCATCTACCCTACAAAGTGCGTACAGTAGCCAGGATTGTGTCCTGGAGGGGGGGGTTTGTGTCACGGGCGGGGTTTTGGGGCACGACAGGATGGAGAGAATGGAGAGAAAAAACAGCGGGCGCAGTTCCAACCCCAACCCCCCCAAGGAGTTTTGAAATGGGTCCAGTAAGATTCCCGTATGAGAATGTTACCAGTAAAATTGTTTCCTTTTTTGGGGGGGGGGGTGAGTCTTTGGGAGGCATAAAACAGTATAATCTTGTCGGAGGCCATGCGACGGACTTACTTAGTAGCCTCGGGGAAACCTTGCTTGTCCAGAAGGGGACTTTTTTTCAAGGTCAGACTTTTTTTCAAGGTCAGACTTTGTTAGGAGGCAAGTTTGTCAGGAGTGACTTCGTTACAACTGGGTGTCTTAGGACAGGGTCAAGGGGAAGTTAGCATTTGAGTCAAAATACCGTATTTACTCTATTAAACGCCCCCTCTCTAATAAACGCCCCCCAACTTTTTCGTCACATTGCATAAAGTGAAATTGTTAATTCCAAAGACAATATGGTAAAAGGAAAATGAAATAGTCCTACCTTGAAGCCACTAAATCTCCTATAATGTCCCATATCCTGAAGTAAAAGGCATGTTTCTGCAACTAATTTCTGTTGATATCAATCACGCTATCACATACCGCGAACCTGTACTGCTTCGTTTGCGGTTCGAAAGTGGTACTGTACATACTGTAGGTATGCAAATATTCGCTAGCCTATCCGAACAGTCTAACATGAAAATCCAAATTAATAACAGTGAAATAAATAACAGTGAAATGCTGTGAACGCGTATGTACTGCTAATACGTACGTGCATGGTGCTACTCACGGTAACTATTATGCAATTACCTTATGTACGTGAGTATAGCCGGCCGGTCAGTATAGTACCGTGAGGCCTGGCTGTATACTGTGCACAGCATGCATGCATGCATGTCGCGGGCACGTAAAAAAGTCACTTCTGTGTGTAACGTTACATATCAAGATGTCGGCGAAAGTTGATCACACTTGCAAAGTTCAGAGTGCTGTTTGTGGCTACCATATTTATAGGGAAGTTTGGTTACCGATCATTGGGGAGGAGCTCACAGCTGATTGTGAAGCTGACAACCAAATGGACAAATACGCCATAGCAGTTTATCAGAAGGGCTCAGATAAGAAACAAGTTGTGGGGCACTTGCCTAAAGAAAAGTCACATAAATTTGACTCTAATAAACGCCCCCTTAACGAAAATTTCACGCCCCCGGGGCGTTTAATAGAGTAAATAAGGTACAAAGTACATGCATGTACTGTACTGTAGACAGAACATAGTCAAATGAGGTATGGCTGGATAGCTAACAAGTTGAACTTTAATATGTTGTTTACAGAATATGACAAGTCAATCAAAAGTTATGTGCATTTAAATGAACTGTGAATTTATGGTTATTTCCTTCTTAATTTCACAGAATTAAAGGGATGTTTTCGAAGCCACACCCTTCCCTATATTAAAATAATTTCAAGACAAACCCTTTTGAGATTGGTAGTCACAGTTAATACCAAGCACACGATGACCACAATTCTTCCTCAATGTATTTAATTTGTTACTTAGGCCTAATAGAAATTACTAATTGCCTAATTTGTCCCTCGTCACCTGTCTCTCCATTACCATAAAGTTGATGTTTTTTTAATTTCTCAGTTACTTAATGACAGAAAAATTACAAATTTCTATAAGAAAGGTTTAATGGACCTACAGTACTTCTAAATTAATGTCAAATCAGGTCCCTTGGCTCCTTTTATGGTAGACAAAACAATAGTCCAACATACAGTACATGTGTCCCTTCGTTACCGGTAACGGAGGGACAAATGTGTTTGCACATGTATACCCTGTATATTGTACACATGATGTGGGGTTTTAAGTGTGTATGGCAACAGGTTTAAAGTGTGTATGGTAACAGTTTTCTTGGAGTGCAATAATGTGTGTGCAATTAAATATAATAGCCTACTTCAAAAAATGCTTATGTCTTGGAACATGCTGTAATGCTGGAGTGAGCTGACATGCAAGACAATAGAGTTTTGTTTTTGCAATAAAGAGAAGTTCTTTCAACCTAGGTACAATACTGTATGATTCATACCGTACAGTAGTATGTACAAAGTATATGAAGTACTCAGTCCCGCATTTAGTAGGCCTACCATGAAACCAGCACAGGCGTCAATGTTTTAAAGGGGCTCATTGAGTTGATATCAATAACTTAATGAGAGTGATAAATGTTCACTACAGCATGACAATGCTTATACATTAGATAGCATAGTAAGTCAGGTTTCATATCCAATAGTTATGAAAAAAAAAATTTTAAATTTTGTAATGTCCTGACTTGTTATGGTTTTGTGCACAATTTGAAAAAGTGTCTGGTCACAAATTTTTGAAAATTGAATTGAACCCTAAGTACTCACACATTAAACAGTTATTTGTTTGTAGGATATGGGGTTTGTCCAAGACTGACCATTTGTCACTAGTATGTGAAGAAAACAAAACGGGATTTAGAAAAATTTGTACAATTGCATGAACCAACTCAATGAGCCTCTTTAAACTTCATATACTTGCAATATGTTGCTGCATAATTGAAACTAAAAGCAGTACAAGATCTAGGCACTTCAGTTGTCTTCAATTCAGGTTGCATATTACAATGTATACGATTAGTCGGGAAATCAAAGAATTTAGCTGGGTTAAAAGTTTGTCAGTGGTCACTTGGTGCACTTACAGTAGGGCTATAAGAATCTGTGAAGTTTTTGCCACGGCTGTACGATTTTGCCACCAGCAAAATGGCCACCCCAAGACTTCCGGTTGCTTCAATTTATCAATAGGCCTAATCAATTATGTGCACACTGTACAGTACATCCAGGTATGTAGATCTGTGGTTCAAACATTACTTTCCCCTCCCAAGATTTTCTGGGGCGGAAAGTAACGGGCGGAAACTAACGAGGGCGAAAACTAATACCTGGGGCCCGTTCCACAAAGAGTTACGCACGATCTTAAGTACGATTTACGGTTGGCTTATGTATGGTGAATCAAACTTAAGATTGTGCGTAACTCTTTGTGGAACGGCCCCCTGGACCCCTGACAGTATGGCAACTACTGTAACTGACAGTTCAGTAAGGCGTTAGGCCTAACGTTAAACTCAGTAACCTAGGCCTAGGCCTTAGGCTAGCGAACTGACAGTAAGGCAAAGAGAATGGAAATGACAAACCTCTTTACAATAAAACAATTTAACTCGAAAACTGAAACCGTTGAAAGGTGTGGTATGAAATCGTTATCTCTAACGTTACCACTTACCGGAATAGGATTTTGCTACTAACTTAGAGCCCCGAAACGCTCATTCATCGTTATAGTACAGTACATCGACCTTGGAGTACGTACATGGCCTGCAATACCCAGTTCCGCTACGTGCATGCATGCAACAGGGACCAGTCTGAAGTTAGAACCGGATTCAGCCTCCCTCGAATATGGGAATAAATCCTGCGCTAGCTTAGACTTGGCCAAGTCTCTCGTGAGTGTTCCGCGGGGAGTTGACAAATTTCTCTCCAAAATCCCCCTACTCAGCCATCGGACAACGGGCGAGTTAATGAGCTGAAAACCAAGTTCTCTTGTAGCCCCGCCCCCAAAAATTGAAGCAACTGATGACATTTCGCGGAACTAATACTGGATGTATCCTTAGGTTTAGGTTGATGAATTATGCAATAGAAGGCGTAACAAAGTACCAAAACATGGTTATTCGAATTTCGAAAGTCTTATTTTCCTAGAAAGACTTTGAACATTTTTCGATTGATCGTAGTAAGTGAAAAATCAGGTAACGAAATAGGGTAGCCTTTTTTCAAGGCTAAAAAGTTGTTGCATATTTGCCGTGAACTTGACTTCGTTAAAGACTAAAAACAGATAAATTTGGTAAAATCAGTTTAAAAAGAGTCTTAGCTTCCTATTGGTATCAATTTTGCGATTGGAAATGATCATGCAATGGTGTAATGGTGCCTAGAAAATTCACTTGAAATTCGATAGTTTTGCGTGTACATTTGCACAGGTTTGTATGGGACGTTAGTGGTGAGCCAGCAACGCACGTTGTAAGTATGCAATTTTATACATGCCAACCAATACAACACTGACTGAGTCATAACAATACATGATGTCAAGTTCATCTGAGCTAGCTAGCTACAGGCCCTCACTATACTACTAGTTTTGGAATCCTTAGAACAGTTGTTCCAATGGTTTATAAGGTGAATGGTCGTTCAGGCTTTCTAGTGTCTTTAACAACGCCCTATTTACACAGGAATTAATTGTCCAGGCCCAGTGCATGCAGTGCTATGTGTCACTGTGTGTTTGTTTGGCACAGTGCATTGCTAAATCTCTACACTTTTCAGTATCCTGAGGATAAACAGAGGACTGGATTAGTACCATTTTCAGTTCATGTGCTGCCAGAATATTACTTGTTAGTCTTGTTTTATGCGATAAATTAAAGGTAAGTCTTCCAGACATTTTGGTGATTTTCTCAAGTCATGATTTCTACCAATGAGTTGCATATGAAACTTGAAGATCTAAGTACAAAACCTAAAGGTCATGTATTGTTGGGTTTCTTACCATGATATAATGACTCACAATAATATTTTGTAGAAATCAGGACTTTATCTGTGGGCAAATGAGAGAGTTACAACTAAAATAATGTGCGCTTGAATTGCATATTTTTGCTTGTCATTCTGGACTGAGCATTGCACATTGCAACAGTCAGTCTAATGTATTAAGTGGTATGTGGATATAAGTTTGTGGAAAGTGTTGCACACCCTTAGCTAGTTGCTGCCCAGTTCAGTCTTGTATAGGCCTAGAATTTTGGAAGGGAACAGCTAGCAGCAATTAACATAACATAACAGGTTGAAGGGCAAAGGAGGGCCAAGGTCCCATAACATGCCATGAAGACCAAACCCTATCAAAAGTCAAACCACCAAACCTAAACAAACAGCCCTAAACAATCAGATTCTACCAGTCATGGAAGAACTTAATTGTCAATGTTAACCTTAAAACAGTCACTGCACTGGCAAGGAGTTAACTACCCTGCTGGTACTTATCAGTAGTACTAATTGCAGTAGCAGGATTGCATGTTATACTGAGAAATAGGGGGTAGCTAATCCCTGCCTCAGTCAGTGAAATATAGTTTCCTCAGCAAATCCTTGAAGACAAAAATCCTAAGGCAAAGACAAATTTTTCATTGGGCATATTCAAGAAATACTGTAAAGTGCATCATTTGCTTCCATTGATATGTTCCTCCAGGTTTATTTTCTGAGATGTTAATTTCAATATAAGATTCCAGTGTCAATTTGAAATATCCTTCCCAAATGCTTATACATGAAGTGATCTTGTATTGAACAGGAAATCTAAGAGAGTCTAGTATTGCCCTTTTCCACAGGAAGCACCCTACCACCACACTTAATACCCCCTCCCAAAACAAAAAGGATGAAACATGCTAACTGGCCTGAGAGTTCTACCTATCAGGGCCTAATTACCTCTCTACTGAGTAAGATCAGTCAATGACACAGTTCTGCCAGCTGCTTACTAGAAATCATGCAGATATTTGCTGTTAGTTCATTATTTTGAACAAAGTCTGCAGTCCATGGAACCTTTACCAGCATGTTTACATTTATGATGTACCCCTTGATTGACATAAAATCACATATCTTCTTTTAAATTTATATTTTATACAATGGATATTACGTAGCCAAGGGCCACCTTGAGTCGGTCATGAAACAAGTGTAATCCCCTCATTTTGATTATTACGAAAATGACCGACTTATGGTACCGGTTGACTCAACGTACACTCGTGATATACTCTACGCATCGAATTATTTCGCACAATCAGTACGTCCAGTACAATGGAGAACAGTGGGGAGGTTCTTGTTCACGAAGCCACTGGTCAACGAATCGCCCTGTATTTGCCGTGAACTTGACTTCGTTAAAGAATGGTTAAAAAAGCAGTTTATTTAAAATTGTAGATTAAAAAATTTTTCATCGAATATGCAAGTTTTTAAAATTGGAAATAGCGCGATTAAATAACAAAAATCGACTTTTCTGAACAGTTCAGATGCAACTACGTAACTTTTCCAAAATTTGGCCAAAATGCACTTTGCAATGCTTGAAGTTACCTGTAATTGGCAGAATTTGATTTTCGCATTTCTTATTAGTAAAATTCAACCATTGGTTTACTTTAAAACAACCTAATAACTGATATATAAGCCCTCGAAAATGGCAAGTTTTATCTAATTACGTATTAATGAGCTATGACGTCATGAAACGTCATGCATACTCCCACAAGAAAAGAAAGGCTTTTTCGTACCGTTGTCTACTGGCTGTACTGCAGCATAGCACAGAATATCGTATTTTCCTTTTATCTAATACGCCCTCTATCGGTCTATTAATTCTATCGTCGTTGAGAAGCGATACCTTTATAGACCAATAGAGGGCGTATTAGAAAAACAGGCCAGTACGGTATGCTGTACTGTGCTGAAGTACTGGATTTGCGTAGGTAGTGTTGTCAGCTCCCCGAGGAACACTCACGAGAGACTTGGCCAAGTCTAGCGCTAGCTTTGAAGATGAAAGCACACAGTATTTACAGTCAATGACCACAAATCAGTGGCGTAGCCAGGATGGAATTTTGGGGGGCCTAGGTAACAAGTGTGTGTGTGTGGGGGGGGGGGGGGGCTGGTACCTCCGAGGGTTAGGCGCGGCAAGACTATCAAAGCGGAGCGCCACCATCAGTTGGCGCAGAGCGTACAAGAAAATTTGGGGTTTCACAAACCCTCCAGATGGCTGGAAACGGCACTCCCCACATGTTTTAAGCTGGATGTACCCAGCCTTGAAATACGAATCTCATGTCTGCCACTTCTCAATAGTGTGAATTGAAAAATCAGTTTATGAAAAATGGTAATATATACACTTTTTAGGGACCCACAATCTGGGCATCTCTGATCTGTGCCATGGCCTGGGGGACGAGACGTGGGAACCGGTACGTTTCCCTTTCTCTTGGGAAAAATTGTGAACTTCAGGAGAAGGTAGATCGCAAATGCGGCAATATTTGAATAGATTTCAGCTTCAATAGCAAAATTAGTTGTACTGTGTCCGCCTCTGAGAAACTTTCTTTGCGTTAGATTTGCTAGATGCAAAATGGTGCTATGTTTGGCAAAACTTTGAACTGATTATAGGCCTACGTTTTAGGATTTTCCTACTTGGGGAGCATGAAAATTTTCAAAATACTCATTTTTATTCTTTGCAGAGATTTTACAAGTGACATACATACTACCAAAGAAACAATGTTTTCCGGTTTTCAGTGGTGTTTAGATGCAAAATGGTGCAGTATTTGTTCAGTCATCGGTACATTACGTATACGTAGCCAAAATTAAAATACTACGAGTAAATCTCTCAAAATATTTAACCCGCAAAGCAGAAGTATGGATCATGCCGGAAACACATGAAATGCGGACCTTGTGTGCATTTTACAAATCCGCCCGTACGCCAGTGCCAACTAGTAAAAAGAGGACTTGTCGAAAAAAATTGTTCTACAGTGGCACTTGTCATGGGAAGGAGTGAGGCACGGACATAGGCCTACTTGTTAGGGATGGATGGAAAGAATCATTCGAAGTCACTACCTTACCCTTAAGGCATATTTTATGTATGATAAAGTATAGGAATAGTCGTGTAAGAATGGTCTTCAGTGTATGATTGCCTTGTTTTCAGTAAATTAACCAGCCATCCGAAAGGCAGAAAGGGTCTTAACCTAACAAAGTCAAATTCGAGTTTGCCGTCGATACGTTCGTTTCATCTTCGAGTGTAATGCAATAAACGACAGTGCAGATTATATATGGTATTTAATTTAGTGAAAGTAACCATTTTGAAGTTATAACTTGATTTCATACGTGCACTCAAAATGTTACACATTTTATTTATTTACTCTTTTTGAAGGAAATACTTCAAAGTGTATTTCCGTTCAAACATTTTATTTTTTCTCAATTACTTTATCAGGAGGCAAAAAATCTGGGGGGGGGGCTAGGTCCCCCAGGCCCCCCCCCCCTGTGGCTACGCCACTGTCATAAATATCACGCACCCGGAAATAGTCCGAACCCATACAAATTTCCTCACTTGTATTGCAATAGCAACAAAATAGCCTAACCATTTGACGGTTATTGATTAAGAGCGTGGCATTTCCATCGAGTCCATTTTGAGTTCAATATCCAGTAAAGATTGAACTCAATTGAAAATAGATGCAAACGAAAGTTCAAAGTAACAACTGAGTTAGCACCTCCCTGGTATTTCTTACAAGCATGATGTAATGGTTGCGGTAAAAAAATGCAATTGATTTCCTTCCTTGCCCAATTACACAATTTGATGATTGACAGACATTAATACTCCATGCAAAGATATTTAATCCAAGTCAAGAAACCCTAGCCACAGTATGCAGAGCATATAGAGGGGGTTTTGATTACAATCCTGCCCAAAGAACTGGGACATTTTTGGCAACCTAAGTGGACTAGGAGCTCGGTGAAGTGGTAATAATAGACCTCCAGTAGTAGGTTTGGAAACTTGATATACCTCAGTTGAACAGATTACTGAGGTTAGAAAATCAACTTTTTTACTGCAATAGAAACAGCATGAGTCTGGAAAAAGCTATTTTGGGAATTCTACGAAATCACGATTTTCAATTTTTTAACTGGTACTCCGCTTAGAATTACGTATGCAATGGTTGCATTTTAACAGAGAATCCTCTGCTTCGTACTATTAATGTTGCTCTTAACTTTGTGGACGTGGGAAAACCGTGCAATACAATAACCGATTTTACTGTTACAAAGTTTGTTTTCATACTAATTTTTCCACAGGGCTTATATTTAGCAATCACAGTGCGGAAGCTTTGAAGGGCCGCGCAGGAGCAGTCACCCCAACCTGAAGTAGTGTACACTCTAAAATCAAAAGAGTGAACTTAGTCACTCTTTGAACGAGTGAAAAGTGTAAATTCACTCCATTAGAGTGATAATTCACTCCAAGAGGAGTGAAGTTCCCTCCAAAAAGAGTGAAGTTCGCTCCAAAAAGAGTGAAATTCACTAAAGGAAGAGGGAAAATTCACTCTTCCACGAGTGCCTGCAATGATCGCTCTTTTTTAAGAGCGATCACTGTGGGCACTCCATCAAGAGGGAAACTTCACTCGTTTTAAGAGAATCTCACTCTTTTTGGAGTGAACTTCACTCTTTTTGGAGGGAATTTCACTCCTCTTGGAGTGAATTATCACTCTTATGGAGCGAATTTATACTTTTCACTCGATCAAAGAGTGAATAAGTTCACTCTTTTGATTTTAGAGTGTAGTAGACTGTCCAGTTTCATGATTGGCTGTTGAGAGTCATGTGACAACATTTTAACTCCTCAAATGTGAAATTTACTAGAAGTAACTGCTTGGTTTACCTTTCATATGTTATATTGAAGTAATAAAATATTATGAAAGATTCTTTGAACAGAAACGAGACGAGGATTGTGATAGTTAGCTGTTGCTTCAAAAAAAGTCTTGGGGACTGCTCTTGACCTTTAAAATCGGTTAAGATGCATTGAGGTATATGCCCACTGAATGTGAGTTGACCACAAGAATGTTTGTCTTCCGAATTACTTCTTGAATTGAAACCTTTGACAATCAGCAGTGGCGGAGCTAGGGATTTCGGTCAGAAGGGTCGAAAATGGTCTGCAGGGAGCTTCGAATTAAGGAGTAAATACCCTGAGCCTCAGCACTATCGAAGCCACGGCTTTTCGGACTTTCCATTTGATTTTCCGTACCTGGTGGAAGACTACTTTGCCATTTCCCCTCAGCAAGTTTTTCTATTATAACATGTTTAAATTTTCTATCCATAGGCCTCCGCAGAAGAAAATTCCGCTGGAGGGCATTCAGCGGTTTGGGGGGCACAAATTCTTTTAGAGCGCAAGAAAAGTTTTGCCCAAAATGCCTCTCAGATCGCTGGAAATGGCATTTCTTATAAAGCATATTCACCGCATATAATGATAGGAAAACACTGAGTGAACTGTTAAGAAATGTTGATGTTAATTTGTCTTCGTCTTTTTCTTTAAGTTTTCTGTGTTTTTTCGGGTTTTTTGTTTTCCAGGGGAAGGCAAGTCCCCCCCCCCCTTTGCCCCGCCTAGGATGCGGACGCCCATGTTTCTATCCCTCTCTTTCACATTCTAGTATGAAGGCGGTCATTATATGTTGTGTTATTGTCAGGTCTCCATTTAAGATTTTAATGTAATAATGGGCTACTTTGTGAAGATAAAGTTTATACCTGCTGGAGCCAAATAGCAAGCAATCTCACGGGGGAAAAGTTATAGAAATTAATGACCGTTAGGTGTACATTTTTGGTATCTGGAAATCAAGATAAGTACGCAAAGAAACATTAATTGACAATTTGACATAATATAGCCTACTACATCATGTGAACACTCTGAAATAGCCACAATTAAGTACATTACAAGAAATAGCCGAGACAAATTAAAGGGTCTGCTTGGCTCTCCAGATACCGAATTCATAATAAATAAAAGTAGCCTAGACCTAGGCTTATTAGATGCAATTTTCTGACTTTTGACACCACGAAAGTACAGAAATAAGCATTTTCATGGGATTATCGTGCAGTGTCAGAAATAACCATTTATCATGAGAATGGTCACTTGAAGAATAGCAAACTGAAAACTGCTCATTAAAACTCTTAATCGTACTACTATGATAACAGTTTTATTTTATTTTAACCTGAATGTTCTTTTCAAATAATTTTGAAAAATGTTGTGGAAGCTATTTGGTATCTTCAAAAACTCAATGTCTATGTTGACAATTATCCCCAGAAACAAAAGGGCTATTTCAGTGGCGCGGCCACTTGGGGGGGGGGGGGGGTGAATGCCAACCCCCCCCCCCCAGATTTTCTTCAGGCCCCCCAGATTTTTTGCGTCCTGATAAAGTAATTGAGAAAAAAATAAAATGTTTGAACGGAAATAAACTTTGAAGTATTTCTTTCAAAAACACTAAATAAATAAAATGTGTAATTAAGAAAACAAGCATGAATGTATGTAAAATACGTTTTGTGCGTAGGTATGAAATCAAATAATAACTTCAAAATGCCTACTTTCACTAAACTGGATACCGTATATAATCTGCACTGTCGTTTATTGCATTTCACTTCAAAGATGAAACGAACGTCTCGACGACGACGAACTCGAATGTGACTTTGTTAGGTTAAGACCCTCTCTGCCTTTCGGATGGCTGGTTGGTTTACTGAAAAAAAAAGCAATCATACACTGGAGACCATTCTTACACGGCCATTCCTATATCATACAAAAAAAAAATGCCGTGAGGGTAAGGTTCTGCCTTCGAATGATTCTTCCCTTCCACCCTTAACAAGTAGGTTTATGTCGAGCCTCATTCTTGCCCATGACAAGTGCCACTATAGAACGATTTTTTCAACAAGTCCTCTTTTTCCTAGTTGGCCTTGGCGTCCGGGTGGATTTGTAAAATGTCCACAAGGTCCAGATTTCATATGTTTCCCACATGGTCCATACTTCTGCTTTGCGGTTTATATATTTTGAGAGATTTACTCGTCGTATTTTAATTTTGACTACGAAATGGACCGATGACTGACCAATTACTGCAACATTTTGCATCTAGACACCACTGACAACCGGAAAACATTTTTTTGGTAGTATGTATGTCACTTGTAAAATCTCTACTAGGGTTAAAAATGAGTATTTTGAAATTTTGCATGCCCCCCCCCCCAAAAAAAAAACAAAAAAAAAAACGCAGGCCTATAACCAGTTCAAAGTTTTGCCAAACAGAGCACTATTTTGCATCTAGGATATTTAAGCAAAGGAAGTTTCTCAGAGGGGGACACAACTACTTTTGGTTTGCCTATTACTGAAATCCATTCAAATATTGCCGCATTTGCGATCTACGTCCTCCTGAACTTAACATTTTTTCCCAAGGGGAAAGGAGATACCGGCTCCTTTTAGTCTCATCCCCCAGGCCGCAGATGAGAAATGCCAAGTTTTGGAGTCCCTGAAGAGTGTATGTATTACCATTTTTCATAGATTGATTTTTTATTCCCACTATTTGAGAAGTGGCAGACATGAGATTCATAATTCAAGGCTGGGTACATCCAGCTTAAAACACGTGGGAAGTGCCGTCTCCGGCCACCTGGAGGGTTTGGAAAGCCCAAAATTTTCTTGTACGCTCCGCGCCAACCAATAGTGGCGCTCCGCTTAGACAGTCTTGCCACGCCGACCTTCGGAGGTACCAGCTCCCCCCCCCCCACTTGTTACCTAGCCCCCCCCCCCCCCCTTAAAAATTCCATCCTGGCTACGCTACTGGGCTATTTGTGCTACAATTATTGTTGCACCCTTTGTAATATCTTTTATTGGCAGGGAGGTTGAATTTAATGTCAGTCTGTGTATTTTGTAAGCTTATAATTACGCTTGGTGTGGATGCAATTAACTTGGCACAGCGACAACATTCATTAGTGCGTATAGAACACGAAGAAACGTGTCGGCAAAACCTATCCCTATATTGAAGAAGATGACCCTTTCCATCAGAATAAAGTGCGGATATTAAAGTTAGTTACTGGTGGCTGTTTGAGCATTTTGTTTTCTGGGCCTTAAAACAACGCTATTAAATTATGTCTTTTGCCATATTACAAATATCGAGCTTGTATTGGAGGGAAACTTAAGGTACTGAGCATCTACCCTCAGAAGAATGTTAATTCAAGCGGCTCATTGAGTTGATTCGTGAAATTCAGCATATTTTTTCCTAACCTGTGAAGTTTTCTTCTCATGCCAGTGACAAATAGTCAAACTGCCGCAACCCCCATACATTACATATATAACCACAGGCGTACTGGGAGGGGGGGGGGGCTGCTTCCTCCCCCAGTGAAAAATAAGGGGGGGGGGGGGAATATGCTTCCATGCCCTCCCCCCACTTTTCGTGTCAGATCCCTTTTTCATCTGTGTAATATTCGCAAGTCTTCGTTCTCATTGAATTCCGAGTTATCTTCAATACAAGCACCAATTTGTAACTCCAAAAAAAAGTTTCGGAAACTTTGAAAATGTTATTTGAGAGCTTCAATTCGTAGGCTTTCAAAATAACATCATGTGGCAACAACGATCTTCAGTCGAAAACCGTGCAATCATTCTGAGAGTTGCCAACGTAAGAAGTGCAGATTCTTCGACCAGTAATCCCCCAACTTTTCAAATTTCCCTTTACTAGAAACCCAGAATCCAAAACTTTTTACAATACAAGCTCCATATTCACAAATATTTGTTTCCAAAAGGCAAAAATTTCGACGTTCTTAGCAGGCCGCAAATTACGTCGATAATACGTACAGTGGTGCCCGCACCCATTTCACGCCCAGTTTCAACAAGCGGATAATTTTTCTACGCCCTTTTTACGTCCTTTGACCTAAAAAACTGCTTCCTCTAAACATACTTTTTAAAATATGGTGCAATATTAGAGAAAATTCCGAATTTTGTGAAAGAAAGGTTGAAAAAAAAGCAGTACAGTTGTCTGGTGTTGCCACATACGGCAAACATTCCCTTTTTAGACCCCGGAAGCTCATAGGATTTAGCATATCTCTGGGTCAAAATTTGAGCCTCAGGACACTGTAAGTATATATTCTGGTTCGTAATCCATCATCGAATGCAATGATTGCAAATGATTTTAATTAATGGATTAGTTTGTCCTAATGCCTGTACATGCGATAATGTAATTGTAGTGACAATTTCAAATGTCCTTGGAGTGAACTTGGAAGTTTTACATCTAGGCCTAATATGGACTCAAGTCTGTTCTATCAGGTACTGAAAATGTACTCACGGTGACTGAGTGACTAGTGTTGCGTTATGCGATTCTGTCAATGACGCCGTTCCGTCAAAGGCAGAGACAGCTTATGCAAGCAACTAAATCAAAAGCCTATGCATGATGATTGCACAAAGTGTAGCAGCTTTGGTCTGTGACTAATGGGCCAGTGGGTATAGCGTAGAAATAGTCTCTAGACAAGCTTGAGCTGCTCGAAAAAAATTCAATGACAGGAAGTTTTTAAAAAAAAAAAACTTGTTTTACTTTGAAAACTTTTGGAACAGTTCAACCTAAAGGATTACTTTTCAACCACTTTGTCTAACTTATATCAGGCCACTGTACTTTGGGAGCTGAGTGAAGGGCAACGGAGGGAGGAGGTTCCGACTAGGGGGGGGGGATCCCCCAATGCCTCCCGCTGGTGTCGCCTGTGCCTACACAGACATTTTAGCCGAGGTGTGACGAATTAACGGGAAACATTACATACCTGGAGCCTGGTGGGATATGTCTTAGAGGACGAGGCTAACGACTATCTAAGAAGAACGCCATCATCAGATGACCCATGAGAAAATTCCTTTTGAGACCTGTTGACACTCCAGCAGGTTTGAACAGGTATTAACAGGTATGAACAGGCAATCTTCCGATTACCTGTTGGAGTGATGAAAGTCTACAGGTGTCAACAGGCAACACCGAAGAAGCTAACAAGTTCCTGTTGTTACCTCGTGTTGAAACCTGTTGACTTTTTTTCCAATTACCCGTGTTGTACCTGTTAATACCTGTTCAACAGGTTTCAACTGGAATTTTCCCCTGGGGACGCGGAGCGTACAGAAAATTTTGAAAATTTGTGACCCCTCATATGGCCGGAAGTGGCATTTCCAAGGCCTTTACTAAGCCACCACTCCATTGTGGGAAAACTTTCAGGATGTACCACTTGTAGTGAAATATTTATTGGTGTCAGCTTGAAATAAAGACGAAATGTAGTACGACGAACGAAAATATAGCCAGGAAAGCCTTATCAAGCTTTTCTTTTTATAGTTGCTATTTTCTTATTAACCCGATCCTTCAACAGATGAACCTTTACATTTTTCAATGAATGGGATATAATAAACGATTGGCTTTTACGAAAGGGGGACACGTCTAGGTGCAGCAACGATGTGCAGTCTTCGTGCAATCCGATCCTCAGACTTGCTAATAGAGGAAATGCCGCAGATTCTTCAATCATCCCCCGGTGACTTTTCAAATTTCCTTAAATGAAACCGAGAATCCAAAACTTTCTGCAATACACTGGCTCCATATCTGTAAATGTTTGTTTAAAAAGGGCAAAAGTTTCGGCGCGATTCACGCACCTCAATTTTCGTCACTAGCGCAGTGGCGTTCACACTTCAAAGAAAAAATCGGAGCATGTGGGTGTTTGCACCTTTCCTCTAAAAAGTCTACTAACCCCCTGCTGCTTAGCTAATAAATGCCATTTCGGGCTGTCTGTGGGATCGCGATTTTTCAAAACTTTTTGTCCGTTCTGAGCCAACTGAGGAGGGCACTCTGCTTAGATCTTTCGGGCAAGACTTCATAATTATTTTGGAATCATTTGTCTACCGCACTCAAATGCGCTCATATGCACCTATACGGACTGTTTCATCAGATACCTTTTGATCCTTGAGTAGTCTGTGCAGATAGATGCTTTAGTTATTGAAGTTTCAAAATGTAATCAATGTTCCTCAGTTTGCAGAGGGCATAAATATACTATAATTGTTTTGTGGTGTTTGATTCCTGGCAAAATCGAAGATTTCCACCTTTTCAGTGCGAAATGTTTATTTAAAAAAAGGACATGTTACGGCGTACAATTTAACAACAAAGGGGGGGGGAGAAAGCGTATCAAGCTTGTCAGCTTGTCTAGTATGGTACCGGTAACTGTGAACATATTTTTTAATCTATAAAAGTAAGAAAAAGAACTTGGAAGTACATTGTTCGGACAGGGATAGGTAATGGTATATCTAGACTGATGTTGACTACTAGATCATCAAATCTACGTAAGTTCAACGAAGCAAATATACGACTCGTCTCATCACGTGTAGGAGAACCTGTGATATGTCTGACAGCCCTTTTTGGGAGAAAAAATAATTTATTTAGACTAGAATTAGCTGTATCGCACCATATACTACACTAGTAACAAAGATGGGGTGCAACTATGCTTAAGTAAATTAACCTTAACGCTCTTCGGGGTAAAGATAATTTCAATAAGATATACTTACATCAAGTTGTTATTGATCAATTACTTTCCAAAACCCAACTTTGCAACATTGGAGGAAGAATTTTCTTTTCTCCCTATTGACGAATCCGATTAGCGCTCGTTTTTAGTGACTGTAGGCTGCCATTAGTGGGGTCCATCAGCCTAAAATCGTCTTTATTTATTGTTTACATGAATTTCAAACCCTCATATTTAGTGAAATTGGAGAATTCAAGATACAAATTAGTGCACAACCATCCATAATAGAGGTAAGGATATCGAAAGATTTAAAGGTGATGGACCCCAGCTATGGCCGACTGAAATTAGACCATCACTTGCTGTCCGGATTCGTGTATAGGAAGCGGTCGGACAATAACAGGGGAAAATATTTAATTAATCAGATCGTAGTGATACTTTTTATGTGAATGGGGACATAAGGAATTTTATGGATAGGGTGAAACAAGAACTTGAAACTATAAAAGATGAAAAGGTAAGGGTGTTTTGTTTCTATTTGAAGATCAATCAGACATCGCTTTGGTTATAAATGTTAATATGCCATTTAATTTTTCAAGCATGTTAATCAGTTTTATCTGGCTTGATATGGCCATCTACAACTTTATTTACAAATCTCTGCAAACATTTCATTAAGGTATATCTGTTTTGATATGGCCTTCTAAAGCTTTATTTACATATCTGCACTGGTATTTTATCAAGTTAAATCCGGCTGATATGGACATATAAAACTTTATTAGCATATCTGGACTGGCATTTCACCAACTTCAAGTTATTGTATCTGGCCTGACAGCTTGATATGGCCATAAATGACTTTATTTACATATCTGGACTGGCATTTCACCAAGTTATATATGGCTTGATATGACCATATAAAATTTTACTTGCATATCTGGACTGTCATTTCTTCAAATTATATCTGACTTTAAAGGGCCTTATAAAACTTTATTTGTGTATCTGGAAAGGCATTTTACCAAGTTTTATCTGGCTTGATAAAGTCATGTAAAAATTAATTTACATATCCGGAACGGCATTTCGTCAAGTTATATCTGGCTTGATATGGCCCATAGAAATCTTTGTAACAGTCAGATATTTCCAGATATAAACCAGATGCAAATTTTGATTAAGGGCATGAACACCTGTCTATATTACCATAAAACGAAATTTCACATTATATTACAATGCTTGTTCTAGACCCCTACACATTTAAGAAAAAACACCTCAATGTTTCATAAGATGTTGCAAGACTTATTCATATCCTGCTTGTAAAAGCTGTAATATGACAGCAACACTAGTATGACGAGAAAATATTATGGCATTGTTTCAAATGCACAGCTACTTTCTGTAAATTTGTAATTACCTGATACAATTCAGTAGCTGACTTTTGAATCCCCACATTTTATTTCATATTATTTGTTTGTTTCACCACTCAAGGATATACAATGACATAGTTCAACAAAATTACAGAAGATAAAATGAGAGTGGAAGGAAGTGCAACTAAAAGCCAAAGGCTTGTCGAGAGTGCATTCCGTAAAAAAGAAAACAAGAAAAAAAAAAAAAAAGACAAAACTGATCCAAAAACAAACAAGAATTACATAAACCGTATCATGAGCAAATTCCTACCCACAACAGCACACATGAACAAGAAATCCGAAATCACCAAAAACAAGTTCATATTCACCCGTTAGCTTCACAATTGTACGGATATTCAAGCCGCTAGTGAAGCAGATATATATGCACATATATATATATATATATATATTTATATATATATATATATATATATATATATATATATATATATATATATATATATATATATATATATATATATATATATATATATATATATATATATATATATGTATATATATATGTGTGTGTGTGTGTGTGTTTATTCAGAGTACAGATACTGGTAGCAACAATATTCCTCAGGAAACTTGCAGGATCCTTAAGGATTCAAAAGACTCCACTTTTTAGGAAATTATGTAGAAAAGAGTGAAACGATAAAAAGGAGCCAACTGCTGGTTAAAAAGATGTTAAAAGGGCATCTCTCCACGGAGCTTTCCTCTATTTATTCAGACTTCTTCAACGTGACTGAACAAAGCAAGTTAACGTATTGGTATATGAGATCGTTAAAAGCATAGAAACAGGTTGTCAAAACACGTAAAAAACAGCAGCCAAGCAAATAAAAGGGCTAAACTTAAATCCTAATAAAACTTATTGACAAACATCCTATTTGGGATCGGAGGATAAAAATACCAAAGCGAAAATCTGTACCAGACGCCTAAAGTCAAAGGGAAGTAAACACAAGCCTGCGTAGTTGTTAAACTTTAAAGGGGCTATAAATTAACCCCAACTAAAAAATAAAATACTAAACTAATAAAATAATATATATATATATAAATAAATATTATATATATATATATATATATATATATATATTTATACTGCAGCTGACAAAATTATAGCTTCAAAACTTGAAATTAGTGACAGAGTCGACATCACAAGCGAAAAACAAGCATTTATTACACTAAAAGACCACAAACCACAAACTTCAACAACAAACCCACCTGCAGACTAATCAACCCATCAAAATCAGAACTAGGGAAGATTAGCAAACAAATACTAGAACGGATAAATTCAAAAATCAAACAATCTACAGGCTACAACCAATGGAAGAACACAAGTGAAGTCATAGACTGGTTTAGTGAAATACACGACAAACACCAACAATCGCTCATTGCTTTTGACATTTGTGAGTTTTACCCCTCAATTACTGCCGACCTCCTCAACGAGGCTTTAGACTTTACATCAAACTGCACAGACATACCAGCATTCGAAAGGCATATTATCTTCCACACAAAGAAAACTATGCTGTTCAACGTTGAAACACCATGGTGCAAGCGTACCGAATCTTTATTCGATGTCACTATGGGTAGTTTCGACGGTGCTGAAACTTGTGAACTAATAGGATTGTACCTCCTACCACAACTTCAGCACATTAACATGAATGTCGGCCTATACAGAGACGACGGTTTGGCTGTTTGCAAAGCAACACCAAGGCAGACAGAAAAATTAAAGAAAGAAATATGCAAGATATTCTCAAATAACAAGCTTAAAATAGAAATTGAAGCAAACAAAAAAAAAAATAGTGAACTTCTTAGACCTTACCCTTGATCTTAGCACAAGCACATACAAGCCATACATGAAACCCAACAACACCCCTCTCTATGTGCACAAACAGAGCAACCACCCCCCCACTTATCATAAAGAACATCCCAGAAAGCATCAACAGGAGACTATCCAACATTTCTTCCGACGAAAACACATTCAACACATCATCGCCCGTATACCAAGAAGCATTACAAAGAAGTGGCTATGGGTACAACCTAAAGTACGAAGACGAAATAGGAACGTTACCTGGTTCAACCCCCCGTATATAGTGATAGTGTCACATCCAACATTGGCAAGAAATTTTTTAACCTCTTGGACAGCTGCTTCCCACCTGGGCACAAACTACATACTTTACTCAACAGAAACACGGTGAAACTGAGTTACAGCTGCATGGCAAACATAAACCAAATTATATCAGCGCACAACAAATACATACTGGCGAAACAGGAAGTACAACCAGAAACGCGAAGCAACTGCAATTGCAGAAAGCAAAGCGAGTGCCCATTGGAAGGCAACTGCCTCACGAACAACATTGTGTACCAAGCAACTGTAACACGCCACGACAACCACAACGAAGAAACATGCATTGGTCTAACAGAGAACACATTCAAAACAAGATACACCGCCCACAAGTCTAGCTTTAAACACAAAGACAAAAGAAACGCAACTGCACTCAGTGAATACATCTGGAAACTAAAGGATTCAAATGTAGAACACTCCGTAAAATGGAAACTCATGAACAAAGCCCGAGCATACTCCACATCCTCTAAAACTCGTAATCTCTGTCTGGAAGAAAAGTTCTTCATTATACTCAAACCTTCCTTAGCAACTCTAAATAAAAGAAACGAACTGATAAGCTCTTGTAGACACAGGAATAAACATCTACTGTGTAATTATTCTAATAGGTAATTTATGTTGGCTCGCTGTATACCGTTCTTGCCCGTTCACAACGAACACGGAACGAACACGTGTTTTAAAACGGACACGTTCAAAAGCAGCGAACACACATGTAGTTAACGTTATTGACATCATTCTACTTCAGGCTTCTGAGGAGTGAGGACCTACTTTATTGGCCCTTACGAAACAGTTCTGTACAAGCTATGTTGTAAGAACTTATTGCAACCTTTTCAATATATATATATATATATATATATATATATATATATATAACGCTAATTCCCACCTTAGGGGGAAATTGTTATATCTGCGCGTACATAGGGCGAAAAAATAACAATGAAATACATAAGAAAAAGCGTTCGCCCTAACGTCCAAAAATATAAACAACGTTATTTCAATTGGCAGCCATCCGTTCGTGTTAACAGCTAGGTGTCCGTAAATTTGACAACTTTGAAGTAATTACATCTACTTTGTAAATCTAGGAGGGCGTCCTTGTCCGTTTACGTATTCCTATAGAAAAAGTGTGTAGAAACGTTACGGCGAAACTTATATTTCCCCAAAAAAATTTTTCCTTAAGGTCGACTTTTCAACAACAACTTTCCCTAAGTGCGGAATTAGTGATATATATATATATATATATATATATATATATATATATATATATATATATATATATATATATATATATATATATATATATATATATATATATAAACATGACGGAGAAACTGTAAAACAACGGTGCTACAGAATTGAAAGGCTGGATCTCACAGGAGATACAAAACGCGGAAGGCTAGAATTTAGATAAATTAAACAACCAAATGGTTTGAAGTAGAGCTTTCGAGGAATACTACCTCTTTATCAATACTAGGTCAAAGAATGACAAGGAGTGAGAAATTTTGGAAGCTTTTAAAGGTGTAGACAATGGTTTCACCTCTATTGACCAGGAGGGTGTAATCGGATTACTCGGCTGTAACGCATCAACACTGGGAAAATCCTCTTCAAGGCAATTAAAGAAATTGTTAGATCGGAGAGGCCTAATCGGATTATTTGGGTTTGTATCATCAGCAAGCTGGTAAGTCGCGTCTGATGTTCAAGCCGAAAGGCGATGTGGTTTTGAGATTGAGTTCTCAGAAATTTTCTTTAGTTTTTCCAGCTTTGTCGGTCCATGTATCGTTTTGATCGATAGCAATGACCCGTAAATTTTTGATAGAATGATGAGGCAAATTGAAATTGTTAACAACAGGTTGTTCTACCTTTTTTGGTTTTAATTGCTGACCTGTGGTGTGTCATTCTCATTCGAAGAGTATTTTTAGATTCTCCGACATACTGCACACCACATAAATTGCAATGTATGAGATAAATGACATTTTTGGAAAGACAATTTCTTGTCTAATTTGGAAGGTGCGTGCATTTTGATTGCTCTGGAAGCCTTTTGTGGAATCAACCAGGGCGCACGTCTTGCAGTTGGAAGGCAAGGTGAACAACCAAAATTTTCTTTGTTTTCCTCGACTGAGGCTTTGTCCTGGAATTTTGTCAGAACCAAAATGTCCCGTAAATTTGAGGGCCGCTTGAAGGCAACAACGGGGGGTTGGGGAAAGATAGACCTTAGGCGATCGGTACTCTGAAGTGTGAGCATATGCTTTTTGATGAATTTGGCTAGTGGTAGTAGACCGGGATGGTACTCAGTTACCAATGGCACTCTGTCGGAATTGCGCTGACGAGTTTTGTACGCCAGAGTTTGAGAGCGAGGGGTTTCTTTTGCCTTTTTGATGGCATTTTCAATTGAAATATATATTCCTCTAATTTTATATATATATATATATATATATATATATATATATATATATATATATATATATATATATATATATATATATATATATATATATATATATATATATATATATATATATATATATATATATATATATATATATATATATATATATATATATATATATATATACTGTGTATATAAGGAAGAATATAGCCCATACTTCACCAAAAGTCGTAGCATTGCTATCGAAGTGCGGGTTTTCAGAGGCTGCAATCCTATGTTAATGCATTTTGTACGTTGCTTGCGGACGAACCTCTGTTTTAGTGTGGAATAGCTTTCTTCGAATGCTTTCTCTGTTTCACATTGCCATGGGTTAAACGTCTGGAAAGTAAAAGTGCAAAAGCACTAGTCGATCAACCTCTTGAATAACATTAAGATGCAACATAAATTGTTTAACATATATGATAATTAATGTTAGAGATTGTTTCTTTATTTTACATAGCCTACGTCTTTTTGAAGTTTATCCTACGTACAGCCAGTTGACCTCTCCTGGGACATCGCACTGAAAAAATTAGAAACCGTAAGGTGAAGGTCAATTAACACAAGTGTAAGAGCGACGCATGTAGCCAGACTAGGCATCGAAGCGGCAAAAGGGGAATATTTTCAGGGGACAAAATGTGAACAAATGTATCGAGTCAATAGAAAATTAAAAGAGTCTATGGGGCGAAAAAATCCAGGCCACTGCTTCACTAGGTTTTAGACCTGCAAAGCGGCCTATTATTCGTTAGTTAGATAGTTAGATAGTCGGTCGATTGATCGGTCGGTCGGTCGGTTAGAGTTTACGACCCAGTTTCTAACCAATCAGCTTAAATAGAACCTGACACATTAGTTTACAGAACTGTGCCCTTAAACGATGGACATTCATATCTTGAACTTGATTTCCGAGTCCAGCGGTTAACGTGAAGATATTGGACATCCATGTAAAGAGATTTTTAGGGAATGAATTTGAATGTCGACCTATAATGTGATTAAAATCGAAGTAAGTCACTACATTAGGACAAAATGGAACAAAGAACATATGAAATAGGTACTTCATATTCCGAAATTAATGAAAAACGTGTTGATAATTACAACCAAGCATTATGTTTTGATATTTTCAGCATTGTACACACTAATCATCGTTTGGGCTTTGAACACCTGATAGAAATCTTGAGGTCAGTTGGCTTATTTGCGGTTTACTATCGTTAAAAAATCGGCCAAGCCTTTCGAAGCTATCGGCCAAGTCATGAGGAATGCCTTTTTGGTTTCATTAACATTGAATCAATCGGTCTTTACGGAAAAATCGGCACTCATGCACGGTGAGGTCACAGTGGTGACAGTCACTCTCCCTCGATGCCACGATTATATGGCTTCACATCGCTGTGATGTTCAAATGTACGGTTTAACTGAATTAACCTTTGGAAATCCACCGTGTTGTAAACAGCATTCGAATCACCACTTTTATGGCATGCACGGTCGAGCTAGAATAGCTCATGGATAGACCATAAAACTGTAATATTGCAATAGGCAAGTGCAACAGTTTATGTATTAAGCATTGTGTGTATGTGAGTGTGTGTGTTTGTCGAAAAGACTGGGACTATTCCATTTGTTTTAATTGCGTGTAACCTTAACGCGTGCATTAAAGAACTTCTTTGTGACATCTCATGAGCGGTCAACAAGCCTTCATCTAGTTGTTCTTGTTGTCGGCAAGACTGGTGGCACTACAGTATACTCCTGATTTTCTCCAAATCTGGTAAGGAAATAACTATTTGGATGGAATATTTAAGTACTTCTTGCTAAAATCTTAAACCATCCATACAGGAACACATTGCCGATCATAGTTCTTGGCCGGGGTAAGAACTTTGGCTTACTGTCATCAAATTGGGATACAAATATTGAGTGCTAGAAGCTTATCCAGGTGTATCACTTTGATACATTTTTGTATAATAGAATTCTCAAAGGACGTCACAACTTAATCGTTTTAATTTGCATAAACAAAGTAATTGCCGTCGAAATTTTCAAAAATACTGCCTCTTTTTGACTTAGAAATGACCTCCTGAAATAGAAACAATATATATATATATATATATATATATATATATATATATATATATATATATATATATATATATATATATATATATATATATATATATATATATATATATATATATATATATATATACGTGAATTCATTTAAATTAAAACTTATTTCAATAAGTTAAAAGTCGAGGGAAAATGTCACAATTTTTACAAATGGACACCTTTGAAACATTAAAACACTAACTGTTGCTCATTTTTTTACTTAGGAATGGCGTATTGTAATAGCGCAAATGCGCAGAATAAAAAAGCCAACGATAAATTTGTTTTTTTTTTTTTTTCTTCAAATTGAAACTCATTTGTAAAATTCAAAAGTGTGACAGAGTTTGACATTCTTGGTAAGGTGATTTTCCTCTTAACAATTGATGAAATAGGCCTATTGCCATTTTAAGAGCTAGTAAGAGGAACGAACTTCGTATTAACTTCGCATATCATTGAAAAGCAACATGCGGTAACATATGTCTTTTCCATTAGGTTAAACACCTGCTTCATACGAAGACGGATCCGCATTCGAACTTGCCGTATGTATCGTCGTCTGACGTGTATCGTTATCGGACGCGGGTATGGCATAACCGCAATGGCTGTTCATTAGTTTCTTCCTCCGTCAGAAATATATCCTGCGCACACTAGCGCAGCTCATTATAAACTCACTGCATTGTGCACGTACACATGTGTAGCAATTATAGACTTTTCATGCAATCAGCGTATGTAAAGATGCGATATATAATGCAGACTATTGTGCTTTCTTTCTTTGTGCAGCGTGCGACAGCACTGTAGCTAGCTGAGGGCGGAAAACACTCGACTAGATGTGCGTTTTAGCTCAGTCGGGTGCAGAAAAAAATGACGAATCATAGTGGCAACGCCGAAATGTGGATCAATCGTCCTCTCATGTACAATTGAATCAAGCTGAACACCGGAATAAAAGTGTTCTGTGAAGCTCCTGCTTTAATGAGCCTCTCTATCCATTTCCGGCACCTTTTAAGGTACCTCAATTCTTTCTACATCAGATAAAAACTTCTGTTCTTAGCTACTTGGATCTTGATCACGAAAACAGATGCCAATTAAATGAAACCTACAAAACAGTCTTCCATCGTAATTAAAATGAAAAGGTGAATTTTCTTTTTTTCAGAATTATTGAAGTTTGATGGATCGCCATTCCTCCAAATCTGTTTCGTTCTCGCACAATCAAGATAACGAATTCAATAATTCAAATCAACAGGTCCAAACTACGGTTCTAACTAAAGTTGAGGGAGTAGATGATAAAACAGTCATTGCAACACATCAGCTTGAAGTAAATCCAATTGAAACGAACAGGCGGTTTTTCCAAAGGGTAATCCAGTTTCTTCGTCTACGG
Source organism: Holothuria scabra (assembly GCA_037179385.1). Lineage (NCBI taxonomy): Eukaryota > Metazoa > Echinodermata > Holothuroidea > Aspidochirotida > Holothuriidae > Holothuria > Holothuria scabra. The sequence continues at coordinate 68,448,331 of CM074179.1, forward strand.
TACGGGTTGGTCCTGGCAGCAATCGCGCCCATTGCGTTTTCCTTTCAGAGTTTGTTCGTAGATATTCTAACCGAAACCTTAGACTCTTTTCAAGTCGTTTTAATACATGTTCCCTTATATGTGATTTGCTGTTTCCTTCTATTGATGTATGCACGAGTTCGTCCTCCAAAAGACTACAAACATTATCTATGGCTCTTTGGAAGTGGTGCTTCCCAGTCAGGGAGTACATGTTTTCTTGTTTTGGCTATAGCCAACTTGCCAGTTGGGGATGCTGTTAGTATTTTCTTCACAAATACAGTTCAAGTTGTTTTCTACAGTCGAATAATATTAAAGGAACCAATACGTTTATCAGATTTACTTTGTGCCTTTGTGGCTCTCGGAGGGGTGGTTATTATCGCCCGACCTCCATTCATCTTCGGGACATCTAATGACAACTCTGACAATGACTTCCCACTTCAAGGAATAATTTTCGCGTTAGCTGGATCGTGTGCTAGTGCCATGATGTTGGTTGCTAATAGAAAACTCTCCATACTTGGCCTTAACAGTTATTTTTGCATGTTTTCTAACGGGGCTGTGGTATGTTTCGTCAGTGGATTGATAAGTTTAATTCTGCAGAGATGGCACTGGCCAACAACGTATGAGTGGCTGTTTGTAGTCCTTGCTGGTTTTTCGTACACTTGTGGAAGCTTTACAATATTTTACGCCTTGAAAGTTGAGACGGCAACATTGGTGACAGTTATAGTTACTACAGAAATCGTGTATGCTTTTGTGTGGCAAATAGTTTTTCTTCATCAGCTGCCATTTTGGACTTCTTATATCGGTACAGTCTTGGTTATTGTTGCATGTGCCGGGACTACCCTGAAAAGCAAATTACCGCCATCTACATCTTCTCCAGGGCTTGATTCCTCGAATGTAACCCCTTCCGTTCACAGCAGTAATGTATGAGATGTTCAAACATGATGCGTCACTGCTCTTAATTGCAATGTTGGTACTTTATTTAGAAGGGGAATACGGTACCGGGTAGCACAGGCAGGAGGCTGAAAAGGGATAAAAATATGTACATTTTGTGTTTTATAGATTGATTAGGTGTAAATGAGGTCGGTTTGTTCTAAAGATTACTAAATCACTTTCAAATGGATAAAAGTTTTTCATTCCTTATTGGCGAATGGATTTGTACAATCCCTTTGAGAATGTTATAACCAAAACTTTCAAATTAAATGCAGAATTTATTTCTTCGGTCACAAATGTTTCTATACCTACGGAAACACGGACATTATAATGTGTGGGGAACAAGCTGACGTGCTGAACAAATACCAAATATATGAAGCACCGAAAACTGACTGGTTAATACAAAATGATAAAATCATTACGTTGCAGTCATCTAATACCACCGTTTTGACATCGCCTAATGGGGAATGGCTAAAAACCCCTGTCCACATCAGTCATGGTCACCTTTGACGTCTTAAGTATGGGCTCCTACTCAGAAAACAAATTTCATTAGTGTTCCAAATTTCTGCACTATTAATTGCTTTTGTTTGATTCTTATATCTGCGATGTCCAGTTTCTGCAAATAAGCGTACAGAAATGAGATTTTGAATGGTTCTATTCAGAAATCAGTAAATCGAGTAATTTTTTCAACACCTTTCTACGTTTGTCATATGGAATGGTGTTAACAACATGTTTTCGTAATGAGAATTCCCCTCGGAATTTCCGAGGACAAAATTTTGATTTTTCACTCCCACATCTATGCAAGCTAGTTTTTGTATGGTACTGTAACCAGTTTGAAGAATTTCCCAAATTTTAACATAAATTTTTAAGTGTTCGTTGTTCGGAAAGCTGTTAGCCTGCATTGAAAATTTGACTTGTTTAATGTTAGCAACGGAAAAATTAAAATGGCGATACAACATTTGTCTGTCATTCTACTTGCCTTATACTCAATATTTTAATACTAAAATTTTAGAGTTGTTTAAAAATTTGAACTGAACTATTTTCAAATATTTACAGCCCATTTGATTCGCTTTAAGTTAGTGTTCTTTCGCTTTTTTTCTTCTTTCTTCATTTTTTTTGTCCCTTACATGTTAGCGTGAAGTAGTTTTTGTCTTAAGCTTAGATCCAGTGTTTTTTGTTTTTGTAACTTCTCATTAATTCTACAAATTATCTTCTGTTTTGTTTTAATTCTTCTGTGTTATTATTTCATGTACCAAAAACATCAAAGAACATTATACTTAATCGTTGTAAACCTCAAGTTCTTGATGCTGATTTTCTTAACTTAAAATAAACAAAAGTGGGCTACAAATTGAACCTTTGTTGTTAAATATTCACGTCACGTAAATGCTTAAAATATTTTTCGCTTCTTTTTGCTTGATTCGTTCAGTAGGGTAATCGAAATTTCCTTGATAGGGAGCTCAGGGTGGGCTGCATATTTTGTAGCGGTGCTAGATATCTTTCCACTAAATATATCTAAGCAGATCGCCACCATCACTTGGCGCAGAACGTGTAGAAAGTTTTGGATAATCGTGACCCCTCATGAGCCGAAAATAGTATTAACTAGAGATGTGAGTATAGAGAATTTTTTTTCATATAATGTTCAATTTAATTAAAAAAAAAAAGAAAAGCAAATTGCCAAAAGAGAAATAAAAATTCGAAATTTACATTGACTTAAAGCTGACATAAAAAATGATTCATGATCGTGATAACCCGGTCGTTGTTTAAAGTCTAGAGGGAATCGTCTAGTTGTAGAACTGTCTTTGTGTGAACTTGTCAAGAAAACGCCCAATTAAGAAGAAAATATATACCGTTTGTGTATACGTGAAAAAATATAGGCCATATTTCACCATTGATCGCAACATTGCTGATTTTGAAGTTGCAGGCTGGCAGAATCTGTCATGTATTTGTATATTGTAGATTGCTGATACACAAATCTCTGTCAAGGTGTGGAATACCGTTTTTCAACCCTCTTTGGCATTGGTAGATTAACGGTCTGGAAGATGCAAACGAAAACGTACTGGTCAAACGACTGGCTTAATTCACCTAGGCTAACCGTTGAAATTTATACTGGTAAAAGGGGGATATGTCTCTACCACATTTTGAAAATATACCCATTGACTCTAAATTTTTTACACGTTAAATTTTAACAGAAGTGCCCCCTCCCTACACAAACACACACATACACACACACAAATTTGGGTAAAGATCAATGCCACTACACATAAGGATGCATGGGCGACGATTATGGGGATGGGATATCATATTTTTTTAGCGATAATCATTAAATTTCAAATGCCACAATACTTTTGGCATGAAGAAACAGAAACATGTTCATGAATTTTGGTTAGAATTGACAGGCTTCAATGAATATATTTTGCATATTCATGTGTTATTTGGCATTTTAATTTTCGGTATTTAGTTCCGAAGTTACAAAAAATTCAAGCGCCAGGGGAGCTTCTCTCTTCTGTTTGATTGGTTTGGAACTGATACACAGGAGTTTTTCATATGTTAGATGTGTAAATATGAATGTTTCACAATAATTATTATAATTACTATTTGTCGTAGTTATGGCAAAGCATGATATTAACTTCTCCTGTTGTTTGGAAGGTTCTCCAATTAGACCATTTAGAGCCAGTGCAAAGTTCAGGATTGTGGATACTTATTGCAATCTTGCGCATCAAGTCGGTTGAAGTTTATCAAATGCAATAAATCAAAATTCTAAATGCATCCTGCTGCAGGGTACTGCATAAATATTATTTTTTATCTTACACTCAGATTGCAAGACACAAACAGCTCCAGATATTTTTGGAAGAGACTAGAAATACATTTACTCAGTTGGTTAAACGGGAATCGTTTGGCATAACGTGACGTTTTCTTTGAACAATTCTTTCATGAAAAGAAACTTTAAATTTGAAAATTTGCGGTACGAGTGCAGTCGGCTTCTGATTATATTTACAAATGTTACCTAAAAAAATCATGAAGAGTTGTTGAAAGTAAATAATTTTACCGTTGAGGTTGGATTTTTCTTTCCTTAATCTGCAAAGAGAAAAAAAGTAGGATAGTCATTCCTCCAAATCTGTTTCAGTCCCACACGATCACGATCGTGGGAGAAAGAAATGAAAAGACCAAGTCAATCTTGGACCCTTAATCATTCGTATATGTATTTATTTATTTACAAATATTACTCAAATGTAAAGTCCATCGACAGGTTTTCTAAACAAAAAAGAAAAAAAAAACCCGACTTGACCTAAGTGAAATTTTCGGAAGAGTATAGTTCGGTGTTTAGTTCAATAGATTTCTCGAATTCTTTCCTTACAACCATAGGCGCAACAGGCGTAATTCGGGGAAGGGGGAGGGGGCACTCGCATTCCAAATTCTCACAAAAACAGTTGGTTCGTTCTGGCAAAAATTGAGCAAAACATGGTAAGAAGTGCCATTATTCTGCAAATTGTCCTTGTCTCCCCACAAAAATACCTCCGTACACCCATGTTTACAACTGGCGCTTATCAGGACGTAGAAATGCCGCATCGGCCTGTAACCCAATTTGTTACCATAGAAAATTTGTAATTTTTCAATGTCTTCCAAGTTTAGGGGTCAGCGAAGGCACTGTTGTTACACCTTCAAGTGATCAACGTGAATATGAGGCTTGCAGAATAAAGCTTCACTGTGGATTCGAGGCCGTCTAAAGACAGTGATTGATACACATGTTAACTAATTCTTCTGGTTTTTTTTTTTTGAATAGTCCTAGACACCGCATCCCGTCAGATTTCTTTGAAATTCAATCTAAAGGATAATTGGTCACCTGACTTGTTTCTTATACCTACTGAACCTGAAAGACAGGAACCCACTCCACTAAATTTTAATTTCAGCGATCATTGTTAAGCCCCTCGTTTACCAGAAACATCAGTGCGAGAGTGATGAATTTTGGGTTTCACTAAAAACCGATCGCTTTTAGATATGTAAAGAGATTGAAATATCGGCAACGTATGAGGATGATTGCTGAAATTATGGTAACTTTTGGTCTTGAGTGGCAAACAATGCCAATATAATTACAATATCGATATGGAAGCAAACACAATGAAATGAAGTGTTCGAACCAGGTTGAGAAAGGAATGAAAAAAAATTATTAAAGGCTGTTAACTGAAATGTGGCTGATTTTAATCTTGACAGGGTCCTTTGATCACTTCCCATTAAACTGAGGTGCATTTTCTTTAAAAAGGGTTTCCATATTTGTTCTGCATAGTTCGAATGTAGAGATTTATGCACTAAATCCCGAGAATCAAAAAAGGAAAACTGGTCTTAGAGCTTTAAAATAAAGATGAACCATTGTCCCTATTTTTAACACGAAATGTACTATTTTTGTCTTTGTTAAAGTCATCAAAGTGACTTTGATCGCTGTTATTTATCTCTGATATTAAATAAAACTGATTGTTAAATTTCGATAGAATTTAAAAACTAACGATGGATATCGGCCTTGGCGACGATTTCTAAAACGTTGAATAAATCGGTCCTTGAGTTCAAGCTATTCAATGCAGTCCTAAGTTCTCACTAAGAAATAGATGTACCTTTTCTGTTCAAAGGCTTCCTGTACTTTCTAATGAGTTTGATAGTTAAGTGCTTCAAGTACTGGTTACCTTGGTGACTTCTTCACGGATTTTAAAGTTTTCAAAATTCGATAACAGACCGCACAATAAATATCAGATAAATCCGAGGACGGTCACAGTTGCGTTTAATCATTTCTTTATAATCATAAATCTTTGAACCAGGCATAGCCAAACGTTATATGTTGTACTACAAATACACCTTAGTCACGTAGACTGGATGGCCCATCAACCCCTGATTTACCGTTTGCGTTTGTATATTTTTGCTCTCAGACTGCATATTCAAAAAAAAAATTGTACTTTATCTTTCGTCCGTTAATATTTTTAGTGATGTCAGTTATTAGGCTGGCATACCCCTGGTTCAGCTGGTTTGACTGCCTTGGTAGGCTAAATGTACCACTGGTGCAATGCAATATAGATTGTTCCACCAATATGATAATTTATTTCGCATACGTTTTATTGTAGTTTTTTGTTGTAAGTTCCGCAAACAGCTTATCTACATGATGTCCCGCTGGCGAATTATGAAAAAAAGGAAAGTTCCTATAAGGATATGGTTCATAAATTTTTATCTGAGAAAACTATAAACAACTTGTGAAAGAATGTTAATTAAAAAAAGGTGTTAGAATTTTTATCTTATTCATTAAGAATCGCGTCGCATTCGCATTTGTTCAATGTAAATCTACACCAAGATTCACAGTGATATATCAAGCTGCAACACAATCTCGTTCGAGCTTGGATATTTTGCAAGTGTTTCAACAGAGTATTTACAGTGCAGTGATTTTCAGGTCACTGAGATAACTGAACCAACCTTTGGAGTTCTTCGAGCTATAAACTGCATTCAAATAACCAGATTTATGGCAATGTGGAGGTTGAAGAATCCCGCCGAAATCCATGTTATATATATATATTATATATTTCCAAACCCGTAAGTGTAACGTTTACTCAACGCAGTGGGCAAAGATTGATATTTCGAGTACAAAAGCAGGCATATATTTTCCTTTTGTTCTGTGTGTTTAAACTCTATGTATGTGACTGCTCTGGGACGTTTCTTCTTACTAACTGGCAACCGTCATCCAGCCATCTTTAATTGGTTTCGATGTTGGCCACACGGTGTACTCTTAATTCTCTCCAAACTATAGGTTAGATTGTTATATTTTCCATGTAATATTAAAAAAACGTTTTGATGGAAAAGATCATCTTACACACCATAACAGCACACAGGTTTGAAATTTAAACGTCGGTCGGGCTTCCTTGATTATCGGTTAGTTAGTAAGTCGACAAAATATAATTGTTTACACTTCCTAGTATATCATTTATGATATATGTCTAGATGATACCAGGCGTATACATTTCAATATTAATGAGAAATTTGACTAAACTTGCTTTTAACTGGGTCGTTTCCTACTTCCAATGTATATATACATATATTTATATATATATATATATATATATATATATATATATATATATATATATATATATATATATATATATATATATATATATATATATATATATATATATATATATATATATATATATATATATATATATATATATATATATAGTTATTCATTTTTTGGCGTTTTTGATACAGAGTTATCATCTTGCATATTATGGTACCGTCCTCGGCCTTGTTAACACTTGCTCACAGCGAGGCAAGACCAACACCGCAATAAAAGTTTTCTGTCAAATTGGGTTGCTTCAGTTTGCACCTCTACCCATTTTCAAAAGGCTCTCTAAAATGTGCATGAACTTCATGTTGTCATCTGCATCAAGTAGCCAAGTTCTTTTTGCCACGTAAACCTTAAACACGTGCACCCATCTCAAATAGATGGACTGGCATTGTAATAACGTATGGAAGTTCTATTCTCGTTTTCCCCTTTCTGTCACCTTTTCTATCTACAGAAAACCACAAAATAAATGGATAGTCAGTCTTTCAAAGCTGTTTCATCTTCAGAAGATCACAAAAATAAGACTTCAAATCCAAAGGCACTATCTGCGGTGCCAGTTGCAAATGACGTTGGAAGGGAGGATCACGAAGTTACACTAACACACCAGCTTAATGATAAGGAAAATGCGACCGATGTAGGAAATCATGGAAGCACAAACGAATGTCGCTTTCAAACGGTGATCCAGTTTTTGCGCCAACGTCGGGGGCTGGTGTTAGCAACTATCGCACCCTTCCTGTTTTCCTTTCAGAGTTTGTTCGTAGATGTTCTAACCGAAACCTTAGACTCTTTCCAAGTCGTTTTAATACACGCTCCTTGGTATGTGATGTGCTGTTTTCTTCTCTTGTTGTATGCAAGAGTTCGTCCTCCGAAGAACTGCATACATTATGCATGGCTCTTGGGAAGCGGTGCTGCTCAGTCAGGAAGCTCATGTTTTCTTGCTTTAGCTCTTGCTAACATGCCAGTTGGGGACGCTGTTAGTATTTTGTTTACTGCTGCGGTTCAAGTTGTTTTCTACAGTCGAATAATATTAAAGGAGCCGATAAGGTTATTTGATTTACTTGTTGCCCTAGTGGCTCTCGGAGGGGTTGTTATTATCGCTCGACCTCCATTCATCTTTGGGACAACCAATGACAACTCTGACAATGACGTCACGCTTCAAGGAATAATTTTCGCATTAGCTGGATCTTGTTCAGTTGCTATAATGTACGTTATGAACAGAAAGGTATCAATACTTGGTATTAATAGTTATTTTTGCATGTTTTCTAATGGAATTATGGTATGTGTCACTAGTGGTATATTAACCTTAATACTGAAGATATGGCGTTGGCCTACAATGTACGAATGGCTGTTTGCAGTCCTCGCTGGTGTGGTATTTGTCGGTAGTAACTTTACAGTATTCTATGCATTGAAAGTGGAGGCAGCAACACTGGTTACAGTCATAGGCACTACGGAGATCATTTATGCTTTTGTCTGGCAAATAGTTTTTCTCCACCAGCTGCCATTTTGGACATCTTATGTAGGTACTGTTTTGATTATAGTTGCGTGCGTTGGAACTGCCCTGAAAAGCAAACCACAGCCGTCTACGTCATCGTCCCGGCTTGATGCTACAGGTATTCCCTCTCCTCTGCAAAACAGTAATGTATGAGATGTTCTGATATTACTGGATCAAAATGACACTTTGTACAGGAGGAGATATGTGTGATAAATTGAATAAGAGGAGAGGCGTGATATGAGATGGGGATCGCTTTTAGGTGACTTTCACGTGCAAACTATGCATATTTCAGAAGCCATCGGCAAAGAATGTGTGTGTGTGTCTATGTTTTGGCTGCGGTATATCACCGATATCTCATGGAATCAACGGACATGGCTATTATAGATAAGTTTATTTAATTAGAACAAATACAGTCAAACACATTGCATTTGGTGCATTAGGGCTTGGTTAGTTTTAGATGGAGTGTTTATAGTCCGAAAAATACAATACGTTTAAATCGATACAAGTGATTCAGGTCTTATAGGCCGATAAAATTAAAAATTTTAGAGAAATGGCAACAAGTTAAAACGATAGTCCCTGCTAATGTAGTAGCAAAAATTCCAATTTAAATATGCAAAGGAAATGTTTTCAAGCCAAAAGTTCAATACATCTTTCAGAATAGCAGGATACAAATTTTAGAAACTAGTTAAAGGGATGTATTGCCTATAAATTGTTCCAATAGAGTTCAAAATATAGCTAGAAACATCGTCAAACCATTCGAAATCAACCATACACCCCAACAATAACTTCATCTCTCCAAAATAATGTGAACAAAAAGAACTTTAGAAGTTGCATCATTTAAAATGCTGTGAAAGTTTGGGTCCGTGGAAAAATTGATCTTGAGCAACAAATTACTGAATTTCAATCTGAGGGAGACTTTATTTCTTGAAAAGAAGACCACCATACTGCATTATGTTAAATCATTCATCACTCGGTGTCATTAAAAAGTGGTTTGAAAAAATTTTCTTCTTAAACAAACGCAATATTTCTCTTTTAAATGTTCTACAAATTATTACTCTCAGCTGGGTTTTGCATTTTGATGATGTCATATTCGTTGAAGTTGTAAATTTTCTTTGCCTACGTATTACGATTCCCTTACTGAATGATGGATCATTTTTGTAAACACCTCGGCAGAAATATCGAAATGACGTTTACAAAAGAATTGTTCCAATCTTGTGTGGATTTTCATATCGATCTCGAAAGGATCCCGGTGGTCCATGATGACTGTCGGTGAACCGCCAGATAAAGATGGGAGGGATAGACATATATTGAGTTAGGATCATAGATGCATATCGCACACTGCCACTACGTTTGTTGGACATGTATGAAAATGAAATTTTATTTTTTTTATCTGGTGTCCTCTAACATATGTAATGTTTTTTAAATATGACTGAACGAAACAGAAATGTTGGTCTGTTTTAAGAAATTATAAGAAAGCAGTATTTATGAACTAGATGGTTTGCTTTACAAGTAAATACAAATCGAAGCAACTGAACATAATGTATGAAAAACAGGAAAAGCGCAAATATTAACGCCCCTTGAACTCAGGTCTCGATCGAGTAATTATGTAATGACATAAAAATAAAACGGTCGCACTATCATCACGCAGAAGATAATTTTCGTCTTTGGTGTGAACGAACTTTTAAACTTCTGGGTTATATACTCAACTTCAGATTTACGGTAGTCTATTTCATACGGTAATTAATGTCTTATACTGTATGCTATTTACAGGTAAAACAAATTCTTATGAATCCCATTTTGTCAAGCACACAAAGTTCTGTTTGAAAAATTAAAGTGTGTCCTTCAGTTCCTAGTGTTTTACTAAAGAGTTCATAAAATACACCACAACATGCTATGCTATTCATTCATGATGCAAACAGATATTTGTATTGTTTTAGGCTACGTCACACTTGTTTTTCATTATAATCAAATGTTCGTTTAACAGCTAGATTCCACATCCCAGAAAGATAAGACTTCCAGTGAGTCCCGGATTCACTATATTGGTAAGCACTGACAAATTTGGCGTTTTGCATACCTCATAGCTTGGAATACGAAAAATGACGATTAGTAGCAGCAAGGTCGCTAATAGTCCACTTTTGCGACATTTCAAATTTTCAATAATAAACCTACCAATGCAGCCAAAGACCATAATATGTTACACCACTCTAAACAGGCAAGGTTTTCACGGAACATTTGACCTTGTGAAACGGCCAACAGCATCAAATTTCGCAACCTGTCTATTAGTTAACGTAATTGACAGTGTTCATAGTGATGTGCGGTCTATTCCAGCATGTACTGATATACACTTCTAACAGTCTGAAAAAAATACACATCAGATAATAATAAAGCTAGTCCAACACGTCAAAAGTTTTAATGGTATCTTGAGAAATGTAATGTTTTATTAAATATTTACATTTACATTTAATTAATATCTTAGGATCTAGACTTGAAATGGGCCAACAGACAACTTCATATCAGAAAAGGCTGCGCCAACAGTTTCCATGGATTCTATATTTTGATAATTTTAATATTGTATTAATTTGTTTCATGAAACTCATATAACACGGTACATCATCCATCACCAGTCACCCTTGAGAAGTCTAGCTAGTAGAAGAACAAATCTTACAATTTCTTCTGAAACATTCTTAAATCCTTACCAAATCTGGCAATAATACCTTCACTCATTACGTCACTTGAAACTTAATTTCTAATTTACCCCGGCAGCCCGGGCGGGCCTTAAAGGGTACGAGCAGTCGCTCCAAACTCTTCTGTTAGTGAGATGGAGTTGTATGGCCTGGATTCTTACCCACTGGTTCAGGTCAAGTCGGCCACGGCCTTTTTCCAGTTGTGGCTTCACTGCTTTATTCAGAGCATCACGCACAAGGGCAATATGGTCCAGTTTTAGAGTCTGCGGTGTTACACGACCTGAGCATAGAACTCGGGCCTTCTGTGTGAGAGGCAGATGCTCTCACCATTAGACCAAACACGCGGTCTCCACACGCTTGTAAATAAACAGCAAATTTCAAAATTGTCTTCAAATGTTTCTTTAAAGAGCAGAAGCAGTCATCCCAAATTGAAGTAGTGTAGTAGACTATGCAGTTTCATGATTGGCTGTTGGGAGTCACGTGACAATGTTTTTTCTCTTCAAATGTGAAATAAACTAGAAATAAGTACTTGGTTTACTTTGAATATGCAATAGGTAAATTATAAAATGTAATGAAAGATACTTTGAAGACAAAAAAGACAAAGTTTGTCCTATATAGCTTTTTCGTCAAAATAAGTTTTGGGAGTCTGCTCTTTACCTTCAAGTTATCTTTCAAAGTACGTACGATGACAAAAATGCATATGTTAGGTGGAGCAAGCGGTCACTACGAGTAATGTTTGCAGTCGACGAGGAAAAATATTGTTGCACGTTTCCCATGAGCCAGTTCGTTGTTCTTAAATACTTCAGCAAGGTGCGACAGCATTTCTCTTAAAGTTAAGTAGTTAATAACAGAGAATGACTTCTTTTTTTTATTTCTTTTCAGCGGACCACACTAGGATGTTACTTTTCCCGGTGGCGTATCATGGAGGGGGGGGGGGGCTGGGCCACCCCCTCATGGATGCCATTTTTTTTTTTAAGATTCTTTAAATACGAAGCCATACATTAACAATACAGATTTTACATCAAACGATAGCATATTTGGCACCAGATTGCATGTAAGGACACTTATTTTTCAAAATCTTTCAAAGGGGTAGGATTGACTCTGCAAGGCCCCTCAGTGATGCCATTTTGGTATTTAATCCCTAAAATAGACAAATTTTGTCAAATTCCAATTTTTACTGGAAAAGGGTAGCCCCTGTATATCCCTGGTGGCACTGAATACCTCTAACTACATTTGTAATTTTAGAAATTTTCAAAAGGGAGGGGCTTATCCCCTAGACTACTTCCAGGCCACATAGACGTACGAGGCGGGGAGAGGGGAGTGGAGGATGTTCATGGAAGGTAAGAAATAGTTTGCAATTTATACCCAGTGGATGTTAGGGGTGAAATCATTAACAAACGGGATTGCGAGCAGTCACACACAATTTCATCAATTCAGCCTATCTTTAACTTAGCCAAGAGTCTCCATAGGGAAGCATGAGCATATTTTGAATTCCGTTGTATAGTTTCCCGGAAAAGGATTAAGTAAAGATAAAGATAACAGTGGAAGTACATTTTACGTAGTAATTTTGTGATCATTCAGCATGTTCCTGATTTTATTCTTATTGCAAACAAAAACTAAACTTAAAACTGCATGTTAAGGTTTTCTCTACAAACATGGAAAGGCAATTTTTAGCTATTTACAGACGTTTTATAAATAGTTTTAACCCAGCCGCCTTGAAATTGTTTACATCGTATGGTTCCATTTCTGTTTTATGTTAGGTTTTGTGTTTCCAATTTTAGAGTTTTACTTTTATACTTCCATTGTTTAATATTGTTAAACTATTATTTATTTATTTTTTTAAGTTTTTGGAACATTCAGATGTGATTTTCGATACCTGTATTAATATTTGCAGTAATCGAATAAACAATTGAATTAAATCGAAAAAAAAAATGAATTGGTTTGTGGGATCGCGATCATTTTCAAAATTGTTTCTACCCAAAGGTGGCACTCCGCTTAAAGTCTTTCTGGCAAAATAACATTTTTAGGATCAAAAGTATTTTTTTTTAAATCTGATCACTTTGCAGTTTGCGAACTTACTTTATAGTGGAAATTATACTGCAAACGACAAACGAAGAAAGCAACTGCTTATATTTTTCGTAAAAGTCAGGAAAATGCTATTTCCGGTCTTTTTAGGGGTCTGATTTTTCCACATCTTCCATATGCTCCGTATTAGCAATAGTGGCGTTCCACTTAATTAGACAGTCCTTTGGGGAAATCTAGTTTTTGGGGGCAAAGCAGCTTAGTTTTAATAACTATTTTTTTCACTGCAGTTTGCGATCATATTTTGAAGTGAGTTAGGTTCTTCGTATTAGTCTGGAAAATGCTTTTTCCGTCCATCTGAGGGTTCTGTTTTTTTGAAAATTTCTCTAAGTTCCACGCCAACCAATATTAGTGCTCCGATGATATAACATTTATGGCAGCATAACGTTAAGTGGCTAAGACAAAACCGCCAACTAAAATGCTCCCTTTTGTATACACCTATCGATGACCTTTCGTTTTGACCACTAGAAGTTTGCAAACTTAAGACATGTTCTTCTTCGAAAGGTAGCGTAAATGGGATAAGAGAGCATGTAAACACACAAAGGGTTGTAGTTTTATCCTCATGAACGAACTCAATGCAACTTTTTACACTGTTACTCTCAAAGTCGAAAAATCTCGCACCATTTTGCATTTAGGCCCCTTGAAAATGTTAAACATTTCCAAAGGGGATGGGGACACCCCCTTAGACCCCTCCTTTAGGCCGGCGATCACTCTCCATAAGGAAAATAAGGAAAATGTCCCGAACACTTACTATTGTAAGCGTTATCGGGAATATTACATTCATGTCAGTCATATTTTTCCTTACTTAAAATTAATTTCTGGTTTACATCTGCAAATTTCTGGCTGTTATAGTTCCCATGCGAAGCCAGATATAGAACCGTATACGGGTATCATAATAAAAAAAACCCATATCAATAATAAAATTCCATTCCAGATATGTTAATATAGTTTTGCATGGCCATATCAAGCCAGATGTAACTTGGTGAAATGCCTTTTCAGATATTTAAATAAAGTTTTATAAGGCCATATGAAGTCAGATATTACTTGATGGAACGCCAGTCCAGATGTGTTGGTACAGTTTAAGATGACCACATCTAGCCAGATATTACCGATTAAAACACCCTGCCAGATATACATGTAAACTTTTGGCATGGTCATACTAAAACTTTTTGGTTTAGTTTGTAAACCTGTCCTACAAAGAGGCCCTCTTAAAAGCTCAATAAGTACCAGCAAACCAAAATCATAGCATTCAAACCATATTCATTCATATTACACTTACATACGCAAATAGTTTCCAATGTGGGCGTGGTCAGGAATTTAGAGCCCTGATATTCTTTTTCTATGATTTAGGAAGTAAAATGTAAAAAAAAAAATCATAAAAAATCAACAAATTTTACGTTGGAATGTTGCCCCATACAATAATCAAGCCAACAATGCAGTGTAAAAATTGGGAATTTTAGGGCAGTTTTGTTCTTCACTTTTAAGTAATGTAACAACTTCAAATAATGAAGACAATGTAATACAGTGGACAATAAACTTTGTTAGAGATGTTCACATAGTTCTTACATATATTGGTTTAGCAAGGCTTTGACTTTGATGTCGGTACATAACTTAATAGATATTTGGCGGGAGAAAAAACCCTTTGTAAAGAGTAACACTGTCTTGAAGCTCTAACACAACCCGCGGTATTCACTCTCGACTGGACGTCTTCCTTATTTCAAATTATTTGAAAAGTTCTGTTCAGTCCATAGTCTTCTCACCTGGCATCCAATCAGATCATTCCTTTTGTATTTTAAATATTTTCCTGCAATCTATAGAGAGGTGACCAGGTATTTGGAAACTTAACAATTCATTATTAGAAGATTCCAGTTATGTCAGTCTGATAAAAGACCAACTGTCGACAGTTCTGCACAATAATGACATGAATGATCCAGAAACTAACTGGGATTTTATTAATTATAAAATCCGACATGTTTCCACGAAGTTCTCAAAATTTAAAGCTGAAGAAAGAAGGTATAGAGAAAAACAACTTTTTCATAAAATTGCTTACCTTGAGCAGAAGTCCTTTGTAGACCCGTCGCCAGATATATCTGCTAGTTTGAAAGAGGCTCAGAATAAGCTCTTACACTACTATGATCTTAAGTTGCAAGGAACAATTATCAGATCTAGGGCTAGATGGGTTGAAGATGGCGAGAAAAACACCAAGTATTTTTTAAGTTTAGAGAAAAGAAATAAGCAGTACAATACCATCACTCACATTGTAAGTAGTGACGGACTGATAGTAACGGACAATCAGGATATCCTAAATGAAGTTATGAATTTTATTCTAACCTCTATCTTTCCCGTACCTGTTCTCCTGCCCCTTCTTTAATGGTCTCCCAGATCGCGGTAATACCAATCTTAATTTAGATGTATGTGAAGGGGCTCTTTCTTTAGATAATGCTGAAAAGCTCTACTTTCTTTGACTAATGACAAATCACCTGGAACTGATGGCTTATCTGTAAGCTTTTATAAAAAATTTTGGCTCTTCATCGGCCCAGCCGTGGTGAAGTCATTGAATTACGCTTTTTACAATGGTTCTCTCTCAACTGAGCAGTCTCGTGGGGTTATTTCACTCATTCCTAAGCCTGGTAAACATTCAGAAAAAGTACATAATTACCGTCCTATTTGTTTGCTAAATGTAGATTATAAAAGTGCGGCAAAAGCCTTAGCAATTAGACTCAAATCAGTAATTTCTTCTCGTATTGGGCCCACCCAGACAGGCTTCGTTAAAAGCCTCTTTATTGGTGAAAATTTAAGGTGTGCTTTAGATCTGATTGATCATAATTCAGATAATAATATTCCTGGCTATATGTTTTTCATAGATTTTGAAGAAGCCTTTGACATGATTGAATGGGATTTTATTAGGCATCTCTTAGATACTTTAAGCTGGGCAGCGACTTTAGAAAATCGGTGTCTATCCTTCACAAAATAGTTACGCATGTGTGATCACAAATGGTTATTCCACGGGGTACTTTCGTGTTAGCATGGGAGTCAGACAAGGTTGCCCATTAAGCCCTTATTCATTTATTTTATGTGCAGACGTTATGGCTTTGAGGGTTTTAAACACTAATGATATACGAGGTATTCATGTTGATGCCTATGAGTACAAAATTTTAAAATATGCGGACGCCACAGCTTTTATTTTGGATAATTGTAATATTTCCCTGCAGAAGATTTTGGACATTCTTAATCAATTGAAAGTCGCCTCTGGCCAGTCAATAAATGTTTCTAATTCAATACTGTTTTCCCTTGGCCCACTCGTTAGAAATTTTCTTTTTTTAAGGAATTACTGTAAGTGAAACTGCCACCGACGTGGCATTAGACTGCCTGCACATGATTTCATTTATCAAGTAATAGAAACGTGGTGTGACTGTACTTTTACAACCCCCACCCAAAATTTTGGCAACCAGATTACCTGGAAGAACTCGTACGTTAAAATTAAGGGCAAAGTTATATTTAATGAAACTCTGTATAGAAAGGGAATTTTAAGAGTAAAATACCTTTTTGACAACAATAAGAAGCCACTTGATTACTTTAACTTTAACCACACCTACAACCCGACTGAACTTTCATTTATTCAGCATTGGGGACTGATAAAATATCTAGCCATTGGAGAAATAATACCGTAGACAAATACCCTCAAACAAATGTTATTTCGCTACACCAGGTGATGAATTGTGCGTCGGTTTCTCGACTTGTATATCCTATTCTTTTGAAGAATTTTTCTACTTCAGCAACATTCCTAAAGAAGTGGAAAAATAAAAATATTTTTACGATGAGGACAGATGGTCAAATATTTTCAGCATTTCTTTTGAAAGAGTTACCGAGCCCAAACTGCAGTATTTTCAGTTAAAATTCTAACACAGAATTGTAAATACAAATAAATTTCTCTTTACTTTTAACATGGTGGATTCTCCACTCTGTTTGTTGTGCAACTAAAGTGAAGAAACAGCGGATCATTTATTTGGGTCTGGTCCCAAGTTTTATTTTAGATACAGAAATTTTTTTTTTTCTCAAAAGGGGACACTTTTTTGGCTTCCAAGGGAAAGGCAACCGCCCGTATAATTTTGTAATATTACATATGGAGTATTTTATTTTCTGTTGTTCACGTAAAATGGAAAAAGTGGAAAAAGAGAGATTTTACCAAAAGTTCAATTTGCATTGAAAGTCGAAAGTTATAAAAGGAATCGCAAAATTTACAATGATGTGTTAAAGATACTGTATAACCATTGATAATTAACTATCATTGTGTGTAATGAATATTATAAACAGTGTATATTATTTGAACACACAAACCACTAAATGACATAAAAATGTGAGTGCCTGTAGTTAATTATGAAATGACGAGTGCTTGAATGAAGAGGAGAAAATCATTGTCATTCATTGAAAGCTAAAAATTGCAAAAAGAAACGCAACATGATTAACGCTGTGGAAAAGTTATTTAAATAGAAATTGATTGTACATTGTTTAAGGTAAATATTATAAATATATATATATATATATATATATATATATATATATATATATATATATATATATATATATATATATATATATATATATATATATATATATATATATATATATATATATATATATATATATATATATATATATATATATATATATATATATATATATATATATGAATTGGATAATTGTTTTC
The DNA here is from genome assembly GCA_037179385.1 of Holothuria scabra. NCBI lineage: Eukaryota > Metazoa > Echinodermata > Holothuroidea > Aspidochirotida > Holothuriidae > Holothuria > Holothuria scabra. The sequence continues at coordinate 68,466,339 of CM074179.1, forward strand.
TTCATAAACAGGAGGAAAAAAATTGCTGCAGATGTATATGGCCCAGATATGGCCTGGATATAAGATCCCAATATGGGACATATATGTACCATATGTCTCCCTTATAAAATTGGAGCCATATCAATTGTATATTGGCCATATATTCCTTCATGTTATTTCAAATTATATCTGCCCAATTTTACAAAGACAGTTAGAAATTCCATACGTGCGCCAGATATGGAACAGATTTAATTTTCCATATATGGCCCGTTATATGGTTACGAAAAGGTCCAAATTTTATTAATATAATTCTGGAAAATGAATAATACCTTTTAACATCTTTATCATTGTCTTCCAACGACGTTGGGAGACTTTTCAATGAACTATTTTTTTTTTATTGTATACTGCTTCAATGCAATTTTTGTTTGCTATAAAGCACCCAGGCAGTTCCAGTTTCAATTCACGAGTTACAGCCGACCTTAAAAACTAGGATAAATATCTCTCCAACTACTAGATGTATGATAGAAATAACAATTTTCTATATTGCGGGATCGGTTGCTGTGTCATAGAAGTCTCTATTTGTAAACATGACTGTAGCAGACGACTAACATCTCCCTAGCCACGTACAAACATCATCAAAATATAAAGAATCTAAGAGCAAAATATTTGTAATATCAATTACATTTTATGTACAATTATAGAAGAAAAATAAAGCATACGTGGAAAGAGTGGTCAATGAGTTTAATTTTTCTTCATTAAAATTATTCTCAGTAAATGTACAAACACTTTTACAGTGTATACAATAACGTTAGTACCATGGGAAATTCGCTACAGGTGGAGCTTACAGCGTTACCTCACAGCGTTGTATTTTCATACAAGTAACACCCATCTCGTTGAACTGTGAGATACATGTAAGTCTTCATTGAAAAATTAAAAAATAGTAAAGTGCGTCTATAATAATTATTCCAAAATCTTCAAAAATTTTCCTGAAATTAAAATTTACGAAGGAAATTTATCCATTCCAGTATTCGTTCTTGATATTTTTCATTGTAGAATATTTTATGACCTTAATCACCTTCAATGTTCATTTTTGTCATTTTGTTAGAAGAACTTAATTTGTCCCTCAAGGACAAGTGTTGCAACTTAAAATCTGAAAGAATATGTATTTTAGTAAGAATCAGTGACCCTCCTTAGCGGTGTAAAATCTTCCAAAAGCAAGATATTTTTCTGGGAAGAAATTGAAAGTGGAAAAATCGTCGTCGTAACTGTTCCATGTCGACCAAGGATACTTACAAGGACGAAAACAAGACAAACATTGAACCTGTTATGAAATCATCTATATCAAAGCAAAGAGTACAAATTTCACAAGAAATGAAACACCAGTGCCGAGTAAAACTTATGACACATATCATGTGATAGCATGAAAAATTGATTAATTGCAACCACCTGTCGGAAACTTAACAACAGTTTTCAATTTATCTACGCTGACTAGAATTGCCTTTGTACCCAGCGGTACTAGTGTTGTCATTAAAATATGTCCTTGTGGGAACTGCATTTATTTTGTTACGAGTCTATAGAGCTTTTCATGGTACTGGAACACCGAAGGGACGTTAGTGAAAATGTGAACCAATGACATTCCTTGTAAGAACAATATACTTATCTGTGCACATGACACTACATAGGGTCACTTGGGGTACTAGATTCTAGGCTTAGACAGAGAAAGGTGGGGAGAAAGAACATAGGAAATTTTGAACACCACAAGGAACGAATTAGATATCAAATGCTAAAATCTGTCCCCTGTTGTTGACAATCAACAATTGTTCTACGGATCTTCACTGGAAATGTTATAATAGGTGAATAGCCATAGGACTTTATGGAAAATATAACCAACTGTGGAGTCTCCATGGGAGGTTGATCCCACAAACACACAGCGTACCTGCGTAGGTTATATTTTTGTAGAGGGACGACACGTCCATGGTTACAAGGTCATACAAAGAACTTACGAGGATCAAAAATGGGTGGTGTCTTGAACGTTAATATGTATATGTTTGGGGAGTGGGTTCAGGATATAATGAAAACAACCTGACAACTTTTGTGAAAAGATCCCTCCAGACGAAATAACGGGTCGTCTGATGGGACACAAAATTCCTTGTTCTACGGCTTGGGTAAGAAATCCCTTCTTCAGAAAAATTCCCTATATTTAAGGGGCGCAATGGAGGGGGGGGGGGGGATAAAGGAAGCTATTAGCATTTAATTGAATAACCAAATGGATTTAAGGTAAAGTATAAAGAATATCTAGTCTGGGGTTGCTAGGAATAAGTTTCTTCACGATAGCATCTCCATCCTCGGATAGAAGGTTACATGTCTGACTTTATTAGGAAAGGATTCTGAATCCTTATTTTGAATCCTTATATTTAAAGGTGACCATCGCTGAGTTGTTATTTTGCTTTCTTAATGTAATCTGCCGTATTGAGAACAGCAGTGGTCCTTCCTTTGTCGACAGGTTGAATTACAATGTTGGTTTCCCTTTGTAATTTCTTAATGGCCTGCGTTTGAGTTAAGGTGAGACTGAATGGTGTTTTCCGCCTACTTTGTTCGGTTAAGAAATAGTCTAGAAAACACCTTGCCCCCTTGATGAACTTAGCAATGTGATAGTTGCAGCCTTCCGGGGGTATCCATTCTGAATATATTCCTCCTAAACATTCGTTCCTCCTAAAGTTCGTTCTCCAAAATCCACTTAACTAATGCCAATTTCGCCTGTTAAACCGAGTGAGTCTTTGTTACGATATTTCTGACTTTGTCAGCCATATCCGATTGATCCCACCGCAGGCACCCAGCAATCTCCCGATCCATTAAGGATAAGAATTAAAACGCAATACTGTCGGCTGCTACATTATTAGTGGACATAAAGCGATTAAAGGGAGGTTTCAACATACAAAATCACTCAATAATCTTCCAGTTATACAAATCTTTAAATTTCTATCAGAACTAAGTTGGATTGAAAACATCGACTCCTGATATGCCAAGCAATTAAAAAATCAACTTTTTATTGACATATCAAGCCTCACAAAATTTTTTATGCTTAAAATGCAAAAGGCATCTTCCTTAGTTTGTTTACTTTTTATTTCATTCCTTAATAAATTAAGCTTGGCAAAGTACGTGGAGACGTGTTTTGGATACAACATTACCTTGAAAAACAGTACTTTTACTTTCTGGCTGCACGTTTGTTATTGCCGTTATATTCAAAACAGACCTATGAGAGCGATTTGCATATTAGGTTCAGCTAGTGTCTAAATCTACATATTTCATTATTTAGAAAACGAAAAAAAAAAGTAAATTATGCGTCAAAAAGCAGTTAGCTTTATTAAGGGTCGAATTCGTAACAAAGTTTGAAATAAAAAGCGCAAAACATCCTCGTCCCATTGGAAGGGGAAGAAAAAGCAAAATACTAATATTCATATTTTAACGAGGAGCCAAATCTACACAGAGTGGTGAAACATTCATTCAAATCGGACGTGTGTTTTCTAGGAACCAGTGGATAAATCCCCCAAAGGTATGTTGGAAAATGCGTTTTAGGGCAGCAAAGGTACAACATACTGACAATGAATGCTTTGTTACCCTGTTCTGTCCCATTGTTGTGAAGACAGCTAAGAGGGATAGGATCTCCCTTGGCATATGAAAAGTTTGTGAAGTTCATGCCACTAATGTAATTACATAATGATAATATGGGATTGTAAAGAAAAAAACTGGTTGTTAAGTTGAAAACAAAAAAACACTGTTCATCAATATGTGAATATGTGCCATATGTGCTTTCTTCAAGTACAGCGAAGGCTAGTGTCCATATTTTTTTTAACCAATCAACCGATTTAAGTGTAAATTTCACTGAAATGTTAAGAACAAATACCCCTCAAGCATATCAAAACTTGATAGGTACTTAAAAATTTCTTTTATAAAACTTTGAAGGTTTTCTATTCTGCCTATTGTTAATTTCAGAACGACTCTTTTTGTGGTTCTCAATCATTTTCTGTTGGTGTTAAATGTCTCGCTCGTTTTGTAAACATCGGTATAGTATCTGCTGTTTTGATCTAGTCTGGACTGGAGCACCGCGTTACATATTACTGATGTAATCGTTCTAAAGGCATTGAGATTGATTTTTAATTTTAAGCTTCGACAAACAACTCAAACAAAATGGTCTCATACACCCAAGAGGAGTATAGAGTATAGATCTTACATAAAAGTGATGCTAAAAGAAGGCATGACTCCAGTCATTGAGAGTATTTGAATTTCAAGGAAATGAAGATTTCTTTAGTCTTTGTTATTGTAACGACCGGTTGGGGTCGCTATTGTGTAATAGCGTCTTTGCTATTACTTCTTCAACCTACATACCTCGGGAATGCATTGTTCAGGTGACATGGCTTCGTGCCTATACTTACATCTTCATTTGATTTTCTTCTCCAAGAGCCGAGACTTTCAGATAATGCCAGCACAGCAGTATGCAAGTCCGTCATTTACTTCCGTTAGTTTCTTTTTCTCATTTCATGAAATTACGGCAGGAGTGGGCATTTTCAAATTCACCAATGATCAGCTCCTTGCTAATCTTAAAGTAAACATCCGGCCTGACTATTTTTTTCGTCCCTGTGGGAAAACTCCAGGAGTTGTCAGAGACAAGTGCATTTATTTCGTAAAAAATAAGTCAGATTTGTTTGTAGCTTGGAGTTCGGGTTTGGATGCCTCCTCTAGTCGTAGCCCAGTTCTAACTTGGATCAAGAATTGTTTGGGAAGGTGTTTTAGGCGTTTCTACAAACGAGAGGAAGGGCCCCTTTCATTGTGTCCGTGTTCGGCCTTGTTTATAGGTCAAGCTACGTCTGCGGTGATCCCATTCGGTAGGTTTGTGAGGAATATTTTGATAGTTTCTATTTTGATGTTAGTAAAACTCTTCGTAAATATTTTCCCAAGAGAACCGAAAGTTGTTGTCGTGCTGTGTATGTAATTATATTAAAGTTAAGTATTATTTAATAATGTTTAAATTTATATTTCCACACAGTGTGAAATTTTGTTTATTTCCTTCTCTCATTGTTGTGAAGGTTTGCTGGCCATAACCAGACCTTTCCGTGATCTCCAGTTGCCGAGTTCCAAAGCCACCGCTCGAACAGGCACCTCAGTTTTTTGAGGGGGCGCGCTTTATTAGTCTTGTATATTTGGCAATATTTTAGCTTTTGTTCTAATCGGTGACTTTTGTTCTGTGCGGAGAATTTGATCTCAGCTGAGACTTTGATTGCGAATCCTGATTACTATTCTATATGCAGCATTTCGTGTTCAGGAGGCCTCAAACATTTGGCAAATTGATGATTTGAATATTGATGTAACTGCCTGGAAATTGGTTCTTGTTCAGGGTCGCCTATCCAGGGTGAGAAGGAGAGCAAACAGCAACAATTTAGCTGTAAAACAGACTGTCAATGTGGACAGATAAAAAAAGTTAAACCTTAATATTTTTTTATTATCATAATTGGAATCTCGATAGCTCGCATTTGGATTACACAAGGAACACAAGGAACGTCATGCATATTTGACGTTGCCAATTCTTTCAGACAGAAGCAAAAACACATCTTAATTAGCAGGTTGTGTTTGTTTGGTGGCGATTTTGAAAAATGAAACTTTCCCACAAGAAGTTATACAAATACAGAGTTTGACTTTGGAGAACTTTTCGTAGAGTTTATTTTCCTTACTACCGACTACAAGAAAATCCGCAGACATTGAGCGTTTTGTAAAGAAATAAACGCAACCAAACACGCTGTTTTGCATATCCATATCTTAGCGCTATACTCTTTTTCAAGAGTAAATCTTTACTCATTTCAATCAAAAAGTTTTAAATAACCACTGATCTCAAATGGTCCCGACTTCAACGTAACTCGAGTTCAAGGAATACTATTCATTCTGAAAACAACATCTTTCAATAAAAGCATTGTACATACGTTCTTACCCCCTCCTCTTTAGTCATGGTTTAGCCGAATCATCTATTTCTATTATCTCTGGAAACTACCTAACTTAATAAATTTATTTAGTGATAAATTTCGAAATTGTTTTATTTGCACAGGAATGTCTTGTTTAAATAAATATTGTTATTTTAGTTCTTCAACTTAAGATTACCATTCCTGAAGAGACTGTCAAATGATAGAGCTTTTTGCATGTTCTGTTTCTCTTTCTGTGACGATTTGTTTTTATTCCGTGGTTATACTAGCAATCCTGCTCATATTTACAGTCAAACCTTTTTCATACTAGATATGAACCAGTAAACCCCACATTTAAAGCATAGCACTTTAATTTTTTCTAAGAGTCCCAACATTTCTTCGTCTACCTGCAGGGTTTAATAGTCCTATAAGATAATTCTTCACCGAATGCAGAATTTTGGACAAAGTTAAGCCGAATTGGAACCCCTAAAAATTGAATTAATTCATTGCCCCCAAAATTCTGTTTAATTTGCCCAAATTGGGTAGGGCAATATGGACATTGCTTCAGAAATACTCGTGTTAAAGAATATACATGGACTGCTCTTAGGTCGCTTGCGCTATTGCCAACGAAGACACTGGGATGTAAAACATATTTTTTTTGTAATGTTATTACTTCCAGCAAGATCAAAATAATCAAGCAAGCATGTATTGAATATGGAAAACACATTGCTTGTGCCTTGTGCTTGAGCCAGCAATTAAGCGATTGATGAAGCTTGTTATATTGCAAGGAACATAAGCACTAGATAAATGTACTGGATGCCATGATACTTTTAGGTCTATTGCTAAAAACACGTTTTATCGAACATTCAACATGACGTAGTTGCCTGCTGCTTGTCTTGGAAGCTCGTACTAAATATTGAAACGAACTCTCTGTAGCGTGATTGCATTGTTTCAAACAAGCTTCTTTGGCTATAAAATGTTGAATGATTGGAAAATTATCAACGGATTTGACGCAAATCAAATAAGAAATGGTTAAATGGTGATTATATTGCTACCAGCAAATTTACGGCGATTGTAGTGCATGGTATCTTCTCTTTGTATGTTACAAGAACAAAACAGTACATCAATGAAGCATTACACTGTTACTTCACAAATGGAAGCTATCCAAAACAACTTACATTGGTACAAGCAAGCTCGTATTGAATCATGACGAATTCTACCCCGGTGCTCTCCATATAGCAACAGTGTTAATAATGCTCTCATATCTCACTGACCAGTGACCACTCTGCTTATTGACTGACTATACTGAGATAACAGAAAGAAGATCTTTTATGTAGTCATAGGCTATATCTTCACACAGTAGAGTCTTCTGGCACCCTACATGCAATTACCCTGAAAAAGGCTTTGAACTCCGTGTTTTTAGAGAATCGGGCAAGTAAGCCTAATGAATATACAAAAGTATTGTTATGTTGCTGTTAATATCCTTGTAGCAGTATAAGCCTCGTTATAAATCCGTCTTGCTTGTGTTAATACAATAAAACTCCGTGGAATGGCGATATACATCAATTGTACTGTGCATTGAGTTAGGGGGTTCTTATGAAATCTCATTGGAAGGCATGAAATGTTATAACCCTGTTTTGAAAATCCAACATTTAATTAAGACGTATACAATTTATCGTTTCAAGTCATATGCTCTCCGACTGTTTGTTTTTTTTTAATTATTTTTATTTAAAATTTCAATTAAATTGTTAAAATTGAAAATTGCTTTGGCTTCTCGAAGATTAGAAGTAAAGCGCACGAATAGCTTTTCTTGAACTGATTGAATTTGGCATACTCTTCTTGACTTATTTTGGAAAATTTTATTTTGACTTTCACCTTTTCGTTTTCTTTCTTTCTTTCTTTCTTTCTTTCTTTCTTTCTTTCTTTCTTTCTTTCTTTCTTTCTTTCTTTCTTTCTTTCTTTCTTTCTTTCTTTCTTTCTTTCTTTCTTTCTTTCTTTCTTTCTTTCTTTCTTTTTTTGTTTCTTTCTTTTTTTTCTTCTTTCTTTCTTTCTTTCTTTTTTTCTTTCTTTCTTTTTTTCTTTCTTTCTTTCTTTCTTTCTTTCTTTCTTTCTTTCTTTCTTTCTTTCTTTCTTTCTTTCTTTCTTTCTTTCTTTCTTTCTTTCTTTCTTTCTTTCTTTCTTTCTTTCTTTCTTTTCTTTTTTCCTTTCTCTCTTTCTTTCTTTCTTTCTTTCTTTCTTTCTTTCTTTCTTTCTTTCTTTCTTTTCTTTCTTTCTTTCTTTCTTTCTTTCTTTCTTTCTTTCTTTCTTTCTTTCTTTCTTTCTTTCTTTCTCTCTCTCTCTCTCTCTCTCTCTCTTTCTTTCTTTCTTTCTTTCTTTCTTTCTTTCTTTCTTTCTTTCTTTCTTTCTTTCTTTCTTTCTTTCTTTCTTTCTTTCTTTCTTTCTTTCTTTCTTTCTTTCTTTCTTTCTTTCTTTCTTTCTTTCTTTCTTTCTTTCTTTCTTTCTTTCTTTCTTTCTTTCTTTCTTTCTTTCTTTCTTTCTTTCTTTCTTTCTTTCTTTCTTTCTTTCTTTCTTTCTTTCTTTCTTTCTTTCTTTCTTTCTTTCTTTCTCTCTTTCTTTCTTTCCCAAGCATATCTTATCTCTTGCATAACTAAACATGCCACTTAAAAATTAAAAAACCAAAACATCCAAATGTTTTGCACATTTTTCGGCCAAATTGTGACTATTTCGGAAATTAGGGGTAGTCTGTCACCCTGTCTCTTCATTTAATGCTTATGAAAACTATACCAATGTGGAACTTAGTTATATCTTAATTCAAGAAGACAACGGCGTTGTACATAGAAGGAAGGATAAAGGAAAACAACTATATCTAATATTATAAACTCCTTCGTTGCTACGTCAATGGTAGGCACTGTAGCAATTTCATAATTATAAGGTTTTGCGCGTGCAGTAGGCTTAACGCCGAGTCTGCGCACTGCAGAATGTAAACAAATTAGAACCTACATTTCATTGTGACAAGAATGTACACTCACCTCATCAACTTTGTCGTCAGGGAGCTGCGATGCCACTCGATCATTGTAAACATGAATCAGTGCATGGTGCATAAAATTTAGCTCGGGCACGGAAGCTAGTATATGGATTGATAGATATCACTTTATTAACCCCAAAATGAACAAACTCATCTCTCAAAGACAAACATATAAAACAAGATAAAAACATAAAACTGCAATAAAATTAGTGTAAGTTTGCACAAGGACTATCTTAAGTAACTGGCGTTATGAAAGATATGACCTTTGGCAAAAATGTGTTGGCAAATGTTTCTGTTGCAATTGCCGGAAGTCGCATTTTCCACTCCTGGCAATAACTCTGTCAGGGAAATCTCCATGTAATGGATGCTCAGAATCTTTAGTCACATATCTCATTTTGCGTTCGAGTAATGAGTAACAGAATGAGCCTGGGCAAGGAAGGTGATTGTTGCAAATCAACCAGCCAGCTTCCTTAATCATGAAATCAATTGGCTCTTTAAATCAACTTTTGGAATGCTGAAACCCCAACACAAAATGCAACGCGTAAAAATACTAGTAATAACAAAACGATAAAACATACTTAGATGGTATTGTCAATTTTCTAGGGCAATAAAATGGAGTTGAGCTTTGACATGATATAATTGGTATTTTCTCTCCATGAAAGAGTATCGCTGAGAACATTGTCTAGATATTTGTTTGCGTGGACACGCTCAACTGCAGATGCTGAAATAATTACAGGATCTGTTGGATTTGTGCCTTCCCTGAAATCAACAACCATTTGTTTTTTTATTTAAATTTAACCCAAGAAAATTAACTTTAAAATACTAAACAAATTTGCCGATTTCATTAAAATATGTATTTGAAATGATTATCATTTGAAATAAGACCAACTAATGAAGTTTCGTCGGCGAACTTCATAATGGAGCAAAAGTCGTACAGAGGGCGACACTCTGAAGTAAACAGGCTGAAGAGGAAGGGCGCCAACACTGTACTTTGTGGTGTTCCTGTGTTGGAAAGCAAAGTATACGATTCCAAAGACTGTGCTCGAACAAACAGGGACCGATCGTTTAGATAATTGCGAACCACCAATGCAATGGAATGACGAATCTTCATACTGAAAAGTTTGGATCACGCCAATAGATAGACTAAATTGTTTTGACGGTTGAGGAGCAATCAAAGGACACGATCCTTGCCGAGTTTTGGGACTTTTTGCATTCCCCCCCCCCCCACACATCTTTTGGCGCTAAGAGGCAGCTTTTAAATTGAGGTGTGAAGCAATGACATTGATGACCACCAAAATGGCATTATCAAAGCTTCTATCACTTCTGTATGCAATCTGTAGAGGGTCCATGTAATAAAACCTCTTTTGAATGTGATGGAACAATACGTTCACAACATTTAGAAGCCACTGATGTTAAAGACAAGGGACGAAGGTAGGTCATACATTTCACTTTGGGTTTGTGGGGCACAAGGACAATACAAGTTTTCCAGATTTCCACGACCGTGCCAGTTAGGAAAAACCACCAAGCTGGGCAATACACAATTTTTGTAAGCGCCGGGAGATATTTAATTTATGTCGGACGTCCTCCACATTTCAAGTGAGGTGAACAGTGCATGAGATAGTACCCTTGAGATCATTCACAATCTGAGACGTTGTTTCACTAAAATCGTGACAGTCAAAACGGTTAAGAATATGACTCAGGTCATTAACGTAGTTTCGTGAAAAAATTGATTGAGTCTTGACTACCATTTTCGGGACTGTAACCATTCATGTGCCTCATATCTTCCCAAACCTCTTTCATATTGCTTAAATGTATGTGTGCTTCATATTTTTGTGTATACGACCATGGGCGTCCGCAAGTAAGGGAAAGGGGGGGGGGGCAAGTGCCCCCCTGGAAAATCCAAAATTTGAAAAAACGTCTGAAAATCAAAGCAAAACCCCGAACAAAACTTGTTTTCCAAGTTTCTATGCCAAAAATAGGCTTTAGAAATGCCATTCCGGCTATCTTGGAGGCATTTTGGGCTGAAATTTTCGCACGTTTCATGTCAAATCATGGTGACTCGCAGGTTTTGCCCCCGTCTAGAAATTTTGCCCCCTGACTTTTTTCTGCGGACCCCCATGTATACGATTAAAACGTTCTTGTCGGATTGTCTAGGCTTAACTCACCTGTCAGCTCGGCTAATGTTTGCTATCCTAAACCACACTCCATAGAAACGTGTTCCTAATCCCACATAGTGGCAAAAGTATACACTTTGAACGATTTTTCAATTAAATTGCAAACCAGTGGAGGAATATTGCTCAGATCGTATGGGAGAAAATTTAATGCGACAGCACATGCATTTGCAACGCATGCGTGAAGGCATCATGTTCTGAGTTCGGGCGATATCGTTCACCAATAGGGTATGATTAGGCAACCTGAATGAATAGGTTTAGATGGTCTGGGAATGTTTCCACTGTAATTGAAAGTAGGATTCACTTCCCTTTTGCTTCGAATGATAATCCCTCGAAGTTGAAACAAATTACCTTCAAGTACAGTATGGCTCATTATACCTTAACGGGTATTGTCAGTAGCGTAGCCAGCAGTTATTTTGCCATAACCCTTTTTAAAGTGAGATGTTGTTTGTTCCTACCAATATGTAAAATATTCTAAAGCAATTGTTTCTATTGAATGTGGCTACTTTGGTCCCAAATTACACTTAAGGAATCTTTAATTTTTCAATGTTTTCTGACTCACTTTTTCTAATCCGTCAATAACATTACCTAATGCTTAACTTGATGAAAATGATGTCTTCCCAACTAAGCACTAGTATTACTTTATTCTGATATTGAACTCTGTATTCACACACTACCTGTCATGTCTCATAAAGTGACATAAAATTCATTGTCTATGCACATGAATGTTCTCTTAAGCAGTCGACTAATAAAAAAGATGGCTGAAAAGTTAGGTTATTTGGTTTCGTAAAAAGTAATTTTGACTGCAGTAACTGCAGCATACCAATTCATAAGAAGGTTACATATTATTTTATAGTTCATATGGTTTTATGATATTTAAACTTTGTCAATAAAAAAGGGCTCTTTCAGTAATTACTTGTAAACACTCTTATCGGAAAAGATTGTGAAAGAGAACAGTGTATCACCGAGATATTGTGCTATAATATTTGCTGGGACAACATAAAGACTCAGCTCTGTTATGAAGGAGCCCCAATGCCATCATCGTATGTAAGAATGAATGAATGAAGGAATGAGTTGTGCAATACACATTCTCGGGGGTAAGTGGAACTTTACTTACCAATGTTTGTCCTTCTGTGCAAAATTTCTTGAAAATGAAGTATAGCAATCTGAATCCGATAGCATAACCAAAATATTATTAACAATGTAGATTCAGATAGTTTGAAGGATATTATTCTTTCAATTAGATCACTCACTAGTGTAGTGGTAAAAATACACTTTCAGAAGTTATCATCTGAACACAGTGACAGTCGGGAGGGCTTTTAATTAAAAAACGCTTGTGTGTGTGTGTGTGTTTGTTGTTTTTGTTAAGTACGTATGACAGAGAAAAGATCAGTGTAGTCCAAATAATAGCTTCCTGATTAAGTATAGGAAATGATGGGTCAATCCCAACCACGGTTATTCACATCGTCTACAAGACAAGTAAACTCAACTGAAAATTTTACAAGCAAAAAGATGTAATTGTTATAAAGTAAAGTTTCAGACTTTGGTACAGAATTTATATGAAATCAGAAAATCGCCCAACTTTTTGGAAACTCTTCAGCCAGAAAGTTTCTGTACAAATAACACTTAAGTACTGTAAATTGTAGCTAATAGGTTTTCTGCAATTAACATTCTAGTATCAACAATTTTACTTGAAAGGGTAGCATATGTGGTACCGGATTGTATTAAATACAATAAAGGATACTTAAGGAACTTCTCAAAAATTTTCAAAAGTAGGAACTTTTTTGTTGCGCACTGACGAATGACCAAAGTGCGGATTTCACCAGTCTGTGAATATTCCATTTCACATACCGTAGTGACTAATGTTATCCCTGGCAGGAGATTTATGCTGAATTAATCTCTGAAATGTTTTCAAATGTAGGATTTGTTTTTACTAAGTAACACGAATGTCGACAAATTAGGGCGACTTTTTATCCGTTACTATGCCAAAATGTTTGAAAAAGTTCAACCGAATCTTCGAAAGTGATTCACAAATATTTTAGTAGATGGCAGTTGTCAGAGATTGAACTTTAACTAGAGTATTCGTCATAAGCTGCCTGAGAAAACCGATTGAGTGCGAGTTCACTTGCGAAGTTTAAAACTGCACATTTTCCGTCTTTGAAATGGGAACATACTGATTTATCATTTAAAGGGAGAAAAATTAATATTTTCAAAATACAGTGCTAATACCTTTCTTGTTATTCCTGTTATCTTCACTAAAAATGTTATAAGGAATTCCTTTTTTTTTTCTGTTTCATCCATTCATCATATGTATATACTTTCGCATCCCTTACGTATGTGCACGCACGAAGCTTGTCATTGTGTTGGACCTTGTACTGCTGCAGTATTTTATATACCATCATGCACTGCGTTTCAAGATGGCTGAAGCACAAACATGTGTAATGCGACAAAGTTGAGTGGACCGTCTTCAGGAAAATTTGAATAACTTATCAACGAAACAATATGGGATCGTGGTCAAATTTGAACATTTGGTAGTTGTTGGGCAGCTTCGGGATGATTTCGGGACAAATTTGTAACCATTCGCCAACCGCCATTAATGGTGACTAATGTCCAGGTGATTCTTGCGCCTTTCAACCGTCAATTTCGACTGCATTGATGATATGAAAACTAGGGAAGTTATTGTGGTAAGTTTCATGGTTTTTTGGACGTCATTGAAAGTATACAGAATAAAGCAGCCATCTATTTTCCATGCGTGCATTTCCATAAGCGGCTAAAACCAAAAATTGTGCGACGTCATCAGAGCTTTATTTTTTTTTCTTTTGGTGACCACGAGGTCAGCTTCCCAACTCTTTTGTGACTATGCATATGCTTCCATCCATATTTTAGGAATAATCAAATCAATCCAGCACCTGCAGCACGTGATCGGAAATTTGAGTTTACATGGAAATTTGTTGATATCATTTGTTTTTCATTCCAACCATGACGTAATGAGAAATCATAATTGTGATTCTGTGCGGTGGACTTGTCTTAATTGCCATTTTGGTGTGAAAATATGCATTTGAATCTGCTGAACTAAACCCATGTGCTCTCTTTTCGGGATGGCTATTGGGATTTATGCTTAGTGCTGAATGCACGTGCTGCCCGAAAACATCGTACAATATGTGCCGAGCACATTGTATGTATCCTACCCTAGCCCCGCAACTCAATGCGCCAATGAATTATAGAACTATCTAATTGTGAATTAGCCAAACTCTCCACCGGTGTACGAAAACCGATAACACTAATTATATCTGTACCAGCATATTTCACATGAAAAATTATATTTTTGCAATGATTATATTTTCATAATCAGAAAGCAAAAAGGCTAAGTGATTCATTGCTGAAAAGGAAGATTTGCTTTCGACCATTGGTAACCAAAGATGATGATCTTGAAAATATTTGTGAAGTTCTACCTCTTGATGGATGGGACCCCAAATGACCGACATCTTACATCCCAAAACAATTAGGGATCTTATCTTGACCGTGCTGTATCAACATACAGATCTTTTCAGATTTACTAACTTGACGTGTATCTTGTCAATAAAAATATTAACCCCTTGTGACCTCATATGACTTTTTACCTGTGTTGACCCGGCATTTGACCTCTGGTGACCTAGCATCTGGCCTCTGGTGACCTGGTATATGACCTCTGGTGACTTGGCATATGAACTCTGTTGACGTTGCATTTGACCCCTGGTAAACTTACGAGCCATTCTATGAGATCTTTGAACGGTTATCACTTTTGAAATGAAGTAAACTTTGGTCTTCACCCACATATGAAAATTGTATGGTGCTGAAGGGACAAAAAGCAGGGGCAATCCTTTTAGGGACTAAATGAGACATTTAAAGGAAAACTTCAACCACTCTAGGGGCCAACATGCAAAAATTTAAGCCAGTTGCATGGTTTTTGTAGGTTGACATTTGAAGACCTCGAATGAACATTCCACTTGGGAATTATGCTTAGTGCTGATTGCACGTGTTGCCCGGAAACATCGTACAATATGTGCTGAGGTCAGTGTGTGTTTCCCACTCTGGCCCCGTAACTCCACGCGTTAATGAATTATAGAACTATCCAATTGTGAATTAGCCAAACTCTTCACCGGTGTACGAAAACCGATAACACTAATTATATCTGTACCAGCATATTTCACATGAAAAATTATATTTTTGCAATGATTATATTTTCATCATCAGAAAGCTAAAAGGCTAAAATATTCATTGCTTGAAAGGAAGATTTGACCTTTGGTAACCTAAGATGGTGATCTTGAAAATTTTTGTGAAGTTCTACCTCTTGATGGCTGGGACCCCAAATGACCTACATCTTACATCCCCAAAACAAGTAGGGATCTTCTCTTGACCGTGCTGTATCAACATACCAATTTTTTTTAAATTTCCTAACTTGACGTGTATCTTGTCAATAAAAACATTAGCCCCTTGTGATCTCATATGACATTTTACCTGTGTTAACCCGGCATTTTACCTCTGGGGACCTGGCATCTGGCTCCTGGTGACCTGGCATATGAACTCTGGTGACGTTGCATTTAACCCCTGGTAAACTTATTAGCCATTCTATGAGATTTTTGCACGGTTAACACTTTTTAAATCAAATAAACTTTGGCCTTCACCCACATATGAAAATTGTATGGTGCTGAAGAGGCATAAAGTAGGGGTATTCCTTTCATGAGCTAAATGAGTATTTACGGAAAACTTCAACCACTCTAGGGGCCAACATGCAAAAATTTAAGCCAGTTGCATGGTTTTTGCAGGTTGACATTTGAAGACCTCGAATGAACATTGACCCAAACCACACATTAGGGTTTTTTTACTCAACATGACAAATCTATACACCAAGTACTAAAAGCGTAAGTAGTTCTCATCTTGAAATGTCGTCTTTAATATGTTTTCCATTTTTGACCAATGGTGACCTCAAATGTCATTCCTTCCTATCTCGTAATATTGTGTAAACGAGATGTTTAAGATTCCACCCCTGACGACCTCAAATGACCATTTACCTCCACCAAAAACAATAGAAGCCTTCCACTTAAACATAACAAATCTTTATACCAGTAATGAAAAATGGCGGTCATTCCTTTCTTGGAATATCGTGTTAAGTAGCCCTTTTCTAAGGTCTCCACCCAGCTAGTGACTCAAATGAACTCTGATTGCGCCCCCCCCCCCCCAAAAAAAAACCAAAAAAAAGGGGATCTGCAACTTAGCTTGAAAAATTTATAAACAAAATATGAAAGGGGTCGGTCTTTACTTACTAGAAAAATTGCGTTTTAGAGGTTTTTTGTTTTGACCCATGGTGACCTCAATTGACCTTTGATATCCACCAAAATTAAAGAGGGTTATTTTTCTCAAAATAAAAAATCTATATATTAAATATAAATGTATCGGATATTCTTATATTGATATTGTTTACAAGCAAAAGTGTCTCAACCATACGCAAGCCACACACATACATAGACACACTACATAGCTATACCATAGATTCCTTGCCTTCTTCCGGCAAATGATCAAAAATCGAAAATGTCAGCGAATAAGCCCATGGGCAATTACCTGCAATCCTTGACAAATACTTACATGCTACAGACGTGAACTTATACAAAAGCCAAAGTTATCTCAAAATTTACATTCGAAGACC
The DNA here is from genome assembly GCA_037179385.1 of Holothuria scabra. Taxonomy (NCBI): domain Eukaryota; kingdom Metazoa; phylum Echinodermata; class Holothuroidea; order Aspidochirotida; family Holothuriidae; genus Holothuria; species Holothuria scabra. The sequence goes on from CM074179.1 coordinate 68,483,145, forward strand.
AAAGCGACTGTAGTGAACAATGTTACCGTGTTGAAAAGGAAATGTTCCCAGATTATTCAGTGATACCGAATAAAATAAATCCTGGATTGTTATTAAGTTTTTTCCTTGCAATAATTTTGTTTAACTCTTTCATTTTCGTTTTGTTTAATGAAAACACATTTTACTGAACGTGCTCTTTGTTTTTCTTAAAATTCTCCGTTTTTACAAGTTTTTCGGTGACACGGAGGACTTAATTGCCACATCATACGATACCTTCGAGGTTTCGACATTATCTTTGATACGGACGACGTTGAAAAATTGTGACCTAACATTGACACCACCTGGAAAGAAGTTTTAATTTGTCAAATTGGGCCAAGGGACTGCAATTTAAATGAAAGCCCACAAAACAAATGCATATTTCCCCCGACATTTTTATTTGCCTTTAAAATTCCATTTTAAAGCAATACGCTGGGCTTAAATCTGCACAAGGGACCTTTACTGGGATATTAAATAAAGGGTATGCACATTTGCTTTAAACAAAATCAAACTTTCACAAACATCCCCAACAAAGTATTTTGCCCAAGAAGATGGGGTTATTTGCTATCTGGTCTAGGCTCTCACACCCGGTGGGAAGTATAATAATAATAATAATAACAAAAAAAAAAAAAAAAACAGACGTTCAAAATCGTTGAACTTCTGTCAGACTAATTTACTTCATACTTTCAGGAAAAAATGGTACGATCACATTACCTTAAGTTATTCGTTCTACACAAATTATTTGTGAAAAGAGGCATACTATCTGAAACTACTAGTTTCCAAAGTTTCGTAATCAAACTCAAAACTAAATGTGAGAGAAGAGAGGGGAGGGCATGGGAGGTGGAAGTCCTCAAAATGCTCAGGTTTCGACCCCATCCATCTAGGCAGTTTCAAGTTGCCTTTCACTAATACATTTTTAAATATTAAGGCCTCTAAAACTGAGGCTCCTAATAACTTTCCACCCATATGAATATGTCACAAGAGCTAAGTCAACAGATAGGTGAACCACAGTAAAGAACGTTAATGAGGTCAAAGCCCATTTGTTAGGTCATTTTCATTTTACAGTAAAATGTCCTATTGCTGCCAAACCCATTTGGTTAACTCATGTAAAATTGAAGACAGTCCACACATACTTTTTCATAAAAAAGACATATTTGGTTTAAAGGTAAAATATTTAGGCTATTGGATTTACACCATCTTGACTAGTACTGCAGTCAAAGTGGTAGCAGAGTATAAACAATGAAATCAGACTCTTTTGTAAAAAGCCATTTCAAAAAAGGGTGATAACTATACAGCAGGTGAAGTTTTTAATATTTGTGTACTACTTAGAGTTTAAAAATGAAGTTATAGTTATAGTTATGTAGGTTGGCTCATGGTCATGTCATACCCACAGACTAGGGGAAAAACGCATGAACCCCATGATGCCGGTCAACTTTTTTCTTTATAACAACCACAATAAATTCTGAATGTGACAAGCAATCGAAAAAATAATAGCGTGATTCCACTCAAATCTATATCCACCCATACCATTTGTCCTCTGAAGGGGTTTGGGGAGGTTCTCTCTCAAACAATAGCTAGAAGAGAATGGAATCCTTCCCTGCCGTGCAGTTGAATATTCAGAGACACTCTCAAACATGCCATAATGCCATGAGTATTGTAGTACAGCTAGAACTACGAACTAAAAGAAGAAAAAAGAAGCAAACAAAAAAAAATTGTAAAGAAACACTCAGCATAGCATGTTTTAAGAAGTACAGTAACCTTATAAACCCAAAGGAACACTAAAACTGAACACTTTTTTTTAATACACTTGAGGTCTAACATATATCTACTAAAAACACTCCTGAATATTGCCTCCTAGTGAGAACTTTCATGTCCTACTCATATCCCAGAGTACAGTGGCTTGACATGAGTTTTCTAGAAAAAAAAATTGATTAAAAGTCTTTTAAATCTGGTTGAACCATTCTCAAAGCTTTCAAAGTAAAACAGTGTTATGTAACTTTCTGTTATTGAAACTTGTTTCAATTTTGCTGGGTTTAACTACCATCCAGAAACTCCTGAACGGTCAACAACAATGTTTACTGAATAATCAACGATGCTACATCCATACTATCTACTATCAAGAAACACCCGAGCCCAATAGGAGAATTTGGTATTATTAAGAGACTGCTTAATGATCAACTATGCTGAGTCTAACTAATGTTCAAAAATTTGAGTTTACATGGAAATTTGTTGATATCATTTGTTTTTCATTCCAACCATGACGTCATGAGAAATCATAATTGTGATTCTGTGCGGTGGACTTGTCTTAATTGCCATTTTGGTGTGAAGATATGAATTTTAATCCGCTGAACTAAACCCCTGTGCTGTTTTTTCGGGATGGCTATTGGGATTTATGCTTAGTGCTGAAGGAACGTGTTGCCCGAAAACATCGTACAATATGTGCTGAGGTCAGTGTGTGTATCCAACTCTGGCCGCGTAATTCCATGCGTCAATGAATTTAAGAACTATCTAATTGTGGATTAGCCAAACTCTCCACCGGTATACGAAAACCGATAACACTAATTATATCTGTACCAGCATATTTCACATGAAAAATTATATATTTGCAATGATTATATCTTTATAAACAGAGAGCTAAAAGGCTAAAAGATTCATTGAAGGAAAGGAAGATTTGACCTCTGATAACCTGGTCAAGGGTCACAAGGGACCTTTACTGGGATATTAAATAAAGGGTATGCTCATTGCTTTAAACAAAATCAAACTTTCACAAACATCCCCAACAAAGTATTTTGCCAAAGAAGATGGGGTTATTTGCTATCTGGTCTAGGCTCTCACACCCAGTGGGAAGTATAATAATAATAATAATAATAAAAAAAAAAACCGACGTTCAAAATCGTTGAACTTCTGTCAGACTAATTTACCTCATACTTTCAGGAAAAAATGGTACGATCACATTACCTTAAGTTATTCGTTCTACACAAATTATTTGTGAAAAGAGGCATACTATCTGAAACTACTAGTTTCCAAAGTTTCGTAATCAAACTCAAAACTAAATGTGAGAGAAGAGAGGGGAGGGCATGGGAGGTGGAAGTCCTCAAAATGCTCAGGTTTCGACCCCATCCATCTAGGCAGTTTCAAGTTGCCTTTTACTAATACATTTTTAAATATTAAGGCCTCTAAAACTGAGGCTCCTAATAACTTTCCACCCATATGAATATGTCACAAGAGCTAAGTCAACAGATAGGTGAACCACAGTAAAGAACGTTAATGAGGTCAAAGCCCATTTGTTAGGTCATTTTCATTTTACAGTAAAATGTCCTATTGCTGCCAAACCCATTTGGTTAACTCATGTAAAATTGAAGACAGTCCATACATACTTTTTCATATAAAAGACATATTTGGTTTAAAGGTAAAATATTTAGGCTATTGGATTTACACCATCTTGACTAGTTCTGCAGTCAAAGTGGTAGCAGAGTATAAACAATGAAATCAGACTCTTTTGTAAAAAGCCATTTCAAAAAAGGGTGATAACTATACAGCAGGTGAAGTTTTTAATATTTGTGTACTACTTAGAGTTTAAAAATGAAGTTATAGTTATAGTAATGTAGGTTGGCTCATGGTCATGTCATACCAAAGACTAGGGGAAAAACGCATGAACCCCATGATGCCGGTCAACTTTTTTCTTTATAACAACCACAATAAATTCTGAATGTGACAAGCAATCGAAAAAATAATAGCGTGATTCCACTCAAATCTATATCCACCCATACCATTTGTCCTCTGAAGGGGTTTGGGGAGGTTCTCTCTCAAACAATAGCTAGAAGAGAATGGAATCCTTCCCTGCCGTGCAGTTGAATATTCAGAGACACTCTCAAACATGCCATAATGCCATGAGTATTGTAGTACAGCTAGAACTACGAACTAAAAGAAGAAAAAAGAAACAAACAAAAAAAATTGTAAAGAAACACTCAGCATAGCATGTTTTAAGAAGTACAGTAACCTTATAAACCCAAAGGAACACTAAAACTGAACACTTTTTTTTAATACACTTGAGGTCTAACATATATCTACTAAAAACACTCCTGAATATTGCCTCCTAGTGAGAACTTTCATGCCCTACTCAGATCCCAGAGTACAGTGGCTTGACATGAGTTTTCTAGAAAAAAAATTGATTAAAAGTCTTTTAAATCTGGTTGAACCATTCTCAAAGCTTTCAAAGTAAAACAGTGTTATGTAACTTTCTGTTATTGAAACTTGTTTCAATTTTGCTGGGTTTAACTACCATCCAGAAACTCCTGAACGGTCAACAACAATGATTACTGAATAATCAACGATGCTACATCCATACTATCTACTATCAAGAAACACCCGAGCCCAATAAGAGAATTTGGTATTATTAAGAGACTGCTTAATGATCAACTATGCTGAGTCTAACTAATGTTCAAAAATTTGAGTTTACATGGAAATTTGTTGATATCATTTGTTTTTCATTCCAACCATGACGTCATGAGAAATCATAATTGTGATTCTGTGCGGTGGACTTGTCTTAATTGCCATTTTGGTGTGAAGATATGAATTTTAATCCGCTGAACTAAACCCCTGTGCTGTTTTTTTCGGGATGGCTATTGGGATTTATGCTTAGTGCTGAAGGAACGTGTTGCCCGAAAACATCGTACAATATGTGCTGAGGTCAGTGTGTGTATCCAACTCTGGCCGCGTAATTCCATGCGTCAATGAATTTAAGAACTATCTAATTGTGGATTAGCCAAACTCTCCACCGGTATACGAAAATCGATAACACTAATTATATCTGTACCAGCATATTTCACATGAAAAATTATACATTTGCAATGATTATATCTTTATAAACAGAGAGCTAAAAGGCTAAAAGATTCATTGAAGGAAAGGAAGATTTGACCTCTGATAACCTGGTCAAGGGTCACAAGGGACCTTTACTGGGATATTAAATAAAGGGTATGCACATTGCTTTAAACAAAATCAAACTTTCACAAACATCCCCAACAAAGTATTTTGCCAAAGAAGATGGGGTTATTTGCTATCTGGTCTAGGCTCTCACACCCAGTGGGAAGTATAATAATAATAATAAAAAAAAAAAAAAAACCGACGTTCAAAATCGTTGAACTTCTGTCAGACTAATTAACCTCATACTTTCAGGAAAAAATGGTACGATCACATTACCTTAAGTTATTCGTTCTACACAAATTATTTGTGAAAAGAGGCATACTATCTGAAACTACTAGTTTCCAAAGTTTCGTTATCAAACTCAAAGCTAAATGTGAGAGAAGAGAGGGGAGGGCATGGCAGGTGGAAGTCCTCAAAATGCTCAGGTTTCGACCCCATCCATCTAGGCAGTTTCAAGTTGCCTTTTATTAATACATTTTTAAATATTAAGGCCTCTAAAACTGAGGCTCCTCATAACTTTCCACCCATACGAATATGTCACAAGAGCTAAGTCAACAGATAGGTGAACCACAGTGAAGAACGTTAGGTCAAAGCCCATTTGTTAGGTCATTTTCATTTTACAGTAAAATGTCCTATTGCTGCCAAACCCATTTGGTTAACTCATGTAAAATTGAAGACAGTTCATACATACTATTCATAAAAAAGACATATTTGGTTTAAAGGTAAAATATTTTGGCTATTAGATTTTCACCACCTTAACTAGTACTGCAGTCAAAGTGGTAGCAGAGTACAAACAATGTAATCAGACTCTTTTGCAAAAAGCCAATCCAAAAAGGGTGATAATTATACAGCAGGTGAAGTTTTTAATATTTGTGTACTACTTAGAGTTTAAAAATGAAGTTATAGTTATAGTAATGTAGGTTGGCTCATGGTCATGTCATACCAAAGACTAGGGGAAAAACGCATGAACCCCATGATGCCGGTCAACTTTTTCTTTATAACAATCACAATAAATTCTGTATGTGACAAGCAATCGAAAAAACTAATAGCGTGATTCCAGTCATAGTCTATATCCACCCATACCATTTGTCCTCTGAAGGGGTTGGGGGAGGTTCTCTCTCAAAAAATAACTAGAAGAGAATGGAATCCTTCCCTGCCGTACAGTTGAAAATTCAGAGACACTCTCAAACATGTTATAATGCCATGAGTATTATAGTACAGCTAGAACTACGAACTAAAAGAAGAAAAAAGAAACAAACAAAAAATTGTAAAGAAACACTTTGCATAGCATGTTTTAAGAAGTACAGTAACCTTATCAACCCAAAGGAATACTAAAACTGAACATTTTTTAATACACTTGAGGTGTAACATATACCTACTAAGAACACTCCTGAATATTGCCTCCTAGTGAGAACCTTCATGCCCTACTCAGATCCCAGAGTACAGTGGCTTGACATGAGTTTTCTAGAAAAAAAATTGATTAAAAGTCTTTTAAATCTTGTTGAACCTTTCTCAAAGCTTTCAAAGTAAAACATTGTTATGTAACTTTCTGTCATTGAAACTTGTTTCAATTTTGCTGGGTTTAACTACTGTCCAGGAACTCCTGAACAACAATGATTACTGAATGATCAACGGTGCTAGATCTATACTATCTACTTTCAAGAAATACCTGCGCCCAATAAGAGAATTTGGTATTATTAAGAGACTGCTTAATGATCAACTATGCTTAGTCTAACTAATATCAAAACACTCCTGAATGGGCCAAAATATTTTAACTTCCTTTGTCAGCTTCATTGGTTCCTTCTTCATCCGAGGCGGGTGGTTTGTTCTTTAATGTGATTCCTATGCATGCACCTAAAACCAATGATGCACCAATGTATGATGTCCATGGGGGCAGCATGCCAAGTAAAAAAATTTGCCATATGAAAGCAAGAACAATCTCCCCTGTGAATATTACATTAACCAATGTTGCTCTCTCTGCCTTGAGGGAGAGGAAGAGGGTGACATGGCCGAGGAAGTATACAGCACCTGCAATTATGGCGATCAACCATTCGGTCAAGTTTGGACACTTCCAGTTATTTAGTATGACGCAAATGATACCACTTGTGATAAATACTACTAAAGAGTTGAAGAAGAGACAAAAGGAGCTTGTGGCACCGAGGGTGGAGAGTTTTCTGTTGAATATCATCAATAATGCTCCAGTACATGAGGCAGCAAAAGCAAGCAGAACTCCAATGAAGTTCAACTCACCAGCAGTGTCGTCTTCATCAGATCCAAAAATAAAAGGAGGTCGGGCTATGAATACTACTCCTGCACAGGCTAAAACAGCGAATATTAGATCAAATAAACGCATCGGTTCTTTTAATACCAGCCAACTGAAAAACCCTACGTGAATAACAGATGTGTAAACTATAGTTACTGCATCTCCAATTGTTAAATAACTCAGAACTAGGGTAAAAATACAAGAATTCAATGTTTGACTTGCACTGCTCAGCATAAGCCAGAAGTATTGCTTATAGTCACGAAAGGATGGTGGTCTGACATTTGTCCATAGTACCACCACGAAACAGCAAAACACCATAACAGGGGCATAAATTAGGACAACTTGGAATGGATCTAGGGTCTCAGTCAGAACATCTAGACAAACACTCTGTCCTGAGAAGAAACAAGGTGATAACACAGCTAGGACCAGTCCATGTCTCCTCTGAATTATCCTGACTGGTTTCCAAAGGCAACTTTCTGTTTTGGTATCAGGGTTCGTTTGTTGTGATGATGCACTTTTGCGTGTCGATGTACCATTCTCTGTTTTGTTAGCCAGTAAAGGTGTATCTGCGTTTTCTGCTGAAAATTCACTCCGCTGTTTGGATATAGTGTGTTCAACCTCAGTAAGCTCGTAATCGAGATTGTCAGCCATTGTTGTTCTCAAAGGAATGTCCACTTTGCATGAAGGCCAGAGTTTAAAATTCCCTTCAATGGAAGCTTGGTAAAATAAAACAGAAAGCAATAAAGTTATTACACATCACAGAAGAGAACCATCAACGAAGTAAAAACCTAGAGACAATAGAATTTTTACTTAATATTATTAAAACCATAAAAGGAACGCTGAAATAAGTAGAAGAAATGAATACAGTTATGACAAGCTCACGCCCAACGATTCGATAAACATGGTTTATCGGTTGATAAACCAGATTTATCGGTCGGCTTGGTTTTGTCGATTTGATGCACCTGGTTATCGATTCAATAAACTTGTATTTTAAAATTATTGAGCACTTGGCGTCGATAAACCTGGTTCATCAACTGATAAATTTGGTTCATCGGCTGATATTCTATTTGATACACCAGGTTTATCACTTCATTGGTAAAAAACTTGGTTTCTCGAATTGACAAACCTTGTTTATCGACCTGATAAACCAGGTTAATCGAATTAAAGGGCATTTGGCTTGCCATATGGAGTAACACACTTATTGTACAGTAGCACCGAAACTCTCTTTAACAATTAAGTTTCAGCAAAATATTAATTTTCACATGTGAAAGGAGAAAAAAAATCTATATAGCAGTTCGGGAGGTAACCGATTTCGGGTGAAAATGAGAATTCACCCGATCGGGAGAAAATTTGCACATGAATATTCATGAGCACTTAGTGTGTACCTCTTCACAGTCGTCGCTTTGTTTTATAAATGTCCATATGTTCAAATGAAAGGTTATTATAAGCCACCACAGACAGAAATCTTAAGAAACTTTCAAAAACGTACTAATGGGCTCAATTGCTAGCACGAGTAACTTACACAACTCTCTCCAGAAAAAATTGAACAAATCTTGCAGCTGTGTCGAGCCTATAATATAAGCGTAGGACACAGAACGTGGCAAAATTGCTCGATATCTCAAAATGTGCTCGGTGAACTACCAAACATGATCCGGCTTTTTTTTCCCTAAGCAACAAAGTTTCTAAATGTTCAAAAATTTCAGCCATGTGAAATGACAAAATTGGGTACTTGATGTTAACAACATTGAAAACCTACTGTAGGAAGCAGCTCCAATTTCCATTACAATTCATTAAAGGTTGGCCATTTCATGGTCCAAATTAATGATTTGCAATCAATCAAGCATAAACATACGGTAGTATGCAAACCTTGGTGTCATGAGAGAGAAAAGCCATAGCCCTCTGTACAGCATTTGGCTATTATATTCCTTTGTTTTTGCAACTTTCATTTCAAGGACACTAAAAACATTAGCATGTACTGGGAAATTAATTTCGTTAAAGTTAAATTTGTGTCCTTGAAAGCCTCAGTAACAATTTCCACAGCAAAGCATTCTGAGATTTCGCCAGGAAGACGATAAGTTTCAGGTAGTTGTTGAAGGGACCTAAGTTGTAAGTTAGGACATTTGGAACAAATTAGGGTGAGGGGGAAACAGTGCTGCACACCGAAAAACAAGTTCTAAACTAGAGACATTCGAACTTTGAAGTGGAACGTCTTACACATAGTAAAAGATATTGACACAATTCCAACTGACTTTCACTCTCTAACTGAACAAGTCAAGAATTTTGCTAAAGTTTTTAAATTTTTAAATTAATTATTTGCCTAAATCTCACTGTAGGCCCACATAATAAAGCAATTCAGTAGTCTGTTAACTACTATTATGCTAACATAGAGACCAACAAGGCACTCTATATAATGCATATATTTGGAACTGAGGCGTAAACTGATGATTCTGGGGTAGAGTGTTCAAAGTCAGAATATATCTATGCTTGAGAATTTTCTTGCAAGTCTCTCTATCAATGAAATAAGTATGAAGTCAACTTATGTAATGTGGTAACAATAGACAGATTTATTTAAGCTAAAAAAGAAAAATGAAATGGCAATAACTTCACAAATTATTGCGCAATATACTATTTCATATTAGGTGAATAAAATTCAACCTTTATGTCTCGGCTCAAGAATGTCCTATGAAGATGTGAGCTGGATTACTAGATGTCATTTTTCATGCTGTTAAAACTATATTTTCGAATTGCTGGACTTGAGGTACATGTTAAGTCATGTTTCGTTAGGACCCATGCAGTTTGGGTTGAACTTGGTGAGAAAACCTACACTTTTTCTAAATTTAAAGAAATGAAATTATGTTTTTTAGATTTTTAATCATTTGATTACCATTGAAAAGCATGGTAAATCTACTTCGTTTTTGCATGTGCAGTGATCTAGCGATTCCACAAAATGTAAAAGATTGAATTAGAATATTACATGTGATTGTGACGAGATGTAAGCGTATTTCATCAACTCTGTTGCCAAGCAGCGATGAAGTAATGTTTGCAAACATCAATGAGTTTACTAGGGTTAACATGCCACAAGTCATTGTGTTAGTGCATTGTCTAAAGTTGAACTTAGGTTAATCAATTTTAGTGGGACTGGGAAGAAAGAAAACTTTTTGCGTCCCTTGATAAGTGAATGCAACATTTTGGGGATTCCTGGCGATTTATGCCACATAAGTTCAAAACTGTCGTATGAAGTATAAAAAAACAATGAATAAAGTATAAATATGAATATAAGAAATTATGTGAAAAGCGCAACCCTTCTGTTCTAGGACGTATTTCGGTTGTAAATGCATTATTAGTGCCATGTTGCAATTATTCAATTATATATCTTCCACTGCCGAGAGCAGATAAGATAGATAAAGTTAAGCTATGCTATTTTGATCTGTATGGAATAACACGCCTGACCGTACAAGCCGTCAACTATAAGACTAGTAAAAGATTTCAGCATGGCCGTAGGGTATCTTCCAGATGGGGCAGTGACGACCATTCCCGACTCCAGATCTTCAACTAGGGGGCATATTCTCTACCCGACTGAGGCAAAAAAGTCTTCCAAGTTCAGCAAGATTTATGCCAATGGGGCTGCACTCCCCCCCCCCTTTCCCGTCCATACGGCCGTGGATTTTAAGGATGAAAGGTTAAAGATGATTGACTTTCATAAAGACTGCTTGTCTCTTAAAGAGTCCATGAAATGAATAGTAACAATGATATGGGGTCATTCTCTAACACTATCTATCAACAAAAATAGCATTTATTTTAAAAAATCCCACCCAACGAAAGGGAAATGCTCAAGTGAAATGGTATCCCTTCCAGCACGACAGCTAAAAATTTAAAAGTGCATTGAACCAAGAATGACATCATCACAGGAACCCAACTTCACATTGTGTGTACTAAAGTGTACTTTGAGTATACCCTGCTCTGTAGATGTTACAGAATCTTACCATGTATAGATGGCCTAAAATGATTGATATAATCAACAAATTATCATAATGAAACCTAAACCTATGTTTGCTTCGCAAAACTAGTGAAAAGGGGGGTTTCAACACCTAGGAATACCCCTGTTCAGCAGATGGAGTTTTGTGACTTCTCAATATTTCTTGAGACAACTTGCAGGGAAAATTGTTTGGTATACATCATACAAGTGTTTGGAAGTTCCCTGGTAAGAGGTTATACACACAGGAAAATACCTCAGGCTCCTGGGGGATGTAACTGCATCCATTTGTCCTCCAGTGTTATGTAACGATTAGTTTTATTGGGGAGGAAGAAGTGATTCTCTCATTACACAGGCCCATATGATACTGTACTGTATACCATTCTGAACAGTGGCTTAAATACTACCAACAAGTTCTGTGTTGTTTTGGATGCATGTGCTAATGCTGCAATTTGACTTGGTTCAAGAAAAAGGACCATTGATTATAGTGGGAAAGGAGACTAGCTGATATTTTGGTTATTTAAGGCAGTGTTCTGTATTTTTACCAAAAGCTGGCATGAAGTGACTATTTCAACTCCATGCATTTTGAAGTCTATGCTAGTGCAAGATCCATTGTATGATTGTATGAATGTCGTTCAAAGGAATCCGGGTGAGATATCAGTCTTCTTATTCAACAATCTGACTGAATGTGAGTTGAAATATTTTCTCTTTTCTGGTTGAAAGAATTGCTGTCTAGTCATAGTTTGACTAGATTGCTGGAACCAAAAATTCAAACTGATAGCCCTAACATGATTGCATGGGGCAGCTTAAGTGAATACTGACAAAATTCCTCTTTTGAGGAATTGGAGTGAAAATTTCAAATTTTGATTGATATACTTTTGGCTTTATACTGGAACATTCTTCAGATATAATTCAGAAATTATTTGATCAGTCTCATGCTACGAAATCTGTGAGCAAAGTGTTACTTAAACATAGCATTATAATACACACACTGTGAAGTTTGATTCCTGTGATGATGTCATTCTTGGTTCAATGCCCTTTTACATTTTTTTACATTTTTCAGCTGTTGTGCTGAGAGGGGTACCATTTCACTTGAGCATTTCTCTTTTGTGGGGCAGAATTTTTTAAAATAAATGTTTTTTTTTTTGTTAATAGATAGTGTCAGAGAATGACTCTAAATGTTGTCATTGGGTCATTTCATGGGCTCTTTAAGTTACTATCAAGAACCGTTCACCATCATTTTAACATAGCTTTTAGTAGTTCTTATTGGCTTTCTCCGTGTATTTGGAATAAGTATTGACCCATTTTATAACAATAGGATTTTTTATTTGAATTTAGCTGATTAAAAATTTTGAACACATTTTGTTCATTTTTTTTTTTGTTTATTACAAAACATTAACAATTTTCTCCTGAAGGAAGTCTATTTTGAATAAAATTTCGCTGATGATTTAGTTAATAGTTTTGTCTGGATAAACCCCAATGAATGCCACCATTACCTAAAGAAATAAGCAGATTATGCCAAAGTTATGGGCGATTACGGCCATGAGATATATGTTCCGTTGACCCTGTGTAGGTTTTACTAAGTCAAAGGTCACATTTATCGGTTTTTTAGGTTTCTATCATACAAAGAGTTACTTGTTGAAACACTTCTATTTACTGGACTATATTGAAAACATCTTAACTTAAATGTTTATTTAGAATTTTAAAAGGGGCACAACATTAAAAATGACCAGCCTTCTTTGTTTCTTTATAATAATTTAGAGCACTTAGTATTTTCTTTGTCGTCGTAGCTCACCCTCTCTATAATCTTAGTGTGAATGGATTTTAAATTAGGAGTATACATGTGATGAGACTATTTTCATAGCTGTCAATAAGGGAATGTGGTGTGAAAAGCCAAAAGATTTCATTCCAAACCATTTTAATAGGGTTAAAGAGTGCCTCAAGGAAAAACTTGAAAATTTGTAGAAAAAAAGAAAGAAAAATGAATTCTTACAGTCCAACTCCCATCCTCATGGGACATTCGTCAGCCGGGATATAAGATTTTGAAATTAATTCACTTAAAATAAATTAGCCCATTTTTGACTTTCTGGGTTTGCAACATTACTAACTTTCTTTCACTTTAAAATGGAAATGTTTTTATGACCAAGTACACTTTCTGTTTCCTTGCATAGCATGTTGCACAGAGGGTGCTTAATTAATAGCATCAACTGATAAGAGTAAGAGTGGTTTCATATCTTGGTACAAGGTGCAGAAACTTTCCGAAAAAAAATACAAAGATTATGACTTGAGTACATCAATGACATCACAAATTATTGCGCAACGTTCCAGTTAAGGTTGGGTGAAAAATTAAACATTTTATTCTTCGACCCAAGCATTTCCTATGAAGGGAAGTTATATTATGAGAATTCATTTTTTATGCTGCTTAGTAAATACTTTTTAATTTTTTGAATTGAGGTACGCTATGTCGCCATATGAATGAGCCATCCTCAGAGATGAAATCTGAAACAATGCAAACACGTTTTCTATACAAATGCTACAGAGTGCAAAACGGTTCCAAAAATCCAAAGTAAACATGCTTCAAAGTATCCAAACTAACATCGAAGTATCGATTTTAATTTGAACACTTTTATTTTAATTGAATAATCCGAATTTGGTCTGAATACTTTGGGTTTAGTTTGGATACTTCGATTTTGGTTTTCAATTCTTGACTTTAATTTGAATACTTCGATTTACTTTGGATAACTCGATTTTAGTAGGGATACTTCGAATTTGTTTAGATACTTCGATTTTTTTTTTTTTGATACTTCAATTTTGGTTTGGATACTTCGATTTTAGTTAGGCTACTTCGATTGTGTTATAGATACTTCGATTTTACTTTGGATACTTCGATTTTAGTTTGGATACTTCGATTTTAGTTAGGATATTTCGATTTTAGTTAAAATACTTCGATTGTTCTAGATACTTCTAGTTTACTTTGGATGCTTCGATTTCGGTTTGGATTCTTCGATTTTGGTTTGAATACTGCCATTTTACTTTTGATACTTCGATTTTGGTTTGGATACTTCGATGTTACTTTGGATACTTCGAATTTAGTTTGGATACTCTGATTTTAGTTTGGATACTTTGATTTAAATTTGAGTGTCTCGATTTGAGTTGGACACTACGATGTTTACTTTGGGATATTTCGAACCATTGCGTTCCGCCCGATGTCTTTAATGCACAGAACTCGTCAATCAATCTTAACCTTTAAACAGTATGTTTGAGAATGTTTAAACTGTAGGCGGTTATTAAATTTGATTATAATCGTAGTTAAACATTTTAGTTAAAAATATAAACTACAGGAATTCGTATTTTTGGAAAGATTACTTTATTACCCAAAAGATATCTTGTAAAGCAATATAAAAAGTCATAGATTCCATAGATTTTGGTTTCCTTGATTTTCGTCACCTCAATTATATGAAATATGAACTGAATAATTTATAAATTGCTTCTTCTCACCCTGCTTGCATTGCTCCTCTACTGGTTCCCCTCCTCTCTTTAAAAAAAAAAAATGGACACAATTTTCTTTTGGGATGGAACATGCGGAGTTTTCAGGAACTCCTCATCCAAGGCCCCAAGTGAGCTTTATTGCCCAATTGGGACCTTGAACAATGTGTATCATTTACCACAATCATAATCTGTCTCTATCTGTGTCACATTCAGGGTGTTTCAAAAATTTGGGATCCGGAGCAAGGGTCGGCCCTTCGCTCGATGGCGTGGGATACTGCAAAATGCTCATCTCCATCTTCAAGTTAACGTTGTGAATGATAATGTGTTAATGTTGACCAAAACTTTGCTCGTTTAGGTTGTATAACGTCGGTTTTTTTGTCCAAGATCCCACCTAGAGAGTACTGATTCACTGAATGAAATTATATTCAATGCGCTCCCCACACTTCAAAAAATGTAGAAAATTTCTGCATGATTAGTGATCTCTTATTTGTGTAAGTGTGCGTGCGTGTGTTGTTTTTCGTTTTTGTTTTCGTCCCAGTTCCGATTTACACTCTTTTAATGACGATATCATTTTCGTTTTGTAATTATGAAAGCCAATAGGTTCCTGTTCTAAATGCTGTGCTTTTTGTTGCTTTGCAATAGATATAAAAAGGTAAAAGAAAAACAAGAGGGCAATCCACGGAGTTGCATATTTCATCGCTAACATGTGCGCACGTTCGTAACAAAACTTATGTGCTGGAAGTTTTATCTGTGCTGTTTTTATGCTATAGTAGAACGTCATTGACAAAATTACCATGTACTAAAACTCCATGCCACAATCCTTTGAAGTTCCTATTTGAAGTCCAAGGGAAGCGATTTTTTTTTTTCATTACAGGGGACGGAAGTTGTTTTCGTAAGATAGCGAGGGGAAAGAATATGGCACAGACCAATTAAGTTCTTGGAAATATAGGCGCACCCCCTATTCAATAATAATAAAAAAATCATTTGGATATTTAAATTCTGACACCGGATTATGAAAGAACTGGAGAAATAGGCTACCCAATCTTTTTAACGCTTGCTCTTTTAATCCGGCAGGCCTATCTTAGATTTTGGAACAAATTTATTTTTCTTAGATGCTGTTATCCCCTTGCAACACTTTGAAAAAAAAAAAACGAGCTTGGCTGTTACTTACACTGAACTGATACGGATATGGACGCAACGATTTTAAAAGTAAGACGCTTTCAAGGATGCTTAAGACAAGTGCGTAATTGTAGTTATTCAGGGGCTAGCTGGGCGTACTTTATTTTGACGCGACGGCAAATTTCATGTGTGTCGAGCTGATATGCACATCAAGTGCGTCTCAGTAAAAAAAACTGGGTGTGTATGCGATGTTGAACGTGTGGCGTTAGAAGATTTTCGGCCGACGCACAAACATTTTCTGCGTACTGGCCTGTGGCGAATCCTAGCCCGTGGCAAGGAAATTGTCACGTACTTTTTTGGAGATGCTTCAGAACCGCCAGGTTTTAAGGGCACTAATATGTTAGATAGGTACGCCCCATGCCTAACCTAATGTTAGTCACCCACAGTTTCATATCTTGGGTTATAAATCAAGCCTATGAATGGCGTAGGCCTAGCCCCAGACCTAGCCTACATACCGTTAACCAGCTTCAGATTTCAAGTCTAGCCCTAGGTTTGACTTTAACTTTCATACTACTGGGCCTAACAGTTACAGCAACTTTGGAGTGAAAATAACTGTCTGCATAGACCATATGAGAACACTCTAGATACAAGGGCTATCAAAGTGAAGTGCGAGCAGGAACTTAAAAACCTCACTGCAGCAAACAAGCTAGTGAAAAAAGAATTTGAGTTGTGAAGACAAGACTGCTACTACGAAGTACTAACCTAGGAGTCTAGCTTATTTATATTAATTGATGAAAAATAGGCTAGTTACAAAACATTAAAGTGGGAATGACACGGCCAAAGTAGGCCTAAGTTCCTCGGTAACTCTTCTTTGGGTACACCTTGACATAAAGTGAATGATTTCCCTACTAAACTATGTCCATAAATAACGAAATACGACGTTTTGAATTCCCAATTACCGGCCAGGCTCAGCCCATTTGAAATTCGAAAGCGAAAAAAAGTATGTGAACGCGTCTCAAAATGGTGACGTCATTGGAGGCACGGTTAGCAACACTCTACCAGAGAGCTCACAATCATCAAATCATGTTCACGGTAACGCGTGCTAGCGCATACATACACCGGTGCTACAACAGCAGTGAGCGTGGCCACGGACTACATTGTGAATTGTGCATTGCACGGTCACTGCTTAGTATTCGCAATAGCATCTTCACCAAACAGCTCATACAGTAAAAACGCGCACGTAGTGGGGTCGCGCTTGTTGTGGTCTGTCAAAGATATTACAAGCACAGATACCAAACTTAAAATGGCGCGGTGACTCCTTACGGAGGCCGCATCGGAGGAACGGAAGTGCTGATTACCGATCAGTCGTTTTTAAAGCTAACACTTAATTAGTATCTTCCGGTGGTATAAATACATGTGATTTTAATACATTGAAATTCTTGTAAACACCGTTCTTCAATAAATTTGAGTTACATGAAACAATTTTAGGCTTCTTCGCCCGCTTTCTACTTAAGAACATTTGAACATTTACGCCCCGTACGACTGGTTTAAAGTTCATTGGCTTACTGATTGGTCAGTTTCTATGGTATCTTCACAAGCGCACATCTATGCAGGCGTTTGCATTCTTACGCGCTTACAACACATAAATAAACTACTGGGTTCTGTTTTCATGCACGAGGAAGTACGCGTCAATTATTTCGGACTTTACACGGATTAATGCATTGTTCAGAACTCGCTTTGAAAATGCACGCACGCTGATATTTCTTCACAATGGAATTTTCTGTTACGCATGCGCTTTTGTGCACGCAGGTAACGGAAAAGAACTGTACGCATTTCAAATGAACATTTCCGCCCCTCCGATTGAGCTTTCATGAGGAGTCAGCGCGTCTAACAGTGTAGGAATAGGAGTTTGGTATCTACGTTAATTTTATAATATCTTTGTGGTCTGCCCACACATATTCATAGCTGTTCTTCATAGCTCCCAAACCGTGTCTTCCTTGCATAAAAACAGAACTATTTTTATCCGCGCGCATATACACGCGAACATATTGGCCAATGATTTGCTCCGAATCTCCACCATGGTCCTCGCCTTTGGCTCTGTTTGTTGGACACTGTATTGTGAAGCAATCGTTTTCATGAGGTTGCTAAGATAAGATAACTTTACCAAGCGTTACATTAGTTCCACATCTAGATGCGCGCCGTAGCCTGCGGGGTTTGTTCGGCCAATTGCGTCATAAAAGTCAGGTGAGCTGTTGAGGCCCTTTTCGAAATTGAATTTCAAACGCAGCTTTCCTTCGAATATCATTTATGCCGAATTGTACGGGGTTTTAATGGGTTGTGGGATGATATTTGTAAAATACTGTATCTAATCTTGCAAAAGTTTCTGAGGCCGTGTCATGCCCACTTTAACCTTTGACAATCTGTAACGTGAACTATGTCATTGGTTGCCATGCAACCACACATATCGGTACAACTTATCATGCCTAGGCTATAAGACTTAAACTTTCAGATGTGTGGGATGCTTCCGTTAAGAGTTAAAGTGAATACAAAAAAGTATCTGACCCCCTGTCACGTGACCTTTTACCTTGGTTGCCATGGAAACTACATATTTTGGTAGAACTAGTCTACCGTATTATACTTGTGAAGTTTCATGTAAAATGAAGGGTTTTTTTTTTTAATTTTTAGTACAAAATAGTAAGAAAAAGTTGTTTTTTTGCAAAATGTGACCTTTGACCTCTGATCTTTCAACTTTACTTCCGAGGGTCTGGGAGACATAAGCTCCCACCCTGGGATACCCACCTACCAATTTTGAAAAGAATCGGTCTAGCCCACTAGGAGGAGTTTTAAAGACAAAAAGGCTGTTGAGGCATTTTTCGAAATTGAATTTCAAACGCAGCTTTCCTTCGAATATCATTTATGCCGAATTGTACGGGGTTTTAATGGGGTGTGGGATGATATTTGTAAAATACTGTATCTAATCTTGCAAAAGTTTCTGAGGCCGTGTCATGCCCACTTTAACCTTTGACAATCTGTAACGTGAACTATGTCACTGGTTGCCATGCAACCATACATATCGGTACAACTTATCATGCCTAGGCTATAAGACTTAAACTTTCAGATTTGTGGGATGCTTCCGTTAAGAGTTAAAGTGAATACAAAAAAGTATTTGACCCCCTGTCACGTGACCTTTTACCTTGGTTGCCATGGAAACTACATATTTTGGTAGAACTAGTCTACCGTATTATACTTGTGAAGTTTCATGTAAAATGAAGGGTTTTTTTTTAATTTTTAGTACAAAATAGTAAAAAAAGGTGTTTTTTTGCAAAATGTGACCTTTGACCTCTGATCTTTGAATTTTACTTCCGAGGGTCTGGGAGACATAAGCTCCCACCCTGGGGTACCCACCTACCAATTTTGAAAAGAATCGGTCTAGCCCACTAGGAGGAGTTTTAAAGACAAAAAGGTTGTTTCACGAACAAATTATCACTTGAAAATTTTGTGCCACTCTACCACTTGACCTTTGGCCTCTGTTGCTATGGCAACCACATATTTTGGCAGGTCTAGATGCAATCATCATATGTGTGAAGTTTCGTGTCTGGAGAACGTTTTGTTTTGGAAATATAGCAGAAAATGAGATTTTACTAAATTTGACCTTTGACCTGTAACTTTTGACCTTCACTTCTGGTTGTGTATTAAAATGCAATTGTTTTACCTAACGTACCATCCCACCAAGTTTAAAGAAAATCGGCCCAGCCGTTTACAAGATATTAGGAAAACAAAATTGGACACACACAAACTCACCCACCAGCACACACACACGGACAGGTTTTGACCCCTCTCTCAGCCCTGGACCTTCAGTCACCCCGGGGTACCTCACCATGGGTTACACCTCGAGACTAGTAACCTGGGAAAATTTACCGTTACCATGGCAACCATTGCGATTTTAAGCTGGCATTGCCATATATAGCCCCATAGGCAAAGTGACAACAATATCTCATCCTCCTCACGGAGCGATGAGATAATAACCAAATATCTGATAAATTATGTGGGCTTTTAACTGAGGGAGCCTCTCTTATAAAATAACGTTTTATCTAACAGGTAAATTAAGGCTCTCAGAGGAAGTTGAAAGAATTTACAGTTAACTCGATCAAAAAAAAATATGTTTAGCTGTTTACGTAAAAACTTAAAACGTTGGGTTACGTACGTGGGGAGTAGTAGGAACTTTTTAAACGTAAAGAGGGGATTTACAGTTAAGAAAATTTTTTGGAAGAACTTTTCCAGGGTCGAATATAACTCGGGTTAATTGTCGAGACTACTGATTTCTGCGCGCAATAACTTACATATATATATATATATGTATTTATTTATATGTAGGTGTGTGTGTTGGGTGTGGGTGTGTGTTGTCTTCACTCGTCAAAAATTAATTCTGGGAGCTATTATCAGTCGATATCAACATGGTGAACCTCGATGTCTGTTCCTTCCTCATTTCTGTTCAAATACGGAAGTTCATTAGGGAATTCCTTTTTTTTTGTTGGAGGGTGATAATTTCCCAAGATTAACATATCTCATTTGGTCTAACCACCTGTGTGACAGTTCTATTACCATTTAAATTTTTTTTCTTCAAGTGGCAATTGTAAATTTCTGATCAGCCCGATGAAATTAAAGTGAACTTTTCAAAACGGCCTCGTTTCTACTTGGAGATCAATCAGATACCGCTTTGGTTACACATGTTTAACAAACATGACAATTAATACTTCGATCATGGGATATAACTACCCCGCCAATGTGAACATTTCCACGCAATTTTCCCGTGGCTCCCATAAAGCCAGCTGGCGACAACCTACTTTAAAGCAGCTCAATTGTGCCTACATTATCATCTGTCTTTAGTGCAAACAGTTCATTGACCTTCTGTGTATAGTTGTAATTACACATATTGGAATGTAATAGTAGGGTAGTCCAGGACAGTTTGAACAAACAAACAAGGTACCATTGGTTGGTCACACCAGCATCTCTAGTGCTTTCTACCTCATAGAGATATGGGGTCTGTCGGGAACCCCCGTGCTGTATGTGCACCCTGTGGGCCTCAAAATGAGGCCAAGACATGCATTTGGTCAAACATTGCAGGTACCAACAGAAATAACGGAAACCAATGTTAAGTAAAAGGGTACATCATATACAGAGTATACAAAGACCCTTGCCCGACAAATTGTCAGACGTCCTACAAGGTCACAAAATGTTGGACTTTATCAAACGTTGGAGGCAACACAGGAAACAAATTGCAAATGAATGTTTACATCAAACAGTGCATGGAATGGCCCATGCAAGACAAACTGACTGCGGCAGAGTTTGAGGCACGTGTATAACTCCGAAATTATTTTAAACAAACATAGCGCTCGAGTTTGTCTAGAAGAAAATTTTTGAAAGAATTGTGGCTTTTTGTAAGGACCATTGAAAGTAAGGATGTTCATTGATATAATACAAATGTTAAATGAGCGACAGCTGAAATTCTCTTGGGTTACGTATATTATCGTAGTATAGCTACGCACTATGCTCTGATGAGAAACTGGGAAATTGCATCAAAATTTCTTCCCTTGTTTGATGAAAGGTTTGAAAATGAATAGCTTATTAAATTGGAAAAATTGTGGAATTTAATGAAAGAACATTTGGTTTATTGAAAGGCTTTCTTTTTATTGTGCGAACTATCCCTTGAAATTGGGACATTTTTAACAAATACTTGAAAATCCAAAGCCTACATTGCAGAACAATTGCCATTTTATGACAGTTTTGTTGGAGGCTTACGGAAGAATCTCACCTTCTAAACTGTATAAAAAAAATAGCGGGGCGATTTGTAGACTTGTTACTTTATATCATCATGCAGATCAAGGCCCTCTGACCATATTTGAAATAGTCCTTTTGGGGGATTCCTTTGTAGTAGAAGCCTCACTTTAATAGAAAAAGAAAACCATCTTGCTAAGTGTTCAGAAAATTAGCAGATAAAAGTTACCACTTCCATCAGATGAAATGGTTTTGTCTCTTTTCGGGAAAAACTACTTCGCAACAGAATTGAAGACGTGCTAATTTTGCTGACCCTTCTTAGACTTTTTGTTGCATTCAATTGAAAGATCTACTAAATTCATAACATTTTCTGAGACTACCCGGGCCGAATTCCGGACTATAAATGATTTTACCTCCAACCTAGCGTCTTTAAAAATATATCACTTAACAAAGTGGCTATTAGTCAATTTTCAATCAGACTTATGGAAAGATGTTTTCACACTACTGTTTATCATTATGTGTGACTGAAAACGGTCTGGTCGTTTTTATTACCTGTTTTACGAATTCGGTTTTCTGGTCTGGACAGATGGCAAACCCTTAGACACTGCATGCGCATGAACAACCTCAAGCCAGTTATGGAAAACGTGAGTTGTGAGAGTTTCCTTTAAAATATGGTCTTGTAGAAAGTAAAATCAAGAAGACCTTCAGGGGGTCTTAAGTTCATCGGGACCTGTATCTTTTATCGTAGGTTAATAGATGAAAGACTCCCAGACGAAATTTGATCTCCCCAAGGACAGGGGAATCTAGCCTTCCCCAACAGGGCGAACGCCCTCCTCCCCCGACCCCCGCTACCCTCCATGCCGTCCATCTGCACACTAAACGTCCATCTTCCTGGTCTGTGACGCGAGTGTTAATTATGGGGGACCTTTAGAGCAGTGTTTGAAGACGGGACAAAATACATGGAATTAGTTTAAAAAAAGGGGTACGAAGAGGTGATTGCAAATGGATTCCGATGTGTATGAAAAACCGAGGTACAAAGGAAAAATATGTTCAGGATCCTGCATCCAGGAGCTTCTTCTCAGTCCTTGTTTATAGTTTTAATGCCTCCTGATGAAACCGCCGACTTTTCCCGACGGATGGGCATGCCACCGGTTTCTGTTCTAGCTGGCGCCACCCCTGTTTCAAAATTATCTATCGAACCTCCTCAAGTTAGAGACCTAGCCCTGTATTTTTCAAGAACTGAGGTGGAAAGCGTGGCCTTGCCATTTCCGATGATCTCCGCCTCAATTAGACCTGAAATTACTTTGAAGTTAGTGGTATGTAAACGTCTGCTGGACATGTCCACAGTTTTTTGTGCAACCTGGACTTCTTTGACAAATTTCAGTAGCATGATTCATGGTTCTGTGCCTCCTTTGCTACAAAACCAATTCTTATCGTAACTAAAACCTTTACCCACTTATTAGTACTACTTGGCGAAGCTGCAATGATAGCATTACAACCAGTTTTGCTCAGAGGCTCAACCTTACTTTTAGTGATCTTCCATTGGACAAGAACGGAGTAAGAAGATACTTCTTACTCCGTAAGAACGGAGTAAAAAGATACATCTTTGAATTTCAGCAAACACACTAGTGACTTTATCGAAATATAATCTGTTAGTGAAACAGCAAGCTCCCTCTCTATTGAAAGGATCGCAAGGCCTGACAGCCTATCTTGACCCATTTTTGTACATTGCAGGAATTGTCAAGTAAATCATACATAATTAATAGGTAATTGTTAATGGCGCGTTATCTCAACAGTCTTACGAAAAAAAGGGTATGCAAGGTTGATGATCGTAGGAGTACCTGCACCATGGACCCACATAGCCTCTTGACTTATAATTTTCTGACGGGCGATGGGAAGGACTGGGTACCTTGTTAAAAGACTAAGTCAACGAAAAAACTCCGTCAGTGATAAAGGTTTGAATACTCAAAGTGTCCCCTCAGAATTTTCCTATTCATACTATCCTCTATAAATCCCCGGATTGAGTGAATTACCTCCGACTGACTTCTGGGATGTGGGGAGGCCTTTTGTCTGCCTTTAATCACGCAACTACTATCCGAGTATTAGGAGGAATTATCGGAAAATTATTGTTAATTCCCCTGCAACCTTAACTGTGATACGTACTGTTGTATACATTCTATTTTGTAATCTTTGTAAAAATAAGTTGTATGTGGGTGAAACCTCTCTCCTTAGGTTTAATAACCATAAAAAGTCTATCTGTGACAACACTCTAGGATTCCCAGTAGCGCAGCACTTTAATCTTTCGCACCATTCTTTCGAGAATCTTAAATTAATCCTCATTGCAAATAACTTTATTTGCGCTGAAAAACGGAAGCGTACAGAACTTATTTGGATAATGAGACTTAAGTCACTCATTACGGGAACCAACAAAGACCTTGGTATTCTAAATCATTACACGTTTCAACAAACAATTAAATCTTCCCTCTTGACACTGCAGATAACTGTAGATAACGGTTCTTTTTCATTTATGTACTCGTTTTTAATTTTTGTGCACATTTTGTCTTTAATACTCTCAGAGGAAATTCCGGGGGGGTGAAAATTTCGAAATATATTTTTAATCTTTCTTACTCCTAAAATCAACCAGTTATGCTCTTCATAAGTCTATTGTTGAGAGTGGGGTAATTAGAGTCTAACAGGACACACTTGAGATTGGTGCTGTTGGCTGTTGAAGATAGGCACAGATGTGCTTGAAATATACACTGTTATCCCTGTATTGAAATTTTGTGCTCTTATGATGTCATCTTTGTGTAACTCAATATTTTTCATCGGTTATATATATATATATATATGACCTAGTATTGATAAAGAGGCATATATATATATATATATATATATATATATATATATATATATATATATATATATATATATATATATATATATATATATATATATATATATATATATATATATATATATATATATATTTTGTTGGTAGGTAAAAGGGGATTAAGAATACTGTCGACTTAAGTGGGTTTGTCGATAGTATTCTTAATCCCCTTTTACCTACCCTCAGAAGTTACATTCAAGATACTACTCATTTTCTTAGAATTCTCAACGAAATTAAACCCCTCCCGCCCGATTCCCTTCTTGTCACTATGGATGTAAGTGCGTTATACACCAATATACCACATGAAGATGGTATTCTAGCCTGTACAAAGATTTTGTCTTTTAACGGTCATTCTCAACCATTCATTAAGGATTTCACCGACATTATTAAATTTATTCTTACTCACAATCATTTTGAATTTAACGGTCAGCATTATCTCCAAACGTGCGGCACTGCCATGGGTACTAGAATGGCACCTAGTTATGTCGTAATTTTCATGGCTGACCTTGAAACCAGAATGCTGGCAGATTACCCCTTACAGCCGTTGCACTTTCATAGATATATTGACGACATCTTTTTTATTTGGCCACATGGCCTACCCAACTTACATTCTTTTGTATCATTTTACAATGCTTTTCATCCTTCTATTAAGTTCACATTTGATTTTTCTGCCAAGGAAATTCCTTTCCTTGACGTACTAGTTAAACTTAACAATGGTTCCATGGCTACGACACTTTATTGTAAACCAACAGATACCCATCAGCCCGAATACGAAAAACATGTCAATAACCTCGTGGAATTTTTTCTCAATAATGAGTACCCCCTACCCGTTATAAAAGCGGGAATCAGCAAGGCTTCCGGTCACAACAGGGACAAACTACTGTCTTACAAAACTAAAGTTGAAAATGCACGTATTCCACTTGTTTTTGATTATTCGTCTAAAACAGAAAATTTACATCAATGTATTCGTTCAGATTTTGCTATTCTTCGGGCAGATAGTTCAATCTCTGAACTTTTTGAAGACCCCCTTTAACTGCGAGAAGACAACCCCCCAACCTCAAATCCCTCCTCACATCATCCAGGCTTCGTGCAGCTGGAAACACAGGCAACAAAAAGTGTGGCAAGCCTAGGTGTCAGGTGTGCCCTTTCATTATCACTGAAGAAACTTTTACCCCTCCGGGCACCACTTGTAACATCCGTCCCCCTCCCTTAAACTGTGACACGGCTAATGTAGTTTATTTACTGTGCTGCAACGTGTGTGAGAAAGGCAACTATGTGGGTCAGACCGGCACCAAATTTAGACTGAGGTTTAACAACCACAAAAAAACTATTCTAGACAAATCATTAAAATATCCTATATCCAAACATTTCACTAGTAACTCAAACCACTCTTTGTATAATTAAAGATGTATCCTACTCAATTCTAATTACCCATCTGTCACTCAAAGGCTTAAATCCGAAAGCAAATGGATGCTTAAACTGTCAACACATACCCGCGGCCTAAACAAAGATCTTGGTGTTTTGAGCGACTTCCTTTCTGTGGTTTACAGGGAAGCGGGTTCTGTTTAACATTCTCGACAGGATTTGTATTTTTGTTTGTTTTTGTTTTGTTTCTTGCTGTTTCTAAATTTTTCTTCACTCCGCATTGACGCTGATGACGAAGACAGGTGTCTTTGAAATATACCTTTCTCTTATCTTGTATGTGCTCTAATATTGTTATATTTGTGGTTTTTTTTACTTATTCTTTTATATTACATGGAGCATACCTGGACTTACTTACTTATATATATATATATATATATATATATATATATATATATATATATATATATATATATATATGTATATATATATATATATATATATATATATATATATATATATATGTATGTATGTATATATTTATGTTGTTGACCAACAACAATCTCATTTTTGGTGACCACCACTACCTCCAAATCCATGGTACAGCCATGGGAACCAAAATGGCTCCCTCATTTGCCTTGTGTATGGGCAACTTCGAGCAAAGATTTCTGTCTTGACAAAATTTGAAACCACAAATTTGGTTACGCTTCCATTAGGCATAAGGTTGCCTCTATACAATTTATGCCCTACACCCCAATTTTTGTTCAAAAAGTGATGTTACAGCAAGGTCAACCCGACTTCCTGTTATCAGCTCTCTGTCAATAGTAGCTGCCATGTCCAGCACTATGTAAACAAAGAGTCCCATTGAAAACCTCATTCATAAAGGCAGAGACTGTTTATTCAGTGCAAGCCAAGTTTGCAACCAGAGCTGCATCAACAGACCAGGAAAATAGGCTTATCTTTTTGGACACATGTAAGCTGGTTGTGCAGTCACTGAAGCATGATGAATAGTGTAAACAATCATTTCCCTGACTGCAAAGAGGTAGCTTATGCCTAATGTCATAGACGACATCTTCATGATCTGGCCCCACGGTGAAGACTGTCTAAAAATTTTTATTGAAAACATCAATTCGTTCCATCCCACCATCAAATTTACGGCCGACCATTCCAGGTCCAGTGTCCACTTCCTGAAATGGTTCACTCAAAACAGACTTGTTAAACAAACCAACGGAAAAGCACAACTACCTTGTACCCAGCAGTTGCCATCCTCCGCACTGCACCAAAAAATTCCGTACAGTCAAGCACTCCGCATAAAACGCATCTGTTCCTCTGAAACAGATTTTGACACTCGGGCAAAGGAACTATCTGGTTACCTCCGTAACCGGCAGTATTTTCAAGGTTCAATTGAAAATGCCATCAAAAAGGCAAAAGAAACCCCTCGCTCGCAAACTCTGACCTACAAAACTCGTCAGCGCAATTCCGACAGAGTGCCGTTGGTAACTGAGTACCATCCGCGTCTACCATCACTAGCCAAATTCATCAAAAAGCCTATGCCCACACTTCAGAGCACCGGTCGCCTAAGATCTATCTTTCCCCAATCCCCCGTTGTTGCCTTCAAGCGGCCCTCAAATTTACGGGACATTTTGGTTCGGGCAAAATTCCAGGACAAAGCCTCAGTCGAGGAAAACAACGAAAATTTTGGTTGTTCACCTTGCCCTTCCAACTGCAAGACGTGGGCCCTGGTTGATTCCACAAAAGGCTTCCAGAGCAATCAAAATGCACGAACCTTTCAAATTGGACAATAATTTAATTGTCTTTCCAAAAATGTCATTTATCTCATATACTGCAATTTATGTGGTGTGCAGTACGTCGGAGAATCTAAAAGTACTCTTCGAATGAGAATGACGCAGCACAGGTCAGCAATTAAAACCAAAAAGGTTGAACAACCTGTTGCAAACAATTTCAATTTGCCTCATCATTCTCTCAAAAACTTAAAGGTCATTGCTATCGACCAAAACGATACATGGACCGACAAAGCTAGAAAAGCTAAAGAAAATTTCTGGGAACTCAATCTCAAAACCACATCGCCTTTCGGCTTGAACATCAGGAACAATTTACCAGCTTGCTGATGATACCAACCAAAATAATCCGATCAGGCCATTCCGGCCTAACAATTTCTCTAATTACTTTCAAGAGGATTTTCCTATTGTTGATGGATTACACCCGAGTAATCCGATCAGATCCTCCCGGTCAATCAACCTGCTCAATTTCCTTAAGAAGGATTATCCTGTCACAATAAAGGTGAGACCATTGTCAACACCTTTCAAAGCTTCCAAAATTTCTCACTCCTTGTCATTCTTCAAACCTTTTGGCTGTTTAATTTATCTAAATTCTAGCTTTCCGCTATTGTATCTCCTCGGAGATCCAGCCTTTCAATTCTGTAGCACCGTTGTTTTACAGTTTCTCCGTCATATTTATATATAAATATATATATATATATATATATATATATATATATATATATATATATATATATATATATATATATATATTTCGCCCCATTACACGGTAGTGCTTCGGTATGACCGTGTTCTGTTACTATTCGCTTTATGTATAGTGCGCTCTTTGAGCTTGTGCACTTTGGTATTCGCAAGCAACGTACCGTGAATGGCTGGACTGACGCAGGTTATGCCTGTGTCAGTCTTGTCATTCCGTCTTGAAATCTACTCTGAGCTGCACTGAGGAGACCTTACAAGGTCGAAACAGTACTGTCTGCAGATTGAGTATATATATATATATATATATATATATATATATATATATAAGTAGAAAACACCACAAATATGACAATATTAGAGCACATACAAGATAAGAGAAACGTTTCTCTTATCTTGTATGTACTCTAATATTGTCATATTTGTGGTGTTTTCTACTTATTCTTTTATATTACATGGAGCATACGTGGACTTACTAATATTATATATATATATATATATATATATGTGTGTGTGTGTGTGTGTGTGTAAAGGAAAAAAAAACATCAGTCCGACACAAAAATATTGGCACAAAAGAAAAAGACGGAAATTCTAGTTAGAAAAATATCCTGCGGCCACCAACTGGCCGTAACACTCAGGACTACTAGACATTGGTGCGATTTTGCCCAATTTTGAGCGAATTCTGTTGCGCTCGCCCATAGCCCAAACCTTGAATTGCAACCTTTTTTGGCTTTTCTTCAACCGTCTTTTCTGAAATCTCGTCTGGTCCGAGCCCGTTTAAGCAGCCAGAGGCCTTCCGCTGTTCGCGAAACTTCTGAGCCGTCTCCATCCCCTTGCGGTGATAACCTTTGCAACCTGTGTTTTGTTTTTAACTCTGATACTTTTATTAGGAGTAGGGAGGCTGGAAATCAATATCAATGTTTTAATGTACAGGAGCGCCTTGTAAGACTCGTTGGTGTGTTTATGCCATCACATGCGTATCCTGTGGTTGCCAATACACCGGATGCACTAACAACTTAGGCTTCGCATGAATAATTTTACCAGTCAGCTGTGCAGGGGTAACAAGCCGGCAAATTTACTCATAAAAATTGTAACCAGCTATATGAATATCTTAGTTCTTGTGGGAGCGGCTTTAAATCTCAAGTAGTTCAAGTTTTTAAAGAGACTTCACTCCAGCGGAGGCTGACAAGGGTGGCATTAACGATCTTTTCGCTCTACTGCGCTTGTACGAAAGAGATTGGATCTATCGATTAGATAAACTTAAACCTAGGGGACTTATTGTGGATGATGGGACTTACTCCCAGAATCGTTCTACTCATTTCCCCACCAAAAAAATATCTTCTAAACTTCTTCCTTTTTCTTTTGTTCACTCATGACTTTGGGGATTCGGGCCCTATGACGCAGATAATTTGTATGGCTTGAATATTTCGGAACTCGTAGATAAACTAGATAATTAAAGACTGATTTAAAGTGGTAAAGTAGTATTTTAAATCTTTACCCACAGGCAGTTACACTATATTGGGCCTATGGGGTATGCTTGCAATGGGGGCTGTCTGACAGGCCCATTGCAGCATTTAATTTTTTTGCATGGGCCATTCTTTGTAGCTTGTGATGTTAATATTCGTTTCCAACTTGTTTCATGTGGTACCTCTTCCTGGCCCAATGCAGACCCCAGCAAACAATTTGTACGACATGAGTATTTCCGAACTTTACATGATGGCACTAGAAAATTAAAAACTGGTTTTAAGTGGTAAAGTGGTATTTTAAATCTTTACCCCAGATCATTTGCAGTGTATTGGGCCTATGAGGTATATTTGGGGTAATCTGGAAGCCCTTTGCAGCATTCGATTAGTCTTGCATGGACCGTTCTGTACACCGTTTGAGGTAAATATTCGTTCCTTTGATTTTCTTTTATGTGGTCCCTCTAATGTTTGATCGGGCCAGTGCGCAGCCACCGGGATTTTTTGCCTCCTGATAAAGTTATTGAGAAAAAATAAATTGTTTGAACGGAAATACACTTTAGAGTATTTCGTTCAAAAAAAGTAGTTAAATAATTGTGTAACAATTAAGAAATCATGCATGAATGTGTTTGAACACATTTTGTTGGCACGTATAAAATCAAGTAATAACTTCAAAATGATAACTTTCACTACATTGGATACCGTTTATAACCTGCACTGTCGTTTATTGAATTACACTTGAAATTACTAAAACTCGAATTTGACTTTGTTAAGTTCAGACCCTTTCTGCCTTTCGGATGGCTGTTGATTTACTGAAACCAAGGCAATCATACACTGGAGACCATTCTTACAATACCTTTCCTGTACTTTATCATACACAAAATATGCCTTAAAGGCCCTGTTCTCTCACCCCAAACACTACCATTTCTCCTAACCTTCTACTTAAGCACCTCCCACAATTGTCTGAAATTCATCCTCTTCCAGGGACAAACTCGGTTGACTGCTTCGAGTCGAGTATAGAAAAGCTCAATGTTTATAAACAAAACACTCTCAATGCAGTTCATGCTGTGTAATAAAAACTTTGGTAGTCTGCATTGTTTGAACTCGGTGTCAATCTAGGAGATGAGCCAGTGGAGTATTTCAGTAAATCCCTATCAAAATTGTGGTTTGGGGTACGAGGATTGGCCCTTTAAGGGTAAGTTACTGCCTTCGAATAATTCTTCCCATCCATCTCTAACAAGTAGGCCTATGTCGTGCCTCACTCCTTCCCATGCAAAGTGCCACTGTAGAACGACTTTTGCGACAAGTCCTCTTTTTACTAGTTGGCACTGGCGTCTGGGCGGATTTGTAAAATGTCCACAAGGTCCGCATTTCATGTGTTTCCCTGGTGATTCATACTTCGGCTTTGCGGTTTAAATATTTTGAGAGATTTGCTAGTAGCATTTTAATTTTGACTACGTAACGTACCGATGACTGAACAAATACTGCACCGTTTTCATGTAAACACCACTGCAAATCGGAAAATATTGTTTCTTTGGTATTATTATGTCACTTGTAAAATCTCTACAAAGACTAAACATGAGTATTTTGAAAATTAGAAATCCGAAATGGTAGGCCTATAATCAGTTCAAAGGTTTGCCAAACATGGCCACATTTTGAATCTAGCAAATCTAACGCAAAGAAAGTTTCTTAGAAGGAGGCACAACTAATTTTGGTTTTCCTATGGAAATCTATTCAAATATTGCCGCATTTGCGACCTACGTTCTCCTGAAGTTCACGATTTTTCCTCAGAGAACGGGAGAGACCGATTCCCTTTAGTCTCATCCCCCAGGACATCGCACAAGTGAGAAATGCCCAGATTATTTTTTTTATTGTTTTTTCGAAACACGGTTGAAATTCATTTTTAACCTACTGCTGATAATATATGTGGCGTTGTTCTGTTTGCACATGTATGTGACTTAACAAACTTGTATTGCTTTACGTGGCTACTAGTTATACAAACAGATGATGCACATTTCAAGGTATTTGACAGCATAGTAAAGTCTACATATCCAGTAAATTTGTTTCTCTGTCTTCTTGCGAAAATCATGATCATTAGTATATGTTCTTTTCATTCGGATAGAATAGAACCATACATGACAAAACTTTGATGTAAATGGTCTGAGGGCTGTGTAGTGGACCAAGTGCTGTCCTTTAGTGGACGTAGTCTCCTTTGGAAGCAGTTTAATATTAAAAAGAATATATAAATGAAAGTTGCTTTCGCCGAGCGAGCGTCTCTTTTCTAGAGATTCGAGAGGAGTTTGGAAAGAGTAGTAGATTCAGTCCCATGAGGATGTATAATTATATTCCTTGGGAAGCAGAAATCCTTCGGGAGTGAATGTTTGGTTTCGCCGAACGGCAGTTTGCCAGAGACTTACTCGTTAGTCTTAAGAAAAAGGAGTAAACTCAGGTGTCAAATTTTCCAGTTTAGAAGCTTAGGTAGGTATTTTCTACATTCAAAAATCAAAGTAAACGTGGCTAGCAACTTATAGAACACAGGATAGTATAAATAATTGCAAATTAAAAACCCTTACCTGCCATACCAGGGCTGTGTTATTTGTTATTCAAAAACAGCAACTCACTAGAAATACGGGTCTGTAAATTACTGTTTACGGGGAAGTAGCTGGCCGATGGATTAAAGCAGCGCAGCGTGTTCTTTGCACGCAAAGAATAATTTGTAAATCCAAGTTTAAATTCTTAACTTAATTGGAGAAGCTTTAAACATTCGACCAGGGCCCGCTTCCAATGCTTGGTTACGGCAATGCCACTGAAATTACTTTTGAGACTTATCTTCAACAATTAAAAATAGTACACTTTGGTGAGTCCTTAGAATTGCTAAAAAAAAAAAAAATGCATTGAAAAGTAGCTCACCAAAACGCCAAAACATTCCTGTCGTTAGCCAACAACCTAAGTTGGTGATCACGAACATGTGTCTACATTACCATAAAACTTAATTTCTGTCAAACTACAATGCTTGTCCTAAATCACTACACATTCGAAAAAGGAAACCCAAATGTTTCATACCCTGTTTTTAAAAAATGTGATATACCGGTTCACTAGCATGCTGAGAAAATCAAATGGCATTGTTTCAAATGCTTTAGTACTTTCTGTAAATTTGTATTTACCTGTAACGATTCAGTAGGTGAAATGTTAATCTCCACATGTGCAAGAAATCCGACATCGACAAAAACGGGTTCATATGTACTTACTCGAAAGTAATAAAAGCCATTTCTGGTCCACAATTGTTCGGAGATTCAAATCGTATTCATGTAACTACGTGCAGTTTTGCAAAACGCTCTTTGTATGGACTTGTGAACATATAACCGCCAGTGAAGCAAGTATGTATACCGCTTATGTATATATGAAACAATATAGCCGATATTTCATCATATGTCGTAACATGCTGGTTTCGAAGTGCAAGGTGGCAAAGGCTGCACTCTTATGTAAGGGCATTTTTTACGTTGCTAGGGAACGAATTACTGTGTAAGTGTGGTACAGCTTTCTTCAAATGCCTTCTCTATTTCACACTGCTATGAATTAAAAGTCTGGAAAGTAAATGTGCCAAAGCACTGGTCAACGACAGTCATTAATAACATTAAGATTCAATAGTAATTGTTTAAGGTATGTGATATTTAATGTTAGAGAGTATTCTTTATTTTTCATAGTGTAGTTCTTTTTCATAGTTTCTCATAGGCGTAGGAAGCGGTGGGGGAGTCTTGGGGCGACAGCCCCCAACCATTTAAAAATGAGGGGCATGCTTCCGCCCCCCCCCCCAACTTCCCGGATCTGAAAACCCTTTTCCAGATATAGAATGCACTAGTTTTTACTCGTTACTCACTTTGATAAACTTTTCCGAGCCCTGGAAATAACAAAATCGAATGTGTTCAATATGCGACACCACATCATAAAGAGACAGCGGCAACTATATTTCTGTTTTGTGAATTGTCTCCCATAGAATTCCAAATTTTCTTCAATGAAAGCTCTTGACTTTGAAATATTTTGTCTTAAAAAGATAACAAAGTTTGGGAAACTTTTGAAACGTCATCGTAGAGTGTCAGTTCTAAGGCCATAGATAACATTATTAAGCAACAATGATTCAGTCGGAGTGAAATCGTCATCAGATTTGCCACCAATATAGGAAGGAAGTGCAGCAATCTCCCAACTATTTAAATTTCGTCACATGAAACCAAGAGTCCAAAGCTTTCTGCAGTAAAACCTCCTTATCCACATGTATTTGTTTAAAAGGGGCAAACGTTTCGGAGCGCTTCGCGTGCATCAATACGTCCTTGACACAGTAATGTTCACACTTTAAGGAAAAATCGGAAAGTTCAGCTACTACCTACAAGAGAAAAACATGCAATTTCCGGCTGTCTGAGGGGTCACGGTTTTTTTTTAATTTTCTGTACGCTACGCACAGATAGTTAGCCTTTCGAGCGAGACTTAATATTCCAAGCAGGGAACCATTGGCCTACCGTACTCAAATGCCCTCATACTCACCTATCTTGAGATACCTTTCAACCATGTCAGTTAAGTACAGTAGAGTGTGTATTTGTAGTTGTTAAAATGTTATCAATGTTCAAGCCCGCAGAGCAGTGACGTAGCTACAGGAGGCAGGGACCAATTGTTCCCTGGCTCGAAAAAGTGAAAATTTCAGAAATTTGCCAGTGGAGACACCAGTCAAATACAGTTCGTTTTTCCCAACTTTTCCTCCATCAAATTCCAAATTCTTCCCAAAAAAATCTCCAGGTTTCGAATAATTTGTTTTAAAAGAGGGAAAACGCTCCCCGCGCTTCGCGCAAACTACATTTCAACCCTTTAAGAAGTGAGTGGTGACTCATAAAGCAGTCAGTGGTTAACTTGTCCTAGCCGCTACAGTGCCGTTTCCCTAAACTTTTCTTTCATGTAGGCTTTTACCTTATAAATAGTTTGTCTACAAAAGGCAACAAATTTTCGGGAGCTCTTTGACTTTGACTCTTTGACCTATATTGTTACCTGATTTTACAGGATCTGGCAACAACTTACAACCTAAGTTAGTTATCGCGAACATGTGTCTTCATTACCATAAACCTTACCTTCTGTCAAACTACAATGCTTGTCCTAAATCACTACTCATTTAAAAAAGAAAACCCAAAAGTTCATACCCTGTTTGTAAAAAATGTGATATTACAGCAACACTAGCATGCCGAGAAAAAGGAATGGCATTGTTTCAAATGCTTGCATAATCAAAAAATCTTTATGGTATGGTGAGGAAGGAACAGCTCCTTGTTATATCCGATAATACACAGTACTGCATGCCCCTCAGTCTAACTTTACATACACTTGCGCAGAATTTTAAGAGTGTGCTCGTTGAGTCCAACAGAACCTCCACAAGTTGGGATTCTATTACGTTGGTCCACGCGGCTTTATTACTCTGTCATTTCTCCATCGTATTTACTTATGTGTCAAGCATCGGTAATTTCAAGTTTCAAAATGAAAGCCATAATGGAAGATATTAACTTGTTTTGACTTGTGAAATTTTTATATTTCATAGTAAGAACATAAAGTTTAGAGCTTACTTGTTAATGTTCTCATAGCACTTGTTCCAAGTAAGTGAGTGTCGATGGGTTTTAAGCCCCATCTAAAGAGCAAGTAAAGGGATTATGTAAATATGAAGCGAGCGTCCTGATGAAGGTTCAATACCCTTGCAATTTTTGTGTCCAGTAACAAAGATGTAACTTGTACATTTTATTATTGTTTTCCGTAGAAAACTTAATAAAGTGAAGATAATTTCTTCCTCAATTTTAACGTAATTATTGTTTTTTTCTAATAGCCAAGCCATGTAAATTCTGAACTAGAATGATTACACTCGTGATTTTTGGCTCTCTGAGCATGGTTTTGCTTAGCAGTATACCCGCAACTGTAGAATTTATGAAGTCACATGATCACTTCCCTAGCAGTCCCGACTACTTGTAGGTCTGCGCAAATGGGGTTTCGCGGAACTGTGACGGGACAAGTGGTCTACCCCTATATGTTGAACAATGTATGAATAAGCGTATAAGTAGCTACAGAGACTTGGTAAGTGGATATTTTAATATTAACTGCTCTTAGAAATAAAAGGTTATTTAAGGTTTTGTTAAAATGTATAATACAAAAAATACGCTCCCAATGGGAGACAGTCGCGTCTTAGATCTAAAATAAGGACCTAAGACTTAACGAGTACTTGACTCATTGAGGAAACTGACTCATTGAGGGACGTTAAGCAATGTTTTAGTATCAACGATCAAAGATTAGAGCCCAGGCTTTCTCTGATAGAAAAATTACTTGGTTAAATGTACATTTTTTGTAAACAGCTGCTATACCCGAAGAAGTGTTTACCGTTCAATATGTATGCAGTATGTACTACGCACATGGTCATAAACTCACTTTGAATGTTTAGCCTACGTACATGCCTACCGCCCATAAGTGGTATTAACAGTAACAATTTAATGTATGATTACACCACTATGGGTTTTGCAGTACAGGTAGGCTACCCATTATAAGCTTTCGAAATTTCCAATGTTAGTTGTAAACTTTGCTTTCTATGAAACTTGAAGCTTCAGTTTTCATAGCATATTCAGTAACACTGCAATTTTTACCTCTTAAAGAAGATATCCCGAAATACTAAAGAAAGGGACTTGTAGCATAGAAGTAGAAACCTGGGACCGTGCGAATGAATAATGCTCAATCTGACCTGGATTAAACTGTCTGAATTAATCCAAATTAAGAGGAATCAACTGCAGTCAAACAAATTTCTGGTATCATTTATTCTTTCGTGCCCGACAATTACTGCGCTGCAAACAGTATTTATTAAGTAAGGCTTATTATACGGTAATTTTTAAGTTTTATATTCTCATAGAGCCATCTTTGTGTTTTAGAGAGAAGGAAAAGGAAAAGGAAGGTTCGAAGCTTCCATGCTTCGAACCTTCCTTTCCGTCCCTGAGTGAAAATGTAGACAGGCTACTGGTGTCGGGCTACTTACTAATATAGGTTCTAGTAATTCATTCACCTATATCGTTCAAAAGCCTTATCCCAAAGCGTAGCGCCATAATTAGAGTGCCCTGCATTTTGAAACGGTACAGTTCGTAGAGGAAGTGGTCTGTGTGCAAGATCTAGTTAGTTAGATAGTCATAAGTCAGCCAGCCAGCCAGCCAGCCAGCCAGCCAGCCAGCCAGTCAGTCAGTCAGTGAGTCAGTCAGTCAGTCAGTCAGTCAGTCAGTCAGTCAGTCAGTTAGCTATTTTTCATGCATTTCAACACAGTCTGTACTTGATATTGCCATCATGGGAATCGCAGGGTTAAAGACATCTACACTCTTAGGATGTGCACATCTTTATTCAAACAAGTAAATAGGAAACTGCCCGAGGTGTTCTGTAACTTTGCTACCCCCACAAGTTCCTTATCTGCTCCAAACTCATCGAAAGTAAACATGGGAAACCACTATTGAATAATAATTGTTACAAACTCAGGAACAATGTACCAATTGATATCGATATTGAATTTTCAAGATCTTACTTTAATAGATAAAGTCAAATATCATTTGAAAGACAATTACACTGCCCAAGCTTCATGCCAAATTGGAAGCCCTCGTTTTGCAATAGTTTTTTTTTTCTTGCTTATATACATATTAAGTGTTTTGTTTTCTTACTCTCTTTCTAAAATTAACCTGTTACCATTTTTCTAGCGTCCTCTTTATACCTCTGCACTTCGCTATTCCATCTTGGGTTTTTTATGCACCCATGTAAAAGTGCTAATAAACAAAATACGCTTAACTGAACTGAGCTGAACTTTTTGCAGGTCACTGTAGAAGATAACTGAACCAACCTTTGGAGTTTCTCGGGGTATAAACTACACTTGAATCTTTAGATTTATGGCATTGTAGAGATTAAATATTGTTGCGATATGCCATAACATGCATTTGATCATTTGCACACACGAAAGTGCAACGTTTACTCAGCAAAGTGTCAGTGTGTACATAGTGCCATTTCGGGTACAGAGATAGGCCTATATTCTTTTTGTTTTGTGTACTTAACCCATGAGCACACTACTGCTTTGTGGGCATGTTGTCCGTTTTACCAATTGGTAACCCTCATTCAACCATCTTTGTTTTCGATTCGGTCCACACTGAGTAGCGGTGTAGTCTCTTCAACTGTCTAAGGTGGGTTCAGTTATATTACACGTCACTGGATGATATCACGTGTATTTTCATTTTATATTCGATGGATATTTGTGTATAATGTTTTTAGTTTTTACTAGATATTTTCCTACTTTCAATGTTACCATTCCCCAATTTAAAAAAAAGATTTTCAAATTCCATGTCTTCTCACCTTTTTTTCTTTTTTCATCTTTGTTTTCGATTCGGTCCACACTGAGTAGCGGTGTAGTCTCTCCAACTGTCTAAGGTGGGTTCAGTTATATTACACGTCACTGGATGATATCACGTGTATTTTCATTTTATATTCGATGGATATTTGTGTATAATGTTTTTAGTTTTTACTAGATATTTTCCTACTTTCAATGTTACCATTCCCCAATTTAAAAAAAGATTTCCAAATTCCATGTCTTCTCATCTTTTTTTTATCAAATCAGTCTGTTTTTTGTGGGATTGATGTTGACGATGCCTAAGGAGAAGGCCTATTTGTGACACGTGCGACAAGTAGTAAGTCCGACCCCCCCCCCCCCAAAAAAAAAAAAAAAAAAAAAAAAAAAACTTGTCGCACCTGTGACAAGGACTCTGTGTTTGTCTGACAAAACAGCATTTTTGAAATGAATCCAGATTCCTTTTCACCCTTGTAACGAGGAGTTGGTCCTTTTCCCGTGAATTACCGTGTGAGGATGTCTTATTGGGCTACGATTTTGTTTTAAAAAGGCAATAAGTTATGCAAAACGAGCTGTACATACACCTGAATAGCTCGTTTTGAACATAAAATTTGTTTGTAGTTAGAGAGTAGGTTACTACAACGTGTTTTAAATATCAGCGATTTCAGTTATCCAAACTTGCCAGCTTACATTGTTATGTGTAGTCTTCATTTGACCACCAGTTCATACTCTGCTAAAGGTCAACATCGCAGACAAAGTCTACTTTAAACTTGTGTCGATTTACTGTGCATCTCTACCAGTTTTCAACAGACTTTCTAAAATGTGCTTTTTTTCATCATCAAATAACCAACTTTTTGTTCCATGTACACTTTGATCGTGTATAGCATCTCAAAGTAATGGGCCTTCATCTTAACTTTAGCTGTGTTTTCTTTTTTTTTTCTTCAGAAAACAGTAAAGTAAATGAATGGTGACTTCTTCAAATGTGAATTAGTTGTACCAGCTCAAGATCACGAAAGCAATACTTCAATTCAACAGTAAAACTACGGATCCAAATGAAATCTAAGGGGTAGCTTAGGTTTTGTAAGAAGTTACACGAACAAATCATCTTGACAATAAACACAATGCGATGCTTGCAGGCCGTCTGGTCCCGGCTCAAGATAACCAGATAGACACCACCAACGTATGTCTTTTTTTAAAGGGCGACTTAATTCCTTTCTTTTTCCTTCTTTTTTTATGCTACGTCACGGGTAAGTGTGAGAATCAATCGCGTCCATCGGTTTTTCCTTTTACAGTTTTTTGAACTTCGTAGGTGTTCTAAATGAATCATTTGAGTCTTTTCACGTCTTTGTAGCACATGCTCCTTGTATGCTGTTTCCATCTTTGTACTGCATCCACGTGTTCGTCCCCATAAGGACTACACGCATTTTCTATGGCTCTAAGACAGTGGCACTTTTCAATGAGGAGTCGCATATTTTCTTGATTTAGCAGTACTCAATTTTCTAGTCGGCGATGTTTTTCAAGTTGTTTTATATGGTCGAATCATTTTAAAGGAGCCAGTACGGCTACTTGATTTATTTGTTGCCTTTTTAGCTTTGGGAGGAGTGTTTTTTTTTCGCTCGACCGTCATTCATTTTTAAGACAAACAATGAAAACACCTACGCCACTGACGTGTTACTCCGGCGCAATAAATTTCTCACTAGCTGGATGTTGTGTGGTTGCTAAAAGGTCTCCCTACTTGGTGTTAACAGTCATTTTCGACTGTTTTCTAACAGAACTATGTTATGTTGCAAAGGTGGTATAATAATCTTAAGTCTGCAGAGTTTCTGCATTGTTGGCCAACAATGAATGAGTGGTTATATACAATCCTTTTTGGGTGTGTCATTAGTATATAAGTGACTTCACAGTATTGAAAGTGGAGGCTGCAACACTAAATAGAGTCATAGGTACTAAAGAGATCGTTTATGCTTGTTTTGTTTCCAATATGTTTTTCTACATCAGCTGTCATTTTGGAATTCTTACATTGGAACCGTTTTCATTGCATTTGCATGTATTAGAACTGCCCTGAAAAAACAAACCATAGCC
This sequence comes from Holothuria scabra, assembly GCA_037179385.1. Taxonomy (NCBI): domain Eukaryota; kingdom Metazoa; phylum Echinodermata; class Holothuroidea; order Aspidochirotida; family Holothuriidae; genus Holothuria; species Holothuria scabra. Next base: position 68,523,362 of record CM074179.1, read on the forward strand.
GTTAACAACATCGCCACCGCTCGGATTCTTTAGCCTTACTTTCGAAACAGTAATGTATGAGATACCCATATATTACTACATCAAAATGGTAATTGGTGGTCATTGCATAAACGTTCCTTTAATAAATCAGAATGACAATTGGTTGTCATTATATAAATGTTCCTTTAAAAAATTCGTAAAGCCTTCCATTCCTTTAAGCCATCGACAGCCATTACAATCAATTAACTCCAAAAGGTCAAATATTTCACTTATTACATGACAACCTCTTCCAGCTGCATGCTGTGTTGAAGCTGTGTGAAAGTGGCAGCAAGAACGTCATGGGGTTTGTGAAAAATATGTCAGCTGTAAAGCTGTTCCTGCAAGGAGCTGCCTGCAGCTCCCTTCGCTGTTCAAAGAGACAAGCCGTATACACCCGCGAAAGTTCATTGCAAATCTCACAAAGTAATTTTTATTCCACGTGGAGGCGATTTGTGTGAAAAGGTGAATAAGAGCCGAGGAGGGGATGTCAGTGGGCCGGTTAAAACCAATAGTCCACTTTTCGAGCAAACCTTGGGGTGTATGTGAAGTGAGAGGTCAATGACCGTTTTTGAGAACGCCTTCTCAAACTAAACGAGACGACGCTAACAAAAACAAATTAAAATGTGGCATTTATGAATAACTTTCTTGTCGCTACTTAGTATTTTCTTGGACGTTTTCTTAATTGACTACTTAGTTCAAAGAATAATCGGTCGTTCAAAAAGTGCAATCTAAAAAATCTTGCAAATATTGTCATAACTACCTTATTATTTTAAACAAAAAAAAAAGGCAATGCGTCATTTTCCTGAATTAGTCAAACATGGAGTATGTATAATATGATTGGAATTGAACGTTCACGAATTATATGCTATTATATTATTATTATATTCTATTTAAGTGTCAATCTCTTTTCTCCTTTTTTTTTTGTTTGTTTGTTTCGTTTTGTTTTTGGTTTTTTTTTTTGGGGGGGGGGTTATAAAGTTGTTTGTAATATGCTAGATATTTATTAGGACAAATATTGTAGAATAATCATGCCTAAAGGTATATCACTGAGTAGATAAAATAAGTGTGTTATTTTAGGGGGAAATCGTATTTTCGTAACTTGTGCATTTTTGTTACTTTGTGAATTCAACCCTCAATTGTTCTAACTAAACGCAATAGTTTTTTATCGTCATTTGCATCTGAATTGTACAGGTTATGACAAAAACACTAACTTGGTTGATTTAGATAGTGCTTGGCCATGCTAGGATAACTCCCCAAAACTGTCGTTCATGAGAGTTGGAAATGAATTGGCACATTGTTGCTAAGTTATCTAGTTAGTTAGAAGGAGTTTGGGGGGTCCAGTTCCTAAGCAAGTACGTTCAAGTCAAGCCAACCAAGGCCATTTTCTATGCAGTTGTAAATCACTGGCCCTTTTTCTTGCTTATGCTAAACACAAAGCAAAATAGCATAAGGTTCTACTTTTAGTTTTTGGTAGAGACTGTCGACCTCCCGACTTCAAGTCAGATGCTCTCATCACTTGATCATGGAGTCGGTCGGGACAACGAATTGAGCCCATACTTATTAATGATTAAGAGCAAATCAAAGATTGCCCTTTGAGATGGTCAACTTTTGATCGATTTTAATGGGAATTGTGGACTTTTTCTTCGTCTTTGATGATTTTTACAAAAAAAACACCCAATTTTATTATTTTCATGTTACGCGACCTTTAAGGTAGGCCTGTCAATCCCTGGAGTGGTATTTAAGAGTTTAAACATGACAATATGCTGTACAACTTACCGGCAGTGCAAGCAGACAGATTTATTATTTTCGGGATTGTACCGGATACGTAACACTGGCTAATCGTTATTGCCAAACATTTTTATTTCAAGTCTACGCCCAATAAAAATAAGACCTCAATTTTATACCAGATACGTCACATCGGTAGGCATCGAAAATCTTTCAAAGACTTCTTTTTGAACATTTTAAGTTTTTGGATAACAACAAATAAGTGATGTTTAATGGCGGCAGGGTTGCTAATAGTTAAACGCGAACCTTCGCAGCAGTTGTCCGCTTATGGACAATATTTTGAGCTTTGGTTTTAGTTACAGGCTATTTTCTGCTGTCTGGGACTTCTCAATTTTTCAAGGATCACTGTGCTCCGCACTTTGACAGTCTTTCGGTCATAATTACATTTTCAGCACAAAAAAGACAGTTCTGCCCCTCCCCCCTAAAATGAAACGCCCCCATACGTATTAGGACTGCCGAGTCAACCAATGTAAGTATAGGAACACTTTCCGAGCATGCACGGTCAGTCTAAATAGCTTTCATGGTACTACATTTGACCTTTAGACACGGCCAACTGCACCGAATGTCGCAACTTGTCTGTTAGACCAGGCAGTTGGAATTGTTTCTGGTTAGACTCACGTACTTTACTGTAAGCGTATTAGAATGTGTTCTACCAGTATATACTGATATAAGGTCTGACAATTCGAAAAAAAAAAACACTTCAAGTAATCATGTAACCTATTTTAACAAGTGACTTTTGCGATGTCTTGAGAAATGTACTTTCTTTATTAAATATTTACATATACATTGAAAATGTGTAGGATCTAGACTTTTAATTGCCAAACTTTACACCAGGAAAGGCAGCGCACACAGTTTCCTTAAAATCTACATTTTGATGATTTTAATATGGCATTAGTTTGAAAAAACTGATATGTCGCGGTACATCCATTATCAGTCAACCTTGAGAAGTCCTGCTCGGACAAGAGTAAGTCTTAAAAGTCATTCTCACCCATTTTAAATCCTTGCCAAATCTGGCAATAAAAATTCATGTCATAAGGCACTTGAAATTTTATTTCTAGTTTATACAGGCCTTAGAGGGAAAGAGCAGTCGCCCATTCTTTTAAGAAACATAAAGTAAGGTTTCAAAATTTTCAAAGGAGCTAATAAACGAGGTAACTGCAAATCCTTGTCGCAATGGGGATGACATGATTCAGCTTATTTCAAAATTAAATAAAGATTAATTTCTTCTAAGCCGTCATCACATTTTTTCTCTCGATGGAGGAAATTATTCATGAAGCAATCCATGGCGAACTTCTTTTTCCCTTTTACATTTAATAAGTATCACAGAAAATCAGGCCTGGTCAATACCTCTGTATAAATTGTTTAAAGTATGGACGTCCGTGTTTGTACTTTCACTTAATACAGTGACCTACACGAAGGTACTTTACAGATACGTGGCGATGTGTAGATAATATGCATAGATATATTTTTCTGGCTTAGAGAGTTTTCAGTTGAGGGATCTGTTGCTTTAGATCATAAAGATACCCTTTACACGATTCCATAGCAGGTCTATGTCTCATCATCGAGGGTCATCTTTGTAGATGGAGGGTCATTTGTTTAGGTCACAACAACAATGCGTACTTCCGTTCTATCTTTTTATTTTAGTTCGAAACCAATGTGAAACTGTCAAAAAAAATCTAACATATTTTCGGAGATTTTTAATAACGTTACATTATGATCAGCTAGTGCTAAGTATATATTTCGAGTCTTAAAAAATCACATTTTTGCGTGTGGGGGATAAGTGGCCCCCAACACCCCCTTGTTCAATATCACTATCATCTAATACAGTAGCTTACACCAAGGCAATTAACAGCAGGTTTCGTGGTGATGTGTAGATAATATGCCTGGATTTTTGTCAAAACAACCTTCATCCAAATATAGCACCTAAAGGCGAGCTAAAATAAAACATGGTGACCAGCAACTACTCTGTCTGTCTCCCGATTACCCGACTGTTGCCAATGAAATGGCACCAAATCTGAAAGATTTGCTATCTCAATAAAGGGTCCCAGACCCGAAGTCAGCAGAAACAGAGAATAGGTACAACGATATTTTGTTATATGCGCTTTAAGCTGCATTAATAACCCTCATGACAAATCACGCCATTGTGAAAAGGCCACTTTCGATGACGTTCTGCCGTACAGAGCCAAGTTGGTCTAAAAAACCACTTAAATGTCAATTTGAGAGGAAATCAGATTCCTCCAAAACGGATGAATGAAAAGCTTTTGCTTATAACATGCATATGTTGATATGATGGGTGCTATTTCCGAAAAAATAAAGCATTTCACCGACTTGGTAACGTCGGATGGTGAACAGCCAACCCCCCACTTCACTTCACAGAGTTTTCAGTTGAGGGATCTGTTGAGCAGGCTATCAAGATTACGATACCCCCAACCCGTTTCCATAGCAGATATATTTTTCATCACCCAGGCCCATTTTCAGGCGTATAGCCAGGATTGTCATGGGGAGGGTTTTGGTGTCATGGGGGCGGGGGTTGGGACACGATATGTCGGAAAAGTCTAAAGATCGAGAGAAAAAACGCTATTTTAGGTGTTTCTTTTGCGTTGCAAGGTTGGGTCATGTAGCTTCTAACCTCCCCAAACCCGCCCTGTGGCTACGCTACTGGTCATCTTAGTAAAGGGAGGGTCATTTATTTAGGTCACAACAATAATGCGTTCTTCATTCTATCTTTTGTTTTTAATTTAAGTTCGAAATGAAACTGTCAAAAATTCGAAGATATGTTTCCTAGACTCGTATTGCGTAACATTACAAGCTCGTGCTAAGTATATATTTCGGGTCTGACAGAATCACATTTTTGCAAGTGGGGGATTAGTAAGACCACCAACATCCCCTTGTTTTGGCAAACCAATTACAAAAAAAACTATCACAGTGAGATACCGCCGCAATTGAATGAATATAGTCAGTCTCTTGTGAAAAAGTACATTGTTTTAGAAATGATGCGTTTTTGTGGACCTAATGACAATGTAAACATGTTAATCCCAAAGAAGACACAAACATACAGATTTGACATAATCTAATACTACATATGCATATTTATTGTGATCTTTGTCTTTTTTTGACCTTCCATTTAAAATGCTTATCAAAACTGAATTTGAAAACAGTTACATAAAGAAAGGTGAAAACTTTCAAAAGAATCTGAATTGATTGGAAAAAATATCGCTAGATATCAAAGAAAACCATGTATGGAAATAAACAGAGTACGGACAACCTTTAGAAATCCATCAACTTAACTGGCATGCAGGGAAAGAAAAATCTTCCAATTCATTTTTAGACTTACTCAACTAATTGCCGACTACGATGGCCAACATTTCTGAGAATTTTTCTTGGCATGAAGGCACTGTGAAATCACCACCATCTTAAAGCTCTTCCAAAAGAGCGGTAAGATGCTCCCAAAGAAAAATTACTATACTAAAACGTACTATCTATTAAAAAAAAGTATCATAAAACCCCAATAAAAGTTCCATTGAATTTACGTTATTATTTACAACCGTTTGTTAAATGCTATTTTCATTTTGATTTATTTTCAGATTTCAGATTTCAAGCACTGGATAAAAATCCATTTTTTACATACAAATTATATAAAAAATTCGCTGTGGATAATTTTTATGGAATATCATTATAATTGTTGGTTATTTTTCTTTGCTGATTTATTTAATTCCAAAGGTTTTGCCCCGAGTAATCTATTGTTGTGGCCACGTGTACAGGGTACTTGTAGATAGGTAAAGCCAGACTAACTTTTATATATTGTTTAGATATGTGCTATTCCTTTGTTGCTTTTTGTGCAACTTTTAATACAGATGGTAAAAGTATATCATAATGTAGAAATTTAGACTAAAGTGTGAAAACTTGCACAGAGCGGGTGACCTTATTACAAAATGTAGACTAATTTGGCAAGCAGCATTTTCGTTAAACAACTTCAAAAGTAGACAGATTTAGGATTTGACAGACATAGGATCTGATCAGTTTTACTTGGATTGTGTTTAAGTAGGTAGAACATCAATCCTAACTCCCACATTAACCCCTGTATTTTATAGTGCACAGCCCCTTCCAATCATAAGGGTAACTGCACTACGGGAAACCGGTTTTCTTAAATCTGGTTCTTCGATCCGGATGCAAAGGATTGGTGTCTGTCACGATCATTGATAAGGCGTTCCATTGGTTTATCCTCGTGGCTCTCACCGGTAGAATGACCTCCACTTTACGCTCTCCTCGACGAGAACACATACGAAACTACACCCGTGGGGTGCCTTACTTCGCCCTCTACAACACCTCTGCAACCCCCTCACTTGTTTAAATCAAGTCCATCTTGCTCCCAAAGGTGGACAACTTCATTACACAGTCCCAACAGGTTTGATGATCTAGGCCATTATTAATACATTGATATGAACGATGTAAAATCAGGGAGCTTACGTCACCTCTTGGCAAGGACCCCTTTCCTTGTGAATTAAGAGATTTTTGAAGGTTAGTAAATATGACAGCTATGTCAATTTGAATGAAGATAGTTTGCAACCTATCTAGTCGGAATGAGAACATGTACTTGTTACATATATAAGCAAAAAATGAATGTATATGTATCTTATAATTATAGTAATAACTAAAACACTACTACTATAGATTACGCAAATAGAACTAAAACTAATAAAAAAAGTGATGAAATCAAATTTATGCAAAGTACTGAAGTTCTCCAACGTGTTGCTGCACTAAAGTACAAGTGATGATGAAATAGGGCATTATACATACATTGATATGAATGAATTTAAATCAGAGAGTTTACATTACCTCTTGGCAAGGACCCACCTTATTTTCCTTTCCTTGTCAATTAAGAGTTTTGAAGGTTAGGGAATATGACAGCTATGTCAATTTGAATGAAGATAGTTTGCAACATATCTAGTCGGAATGAGAACATGTACTTGTTACATGAACAAGCACAAAGTGGGCGCTGTATAAATGAATGTTTATGTATCTTATACTTATAGTTATACCTAAAACACTACAACTTTATATTTCTCAAATACAACCAAAACGCATAATAATAAAGTGAAGGAACTAAATCCATGCAAAGTACTGAAGTCCTCCAAAGTGTTGCAGCACTAATGTACAAGTGACGAAAATTTCAACACGACCGAATTTTCTTTGATCGGTTTTTTTTTAGACATCACTGTCGCATATCGGGTATGAAGTGTTGCTGTTATAAATCTAAGTTCGCTATTCCTTTTTTACCTGTTCTACTTTCAAGTTCTACTGCGATCTCTTACTGCACATAATATTCGCGAAACTCAACGACAGAAATTTCCAAAACAACCACAATTGTAAGTCTGACATGAAAATTGCATTACAATGTTCCAAAATCACCATGCAAAATAAAGAACAGCGGAATCTGAAAGCGTCAAGCCTCCGTGATACCGAAGTCCTGATACTGAAATAACGAAAGTTATTGTAAGCCTTTGTGCGCATTTTTTGAGTTAATCATATTTTCATCGTTTTGAATGCATAAATAGATGAATAAAATTGATTTTTATATTACGTTTTTCATACAAGAAAGTTACTAGTTTACCCACATTACAACTATGGCAACATATGTTACCAATTTCGAACGATGGAAACTCCAACTTCATGGTACTTTCAACGGTGAAAGTATTTAAAACTTACAAAAGATTCTTTAGTTTTGTAACTAAACAAATTGCCTTTTTCTTTCTAAATAACTTTACGACTCAGTATTGATATATACGGACAGTAATCCTTTTCACACATCCATCCGCATTCTTCCTCCAAGGTGCCACTCTTTGTGATTTGTTCATGATCAGCTTTCTTTGGTTCAAAGTTTTCATCTTCATCAATCATTAGTTTTCATTGGCGAAGAATGAGAGCTTCTTGTGGAAGTATATTTAGTTATTTGTTGCGCATGAGAACTGTTTTTGTTTCACTAGGAATTCTGAATTGCAAATGAAGTTGTCTGAACAGCTCTTCTAATTGATGAGATAATACTGTTACTGCTAGGGTTCATTATAGACATAGAAGACAAATTAATAATGTGTAAAGCTATGTTCTTCCAATGAAATTTTGGTGCCCGCATTTAAATCGCAAAATTTTCATTTTCACGAGTTTCTCCTTGCTAGCAACCTTGTGTCTATATCAACTTCAATAACTTTATCACCTCTAAGAAAATTACATAAGTAAAAACTGAAAGTTTTCACAAAGAGATTTTTTTTTTAAATTACCCTGATATGATGTATTTTGTGACTTTTTTTTTGGTAAATCCTGTTATTAACCCCCGAAAGACTGAAATACTCATTTTTCTTCAAGATCTTTGTTTTGATCATCTGTCACCTCATTTCCGATGTTTTTGTCCAACATGACGGAAAGTCTGAGAAGTAAAGCAAAACACAAGGGATATTTGATGATTATTTTTTCAACTTAAATAAACATTAAACAAGATTTTAATGTATGCATGTTAGACCTTAAATACACTCTGTATAACGCCCGAACCGCGTCTTTATTGCACAAAAACAATTGTTTTTATGTGCGCATATGGACGCGAACATAATTGGCTAATTATTTGATCCGAATCCCCACCATGGTCTGTG